>CM070741.1:22001015-23201015 GCA_036346245.1 Bonia amplexicaulis | reverse complement strand
AGGTCAGTCCACCAAAGCTTAGCCCTCGCCTGCCAACGTTTGAAGTTGACACCGTCGAAGACTTCAGGTTTTACGACGTCAGATGAGGAAACCATTCTTTCAAGTATAGTCTTTGACGCTAGACTTTGGGTTCAAACCCGCAAGGTACCCATCGCCGAACAGCTGTATATTAAACAAGATATTAAGAATCCTTTATCAATTGGTAAATTGGTGGGGATTGTTGTAAATCAGGGGCATATTTGGAATTTCCCAAATTGAGAAAAGGAAAACAAGAAAAGGAGGACTTACAGGCGGGGCCCACTGGGCGGTGACCTGTGCGAAGAGATAAGGGGAGGAGACGAAGTCTCCTCCCCAGGCGTGTCCCGTGCGCGTTCCCGAGCGGGTCTCGAGCGCCGTTCGCCTCCTCGCCAGATCCGCGATTTCATGCATGCATGCGAGAGAGGACGAGCGAGGGCGGCGGCGGAGGCGTGGGTTGGCTCTGGTTCTTGAGCCGGCGCGCCACCCCGCAGCCCAACTCTTGTCTTCTATTTAAGGCCGCACGGCCCACCAGAGGGACATCTCTTCTTCGATCCGATCTTGTTCCTTTGAGTTGCACCTCCTCCCTGTTCTTCGGTTGGCGGAGACTTGAAGCTTCGGCGCTATCTCCGATTGGGCTTTGGTTTCGGTTTTTCTGAGTGAACCCTATTTTGGGTGTGGGGAAATCCGAAGCACAAAGGCTGATCTGAGGGGAGGCAGTAGTGGCGTCGGCTCCCTGCTGTGTTTGATTGCTCACGGCCAGAGCAATTTTGTGATCTTGTGCGGCATCCCTGTACTTCGGTTTTTCTTCTTGACTTCGGCTGAGAAGAGAAAAGTGGCATTGTATCTCCGTGAACCATCTCCCTGCTTGCAATAGTGGGTTGATAGGTTTTCTGGGACAGCGAATTGATCGTGCCTTGCCTCCATTCGGTGTCTTCGTGTGATTTAGAATATCACCTCACCGTGAGTATATCGCTTAATGAATACTTTGCAATTTGTGATCTGTCTGTGAGCATCACTAGTTGAAGATTGCAAAAGTTTCACTGTTTCTAAATGCTCTGTGAGGAAATAGTTGAATATTGAGATTGATCTAGCTGCTTGAATTAGGATTGAGCTCTATATGATTGTTTTACTGCCTGAACTGTAGAATTTACCTTCTTCTAATTAAGCTTTGTCAATAACAGTAAGTCTAATTTCTGGACACTGAATGATATTGAGTAGTTTGAGAAGGAACTACTCTTTCGGCTTGTCTATTTGAGACAGCAGCTTTGATCCATTGTATCAATAGCTCATTGCTTTCTTTAACAGTAGTGTTAATTCGAAGTTAAATGACCGTTATTCTCGATTATGTGAGTTTAGACAAGAAACATAATTTAGAGCTCAAGTCTTAATTATCGCTTTAGATCTTTGTTAAGGATATTCAACATTGACATGAGAAGGCCAAAATCTTTGATTTTGTGCGACTGCTCGAGAGCTCTAAAAACAAATAAATCATTTGGTTATATGCTGTTTTTAGTCTTTTGTGCTAGACTTTTAATGATGACAGCATGTTGCAAATCTGAATTGTTATATGTATTGATCATATATATTAAGTTTTTCATGAGATTAGCATGCAAATATGTTAATGCTATGAATGCCATGCTAATGTTGAATTCATATATGATAGTCATGTTAAGTTTTCACTCATTATGCAATGTTTTGAATGATGCATATGTTAATATGTTGTTTAAGTCATTCGTATGCTATGTTTGGGTGATTACTATTATCATAATTATTATTGGAATTAAAATAGAAAATATGCTTATACCGCAATATTTACAACACTCCCAAGTGCTGCAATAACGCTTTGTTTCAGTAATGGCGATCGAGCAAGTTTGTGCCGTGCTTGGGATTTCTGTTTTGTTAGACACGTCGTGAGTTTAGTGATGGTAAATAATTAATATTTGGTTTGCTTTGAAATTTGTGTTTGTGAAAGTTTTGATCAATCACAGTTAAATGTTTCAAGTCCGAGTGGTTTTGATCTGCTTCGAGTAGTTTCAGACTAGTCCGATCGAGACCGAGTGATTCTGGTCTGGTTCGAGTAGTTTCAGACCAATTCGATGGAGTCCGAGTGGTTTTGGTCTGCTTGAGTAGTTTCAGACCAGTCCGATCGGGTCCGAATGACATCGAACGGTGTTCGAGTAGCATCGGAGGATCGAACGGCTTTGTGCTGGATGGTCCGAATGGCTTTGTCGGATCAGTATCCTGATCGTGTCTTCAAATTGTCAAAAAAACTTTATATGGTCTAAAACAACCACCTAGAGCACTGTATGATAGACTTAAATCTTAGTTGCTAAAAAATTACTTTCAAATGGGCAAAATAAATAAGACTTTGTTTACTCTCAAGCATGACAATGATATTTTACTCGTATAGATCTATATGGATCATATTATCTTTGATGGTTTCTCTTATGCCTCTCGGTGGTTCCCAAGCATGAAGGATATTCAGTTGAGGCGAGGATTCCTTGATTGAGGCTGTTAACAAGCTCTGTTGGAGGAGTGGTATGAGAAGAGAACTGTGGAATACAGAAGCAACATGGAGAACTAACCACATCCTTGTTCTTCAACAAGTTCGTGGTATTGAATTCCTGTGCATTGCGATTTGATTACCCGTGTGTCTGTTGTTGGCGAAGTATGAGATCTTAACTGGAATGTCTAGTCTGAGAAATTACATCTAGTGTGCCTGTGAGGCTAGTTAGTTCTATTCATTTTCATCCAGTTATCGTGTTGTTGATCCTTGTGAAAATCATTGTTGAACAATGACAACTGACTTTCCTTATTTTAGACACTTTGTGACCAAGAAGACATGGATGTAAAGAAGAACTTTTAAGGTACACCACTTACCCTCTTAGAGGCAAGAGGAGTGGTGGAATCAGGGATAAAAAAACAGCGGGTAACTTGGTAACCGCCGGTTACTGGAAATTCCCGTGGATACCGTGAGGAAAAAAGTTGGTTGAAATCTCCGTAGTTACAAATACACTTCTTAGATTGGTTTAGATTTTTTTTTGTGTCAGATTACATATTGTATGAATTTAATATGCTAGTCTCAACATTTTGTGCTTAATTTTTTGATTTTTTCGGTTTTAGTGGTTTTTCGGTTTTTTTAGTAACCGGAACAGTTATCGGTTTTCAAACTAGCCAAATTCAAATTTCTATACATAAATTTCATCCTTTTTTCGGGGTTTTCCTGTAACCTATTGGTTATCGTCACCGCCCGCCGGTCGGGTTTTGCACTGGTTTCGAGATTTCTATCCTGGGTAGAATATTAGGCATTGATTACCATAAATCATTTTAATAAAAGGATATTAACTTGCTATAGCTGGTCACATAGAAAAAAGGAATGTCTTAAATTGCTCCAATAATGTTGCTCCAGAATAATAGTGCATGCACATTCTCCTTTTAACATCAGTACTGTATCTGTATGTATGTGCTCATTATTATATACATTTCACTCCTATATACTGGTATCTGTACTGGTATTTGATGTTTTCTCTAATATGAAGTAAAATAATCAATTCTGACTTTGTATTTAAATTTGACATATAAAATTCCATTAGTATGAAAATCACAACTTTGATGTAAAATTCGGAATACTTTGTTGGATTTGATGTTTTTTACATTTTGAATTTAAAATGTGAGGGTATAGGCAAGTATGTAATATGGTAGTGCGTGTTGAAATTTATAAAATATAGTGAGATTATTGCCATTAGTTTCCTTGAAAAAAAGATTATTATCATTAATTACCTTCCTTTTTGACAGCCATGTTTTTAATGACTAGTCACATTGTCGGGACCCCGGATTACCAAATCCGGACCCTCTGTGTATTACAGCACTAGTCCCAGATCAAAGCTAGTGCACACAGTTAAACAGTGATGATTACATTGCCAAAGACGAATATTACAATATTAAAGAGAGTACTGACCAAAGGTCTTACATCACAAATGAGATTTCTAGACCTCACAAAATAAACACAAAAACAGCGGAAGCAAATTAAACATTGATAAAATCTCATCAATACGCCACAGGCAATTGACTGGGGAGCGCGACCTAAACGCCTGGAAATCCTCCATCAAATCCACCCGCAGAGTAGTCGTAGTCTCCTTCTTGAGCTTCATATTCCTCTGATATATATTTTAGGTGTAGCATGTGAGTACATAAAGTACTCATAAGTCTTGGGAAAATGCATTAGATGCAAGGCTTAACAATGGAGGTTATATGGCTCTTTGCACAAAGCAACATTTTATTTCCAATACCAATAACTATTTTTGAAGACGATAGTTTAACTAAAGTATTTACTCAAACTAAAATCATTAAGCATTTTTAATCATAACGATTCCACCACCAAGTTTGGTACTACGGGTTCCAACCACCCACACCGGTTCCAACCACTGTAGCAAATTCCCGAGAGTTTCATCCACTCTGGATTCCCAAAACTTTATTTTAAACCAAAATAAAGATCTACCATGTGAAAGCATTCCTTGCCCCTTGACCGTGGGCACGGCTATTCGAATAGTTTTAACACTCTACGAGAGGTTGTACACTTTACCCACAAGAGACAAGTTATCTTAATAGTCACCACGCTACCTTTGGCATGAGACCCAGATAATTCATCACAAAGTCTTTACCTTACTCTAGTCTAGCTAGACACCACTCGCTGAGGTTTCACCGCTGGAGGGTTAAATCCACCCGCATGTAAGCCCCTCTTGCGCCATATGAGTACAAGAACCTGTCCCTCATCGTGAATAACCAAGAACCCCGGCATCCACTTTCTACTGGTGGTACCTAAACTAGTCTATTATAAGTTACTCAGCTAGGTCGTACCCATATAGACATGTGGTTGTACGGTAGTGCTCAGACTGGACAAACACAAGCGTCGGTCCTTAATTGACTAGGGCGGAACATACACTTTTCAAGATCTCGTGCTAACCGCACTAATCCAAACCAACCATCCGCCCTGGTCTAAAAACAATTTGCTTATTTTATTTTGTTTCACAAAACAGTGGCAACACCATCTGCCACTAAGTTCTGATCAAAAGTCTAGTTCATTGAAATATAATTCCCAATCCAAAATTACTAAAATTATATACCTTGTCTAAGCATCTTACTACCGATACAATAATTATCAAAGCTTCATAATGATCTCAATAATGAGACAAGGGAATTCCTAGGGTGTCAAAGGTACATGGTTGTCAAAGTCAATTGAGGGCATAACAATTCTTCGGTTTAACTATTACCTCTACAACAGAAACTATCATTTTATGTAACATAGCAATGCATTAAATTTAAAATAATTGAAAAACATTTCACAAACATAGGTTTAAAGATGATCAAAGGAGACTTGCCTTCGTGGGTGAATTCCTGATTCTCTTGTTGCGGTTCTGCGAACTCTTCGACCAGATCAGATTCTACGCGTAAAACGAGAACAAAAAGTACAAATAAATACAAATAAAAGTACAGATATTATAATAATATTACTGGAAGGAAGTTTATAAATTTAGATGAATTTAGGAGGAAGTTTCAATGGATTTGGAGTTCAAACGAGGGAGAAAGGGTATTTGAAAGTTGAAATTTAAATTTCAAAATATCGAATAAATTTCAAAAATTTGAAAGGATGGCAGAAATGGATAGTTTGGAATTTTTGAGGAATTTAGAAATTAGAATGGGCCCAATCGGAGTTAGGATGGAAAAGTACGGGCCTTGGGAAGTTTGGATTCAGAGAAAAAGAAAAAGAAGATTTTCTGGAATTATTTTTCTAAAGGAAATTCGGAATTATGACGTCAGCAGGAATTTCTTTTTCGGCCGAATTATTTTCTCTACTGAAAACGGATTTATGACGCTTGAGATGACGTCGACCCTAGCGGGCCGACCGACAAGGTCCCGGGTCATGGACCGGGTCCATGGACCGGGGGAGGCCGAGGTGGCGGGAGGGCCGAGCCGGCACGACCGGGCGAGGGGAGCCGAGGTGGCGCCGACGTGCGGCCGACGCCGCCACGCCACCGCCACGTGAGGCACCTGGGAGAGGCTCACGGGGCGAACCACGGCGCTGGCTGTCGGCCATGAGGGTAGGAACGGAAAGAGGGAAGGAGGGAACTCAATTCACCTAGGCCGAGTTCGGCGATGAACGGTGTCGGCCGGCGGCGAGGGAAGCGGCGCCTCGGGTGCCATGGCGGCGATGGGCGGCGGGAAGGAGAGGGAGTGGAGGGAGGTGGAGCGGAGGATGGGGATGCCGGGAGGGTTTTATAGGCTCGGGAGCAACGGGCCATGGGAATTTCTCACCGGAGTGGGAGGTGGGCGGCGGTTACAGGCGGTTAGGGATTGGGCGTGGGAGAGAGGGGAAGTGGGCGGGGGGAGAGCGGGGTGGTTGAATATAGCTTAGAAAATATGAAATTTCTTCTAAAAATTCTAGAAAATTTACGAAGCTTTTGGGGATATTTTGGACTTATATTAAATATTTTCAACTTATTTTGGTAATATATTTTCAAACTAAGATCTATTTTTAATTCTAGAAATTGATTTTAAAATCGAAAAACTCGAAAAATTCAAATAAGATCCAACTTCTTAAGTAATTTATTTAAATTTAAATTTTTAAAAAAATCACAAATTTTGGGATGTTACACACATGCTCGTGCGTTGCAATGAAATTAATTAGATATATAGAGAATCATGCTATGAAAGAGAGTTACTCTAATCAATTGAAGAGGAAAGAGTGATGAGAAGTTAGGAATAGGACGATTGGAGAAGAAGGGACGTACGACCACTAACTCATTTTTTTTATAATATACTAGTTAGAGACCCGTGCGTTGCAACAGAGTCATAAAAATGGTGAGATGGAATTTACTGTCTGGCCAACTTCACACATCAAACATTGGAGAGCAAGCGACAGAGAGAGAAGAGTGGTCAGAAAGCGCAAGGAGATGGGAAAGTGGAGGGGGTGGGCGGTTGTATCCTGAGAGAGGGGAGAGAGACGAATGGTCCAGATCAAATCGGATAGCTGTAGAGAGGGGAGAGGAGAACGCACCGACGACCACCAACTCCTCTTTATATAATAACTAGTTCCGTACCCGTGCGTTGCAACAAAACTTATTAAATATATAGATAATCATGCTATAGAAGAGAGTTGTTTTGATCGGTTGAAAAGTAGAGAATAGTGAGAAGTTGAGTGAATAGAGCGGTTGGAGGAGAATGAACCTACAACCACCAACTTCTTCTTTTATATTTTTTATAATAGTAATGATATATACCGTAAGATCACCTATTTCCTTGTTTAGTATGTAGTAATTGATCATACTAGCCTTTGAATAGTAATAGATGGCCTATTACCTCCTATGAGGTGATATGAATATCAACCCTTGGATCATTCCAAATGGGTGGTCCATAAGAATCTGGGTGTACCATAAAAAAATTGCTATTTTTGTGTGTCTGATTGGAACATGAGCTAGAACTTTTTAGTTTTTTGCCCAATCCAATATTCCTATTCCTAGTTTATTTGGCCTTCATGCAACCAGGCGTTTGACATTGACCAGCTAGAGCCTGGCCAGATCGCCTAAAGAGCCCAACATACTGGGCCCAGAAAGCTCAGCCAAGCCCACTCCAGCCCAGCCCATTAATGGAAAGCAGCAGATCTCTTCTCCCTGGCAGGCCACGAGTGAGGTGGCCTTTTCCAAAAGAAAACCATGGCACCAAAGCCACAGCCGAAAACCCAAGCACAGCAACTCCAAGAACAGAGGATGGCCATGGCGCCGTTGCACACGTGCGCTTGCTCCTCTTCCTCCTCCACCCCTCTCCTCCCCTCCTCCGTCTCCCGCCTTCCTCTCCGCTCACCTCCGCCAGCTCCAAGCCTCGCTTGTCAAGTCCGGCCTCGCCAGGGACCCATCGCCGCCAGCCGCGCCGTCGCCTTCTGCTCCGGAGAAGGCCTCGACGCCGCCTACGCCGCGCGCCTCGTCAGGCACCACCCAAGGGCCAACGCCTTCATGTGGAACACCGTCATAAGGGCGCTGTCGGACGGGCCCGGCTCGGACGCGGCCGCGGCGCTGTTCCTTGACAAGCTCCGGTCGTCCACGCTGCCTGAGCGGCGCACGTTGCCGTCGCTGTTCTCAGCGTACGCGAGACTCGCCCAGCGGACGATGGCCCGGCACTCCACGGAACGGTGCTCAAGCTCGGCCTCCGCGGGGACGCGTACATGGGCAACTCCATGATCACCATGTACGCGTCCTGCGGCCGCGCGGACGAGGCGTTGGCACTCTTCGTTCAGTGCCAGGCGTTCGACGTGGAGGCGTGCAACAGCGTGATCGTGGCGCTCGCGAGGGTTGGGCGCGTCGACGAGGCGCGGGCGGTGTTCGACGGCATGCCGGCCCGGACCGTGGCAACGTATGTCAGGTGTTCGAAGCCTGACATAAGAACGGTGTCGCCATGAACGCGCTCGTGGTCACCACCCTCGTCGACATGTACTGCAAGTGTGGCTCCATACACAAGGCTCGCCAGGTGTTCGAAGCCTCAAGATCACGAGGCCTGGCCAAGCTTTTGTCTTGGAACTCCATGATGCTTGGGCTGGCAGTGCACGGGCAGCAACGCTCGCCTTGTTCTCTGGGCTGCAAACTTGCGGCCTATGCCCTGACATCGTCACCTTCATCGCCATCTTGACGGCTTACGGCCTCATCGCCATCTTGACGGCTTACGGCCACTCCGGCATGGCCGATGAGGGGAAGGCCATGTTCGAATCAATGGCGGACCAGTACGGCGTCGTGCCCGGGATCGAGCACTACAGCTTCCTTGCACTCGCCCGGGCCGTGTGATACGGGGAAGATGTCCGATCTTCACGACGCATGATCAATAATGATAAATTAGATTCGTTCAACCTGACGAACCGATAGCACCATTCACTGTTAGAACAACAACATGTGATAAAAGAATTTGCCTAACCATACGCTCGTGATCCCGTCTACCTGACCACAAAGTAGACGTGTCGCCGCTCCTACAAATCCTAAGGAATCATAAGAGCAACGGTGTTGAGAACATCCAATTCTGCTTTGGGTTGCAATCATATTCCAAACTCTAGGAAGAACAAGTGTATAGCTCTCTCTGAAAAATAATAGATTCAATCGTGGTCTTATCAAAAAGTTATGTATTACAAGGTTTATATAGCACTTGGAAAATTCCACAAGACCCAAAAACATGTTCAACTCAACCCTATATGGTTTTAGACTCGAACTCACACAAAATAAGAAACTAAAATAAAATAAGTAAAAAATCCGTGATGCTTCTGAAGATGGGGTCCCCTTCCATTATGTAGTCCTTGACATTAACTTTCCAATGAATCCAAGCACACTTCAAGCGGACGCCGTATGTGAAAGCTATTGCCGTTTATATGTAAGGAATACCTTCGGTATGGTGCTGAAACAACCAAAGACGTGTTGGTTTCAGCCATGTTCATCACACGTATGTCGTTATGACCATGTTGATGGATGTTACGACCACACCTTCTTTATGACCACACCTCCCAGCTAATGTTGACTTCGACCACTTGTATGATCATGAGTAGCATTCGTAACCTTCGTAGTCATCCAAGTGTTCAAAGTGGATCGGACAATTCAAACAGCCCAAGTCGTTCGGAATTGTCCGAACGTTGCTGAAGCCATCCGAGCGTCCAAAGCGGATCGGACATCCGATAGCCGAGGCCATTTGGAGTGGTCCGAACATTTATGAAGTCATCCGAATGTCCAAAATGGATCAGACGATTCGGACAACCGAAGTCCTTTGGAGTGGTCCGAACATTTCTGAAACCATCCGAGCATCGAAACTGATCAGATAGCATGTACTTCACCGAAGCGTTGGACTCCTCTTTTGATAGCCTCCCTTTTGGCGATAGCCACAATTAGGTCGTAGCTCTTCTTCTTCTTCTTCCTTTTGCGCATCGTATTGATCAAAATACCTAAGCACAAGTAAATTACAAGATTTAGATAGTATAAAATTCTCATTAAAATTAATGACATGTGCACTAAGAAGCAAATTCATCTGATCTCATAGTTTCTTTGCACGTGCTCTTGTAATTGGTTCTATTGGCAACTCGATGTGTATATCTGGATTATTAGAGATGTCCTCATCATCCTTCCCCTTTTGAAAATGAGTCATCCTCGACTCTGAATCTTCTGGTCAAATAATAGTGATAAATTAGCGAAATTGAATGTATAACTCACAACATAATCATCACCTAGAAGGTCAATCTTAAATGCATTGTCATTGATCTTCTCAAGTACTCTGAATAGATCATCTTCACGAGGCATCAACTTGGTCTTACGTTTATCCAGAAAGCGTTCTTTGCGTAGATGCACCCAAACCGAGTCACTTGGTTCAAATAGCATCTTCTTTCCTAATTTGTTCGCCTTCTCAGCATAGTAATGTGATTTCTTTTCAATGACTTCTTCAGTCTTGATATGGATCTTCTTCACATATTCTGCACGTTTTGATGCCTCCATATTGGCATGTTCATGTAGTGGCAGTGGCAGCAAATCAAGTGGCGTGATTGGTCTAAAATCATACACCACCTTGAACGGGCACAATTGAGTAGTAGAATGCACCGCCCTGTTATATGCAAACTCCACATACGGCAAACAATTTCCCTACTTTTGATATTCTTCTCGATCATTGTTCACAGTAGCATTGAAAGTATTCTATTCACCACTTCTGTTTGTTCATCCATTTGTGGGTGATAAGTTATTGAGAAGAGCAACTTTGTCTCAAGTTTGGCCCACAAAATCTTTCAAAAATAGCTCATGAACTTGACATCACGATCTGAAACAATCGTCCTTGGCATGCCATGCAATCTTATAATTTTCCTAAAAAATAAGTCAGCTATATGCGACGCATCGTCACTTCTGTGACAGGGAATAAAATATACCATTCTAGAGAACCTATCCACAACTACAAAAATTGAATCCCTCTACTTCTTAGTCCTAGGTAATCCTAAAACAAAATCCATGCTAATATTCTTCCAAGGTGCACTAAGAACAGAAAGTGGAGTATATAAACTATGTAGATTAAATTTACATTTCGCTTTATGGCAGGTCACACATCTCTGTACAAATCTTGGAAGGTGAGGTGCCCACTATGAACCAAATCTTCTGGCCTAGACCCAGGTTTCCTCACATAAACAAAGAATACGATTGACCCCAATTGCATGCCCGTGATCGAACTGCCGGCCCCAGTCTTTCTGGTGTAGAGATCTTTGTCCTTTAAGCACAAGCTAATTAAGTGTTCTCAGTAGCAAACAAATGGCGATGGGCTCCATTAATTAGTTAGGTTGTCCTGGCTAGCTAGATATTGGCACAATTCCTCAAACGATGCGCATCACAAATGGCATGATTCTTGCAACACAGTTTGATATATAGTGACTGCATGGCGCCATCTAGCTAGATTTGCTTTTGGGGATTTTGTTTCTGACCTAGAAATTTCCAATACTAATTTAAGACTTGTTTCTTTGTCCATTTGGTTGTGTTTGATCGATGGATCAGCTCTCATCAGTATAGATAAACACTAGATCTCCTACGTGCTACTAGTAGTCTCCTAGCTACTGTACAGTTTGTTGGATACGAATATTTGATGTTCTCAAATGTCCCCCTTTTGGTCCATCTTCTCTACATATTTGTTCCTTTTGGCTGAAGCTTATGGCTTTTAACTGCGGCTTGTAACTTTTGAAGTTGTTTGTACGAGAGATTACAGAGTAACAGAAATTCACGTGCCATTTTTGCTGATATAAATGAAGTCAGTACAGTATATACTACAATTAACTAGTAGACCATATCTTAAAAAGATACTCTATTTTAAAACTAGTTACTGTAGAAAAGCCAAAAATCAGTTTTTAGAAACTAAAAAGAAAAGGGCGTATTTGGCTGCTTTAGTTAGCATACATACACACACCATTTCCCGGCTGGCGCAGCACGCATAGACATATTTTGCTCTTGCTAACCATCAAATTACTGAGTAATTTGACTTTTCCTAAGTCCCGGTGCATCAACTCAATCGGCAGTATTAATTAGTATACTTAAAGCTAAATTACAAACCTGACCTGCGGTATTTGGAACAAACAAGAACAGCTCAACAAAACTAGCTTGTCCAGTACAAACTTATACAGAACAGCACAGGTACCGGAATGCATCACCCTTCAACCGCCCTGAAATAGTTAGTCGAGGTGTAGTATTAATTGATTTCAGATCTTAAATAACCTCTACCAAGACAATTCTGTTCTCTCTCTCTCTCTCTCTCTCTCTCTATATATATATATATATATATATATATATATATATATATATATAAAGCCTCTTTTCTACACCGGTGTAGTTACACCCTATATCGTATCTCGCAATGTAGGGAGTATCTCGCGTAACGGAGGGTATGTACGTAGTATACAAGTATTTAAGACCATCTAGGTGGTATGAACAATTTTTGAAGTGGTATGTACATTTTTTCGACATACCCTTTTATGCTGTGATATAAGGGTATTTACAAAATACGCTAAAACTAGGAACTTCTTTACAAGTTTTTCGTGTGGTTCACATTGAGTATCTTATAATTAGTATACAAATATACCTAAAGTGATAAAGGAGTATTTCAAGTTTGTTTAGGTGGTATATTAGAGGTGGGTGTAACTACACCCGGGTGTAGAATGTATTTTTCCTATATATATATATATACACACATACATATATTTCTACAGAGAGAATTGACCTGGTGGAGGTTAATTAAGGAGTTTTTTTGGGTATATTATACTGATAGTAGAAAGGTAGTACTAGAAATAAAATCTGACCGTTGATTTGTGATGATATTATAGACTTTTGTTTTTCAACCAAGCACGTTGAGCTGAAGCCCAGCGAGGTGCAGTCAAAAAAGTGCACACGTAGTTCACGTTGTCGCCAAGCCTGCTCATGGCGTCCAGCGACATGCTAGGGTTGCGCACGCACTACGCGCTGGGAGGTACTGGACCAGGGCCGGCCCTGAGCCTAGGCAGCAAGGGCGACCGCCTAGGGTCCACAAAAACTTGGGCCCCTAGCCCATGTATATTAGTATGTATACATATATGAATTCGTCTTCGATTTTTTTATTTTGTAATAGTTCTACTTGAAATCTTCTCATATAGTCGTTACATATATGGTACGTTTTTATGAAATTTTGTTCTTTGATTATCTATTAAATACCACTCTAAGTCTCCAACACAATATCTACATTATCTAGAACAAAAATCTTTAACTTTTTTGTAACATCAGTTTCTTTTTATATATATAAAATGTATTATTATATATTTATATTAGAATGAAAGGTCTTACGTTTATCGTGCCTAAGGCCTCCAAAATAACAGGAACAGCTCTGTACTGGACGCCCCGTGCCACCCGAGCGCCGTGTTCCGGCCCTGCTCAGGCAGGTCCATGACGTACTTGGCTGCCCGTCGTACCACATGAAGCCCTAGTGCTACTCGAAGTTGCCCGACGCCACGCTCTTGGTGTCCTCGTCGACGAGGCTGAACAAGTATACCTCCACGTACTGGTTCGGCCGCAGCGGCATTGGCCGCCAGCTTCCGCAGCAGCCTGACATAGAACCGCTGCGTGTAGGCCACCATGGTGTGCTTATCGCCGTCGGTCGGCTAGCCAACTTCGCTGACGACGATCTGCAGGCCGCCAACGCTGGCGGCCTTGAGCGTGTCGAAGTTGGCGCCGAACACATTGGTGTGCTAGATGTCGTTGTCCACGACAGGGCTGCTCGTGCCATCGAAGAAGACGTAGGCCACTCCTTTACAATTTTACCTCTTTTAAAATTTTACTGCTAATAGTATAAATATTAATATAACTAAATCTTAACTAATCTGAACCATTAGATTACAAAGTTTGGATGGCTAATATTTATTTTACGGTACCCTAAAAAGCTCTAATTAAGAGCTGAAATCAATTAATACTACACTTATATATATATATATATATATATATATATATATATATATATATATATATTATATATATATATATATATATATATATATAATCTTTACTCCTAAGTGTAATTATACCCACCTCTAATATACCACCTAAATAAATTTGAAATACTTCTTTATCACTTAGGTATACTCAGATACTAGTTATAAGATACTCCAATATGAACCACATGAAAAAATTTTGTAAATACTTTTATATACGCACATAAAAAGAGTATGCCAAAAATATATATACCACCTTAAAAATTTATTCATACCACCTAGATGATCTTAAATACTCATATACTACACGTAAACACTAGATACTCTTTACGTTGTGAGATGCAACATAGAGTGTAATTACACCTAAGAGTAGAAAAGAGGCTTCCTATAGAAAAATATCTTTTACTCCATAAATATATATATATATATATATATATATATATATATATATATATATATATATATATATATATATATATAATCTCAAGTGTTAACACCACCATCGCCCATCGCATCGCGATTAAACTAACGTCTTGACAGCGAATTGCGAATCTAAAGCTAGATTTTCCTTTCAGAGGCGATCACTACCTGGCGAATGGATGGCCTACGTACTGAGGTACAGGAACGATTTTTTACTGATTATAGTCACTGTCTAATATTATATATTAGAGGTAGCTGCATTGTCGCCCGTTGGTTCGATTCTAGTTTAGCAAATTTTCGAGTAGTGTTTGCATGTTTCTAAACACACTAAAAGAATATGAGATTAAGACGTGTAACTATGCACCAAATTGTTGATAGCTACTTGATAATCACGATTGGTGAAACTGTACGTTTATATATGCGTCCTAATCTTTAATAATGAGGGCGACCCTACCTCTAGCTGTATCATGCCATGCGTACTAATTATGTCTGCGATCACTTAGATGTTTCCTAACTTTTCCTTTTGGAGTACGTATTTAGAAGTTTCTTAACTGGAATATCAATGAACCATGCATACTAATTAGGCCCGCAAGCTCTAGCCGCAAAGTTCAACGTCAACTAGTCAATTGGGTTTTGTTTTTTTAAAAAAATCTGGTATACTGCTCTACATGCATGCTGATTGAGTTGCCATGTTGAAGGACTATGTGAGAAGGTCCTATTTAATATTCTGACAAACTATTGCAATGTTTATGGAGTGGTCAATTAGTTTTGCAAAAGAGTGCATTTGATTTGAGTTGTTTTCTAGAAGTGCCAGGAAAATCGAAAGTACCGCAGGTGTTTATGCGGCAGTACCGTTAAGCATTAGTATCAACATTGTGAGTGCGGTAGTTCCGGTCCGAGTAGCGGAACATTTTTTCCAGGGGCGAAAGTACCACTTTGGGGAGTTGTAGTATCACAGTGCGGTAGTACCGGCGTTCTAGGTGCGGTACTACCGAACTTCTCAAGAAAACAAGGTTTTGGGATTTGAGTCACGGATCGAGTTGAGATAACCTGGGTCATTGGATTAAGGTTGCATGATGCATGTCTTGGCTATGTAGGTCAAGTTGTGAAGAACTTGTGCCTGAAAATGATTTCTGTGTCTTTGTATGCGTATGATCGCTTAGAGTCAACCATGGTCAATAGCGAGGATCGGAACTAGAATCATGGAGGAGTTAAGGCCCAGAACAATTGATGATGCCGGGTGATACAATGAGCTCAAACATGGTACAATAAAGGCGAAAAATGTTAAAGACAAGTTCAAACGGTGGGATGGCACCATGTTGCTTACACGGGCCAAGTGAGCTGTGGTTCAGTGGAACCGGGACAGGAGAGACTTGGTGATGCATAGCAAGTTAATGGTGCACCTACATGTGGCAAGCATGGCGATTGTTTGCAGTGGTTGGTGATGACTGGGTCAAAAAAAGGTATTTTTGTAGTTTGACCAAAATACTGAAAATCATCTTGGATCAAAACCGCGGCGCATGGGCGATGCGTTGGAGAGTAGTTTAGGTTAAGGTGGAGCTGGTTCGACCAAGGCTGGTCAAGGCTAAGGATTTAGCGGATATAAATTTATGCGCTTTAAAAGCGTGCATAAGTGAATTTATGAGAGTAAAACCATGTGTGTGGGGTTAACGGATTTCCACTATTGTAATAGTTGATAGTATCCATCAAGATGAATAGGTGGCTAGTTGCCCACCTATAAAAGAGGTTGGGATACAGACATGTGAGGTTAACCATCCAACCATATCATGTGCTCTCATATCTAGGGTTAGAATTTGAGAGTGAGTATCTTGGGTGCTCTTTATCCTTCAAGGTGGAGTGGCTATAAAACCCACCTTCTGAAGTAAGTAATACATCAATCGTTATGCAACTCTCGTATCTCTCTTCTTTTTTATCGATGTACTTGTCTTTTGGTTGGTTTTGATCTCTCTTCTTTCCTTTTTGTGATCTTGCTGTACCAATAATGTGTAAGAGATAGAGATAATCCTTATTAATACATCTCCACCTATCTAGGTACTTTGATAGTAAGATTCACGAGAAAACCCGGTTTTGCTTGACTTTAGCCTCTTTGGTCCATCTCTCGATTTGAGAGTTTTTGGTATGGTTTCTGTGGTGATCTAACTTGCTGTGATATGTGGGAACATATGTAGACTATTCTTGTTCATCATCATCCCACAAGCAAGTTGTATTCACCGATTTTGGTTTTGGCTCAGTTTTGGTGCAACTATCCAACAAACTAAAAATGTCTCAACTTTGGCCATGATTTTTATGATCATTTACTGGAATAGGTTTACAATACCCTAAAGAAGATCTCTGCAAAATTTTATATCATTTGGATCTACGGATCAAAAGTTCCATCGATTCTTGGTTTTGAACTTATGCTAAAATTACCGTTCATCGAGGAAAGGCAGTACCACAGTGCAAACAGAGGCACTTCCGAAAATTGAAAGTACCGCAGTTATACCATCAGTACTACTGATTTTACTAATTTTTCTCCAAAATTTTAGCAGCTTCTCTTGCTCATCTAATGATAGTTTCTCATCCTATTCTTCATGGCTTTTTAGCTATTGAAACGAAGGATGATGAATACTTGGGGAAAAATTTGAAAGCAACATTCACCCCCCTCTGTTGCCATATTCAGTCTTTTAATTGGTATGAAAGCCTGGTTAGCTCTTTGCATATATCTTAACCGTTCTTAAGAGCTATGGCTGCAGACAAGTATTCCACCAAGCCTTCTATCTTCGATGGGGTCGACTATCCCTTTTGAAAGAGCAGGATGGAGTTTCACATTCAGACTCAAGGCTATGAATATGCCAAATGGTGAGGCAAATGCTAAGGCAAGGAACATCATCATTCAGGGTATTAGCCGAAGTGAGTTTGATCGCATCTTTCATCTCAAATCGGTATTCGACATCTGGGTGACTCTCGATGTATACCATGAGGGCACCATCTAGCTCAAGACTGTCTGACAGGACCAGTACAAGCGTGAATACAACAAATTCGAGATGCTTGCTGGTGAGTCTTTGGATGGTGCTTTGGAAGATTTCACAAGATTCTGAGTAACCTCCGAGCTGTTGGTATCACATACTCAGACTCAGATAATGCTCATCAGATACCTTCTACCTTGGAAATCAGAGTTTTAGAGATAAAGGTGACCACTATCAAGGACACGACTGATCTGTTGACCTTGACTATTGACATGTTGTACTCACGCCTCAAGACTCATGAGATTGACGTCGTCTCTCGCAAGATGAGGTCACAGTTGATGGCCTTGGTCACCGATCTCACTTCTACCTCTAGAGCATCGTTTGATGGTACTTCTGGATTCTCTTTTGCTTCTTTATGTGAGATGAGTGATGACCAGTTTGAGCAGTTTCCAGAGAGTGATCTAGCCCTCTTAGCCAAAAAGTTCTCACATGCATACAAGAGGGTTAGAGAGAGGAAGAGAGGAGGTCCGGTGATTTGTTTCGAGTGTGGTGGCCCCAACCACATTTGAGCAAACTGCCCCAAGCTGGAGAAGGACAAGAATGACTATGGCAGTCCAAGCAAGAACGATTATGGTAGTCTAAGAAAGAGTGACTACATCAGTAAGAACCGCATCAAGAAGCCCCCAGCTCGGGATCAAGAAAAGGAGAAGTACCGTAACCTTGGCAAGGCCAAGAAGCTCTTCCACCGTGTCCTCACCGTCTTTGACAACTTTGACTTCAGCGACATGGAAGGATTGAGCGACGATGATGGTGAGGATGATCCGTAGAAGGACACCAATGATGACGATGACTTCACCGGGATTTGCTTCATGGCTAATGAGAACAGCATCAGCGATGACGATATCTACAACAACTCTGATGATGTATGTCCTTCCTATGACCAGCTCAATGATGCTTTTCTCAAGTTAGGAAAGTTTTATGCTAGGTCTAGGACTAGGTATGATGAGTTAGAGAAGGACGTAGAGAGCTTGTTATGTGAGCTTACTTCACTTAGATCTGCTTCCTCACATGACGATTGCAATGTATGTATTTCCTTGCTTAGAGACATGGAGAAAGTAAGAACCTCGCATTATAGTGTGATTTCTGAGATGGATTTACTTTCAAGGTAGAGAATGTTAGTTTGTTAGCTAAACTAGAAATGGCTAGAACTGTTCCATCTTAATCTGATTTTGTTAAGACTACATTATGCACATCATATGAGGATAAGGACAATGCTTTTAGAGGTTTATATACCATGCTCTTTTATCTGCCTGAAATCTATGATAGCTTTACCAACATGAAGATTAATTTAAAGAAGACAGATCATAAAATCGCTGAAATGCAAGCTGCTTTGATGGAGCCTGTTGCTTCTTGTGCAAACTGTCCTAAATTGACTACTGAACTTGAATATATTTCTAAGAAATTTCAGAACATGTGTGATCATAATAAAAAAATGGGTCAACATGATTCTAAGGCACCTGTTAGCTCACCATGCAATAATTGTGAAAAACTAAAATCAGAATTGATTACATTGGATGAAAATGTATGAAGCTAACTAAGGATCTACTAGAGAAGGTAAAATCTGATTGCTTGTTCTATGCTGAAGTAGGGGAGAAAATGGAGGAAATGTATAAGACCTTTAGGGAGAGTTACGAGGCCTAGATGGCTAGGATTAGAACTGCCCCTTGTATCTTGCAAAGCCCCCAAAGTTGAGGTAGCCATGCATAAGAAGAGATATACACGTGCTATTCGATCTTCTTATGTTCTTCATCCTCTCCATCCGGTTCCTCACCCTCTACTTCTCCTTGTGCTTCATATACCTCTCTTTTTCGATAGTGTGAGTACCTCATGAACACTCTCAAAAAAATTTTTAGAGGCAAGAAAAGGCTTAATCTTATCCTAAACAAATCCAAGATTTACAGGTTCAATCAAGGTGTAGGATATGATTTCTTAGAGGATGTGAGAAAACATGCATATGCTGTTGTTAGAGCTAAGAAGCAGGTGTGATCGAGGTTGCGCCTGAACCTAAGAAAATAGTGTTTAAGTCTATAGGTTTTGTCCAAAAGATTTCTGACAATAAGGTTGTGCCTCCTCTTGCTTCGACCTCTCAGAAGGCGAAGTATCATTGCATCTTCTATCAGAAAGATGGATATGTGGTTGAGTTCTATTTCAAGCCTACCAAGATCACGTGTAGAGACCGTGTTCGCGCTCTTAGGGGTATTCAGGGTCAGCCCCAGACTCGTAGTGCTCCTAAGACCAACATGAGATCTAGAGTCATAGGCAGCTCTTCTGATTTGCTTGGTTCAATCAGTGTCGAGGACTTGGTTTTCAGGCTTCTTCTATTTTTGGTCCTCGAGTTGCTTCTGATCAGGGCTTCCATCGTTATGAGGATAGACCTTATTTTCCCCATCGAGGTGGCTATCCGTGACATGATCAGCATACTGTTGTTGGTCAGACCTGCTCTTTTATAGCGGTCGGACCTAGCAGAGGCTTGAGGTCTGCTTCTGGACTATCTGGTTTTGTGTGAGGCGGAGTGCGTAGAGTAGCTAGAGGTTAGTCTACTATTTCTGTAACTGGATCTACTGCTCATCATGTGACTCAGTACTGGGTTCCTAGTACTGAGCCACTGATGTTTTCTTCTCAGTAACTCAGGTTTGCTGGGTTGGGAAGGGAGAGGTTTGGCTTATCAACTCCGGTTGTTCTCGACACATGACCGAAGACTCCCATTGGTTCTCTTCCCTAGTCCGAGCTCCAGGTGATGAGATGATCACCTTTAGAGACGCTTCGTCAAGTCGACTCATCGCAAAAGGTAATGTGTACATTAATGATTCTTTCATTCTTTAGGATGTTGCCTTAGTGAGTAAGATTCGTTATAATTTGCTATATGTTTCTTAGCTTACCGATAACGATTTCGAGGTAAGCTTCAAGAAAAATATTAGCAAGATTCTTGATTCTTCGGGAAGTTTAGTTTGCGGAATTTCTAGATTTAGGAGGATCTTTTATGTTGATTTTGTCAAGTTTTCTGGTGATTCCCTCAGGTGCTTAGTTGCTTTAGAGTCTTGCGCTATCTCTTTTTGGCATAGGAGACTTGGTCACATTGGTTTTGATCACTTGACCCGAGTTAGCGGCCACGGTCTCATTCGTGGTCCGCCTAAGCTTAAGGTGGTCAAATACTTAGTCTGTGCTCCTTTCCGGCATGGCAAGATAGTTGCTACCTCTCACTCTCCAGTCACTATGACTATGACTGACGCACCAGGACAGGTTCTCTATATGGACATTGTTGGTCCAGCTAGAGTGAAGTCGGTAGGTGAGAAGTGGTACATTCTTATTATGGTTGATGACTTCTTGAGATTTTCTTAGGTGTTCTTAGCCTAGAAGGATGAGACCTTTAATCATTTTTGGGGTTTTTCGATAGGTTGTCTGTTGAGCTCCTTAGTGCCTTACGAGCAATCCGCAATGACAATGGCACATAGTTCAAGAATTCCTACTTTGAGAGCTTCTGTGATGAGAGAGGTGCAAAGCATCAGTTCTCATCTCCACATGTCCCTCAGTAAAATGGCGTTGTGGAGAGGAAGAACCGTACCATGGTCGAGATGACCAGGACGATGCTCGATGAGTATGCTACCGCTAGAAAGTTTTGGGCAAGGCTATAGCCACCGCGTGTCATGTTTCGAACAGAGTTTTTCTGAGGGTACACCTGCATCACACTTCTTATGAGTTGCGGTATGGGCGAAAGCCCAGCGTCTCACATTCCTGTGTTTTTGGTTGCAAGTGTTTTATTCTGAAATCTGAGAACCTAGATAATTTTGAGTCTCACTCATCTGATGGCATCTTTCTGGGTTACTCGACTTCTTAGTAGGATCGTAGAGACCCGTGGGGTTAATTTTGTTGAGGTCGGTCCTGGCACTAGGCCTGACATCTTAGGTCCAGTTATGCAGTCCGATACTATCTATGTAGATGATGAGGATGATGAAGATGAAGATTCCTTACCAGATCCAGTCCCATCTGTTCCTGAGGTGCCTGCTTCTTCTACTGCGCCTGAGGGAGATCAGCTCTTACCTTCCAGTCCTACCTCCATAGCTCATGAAGTAGAGGTCACTTCTTCTCATCCAGGACCTCCCCAACACATTCAGCGTCGTCATCCCACTGAGCAAATGATAGAAGATCTTCATGAGCGTGTCACGCGCTCAAAATCTGGCTTATCTCATTTCTACCTACACTCTGCATTTGTTGCCACTTTTGAACCGAAGGATATTTGTCATGCGTTATTCGATGAGTCATAGGTCAATGTCATGTATGAGGAATTAGAGAATTTTGAGAGGAATAAGGTCTGGTCACTTGTTGAGCCCCCTAGTGGTCATAATGTTATAGGAACCAGTGGGCCTTTAAGAACAAGCTGAATGAGGATGGGGTAGTTATTCGAAACAAGGCTAAACTGGTAGCTCAGGGTTTCTCCAAGGTTGAGAGTTTAAATTTTGAGGAGACATTGAAAGCATCTAGGCCCCTAAAAATGATTTTGGTAATTAATGAGTTTATATGAATATGGGACTAACTGTTTAATGAGTGTTTAAAGGTTAAGTCCAGATTATAG
Organism: Bonia amplexicaulis; assembly: GCA_036346245.1. Classification (NCBI taxonomy): domain Eukaryota; kingdom Viridiplantae; phylum Streptophyta; class Magnoliopsida; order Poales; family Poaceae; genus Bonia; species Bonia amplexicaulis. The sequence goes on along the minus strand of CM070741.1, from coordinate 23,178,988 downwards.
TTGACAAATGCAAGCCAAAGGACAAGGTTGAAGATCAAACATGACTCAAAATAAAGGTATATGTAGAATATGATCCCTTTTCCATTTTACCGGTCTTAGGAGAATGGTGGAAGACCGGATTATAGGTTAAATAATCATACCATAAAGAGGGATCATGGCAAGTAGCTTGATAGCATTTCTTAAGTGTCCATGGATCAACTAGGATCATGCATTCTTGAAAAATCTGTTTTAAAAGCCAAAAGCGTGTTTCGTCGGACGTGCGGTAGTTCCGATTTTCAACGCTTGTACTACCGTCGAGAGGTAGTACCGCTGGAAAAATCGGAACTACCGGCTATCGGAAGTACCGAACCTCAAGCGGACCCATTTTTCCAGAGAGCATCCTCCGGACGCATTTCCAAAATTTGAGGAAGCGGTAGTTCCGCTATTAGAGCGGTACTACCGGCCACAGGTAGTTCCGGAGGGGGATCGGACCCTTTTCTCCAGAGAACACCCTCCGGATGCCCTTTGAGTTTTTAAGAGAGCGGTAGTTCCGCTGTCAGAGCGGTACTACCGGCTACAGGTAGTTCCGGAGGGGAACCGGAGCCTTTTTTCCAGAGAGTGACTTTTGGAGCTCGGCTCAAGCGGTAGTACCGCGCCGACACTACTAATTTTTTGGCCTATTGCAACGGCGTCGAAACGTTGCAATAGGCCCAAAATGGTTGCAATAGCAGCTATTGCAACGCTAACTTTCGTTGGGAGGCGTGGCAAGAAGTTGCGTGGTCTAAAGTTTGGGCCACGGTATTTCGGTTCGTTGTAATAACGTTACCTATTGCAACGCAATAAAGCATTGCAATACATAGTTTATGCAACAATATATTGCATGGCAAAAACAACTATTGCCACGCAATGAGGCGTTGCTGTAGATAGCATTTACAACATACCGATTTCGTGGTTATAAGTTAAATTGCAACGAAAACTGGTGGTAGCAATAGACTATATTGCCACACAAAGCATTCGTGGTAATAGAATCAATTGCCACGCAAAGAATTCGTGGTAATAGGACATAGTGATATTGCCACTCAAAGAATTCGTGGTAATAGATTCAATTGCCATGCACATACTTTGGTTGCAATGACCTCTATTGCCACGCTTACTATTTTCGTTGCCATAGCTTCTAATGCCACGCTTGATCTTTTGTTGCTATAGACTCTTTTGGTACGTTGTTTTTTTTGTTGCTATAGCATATATTGCCACACCAAAAGTTGAAGGGAATAGTATATATTGCAACGCATTGCTTTAGTAGCAACAAGAATTATTGCAACGACATTAATGTTTGTCACAACAGGAATCAACCGATGTAGTAAAATCATTATATCAAAATAGAATTTGTTGCTACACATCTGAAATGAAACCAACTTTAATTGTGACAAATATTTGAAGTTGTATTACAAGCATCACTAAAATGTCCCTAGCTATCACTGCATTGAAGCTTGGCTTGACCTCATTGAATAGCTTGAATTGACCTTAGCTTCCCATGGCTGAGCACCGCACTCAATTTGTTCCTTCCTCCTGAATAAAATCATTCAAAATGGCATATGCATCAGTTGTTCAGCTCATCACGACAGTAACACATTGTAAATGGAATAAATTATCATAGCATGAATACATATGTTCATTACTGCTCAAGGTGCAAAATTTTCTTTCCCAATTTTGTTTCAGAAACAATGGTTCAAGAACAGATTTATGACCCTTGGAGAAAAAGCCATGTAAGATGCAAATCTCAATGCTGAATTCCAAAGTGCCTAACAAATTGATTTGACATAACAAAAAATTACCACTTTTTGTTACGTAAACTCTTCGTGCATGAGTCGACGATATTTGAGAAGGTCCGCATCCTAATGTTGTTCGAGTTCATCGAGCCGCCACTCGTAACATACCATCCATATGTAATAAGATTATGATGTCTTTACCACGATAAAAACTACGCTTTATCGTCAAATAAAAATATGAATACGCCTAACGCTTAGCTTACAAACGTATACCATGGACTTAGTCATGTGGTTATTCTTAAACACAGGGTGATTTATCAAACTGTATGCAGAGGAAAGGAAAGCCACATGGTCAGAAGGTGCTAAGATATGCCCTTGATATTGCCTGGTATATCTAGCTTCTGATTCTGGGAGTAACTGAAGAATTCAAACATATGTCATACTGTCTTTAGCTTTTACACTTCCACAAAAAATAACAATGTTCCAATGCAAAATGTGCATCAATACTAATGATGTATCCTGTAACCTGTTGCTGCCTTGAATGTTCAGGGGTATATATGACTTATTTCCATCAGTGCAAACCAGAGCCCATCATCCACTGCGACCTAAAGCCAAAGTAAGATGAGCAAATGAAGCAATTAGTAGACCTGCTGTTCTCTTCTTGCATTATTGGGATACAAATTGCATTCAAAGTAAGGTGGCTTTCGAATGCCAAAAGCTGTGAAGTAGCTGAATTTTCTTCTGCCGGAGTGGGAGCTGCATGCAGCAACCAAGACCTCTTGTTAAGTTGTCTCAATAGCTGGGGTAATGTAAGTTCAAAAGACACCACACCAAGAAGAACAGTAAATGGGGGAATGTATGTCATACTTTGCAGTACAAATCTACCTCTAGAGAGTGCACTAGGCTATTATTCAAAAGCTCTATATACTGTCATAATAGATGAACCTATATATACTGTGATAATAGTTGTTGCCATTTGAGTAGTAGTGTTTGAGTAATAGTTGTTACCACCTGAAATAACCTTTATGAAATGTACAGGAGGCCATTATTCACATTTGAATAAAGACAACGCTTGTTTGTTTCATCAGAGTTATATTTCACTTCTACCATGTACAGTTGCTAATGTCTCAAAGTCTTGTGTGCATCAGAGATGTATTTCACTTCTCTCTGCTCATTGTATATGAAAACTCCTGTTATTCTGTGCTTGTTTGTTGTTACCCCCTCACTGAGGCTTTGGTAAAAAGAGAATTTCTAATGTTTATGGGTTTTTTAGTGGATTGTTAACTGTTAAGGCTGGAGAGTTTTATTTAACCGAGAGGTGCAAGACATAAGCGTATCTGCGTCAATATGCAGTACATATTGTAACTAGGACGAAAGGCGCGCAATAAGTGTATGGCAGGCATACATGATGTTCAGTGAAAGAAAAGGAATTTTACTTTCTTGCAGCAGCAATTTTCTTGGGAATAGTCTCTAAAAGTTCTAGTGTCCTAGAGGAAGCTAGAACCAAGTCGATTCTGTGCCCTAATTACTAATGTGTTTGTGTCCTAGTGGTATGAGCGTTGGCTGCCAATCAAGCGGTCCCTAGTTCGATTCCTAGGTGGCTTCCCATTTTTTCAATTTTCATAATTTTTTTGCTGCATGACTGCATAGCTAAATAAAAGCCCACGAAACAAAAGAGTTGCAATAGAATACCATATTGCAACGAAACACACTACTCTATAGCAACAAAATTTACACGTGGCAATATAAATATGTTATTGCATCGATTTAGTTTTTCGTTGCAATACGCATCTACCTATTGCAACGCCGCTGATGATTATCCCAACGAAAAAACACCGTGCCAATAATATCACCCAATAGCAACGAAATTATATATGGTTGCAATAGTAGCAAATAATTGCAACGAAATCAACACTAACGCAACAAAAGAGTGGCGGGCAATATATCCAACCTATTGCAATACGTTTTCAAAATGGTTGCGATAACACCTACCTATTGCAACGACATTTACGAATATCGCAATGCAATATAATAGTGGCAATAAAGTCCACCTATTGCCACTGTTTTGGAAAAACGTTGCAATAAGTCCTACCTATTACAACCAAATTGGTGGCGTTGCAATTTCTTTCGTGGCATTAGACCAAAAATCTAGTAGTGCGACTTTGCGGTACTACCGGTGAACGGTAGTACCGGACTTTACAACGTCGGTAGTACCGCGCCGACGGTCCAACGGTCACTGCAGAGGCTCTGACATAGCCGTTCTGCTGCGTCAGATAGGGGAGCGGTACTACCAGCCTCAGACCGGCGGTAGTTCCGCTCGCCCTGATTTTTCTGGAATTTGTTCCAAACGGCTAGTTTTGGTAGGTGGAAGGTAAAAATACCCGTACCACTGCCCATAGACAGAAGTTAGAGACTCTATTGATCATCCTTGAGCATTGGGCATTCACTCCACACCTACTTTCACTCTTGAGCATTCATTTGAGGTGTTTGAGCAAAAAGTGCATAGCATTTACTAGTTTGATCCTTGGCACTAGTTTGCAATCAAGCGAAGCTCGTGATTTGTTACTCTTGGTGCTTGCCGGCACCTGGACGATTGGGAGAAGCTTGATCGGTGATCTTCTCAAAGGAGCTTGTGAGAAGACCCGGTTTTCTTGTGAAGGTTGGAGCTCGCCTACCCGGAGCGGGGAAGAGCTACCTCTAGTGATCGAGGTGCTTCGGCTTAATTTGTGGAGCCGGTTCGATTCGTTCGAGCTAACCTCAACGTGGACTAGTGGGAACCGGTAAGTTTCCGATACCACGGTAAAAACATCGAAGTGTGCACATCTCTCTTTTGCTTTCTAACAGCTCTAAGTTTACTTGCTTAGTACTTTGTTTTGCCCTTGTTAGAACTAGTATTGTTATTTGCTTGACTAGTATTGTGTAGGCTTAAATTGTCTTTTATTCTTGTTCTTAGAATTAAAGAAATTTAATCTAGTTGAAAAGAAAATTTAAAAACCGCCTATTCACCCCCCTCTAGTCGATATCCTTGATCCTACAGACATTCGCCCCTGTAGTTAGGCTAGAAGCTATTAGGATTTTGCTTGCATTCGTAGCGTCTAAGAACTTCAAGCTATACCAGATGGATGTCAAGAGTACATTTATCAATGGGTATATTGAGGAAGAGGTCTATGTTAGATAGCCTCTAGGTTTTGAGAACTCCAAAACCCAAATCATATCTTCAAGCTTTCCAAAGCCTTGTATAGATTTAAGTAAGCCCCTAGAGCTTAGTATAAGGGGTTTAAGTCCTATCTATTGAATCATAGGTTTGAGATGGGTAACATAGACAAGACCTTATTCATTCACAGGTATGGCAACGACTTTCTACTCGTCTAGATTTATGTGGATGATATTATCTTTGATGGCTCATCTGATGCTCTTGTTTCCCAGTTTTCTAATGTCATGAGTACAGAGTTTGAGATGAGCATGATAGGTGAGTTGAGTTTCTTCCTTGGCTTCCAGATCAAGCAGACTCGGAATGGTACCTTCTTGCATAAAGGCAAGTACACTCAAAACTTCCTGAGACACTTCAACATGAGTGATGGCAAGCCGGTGTCAACTCCAAAGGTGACCTCGACTACACTTGATCCGAATGAGGATGGCAAGCCTACAAATCAGAAGAAGTACCGTAGCATGATTGGCTCTCTCCTATACCTCACTACTTAGAGATCGGACATACACTTCATCGTGTGTCTGTGCGCTCGATTTTAGCCTTCTCCTCACGTATTTCACCATCAGACAGTGAAGCGCATCTTCAGATACCTTTGAACTACTCTAGACTATGGTATTTAGTACTCTTCTGCTTCCTGTCTTTTCCTTAGAGTCTACTCCGATGCAGACTTTGCTGGCTGTAGGATAGATAGGAAGAGCATTTCTAGCAGTTGCCAATTTATTGGCACTTCTCTTGTCTCTTGGTCTTCTAGGAAGTAGTCCAGTATTGCACAGTACACCGCATATGATGAATATGTTACATCCGCTAGTTGCTATAGTCAGGTGCTTTGGTTGATTTCGACCTTACGGGACTTGGATTAGCCATAAATAATGTTCCTCTTTTCTGTGATAACACTTCTACCATTAACATTGTCAAGAACTCAGTGCATCACTCTAGGACCAAGCACATAGATATCAAATATCATTTTCTTAGAGACCATGTGGAGAAAGGTGACATAGTGCTTCAGTTCGTGGAGAGTGACCACCAGTTGGCTGACATTTTTACCAAGCCTTTAGATAGCTCGAGGTTCATGACCTTGCGGGGAGTGCTTAGGGTGGTCTGTTCTTATGGCTTAATCTAAGGGGAGCATTTTGTACTTTCTATATTATATGCACATTTTCATTTTGTTGTACTTTGTTTATTGGGTGCATCTGGGTTAGTCTTTCTAGCATAGACTAGAATAGTTCTCATTCTCAGTTAGTTAGACTTCTTTCTCTCATCTTGTGATTCTAGGATGCTGCTTATTAGTTGGTTCTCTTCTCACTAGGTTGAGTTCACTCGTTTCTTTTAGGTCTAGCAGGGGTTGGACCCCTTAGGTAGACAAGGAACGTATTTACTTCCTTGTGTTTTAGATGACCAGCTAATAGTCCTAGAATTATTTGGGGTAGATGATAGTGAGTCTGAGCTATAGCAAACCTTCTATCTTGTCTATGCTTTAAGTACTGCCATTTCTTCGTTTTTCCAAGCTTCTTCTCTCTTGCTTATTGCTTTGGTTCAATGGGAGTTCATTTGAGATTTTCTTAAACTTAATGCTGCCATAACTCAACTTGAACCAAATTGCTTCTAAAATTGACTCAATTGCTAAGATTTTATTGCATCATATTGCATTTAAATTAAGCAATGTACATTGTAATATAAATACACGGAGCCCTAATTATTATCCTTGAGTGACATGATAAATTGATTTACATCTTACCATGTCTTGTGCTAAGCCTACTATATTTATCATGCTATTTCATGTGTAGCTTAGCTTTTGCCATAATAGCTCCTTTAAATGTGAAAAACTTGAACCAAATTATGTCTTGCTTTCTATTATGATTCATGCCATGTTAAATCAGCTAAGTTGAATCTTGAACATAGAATGAGCTATGCTAGTTCTTTATTGAAACATGAGTGAGTATTAGCTCTTTGTTCTTTAACTAAGTCAAGAAAATACAAAATAATCTCTTTTATGCGAAAACTAAACTTACCAATCATTTCTCATGAGATGGCTTGCCATTGCATTAGACATGAACTCAGGGGAGTTTTGGATGACCAAGATCACTCACTTAAGCTTCTTGTTTGTAGTGGTCACATCAGGCTTGACATCTAGCACATCGCCAAGAAAACAAAATTTTATGAAAAATTATTTGAAGCTCGGCTATGACAAAAAAAATGAATTTGAAAAGGTACCAAATGTGCTAAATTAGCTCATTTACAATTGTTATCAAGTGCTTGAATAAAATATTTTAAATTTAAACTTATAGCACTCTAAAATGTTGACTTGGTTTGGCTCATTTCTAGATAATTTGACATACCAAAAAATCTATTTAATTTTAGAATCATTGCTTATTTGGCTTGAGCTTGGCTATATATGTTTTGACATGATCTAGATAGCATTTTCACTTTTTATAGCTTGGTGTAATACTTGGAAAGTCGCTTTGGATAATCTTCATGGCTCCTAATACTTCAAATGAATAAAATACAGTCACTTTATTTCATTCATGCTCTTTGTTGTTCTATGCATCTTGATGACTCCATTGTCAAAGGGGGAGAAAGATTGGTAAAAATGCATATCTAGAGCATAATTTGGGCTTTGTGCAAAATTTTGCTAATTTAGGAGCTTTTGATCTCATCTCACCATGATCAAGATCAAATTAAATAATTGTTCTTTCATATGGATCTAGAGTGAGACTTTCTGATTCTATTAGTGAATTTGAAGCCATTTTATGGAAATTTGCTATTTTCAGTGGCTTCACTCTATTTCTGCCACATATGGTCATTTTCAGTCATTGCATTCTTCTTGTGACCATTTTGGAGCTCTCTTTGCAAAATTCTTCTTCTTTATCTAAAACAACATCAAATTTGTATTTTTGAGTATTGCCAATGGGTTCATCAAGGGGGAGATTGAAGGACCATGTGAGAAGGTCATATTTAATGTTGTGATGAACCATTGCGATGTTTGTGAAGTGGTCAATTGGTTTTGCAAAGAGTGCATTTGATTTGGGCTGTTTGCTGGAAGTGTCAGAAAAAATCAAAAGTACTACAGGTGTTTATGCGGTAATACCGTTGAGTAATAGTACCGACATTGTGAGCGTTGTAGTTCTGCTGGAACGGTAGTTCTGGTCTAAGCAGCAGAACGTTTTTCCCAGAGAGGTACAGCTCGGATTTTATAGGTGCGAAGGTACCACTTTAGAGAGCGGTAGTACCGCAGTGTGGTAGTACCGCAGTGTGGTAGTACCGACGTTGTAGGTGTGGTACTACCGATTTTCCCAGAAAATAGGGTTTTGGGATTTGAGTCATGGATTGAGTTGGGATGACTTGGGTCATTGGATTAAGATTGCATGATGTAGGTTTTGGCTAATGTAGGTCAATTTGTGAAGAACATGTACCTAGAAACGATTTTTTGTCTTGGATGTGCAAAGTTTCTTGGAGTCAACCATGGTTAACGACAAGGATGTGGCTAGACTCATAGAGGAGTTGAGGCCTAGAATGATCGTGGATGCTGGGCGAGATGGTGAGCTCAAGTATGGAATGAGAAAGGCAGAGAATGTTGAAGGCAAGTTCGAACGGCGGGATGGTGTCATGTTGCTTACACGAGCCAAGTGAGCTGTTGTTTGGTAGAACTGGGACAGGAGAGACTTGGCGATGCATGGTAAGCTAGTGGTGCACCTACATGTGGAAATCATGACGATTGTTCACAGTGGTTGGTGATAATCAGGTCATGGAAGGGTATTTTGGTAGTTTGACCAAAATACCGGAAACCATTTTTGATCAAAATCGCGGTGCATGGGCAATGTATTGGAGAGCGGTTTAGGTTAAGGTGGAGCTAGTTTGATCAAGCCGGATCAAGGCAAAGGATTTAATAGATATAAACTAAGGATTTAATAGATATAAACTTATGCACTTTAAAAAGCGTGCATAAGTGAAATTGTGAGAGTAAAACCTGTGTGTGTGGGGTTAATGAGTTTTTCCATTGTAATAGTGGATAATATCCACTAAGATGAATAGGTGGCTAGTTACCCACCTATAAAAGTGGTTGGGATGTAGACATGTGAGGTTAACCATCCAACCCATCTCATATGCTTTCATCTCTATGGTTAGGGTTTGAGAGTGAATACCTTGGGTGCTCTTTGTCCTCTAAGGTGGAGTGGCTATAAAACATATCTTCTTAAGTAAGCTATATATCAATCGTTATGTAACTCTTGTGTCTCTTTTGTTTTTTATTGTTGCGCTTGTCTTTTGGTTGGTTTTGATCTCTCTTGTTTCCTTCTTGTGATCTTGCTGCGCTAAGGACGTTTAAGATATAGATATAATCCTTAGGAATATATCTCCACCTATCTAGACACTTTGATAGCACGATCCACGAGAAAACCCGGTTTTGCTTGACTTTAGCCTCCCATCTCTTGATCCGAAGGTTTTTGGTATGGTTTCTTTGGTGATCTAACTTGTTGTGACATGTAAGAACATATTTAGACCCTTGGTCATCATCATCCCACGAGCAAATTGTATTCATCGATTTTGGTTTTGGCTTGGTTTAAGTGAAACATTCGAACAAACTGAAAAAGGTCTCAACTTTGGTCATGATTTTTACAATCGTTTGTTGTAATAGGTTCACAATACCCTAAAGAAGATCTCTACAAAATTTCATATCAGTTGGATCTATAAATCAAAAGTTCTATCAATTCTTGGTTTTGAACTTATGATAAAATTACTATTCACTGAGGAAAAGTTATATCGCTATGCAAACAGAGGTACTTCCGAAAATAAAAAGTACCGCAATGCAAACAGAGATACTTCCGAAAATTGGATGTACCGTAGTGCAAACAAAGGTACTTCAAAAAATCGGTAGTACCGTAGTTATTCCATAGTTACTACCGATTTCGCTGATTTTTCTCCAAAATTTCAGCAGCTTATCTTGCTCATCTTGTGATAGCTTCTCATCATAATTTTCATAAATTTGTAGATATTAAAATAAAGGATGATAAATACTTGAGGAAAAATTAAAAGCAACATTAACCCGTCTGTTGTCATATTCTGTCTTTCACATGTGCATAGAAAAACATTTTCTATGAACAGTCCATCAATCATTTGACTGGCTCGTAAATTAGGTTGCAGAGTTTATACTGCTTTGACATGTGCATTGTCATGCATACTGTAATTAAGCAGTAAGCATGCGATGTCACGTCAGCATCTTGATCATGGCATTTTTGTCGATTTCAGGAAAGAGGGAAATTAAAGGAAGAAATACTGTGGTTTCAATATCATGTATCACTTTTTTTTTCACCGCAACAGATGTTATTTGAGGTTCAAAAGATCTAATTAAATCATATCTACGTCACTACATACCACAATACAATGCTGCGCTGAGGGCAATTGTTCTGTCGGGAAAAACAGCCTTTAAAAGGGTTGTTTATTTTTGCTTCGGCTTATAGTTTATAACTACGATTTATAATTTTATTTGTTTATGAGTGAAAAGTACATAGTAAAAGAAACTTATATGTAGTTTTAATCGATATAAATGAAGTGGTTATATTGTGTAGTATAATTAATTTATAGACTTTGTCTTAAAATTTAGTTACCGAAAAAAAATCAAAGAATAACCTTTAGAATATGAAAAGAAGAGACACAAAGACTTCGGCCCTCAACAGACTGTTACGGTGTAGTGCGTGTACGTATAGCAAGTATATATTATCCAGGGGATCGGGACAGAGGAAAAACATTTTACCTTTTAAGGGGACATCTTGTTTCTCGTCCGCCGTTCATTTTGTCTCGAGATTCACATCATTTTGTCTCTTACTATATTATTTATTTCCTAAAATAAATATGCCTTAAACGGTGGATGAGATTGAGGATATACCCTTCAGAGGTAAAAATCCACTCCCTCCGGACACGCCGTTAGCAAGTTGTAGATGGGCTGTTCTTTTTGGCTGTAGTTTGCGGCTTTTGATTGTGGTTTGTGACTTTTAGGCTGTTTGCATGAGAGATTACAGAGTAACAGAAATTCACGTGCGGTTTTTACTGATATAAATGAAGTCAGTAAAATATGTACTACAATTAACTAGTAGACCCTATCTTAAAAAATACTTTATTTAGAAGCTAGTTACTGTATAAAAGTTGAAAAATAGCTTTTAGAAGCTGAAAAGAACAAGACAGCTTCTAGCAGCTTCCAAAGGAAACATGGCAACCAAACTTACAGAAGAGTCGAAAATGTACAAGAGATCAAATAAAGATGCACCACATCAAACATAAAAACATATGTAGCTATCATACTTTGCCGTCCTTCACCTAAATAAGATGCAATAATGCTTTGCTAGGTTGACAAGAAGCGGCACATGCATAGCTGGCTGTGTATACAAGAAAATTAATAGGTCTCACTCTAAATGATTTTAGTTTCTGATTTATTTTGGTTTTTGATTTATTTAACCTAGAAGTCATTTAGAACATATCCGCTTTAAATTTTGGCATATTTTTATCTTATTTTGGTTTTTATCTTTTTTATCTTCTTATTCCTTTGCATTGCTCATGATGATATAATAGTTTTTTTATTTTTTCTATTTTTTCTTATTTTTCTCAGAAAAAACTAACAGTCGCTATAGTGTAATTTTAGACATAAGCGAAAAATCACAACCAAAAGCTTAATCCATGAGCCAGTTGTAGTAGGGCTAAACAGCACCATAGAATGGAAATCAAGTAAACGACTTGCGAATATCAAGATGGAGAAACGATCCGGGTTTTCCAGATGAGCTAGCTCTTAAATACTAGTTGCGGAAGTGCTACCACGCATATCGAAGCAAAAGAGTTGATAATTCGTAGGAGTTTTTCTGAAAAAAATCAAGAACTTGTATGTATTTCTTGAGAAAGTGAAAGACTTTTCTGAAAAATAGATGATTTATACGTAATTATGGAAAAAAAATCCAGGGTTTAATCATGCAAATGGTGGGTTTTCTGAAAAATGAAAGGTCTATACGTAATTTTGAAGAAGTGGAGAGGTTTGTCGCAAAGCGCTGATGTGGTAGGTTTTTTTTTTGAAAAAATTGAGAATTTGTATATTATTTCAAATATTTAAAGAGCTTTTTTGTAAAATCGCTGATGTGGCGTAGTCTTAGAGTACACGCGATCGTTTTCTTATTCATTTTCCTCCTATACACTCCATCCCATCGATCTGTGCCTTAGTTTCAAAGCCGGCAGTTCCGTCGAAAAAAAAACATGTACGGCACATGATGTCGGGGGGCAACCATGCAATGATTCTTTTGTTTGATAGGAGGCACCGAAGCACAAAGGACTACAGCATACATCAAAAGTTCGATATGTGCAGGTATCTCAAATGCTAGCACAGTTATAGTACATTTTTGCATAAGTTAAGCGTATGTTCTTTTATGGTTATATTTATAGTTTTTGGCTATGGTTTGTAACTTTTAGTAGTTTATATGAGATATTACAGAGTAACTGAAATTCACGTGCAGCTTTTGTCGATATAAATGAAATCGATACAGTATGTACTACAATTAACTAGTACTTTATCTTAAAAAATATTCTATTTAAAACTAATTATTATAAAAAATTAAAAGCTAAAGTCAAAAGCTATAAAAAAAACAGACCCTCAACAGCTAGCTAGGTGATGGGCTATTGCAATTTGGAAATATTGAGCCTTTGCTATCGATAGGGGTGAAAACGGATCGGATACGGACGGATAATGTCTCTACCATATTTGTTTTCATATTTTTTTTCGGATACGGATACGAATACGGATAACTCGAATACGAATACAAATACGAATAATATCGAATACAGATACGGATCGAATACGAATCGAAGCGAATACTGATTCACGAATATTTATCGAACATGAAAACCTCTTAAACTATACATCCAAAATTAACGAAAATATGTAAATAGTTCATCTTGTCAAAACATTCATGAAATATAATCAAGCATAGTCTTTTCATCCACAATAAAAATATACCCAATAGTCGATCACAACATAACTACATAAGTAACAACAACGTGCAATTCATGGAATACACATGATGATATGATAGCAATTCGAACAAACATAAGAATATTTCATTCCTCCATTTCATCCATCAAGTTGTAACATCCGTGTTTTTTTAAATAAAATAAATAAATAAATAAAATTAATTAAATTAAAATTAAAATTAAAATAAGTATTTTTGTTGCCTAAATTTTATTTTTGGTTTTGACCGATTTTCTGCTTTGAAAAGCCCGATTTGAAAAGTAAATTAAGTGAAAACCAAAAAATAGATATTAAATAAAATGATATTTTGATTTTCTATAAAAATCTTATTTTAAATTAATTATTTGCGTTATTTGTCTTTTATTTGGTTTCTGGATTTTCGGAGTTTAAAGGTCAACTTTGAAATTAAAAAGTATTTTTAAGTATGAAAATTAAATACCAACATTAGTTGGAAATATTTTATTAAGTCCAAAATGTCACCATGAACTTCGTGAATTTTCACGGAATTTTGGAGTTTATTTCATATTTTCCGAGCTTAAATGAATTTCCCGTGCTTTTCGAAATCCAAAAATCAAAAATAAAAATTAAAGTCCTCCTCCCTCGGATATCCGTTTTGTATTATCCGGATAATCCGTATCCGTATCCGTATTCGACGGATACTAGGCTTATCGATTCGTATCCGTATCCGATAAAAAATCCGTATCCGTATCCGATCCGAGAACTATCCGAAAAAATCCGATCCGACAGCTATCGACATTTGACAGCCAATTCTGTTGCTTGCTTGCTAGCTAGTTTGTCCTCGGGAATCTAAATATGGTGTGGCACCTTCCATGGGCCCACTTGTATGTCACTTGGCCCCACCCCTTCTTGAACTTGTGGACAACCGAAGCGGCCTGGTGCAGGTAGCGGCAGTAGCCATTCGTGCAACACCTATTCTCTAGAATATGCTCTAGAATATGGTTCTAACATGACATGCATGACATATAGTCCCTATATAATATTATGGTACTACATAATACCACCAACGCACACATGAATATATTAACATGACATAGTCACCAAAAATTCCAAACAAATGATGGTATATGCTCTACCTTAATGTTGAAAAATGACAATAGAGAGTGTTACTGATAAAAGCCAGCTAAAACCAAGTCAAATTTATAGCGCATGGACTAGCTAGGTGTGAAAACTACAATCAACTATAAAAAATCCTTTACCCAAAATAAATGAAAACGATGGCATAGACACATGATAGTGATTTTTAGGGTTGTTTTCGTGAAAACTAAGTTAATTCGATGAAACGACAATAGAGCTAGAAATTTTGTGATGTGTGTCGCGTCTTTTGCTTTTGCACTTGTCGGTTAAAATGGAGGTGCTCTACGTACCGGTCAATATATATGTCAATATCTTTTCCAGGAGTACTCATAATATGTCAATATCTTGAAAAGAACAATATCAGGAAAATAATTACAAAAATATAAAATTACAGACCAGTGGATATACATACATGGGCAAACCTAATGTAATAAGAATATAACTGCTTATGTTGACAAATGAAGACAATAAAATTCAACCACATCTGTCTTATTTTTTAAAAAAAAATTTAAGTTCGCCAAATAGAGATAGCTCTCTTTTGATAATCTCATAACTAACCATCTACCTGTCCATATGCAACACCTCTGTAGGAATCAACGCTTTGATATATTTATTTGTTAACACTATCACTTTGATCTTCTGTGCAATAATGAGTGATTGAGCAATCCTCTAAATAAGTATCATCATCTCGGAAAAAATCATCAATACTTTATAGGAATAAGAATTAACTTGAGGTTGAACAAATTAGAAATTAATCTTGGCCTAAGATATATTTATGTTCAGGTTTATTTGATTTTTAATGCAGTATAATCCCTGACTTATTCTTTTGCAAGAATGTAATGAAAATTATAAAACCCACTCAACCTCAGAGAATTTGAGCTATTCTAGAAGATGACATTTAACCAACAGAACAAAGACAAGGGCTTTTAATTTGTCCAATAGCCGCGGCAACATGCCTGTTCAAAAGTTGATTGGGATGTATCAAATCAAGTTGATGAAGATATGTATGCACATTGGCAACGCAGCCACCTGGGCAACATGCTTCGCCAGAAAATATCTCAGGCCCATGTATTGCCATGCCGATCAACACTACGACTTAAGCTAGGAATTTTTTGATATATTTGATACTATTTGATACTATTTTTTGACATATTTGACACTACGACTTAGGGTTTGATACTATGACTTTTGAAATTTTGAACACTTGTAATTTTGATGATACATGTTGGGCTTTAACGATACATCGGGCCCGTTTGAGAAAATACTCCGGTTAAAAGTTAGGTACTGTATCAAAAGCCAAAAGCCAAAAGCCGGTAGCTTCGGAGAAAAAGAACAAGCCCTTAAGCTAGGCAATCGAGCCACAGGTGAATGTTTATCAAAATATTCTTCACTCTTCTTTTGCGTGAAACCCTTAACCACTAAATGGATCTTGTACTTTTCAATAGTTCCATCGGGTCTTCGCTTTCTTTTGAAGACCTATTTGTAGTCCACTGGTTTATATTCATTTGGAAGATCAATAATCTCCCAAGTTTCGTTAGCTATAATGGAATCCATATCACTACATACTGCATCATTCCAATACTCCATATCCGGGAATGCGTATGCCTTTGAAAAGGTATGTGGTTCATCGTCCATGAGGTAGGTGACAAAGTCATTGTCCAAAAACTTTTCAGTCCTCTATCTCTTACTCCTCCTCAACTCCAATTCAGGAGTTGTGTCATCCAAACTGGAGGGAATAGAGTGTTCATAAGAACCATCAGGAACAATGACTTCATTTGCCCTCATAGGAAACACATTATCAAAGAAAGTCGCATCACGAGATTCCATAAGGACATTCTTAGTGATATCGCTAATCTCATATTTGATCACTAGAAATCTGTATGCTGTGCTGTGATGGGTGTATTCTAGAAAGACACAATCAACAGTTTGGGATCAAGTTTTCTTTTCTTTAGCAAAGGTGCATACACTTTTGCAAGATAGCCCCAAGTACGAAGAAATGATATGTTCGGTTTTCTCTCCTTCTATCCTTCATAATGTGTTCCTTCACTATTGCGGAGAGGCGCCATATTTAGGATATAATTAGTTGTGAGAACTACCTCACCCTACCATGAGTCCGACATATCTAAACTCTGCAATATGTCACTCACTAAGTCACAAAGAGTTCGGTTCTTTCATTCGGCTATTTTATTTGATTGGGAAAAATATTGTGGAGTAACTTTATGAATTATTTCACTTTCTTTATAGAATTAGGAGAAATTCTTAGAGATATGTACATAGCGCCGAACAGCAAGGACAAAATATCAGGTTAGAAGAAGCTAGAGTGTAGTACTTACTGCTTAGTGATTGCCGTGTGATAAGTATTGTTCATTAATCTGAAATAATTCTGAGTGCTCGTGTTGGAATTCCCTAAAGCTTTCAATAGGAAAATGGCGTTCATTTGTTTGCAATGTCTAGTGGGGTTAGATGGGCAACAGATGAATATAAACCAGTTGTTTAGCTACCCCTATAGCTAGTGCGTGATCTTTTGGTTATGTCTTGATTAATAAAAGTTGGTAACGATACAGCGTATGGTACTTTGCTCGTCTTGTTCATTGTTCGGTTCCTCTTTTCCGTAGCGCAATTGCTTGCTTTGCATAGTTAATTCTCCACATGGAAGTGACTAGACAACGGTGTACTATTACAACGGTATAGCAACATGTTTTATATAGTTTCATCAAGTTTCAATAAAAACGTTTGAAAAGATTTACATTTCAGTGAGTTTTACACATTTTTAGAAGTTTTCACAAGATTCCAAGCTAGAGTTTTAATGGGTTTCAGATTTTCGAACTTAAGTTTCAATGAGTTTCAACCAAAGAGTTTCAGCAAGTTTTAACCAAACGTTTCAAAAAATTTAACAAGTTTCATCCAAAAGTTTTAAGAAGCCTCAACACAATTTTCAAAGAATGAACAAGTATGGAGAGAGTTTCTTGCAAGTTTCAAAGAAATCATGCAAGGTTTAGAAAAAAATTCATCAACACCAAAGTAAAGGAAACTTGGGCAAGAAACAACTAAAATTCATCACACAAGTTTCAAGAGTTTTCAACCAAAAGTTCCAAGAAGTTTTAATGAGTTTCGATAACCTCACCATGCGTACGACGGTGATGGTGCCCGCCTTGGCCAGCACCGGTCGGGGCGCACGGCATGGAGAAGGTATGCACAAGGGCGGCAGGATCCGAAGGCGACGAGCTACATGGCAGCTTGCATGGGGCAGCACGGATCCCATTGTGGCATGCTCAAAGGCAACGGCATGCTCTAAGGCCGTCGGTTCGGAGGTGCTAGTGCAAGTGCGGCGGGGGGTTCTTTCTTGCACTTGCATCTTCTTGTTGTAGAACTCTAGGTCCTTAACCACCACCACTTGGATCGACACACGGTAGCGCACCATCATCAACCGTAGCAGCGGCGAAAAACATCCACGCTAGCTAGCCACTTCCCTCCCACTATGCCTCTCCATCCCTTGCCATTGCCACTTCTCGCCGCCCTGACACCTCCCTCCCTATCCTCAATTTTCAGGAGATCTTCTCCTTGGCTACAAATCCACCGAGTCGTGTAGGCAAGCAGACAAATTGAGGGATGCAAAGCAGGAGTCAGTGGAGATGAGACAAGAGAGAAAAAGGGGATCTAGATATGGATTCAGAGGAGAGATGACTTGGCCTTGGCCGTTGGATGCACAAGAATGAGCTGGATTGAGAGGAGGAGAGACGACTTGGCTTTGGCCGTTGGATGCATATTGTGGCTACTGCGAGGTGGTCGGACGAAGTAGAGTGGCGGACTCCCTGGAGAGACGCATGAGATGTGTAACATCCTGAATTTTGATGTTGGAAATTTTGGGCAATTTAAAAACTTTTATTTGCATATTACTAGCATTTGAATCTTTGTTCGAAACCTTAATTGAGTTTTCCTGAGTTTTGCTCCGAGCAAGTAATCACTGGAAATAATTATCGAGCACAAAATAGCAATCATAAAATACATATATATATATATATATACATACGAATAATTTAACTAGAGTCTGACGCTGACAACCTAAAACTCACCGTAAATCGCTAAATCAAAGATGTAATTACTGAATCAAAACATGGTTAACAAAATAAAAATAAAAATAACACAAGACTTATATGTATAGGCACACACACATTGATTATACAGCTAATTTTGGCCTTCGAGCTAAAATGCAAGGGAAAGGTTATGAACTCAAATTAGAAAATTAAAATTTAGAGATTCAGTGTCTTCCCTCTCTTTTTCTCTATGCCACGTGGGCCCCACCTTTTCTTTTCTTCTTTTTCTCTCTCCTCCCTCTCTTTCTTTTTTTTTCCCGGCCGCCTGCACCTCCATCTTTTCTCCTCCTTCTCCCTTCTGTGGCGAGGCACTCTCCGCGTCACTCTTCTCTCTCTTCCTGTTCTTCTTCTCTGCGCAGAGCGGTCTCTTCCTCCCTGCTCCGCCCCTGTCCTGCTCCGTCACATCCTTGGTGCGCAGCAAAAGCCTCTCGTCTCGCCACCGCCGTCACATCATTCGGCGCGCGCGGTGCAAAAGCCGCAGCGCAGGAATTGTGGAGCCGCGCGCCCGGATTCGCGGTAGCATGTCCGCCTGCCACCGCGCCTTTCCGCCCCCTCAGCAGCTATGAGAGGCCTCCGCCATCCCCATTTCCCCCGCGCAGCCTTCCTCTTCCCCCTGTTTCCTCTGCCTCTTCCACCGTGCGCAGGCCGCCTCCGCGCCTCCATGCCGTTTCCGGTCTCCCGGCGACCCCCCACCGCCCTGAGTGTGTCACGGCGTGACTCAGCTCGCCGTACACCCCTCCCACCACGTTAATCAGACCCCGGTGCACCGAAGATCGCGCATTGCCCAGTTTCCTCACCGCCGGCCGAAGCTGCCTCCACCGGCGCCGCTGCTCCCTCGAGGCATCCCCGGTCGATTCCGCGCCCTGGGAGTATCTCAACGGCGTTCCGAACCCCCGCCAACCGCCGATTGAACCTCTCCTCGCCGGAGCTCCTCTCTCCACGGTGGCCTCCCCGTGTCGCATCAGGATCTCCGCCGCCGGCCTACTTCATGCTTACTCCAGCTTGGCTAGTCTCTCGGTGAGCATCCCTACGCCTTCTAGGTACTCGTGCGAACCCCTATTTCCCTTCCCTTTCCACGCCGGCGCCATTGCCCCGAGCTCACCTCACCACCGGCCGCCTCCCATCGCCGCCAGCCCGCCACGGTGCCATCCGGCCAGAGCTACCACTCCAGGGTCATCCTCTCCTCTATGGGGTCCTGTTTTTCTGGTCACCGCCGCCCAGCCCCGGCGTCTCCCTCCTCTGTTACCGGCTGTTGGCTCATTTGTTTAGTCCCCAGCCCCCGCTCGCTTCTTCAGTATTCTTTCCCCCCAGTTAGACGCGAAGGACCGAAGGCCCAGCTGGCTAGCCGAGTGCACACCACACTTTACCCTCAGATCCTGAGTTCGATCCCCACCGACCGCACACCCCTTTTTATTTTATTTTTTTTTATTATCTATTTCATTTTGTTTAGCTCCTTTTTAGTTAAGGAAAAATTTAGTAAAAGTAGAGAAGCTAATAAATTTAACTAGGATATAAATGAGACTAATTAAGATTTAAAATTTGGATTACCCGTAAAAGATTAATTAATATGGTGTGAATGATTATAGATAACAGACTGAATATAAATTAAAGATATTGATAAAGAAAAGTAACCCAGGTCAAATGCCCAAATTAAATAAAGATTACCCTTAATTATAATTAAAATATATATGTCTTAACATTTATCGTGCCGCCATGAAATAAATCTCAGCGGTAGATTTTGCTAAATAGCAAATGTTGACAAATGACCCTACATGCCAGGCCTTGCCCAGCTAACTAAATTTAAACCAAATTAGAAATAAAAATAAGCCTAACAATATCTAAAGTGTAGACAAAATACTAATGATACCATTACTTAAATCATAATACTAAATTCAGCAAATAATAATGATGAGCATGGTATAACAAGCTTGGAGCCATACAAATAGATCCTGATTCAAATTAAGCTAAGCCTAGGATACATGAAATATCATACCATAAAATGCTATAGACCCGGACTCTAGGATTAATTCGGTAAGCTAAAAATTTGTATACATCGTGTATATAGTATATGCCCTGAATGTTAACGCTCGACAAAATAATACCTGGCTATACTTGCACACCAACTCATAGGTCTAACCTACCTCATGGAACTTCCTAAATAAATGTAAAATAATAAAAGAGATTTCTAATAAAAAGATCAAGTCATCATATTCTAGCACCGACCTTGCCTCCAATCACCCATTAACTCGTAATAAAACTAAATTGAGTTTATTTGGATTTATTTGGATCTTTTGAGTTATTTGCTTTTATTTGTATTCAGTCATTTATTGCGTAATTAGAAACTGGAGTCCCGAAGAATCAACTGATCAAGCGTAATCGATAGCGAAGTGAAGATAAAGACCCAAAGATCAAGAGAAAGCGTCGTGTGAGCTCAAGTCCGCGGTAAACCACGCAAGGCGAGTCAATACTTTGATCATGTTGAACCTACATTTTCTGCAAATTACTTTTGTTTAAAGTATCAAATTGCATGCTGTTATTTTATAAACAAATGCATGTTTAATTCAAGAATTTAGCTATATACCATTGCTTGCCTTGATTAATATTACACCCTTCTTTGAATAGTTGATTATGTGAACTTTGTCGCCCTAGCAAAATATGAAATTATCCTTTCGAAAATAAGTCCGTAATTATATTCAATGCTTAGTCTTGCATAGGTATTCGGGGCACCAAAATGCCCCAAGCATCAATTAATCATGAGAAACTTTGGTTGGGCGGTCATGGTGGGAATGACTGGAGAAATGTTTGGAACTATTATTTTATGCTCCCAAAACCCCAACTTGCTTGAATATCCGGGCGGATGGTTTGGGGGCTGGTGTGGTGCGGTGGGAGCACAAATATGGAGTGTGGCAGAACCGCTCAGGTAATACTAAGGAAAACAGTGCAACCACATGTCTGTAAATTACAACTTGGCTAAGTAGCGGTATCGACACTCCCAGACTCATCTCACCGGTGGTGGATAGGCGTGGTTATGCAAGGGCAAGGAGGCCTAAAGGGACACCGAGTGGAGGTGACATTCACCGGTCGTACTAGCATTGAGGGAGAGGAGCCGAATAATCTTGGTAGCCGTGGTGAACATCCGTGCAACGTATGGGACCCACCGCAGTGGACGATTTCCCATAGGGTGAGATGACTAGAGGAACTAGATATCCGAGCAGTCATGTGATAATCTATTTGACCACGACCAAGGAATCAGGTGAGGCAACAGGTGGATTATCGCTTGTGGTGAAAGTGTACACACTCTGCAGAGTCAAAACTATTCGAATAGCCGTGCCCACGGTCAAGGCGGACATGTGAAACTTAACGGATATAGTTCTGTTTCAAAATGATTTGTGGGTAGGAATGGAAAAGTGAAGGCGATGCAATGCCACGGTTTGTGTTGTCTGAGTGTCGCCCGATGATAAGTTAAGCGGCTATAACGCTGAAAGATTAAGCATATGGTGCAGATGCCATGTAACGGTGGATGGAATCTGAATCGCTACTGTTATTGCATTCTCATATACATTATGTTTTGTTTAAACTGCTAAGTCTCAGGAGGTTTCTATGTATTATATTTCAAAAGCTAAACGATGATAAAGCTTCTTCTTTTACAAAGTAAAATGACAGGAAGAATAAATAGAGTCGTAGGAAAAGAGGATGACTGTTGTGGTAAATACATAACGATGATTGGTGGATTCATGTCGATTATAAAAAGAGAATATTAGAAAGGGGTTTAGGAGAAATAAATCGGTGGAGTCTATATGAATGGATGGGTTAGAAAGACGATTTAAATGATTTTTGGAAGATTAGAGAGTGCAAAAGAAATTGTGGGATTACGACATTAATATAAATTCTTGAGAGATGTTAGTAATAATGTGAATGATAGGATGTGATTAAAATACTGGAAGGATGAATTGAATTTTTGGGTATATCGGAGGAATAATAATAATTACCGGAGTATAATCTGGATCAATGATTTTGGAGAATTAGAAGAGTGTAAAGGTAATTGTCGGATTTAATGGGATTAACAGGAATTGATCTAGATAGATGATTTGAATTTGAGGAAATTTGGAGATATGATAATTGAAGCATAAACTAGATTAATGATATTCTTGGTGCAGAAGTATTGATGAATTAGTTAGAGATAAATAATGAAAATAAGGATGATTATGGAAAAAGCAATTTATGGTTTTGGATCATTAGCAGAAAGGATTGATTTGTTAGAAAGTTCTGATATGAATGATGTCGGTGGATTAAAAAGGTAATCCTATTAGGGAATCATTGGAATTCAGGAGTAGGGAGTTGGTGAATATTGATTACAAGATTGGACTAGTATGAATTCAGAATACGTGAAGACATTGGTGGATTCAAAATGAATGTATATATATATAAAGGGTTTGATCGGTGGATTAGCTAATTGATGCCACTCATTGTTTGGAGTCTTAGGCGACATTCGGTGAAAAAATTGTGTCTTTGGGAAATAAGTCAATTATGGCATTTGGGGAGTGAGTCAATTTGGCAATCGCCGTGGGAAGTTTAGGTAGCGATAATATCATTATGGTTTAATAATAACAATGCTACCAAAAGCGATTTCGCAAATAAAATAACCCGAGCCTTTCCTTTGATAAGCCATGCATACTATATATTTGCATTACGTGTATTGGCTCGCGAACACGGTGGTTAGTGTGCTCATACCGCTCTCACAACAAATCCAGAATCACGAATCAGATCACTGCGCCTCAGCAACACCATTGTTCATGATGGCGAAGAAGATGAAGATGTCAAGGGCTAGGTCGCGAACCTCCAGTTGGCTGCCTGTGGGCATGTCCTGAAGGTCCCACCTGTGTGCTTCGTTCTTCCGCTGCTGCAATTTGCTGATTTCGGCCTAATCGGCCCATGAGTAAGTTTACTATTTTAGTTATGTTTCCGCATGGTATGTATTTGATATTCATTTTACAGTATCGTGAGCACTATCTACTGATCCAGGGAATAGTGCATTAAATCACAGGGGATTCGAGATGGTAAAATCTGGGGCCCTATAGGATGTGCGACTCACTGGGGTTACAGTCCGTGGCAGGGACTCCCTGGTGGGATGGGTGAAGCACATGATGCACATGTGGTTGTGCAAGTTGTCCTGCGCGAACCTGAGGCCAACGGAGGCCGGAGGGCGCGAAGTTCGGTGGAGGCAATGCAGGGCTCGGCGGACACCGGAGGGCGTGAAGGTCAGTGAAGGCAACGTGAAGTCCGGCGGAGACAACGTAAGGTCCGACAGAGACCCACGGAGGCCACACGACGTCTGGTAGTGGTGACGTCCACGCAGTGTCCGACGAAGATCGTCCGAAGTCCGCCGAAGATCGGGCGAAGTCCGGCAGAGGCAATGAACACGTGGAGTCCAGTGGAGATCACATGAAGTCTAGCAAATACCGTGCGGAGTCTGACGGAGACCGAGCGAAGTCTTGTAGTGGTCGTGCGAAGTCTGTCGGAGACGGCATCCACGTGGAGCTCGGCGGAGTCAGTGTGAAGTCCATCGGAGACGACATCCACGCGGGGCTCAGCGGAGATCATGCTAAGATCATGTGAAGACCTCAGCGAAGGCCGTGCGAAGTCTCCGCGTGGTGACGACATCCGCGCGGAGCCCATCAGAGACCATGAGAAGTTCTTGGTGGAGACGGTGTGAAGTCCTCGGCGGAGGCCGTGCGAAGTCCTGCGGAGATCATGCGAAGTCTCCGTGTGGAGATCGTGTGAAGACCTCAGCGAAGACTTTATGGAGTCTCCGCGTGGAGACGACATCTGCGCGGATCCCAACGGAGACTGTGAGAAGCCCTAGACGGAGGCCGTGCGAAGTCTTGTGGAGGTCGTGCGAAGTCTCGGTGTGGAGACCTCGGTGGAGACCGTGCAAAGTCTCCGTGTGGAGATGACATCCGCGTGGAGCCCGGCAAAGACCGTGAGAAGTCCTCGACGAAGACCATGCGAAGTCCTTAGCGGAGGTCGTGCATAGTCTCCGCGGATAAGTCGGAGGTGGATGCTCCGTCCCCAAGTGTCAACCATGGGGTGATCGTGTCTGTCGGCGAAGACTTGACCATGGCGCAGTCGAAGATGTCGCCGTAGTCACGACTACGGCATGGTCGTGGGTGTCAACTCAACCGGTAGCAGGGCGAAGGCTTTGGAGCGCGTGCTCCGTGCATAATCCCCACCGGAGAGGCTCGATATTCGCCGATGTTGTTCGGAGGCCGACTCCCTAGTGTAGAGATAATGGCGCGGGCATCGCAGTCGACGATCGTATCGGCGCGGGCGTCGCGAACGACGGTCATACCGGCGCGGGTGTCGTGGTCGTTGCCATGGGTACCCCGGCTATCGCGTGCTAGACTCGGCGGTCACTACCGCCGTATCTCTTTTTCCCTTGGTTGCCGTCGCTTTCTAGTACCTTTTCTTGCGCAGCTTCTTGTGTGTCCCCACAAACGGCGCTAACTATTATGGCTACCGATCAAACAACATATGAGGGATTAGCTAGAGAGAGCCAATGACAAGAGAGATAGTGTTCGTGTATGAAATGAGTGAATCTCCCTCCCTCATACCTCTCTTAGGGGTTTATATATATAAATGTGGTAGAATGAGAATTATTCTATCTTACCTTTTGATACTTACAAAAGATAAAAATATATTAATATATTTTTCTATACTATTAGATCTATTACATATTATGTTACCCCTACATCAATACAATTGAACATTGGTGCCTATAACGTTGGGACGGCACACGGTGCTATATTTCGGAAGGCTATTGTGTACGTTGCATCTTCTAAGAGGTTGTTTGCACGCGTAATTTCCTGGAAACTTTTGGCTCCTTCAAAAGAACTTTTGATAGCATAATATTCTATGGAAATCACATGCATGTTTTTCTGAATCTCCAAAGTTTTTGGAATAGCTAATTAGTAGTAATAAGCTAATCTAAGCATATTATTGGTGATTGTCTAGGAATTTTATTTTCTGTTCTACATTTCGAGGTTTATGGCATTGTGCATGATATACTTCCACTGGGAACTTAATTTGCAAGTTTTTTTTATGGATGGATGAAGCCCCATGTAGGCAGGCAGCTGCCTAAACCCCTTTAATTTGGCATCTCTATATACATAATTAAGAAGCTAATAGCTTATGCTGCATATTAGACTATATACATAGTTTGGCATCTCTATATACATAATTAAGAAGCTAATAGCTTATGCTGCATATTAGACTATATACATAGTTTGGCATCTCTATATACATAATTAAGAAGCTAGCTAATAGCTTATGCTGCATATTAGACTATATACATAGTTTGGCATCTCTATATACATAATTAAAAACGTGTGCAACTATTAAGAAAACCTCTCGGGACTCTTGGGCGCTCGGACTGGAGCTGAGCCGTTGGTTTAGCATAGCACGCGGTAGACGTCACCCTGCACGCCAGGCGAAGTCGACGCACGAGTCCCAACTTTCTGCTCCATAAATGGCACGTAACCTCATTCGTTGCACCTGCGAAACTCACACTGGTAAGCTAGGCTAGTCAAACAGCTGAAGCTACGCCGTCAGTGGCTGGTCTATACTGCAGCTTATGATTTTTGGTTAAATTTTTAAATTTTAACTATTTACAATACAGATTACGAAGAGAGATATACTCACTTACGATTTTGAATAATATAGATGTTGAGCTTTTAACATGTACAACGTTTAACTTGTAGACTCCGTCTTAAAAAAATAATCCGTTTAAAAGTTAAGTATTATAACAAAAATCAAAAACCGCTAGTTTCGGAGGAAAAGAAGAGGGCCTATACATGCTCATGCTCTCCCATGTGCGAAATTGAACTCCAAGCTTTACCGCGACATAGGAGCCTTCTCCCCAACTTTCGTCGTCGTCTAATTAATCCCCAATTACTGGCATATGGCGCGTGTAAAATTCGGCCTAGCACCTAGCTAACCAACGTCGTTTTCGAGCTAAGCAAAATCATGTGCGTTACAGTCAACTAAAGCTAGCGGGAGAGGGAAGGCAGAAAGCAGCCACACACACGCGCTGATGTATACATCTTATATATTCCATCGAACCACCGCTAGTTTGGTTATTAATTAATTAGTATCAACTCCCAGTGATAAATTAGTTAACACCTGGCTTTTAGTTTCTAGCTTCTAGTTTCTTGATTTTATCTTTTTCTAGTTTTTTATTTTTTGGGCTTTTTTGCTATTTTTTTGTCTATTCCTTTGTATTGTCGGGACGGGATAATATGTTTTTCGATTTTTAAATTTTTTAAATTTAATTAAGCCAAAAAATACCATAAATAAACTCTAAACAGTGAAAATAAGTTATAAGCCACAAAAAAAAGTCAAATAAACGTGTGCAACATGAAGAGCGATATGATAAACAAGAAAGCTATTTTTTCCTTTTTCCTTAATTTGCCAACGAGATGCATGGTTGAAGGGCTGTTATATGCATCTCGAATCATTGATGGATTGTTGCATGTATCAATATTTATTTTTCATGTTGGGTATATCCAAATATATACTATAGCTTCTGAGACGTCGGATGACTGAAATTGGAGTGCTTATTTGAACCTAAAGCTTAAACTTTTGGCTTCTTTATCAATGTTTAAAGTTTTTAGTGCACTACAACTGCTATTAGTTTTTTTAGTATAACTAAATTAAAAAATTATACCATTATAGATAATACAAAAAAATAAAGGGAGAAAAGATGATAAAGCAAAAAATCAGAAAAAAATAAAATTAAGAAGATAGAAACTAAAAGCTGAAACTAAAATAAACATAGCCTAATTTATTTCTTTAAGGAGCAAGAAATCCTTGCGAAATTCATGTGGCTCGGCCAGTCCCGTCCAGTCCTGAAGGTTCCTTCCTGTTGCCCCTGGGGACGGGAACACCGCGGAAGGTGGTTGACGTCTGACGTACGCGCGCTGGAGTAATCTTTTCTGGTGGCTGGAGCACGACTGGAGCCAGCCTCGCGACCATACACGCCGGTAGATTTTCCATTTGCAACTCCACGAGACCCCCCCTGATATTTCTGGCCCCCAGCACATTCCTTTCCGCGTCCGCCAGGTAAAACAAACAGCGAACCAACGTCTACGGCTTTTGTTAGTAGTCTTTAGCTATCTTGTTGCCTAAAATGTGTAAAGCTAATTAGCTTTTAGTTAAAATTATTTTTGACTTTTAAAAACTGAAGGCAGAGGCTAAAAATCTAACGTGATTTTTGGTTTTAAAAGTTAGAAGACAGAAATAAAAATCAAACCATTCTGAATGGATCCCTTAAACCCTACTAAATTAGACGTGCACAGCTGGATTCTTTGTCCCTCCCTCTCCCGCTTTCTGGGTCCGGTTAACCAACTACCACCCCTGTTGTTGCAGCCTTGTTGGCCCTCAAAAATATCAAGCAAGGGTGAATGCAGCTTCCCTGTTCCGCATGCTATGTTCCCGTCGCTGTTCCCACGTATGTACCTCAGTTGGAGGACATTGACGCTTACTGAACTACCTTAGTTTACTGGACCACCATCGACCACTCAATAAATAGAACGGTCTCCATACCTCTTCCGAACCGAGACGTAACTTCGGACCGATTGACGTACCCTACAAGACATGCTCGTGCTCAATAGAAGACAAGGCTACACACGGAGAGGCAGACGTGGCGAGGAGATAGCAGTGGCTCAGATGGGTGAGCCATATCACATCCTGTGTGATCTATTTTTTTTGTATTATTACATGTACTTCTATAAAATATTTGTAATGTATGAAATTAAAAAAATAGAGGTCACATATTGCAAAAAAAATGCCTAAGCACCGTTAATTTTACGATTAAATTAACATAATAAATTTAGAGCATACAAAATTCTTAAAAAATTATACAATTACTATGACTGTGTTGAAAGGCTTCACATAAAATTTTGTAATTTTTAGAGCTCGTTTGCTATATGTAACAACTCCAAATGTCAAAATCATATGAATTTTTGAGCAATATTCACCATAGATAAAATTACCAAAAAATTACACAGTCAAGTACATTATGTCAAGAAGATGCACATAAAATTTCATAATTTTTTGAGCCCATTTGCTATATTCAAAAATTCAAACAAGCAATATACGAGAAAAGGCAGCAGCCGGCTTAATCACTTGCCGTCTTGCCATAGGATGGCAGGCAGTGGGTAGGCGCAGGCAGCCTGCCATTCGGTGATGCGGTGGAAAGCAGCCTGTTGTTTGCTGATGGGACGGCAGGGGCCTACACGTCAGCTCCCCTTGCACTGCTGCCCGGCGATGGACGGTAAAAACGATATTTTTGTTAATACGTTAGATATACGGTTATTTTTGTAAATACCATTACAAACAAAGCTAAATATGTCAAAAACTGTATTTTTTGGTAGGAGGTGTTGCTGATGTGATGTAATTTGCACAGATCAACTAGGGCGTGACCCTTGCTGAATGCAACTTCCCTATTCCGCATATTGTGTTCCTGGCGATGTTCCCGCGTACGTGACGTGGACGTCAAAAGTGATAAATCTTGACGACAGACCTGCAACGAGAGAACACCATGATGATAGGGTAGCATAAGGCCTACCTAATTTTCACTACAGTAATTACGGCTACTTAATTATATACTATCATACAATAACAAATTAGGGTACCGTACGTACATAAAAATAGTAAAAACTATATATAAATTGCTATGACATACTTACTTCATAATATAAATTACATTAATTACGACTAACTAAATAATACTAATTAACTAGGACTACGATAATAACGTTGAAAGTATGCGATAAAAAAATACCTACCTTTCGGGAGAAGCAATAAGCACTGCCGCATCCTCCTGCCATGTCCTAAATGAGCTATGCATTGGTTTCTCAAAATAATGAGCTACACAGTCTTAATTTTGAGTGACGATCATAAAAATGAGCTTCTACAATAAGCAACTGAGATGAGCGATGACGAACCGCGAGAGGTTCGTATTTATGGCCGAGCGAAAAGGGAACCGGGTGCGCTCACCACGCAAATTAAGGATTCCTTATCAATGAACAACACTTCGGGCAAGGGGGACGGTATGGTAACACTGATAAATATACAGACGATGGAACGGGCGAGAGGGACGGTACATACACAACGACATTAGTGCGAATGAGGGAGCACGCGAGGGGGGACAAGACAGACAAAGTAACAATTGTGTGAAGAACATAGTGAAAAAGAACAGATAGCAACAACGAGCCAACATATGTGTGAAGGACAGATGTCAGGCACTGCAAAAGATGCCTAACCATTGTTAATTTCACTGTTAAAATAACATGAATTAACGTGATAAATTTAGAGTATATAAAATTATCAAAAAATTACATAATTACTATGACTATATCGGAAGGCTTCACATAATATTTCGTAATTTTCTGGAGCTCGTTTGTTATATGTAACAACTTCTACAAATATCAAAACTGTACGAATTTTTGAGCAATATTTATAATGGATAAAATTACCAAAAAATTATACAGTCAAGTACGTTATGTTGAGAGGCTGCACATAAAATTTTGTAAATTTTTGAGCCCATTTGCTATATTTAAAAATTCAAACAATCAATATATAAAGCCACCTTAATCACCTACCGTCTAGCCATAGGACGACAGGCAGTGGGTGGGGCGGCAGGTCGCCTGCCGTGCGGTGACGAGGTGGTAGGTAGCTTACCAGACGGTGACGGGATGGCAAGGGCCCACGCGTTAGCCCCTCGCGTTGCTGCCACCCACAAGCGGTAAAAATAATATTTTTGTCAATATGACAGATATACGATTTTTTTTGTAAATATCGTTGCAAACGGTGTTAAATATATCAAAAATTAAAATGTATACAAATACTGTATGCATGAAAGAAATTTTTTACTATAGGTAAATGCTAACACGACATCCACACGAAACATATATATGCTGACAACCGGGGTCACGGTGACAAAACTGTTTGTCCGTAAGTATTTCAGACAATTGATGTGCTAGTTGCGCACTTCATTCTTGTGAAATTATTACGAAATTCATACGCTCTCAACAAGGCTTAAATTTACGGTGGTGTCTAGAGAGTACTTAGTGTTTTACTGAAGTTTAGAGTATTCAGATTTTTTAAGAGATGTATATATAGGAGAAGAGGGATTTTAATTTTTTGTGGTTTAGAGCAGTTATATTTTTTTAGAGGAGTGTATACATTGGAGAAGAGGGATTCGAGTATTTTTATGGTTCGGAACACTTATATTTTTTTAAAAGGTGCATAAATGAGAGAAAATTCTAGGTGCTCTCAGTCTAAAAACACTCGAGTGCTATTTAGCACTTCCCTAAAATTTATTCCCATTGTTTCAATTACACCATCAATAGTGGCTATAATTAATACAAATAGTACAAGGTGTCTTCTTTTTCACTTTTGGCTTTTAGTTTATAGTTTATACTATAATGACTAGCTTTTAAACAATGTATTTTTAAAAAACAAAGTTAACATGAGGATTATAATAAAAAAAAAATGTACTGAGTTTAGCTGTATCAACTAAAATCACATACGACTATTTTTTTACCTCTCACGAACAATTAAAATTTTAAAATTTAAACCATAAACTATAAACTAAAGAAAAATAAAATCCACGATGCCACAAACAACATACCAAACTCAACGACACCCACCTCTTAAATACCAAACCCCCTCTAAACCACACCACATCATACTACTAACCATCCCAAGAGCCA
The DNA here is from genome assembly GCA_036346245.1 of Bonia amplexicaulis. NCBI lineage: Eukaryota > Viridiplantae > Streptophyta > Magnoliopsida > Poales > Poaceae > Bonia > Bonia amplexicaulis. The sequence continues at coordinate 23,148,074 of CM070741.1, read as the reverse complement.
AAGGCCTTCTTGGTCTTGGTGCCGCCATGGCCGGCGTCACCAAGAGCAGGGCGGCCAAGAACAACGCGGCGCCGCTCCTCGGCAAGTACGAGCTCGGCCGCCTCCTCGGCCGCGGCACCTTCGCCAAGGTCTACCACGCGCGCTCCCTCGCATGCGGCGAGGCCGTCGCCGTCAAGGTGCTCGACAAGCCAGAGCTCACCGCCACCGGCATGGCCACGCGCGTGCTCCGCGAGGTCTCCGCCATGCGCCGCCTCCGCCATCCCAACGTGCTCCGTCTCCACGAAGTGCTCGCCACGCGCTCCAAGGTCTACCTCGTCATGGAGCTCGCTCCCGGCGGCGACCTCCTCTCCAGACTCGCCTCCCTCCCGGCGCGCCGCCTCCCCGAGCACTCCGCGCGGCGAGTCTTCCTCCAGCTCGTCTCCGCGCTCATCTACTGCCATGCCCGCGGCGTCTCCCACCGCGACGTCAAGCCGCAGAACGTCCTCCTCGACGCCTACGGAAACCTCAAGGTCTCCGACTTCGGCCTCGCCGCGCTCCCGGACTCGCTACGCGACGACGGCCAGCTGCACACCGCGTGCGGGACGCCTGCCTTTGCTGCCCCCGAGATCCTCCGCCGCAAGGCCTACGACGGAGCCAAGGCCGACGCCTGGTCCTGCGGCGTCATCCTCTTCGTCCTCCTCGCCGGCCACCTGCCGTTCGACGACTCAAACATTGCCGACATGTGCCGGAAGGCGCATCGGCGCGAGTACGCGCTCCCGCGGTGGGTGTCGCAGCCAGCGCGCCGCCTCGTGGGCCGCCTGCTCGACCCCAACCCGACCACCCGCCTCGCCGTCGCGGAGCTCGCCAGCCACCCATGGTTCAAACGGTCACTCAGCCTCGACTCGCAGCTCGGCGACCTCCTCGGCTGCCAGCCGGAGCGCGAGCTGGCGTTCCAGGTCCCGCCGGCGCTGAACGCTTTCGACATCATATCCATGTCACCTGGGCTCGACCTGTCGGGCTTGTTAGGCGAAAGCAAGCGGAGCCGGGAGAAGCGATTCATGACGACGGCGTCGCCGGAGCAGACGGTGGAGCGCCTCGGTCAGGCTGGTTCGAAGCTCGGCTACTTCATGGTGGGCAAGAAGGGAGTCGAGCACCTGCCGCTAGGCAGCTTGTCGGGGCTCGTGGCCATGTCCATGGAGATGTCGGAGGTGGCCCCGGCCATGATGCTCGTCGAGTTGAGGCTGGAGGCAAGCGACGGCGACGAAATCGAGGAGTTTGGGTGGGAGGAGCTTAGGGTGGAGCTAGGGGATGTGGTCATGGCATGGCATGGTTGCGCGTTGTGAGAAGTTGAAGGGGGTATTTGCAAAAGAGGAATTCTTTTGTAGGGTGGAGGTGTATGTATATTATCATGTCCTAATTAGGACTTTGTGGCATTGTATGAGATTAGATTGTTAGTTCAATCTAATTGGGATGTTTGTGATTAGATTGTTAGCCGAATGAATCTAGATTGACGCTAGCTTGAAGGCTTGAATCTCTATTAATGGGGAGTTTTTTTAGGATGTTGATTTGGTATTTGGTTTATGATTTTAAATTTTGGCTGCTCTCGAGAGGCGTATGTTTTTTGAATTTTGGTTGTTCACGAGAGATAGTATGTAGAGAAAAATAACCGTATATGATTTTAGTTAGTATAATGAGTTCGATACAGTATGTTTATTATAATTTATCTGTAGATTAAATCTTAAAAGATATTATTTAAAACTAGTTACCGTAGTAGAAAGTGATATGCTAAAACTAAAACAAAAAAGAACACAGCCAGTAACATCCTAGCAAGCCTCAAACGACATGCATGACTCACGTCTTTACACAGTTCATTCAAGTGTTTCGGAAGGCGGTTACAACTACAGACCAACCAAATGTAGGGTGGATTATGCACTGCTCTGGCAAATTTGGCTCTTTTTGCCCACTGTCGTTAGATCACAGTTTCCCCGACAATAGATGGTGTTTCCTATAAGCACAGAAAATTTCATGCGACTAAAAATTAGCAAAACCGTTATTTAATTGTTGTACCAAATAGTATCCAAGTCAAATTAATCCATCTCTCCACGCTACGCTGTACATCCGGCCTGTCATCTTCTTTCCTGATAGCTACTGAGCCAGAAGGAAACCACCCAACTGCAGCTGTACCCACCTAGGCAACAGCACTCCCTTGACTGTAGCTCCTTCGCTGATAGTTGCATGAGTTTTTAACAATTTGGTACTGTTTACAATATTATTTATAAAAATAGTTATATATCTATCGTATTAATAAAAATATCATTTTTGTTGTCCATGATCGGGCGGCAACGCGAGGGCTAATGCGTAGCCCCCTGCCGTCCCACCATCGGACGGCAGGCTGCCTGCTACCCCGTCATCGAAAAGCAGGCGGCCTGTCGCCTCAGCTGGCCAGTCTGCCACCCCACCTCTGCCCTAGCACTGTATGTCGTCTCATGGCTAGACAACAATCACCTGCCCTTTTTTCATATTGATTGTTTGAAGTTTTGAATATAGTAAATGGATTCAAAAAATTATGAAATTTTATACATAGTCTCTCGACACAACTTACTTAATTGTGTAATTTTTTGGTAATTTTATCCATTATAAATGTTGCACAAAAATTCGTACGATTTCGATATTTTTAGGAGTTGTTACATATAACAAATGAGCTCCAAAAATTATGAAATTTTATGTGAAACCTTTCGACACAATCATAGTAATTGTGCAATTTTTTGAGAATTTTATATGCTCAAATTTACCACGTTAATTTATGTTAATTTAATCATAAAATTAACGATGCTCAGGCATATTTTGCAGTAATCTCAATCGCTCATTGCGTGTTTAATCATAAAATTAACGATGCTCAAATTTAATCATAGTAACCTCTCGCAGTTCCCCTTCGCTCATCTCAATCGCTCATTGTAGAAACTCATTCTCACGATCGTCACTCAAAATTAAGAGTGCGTAGCTCATTATTTTGGGAAGCTAGTGCATAGCTCATTAAGGACGCGGCAGGAGGATGTGTTAGTGCTGATTGTTTCTCCCGAAATTACTATAGTGGCAATTAGTTTGGGTTAAGTAATGAGTCAATACTAAATAATTAAGTGCTACGGACGATGGTAATGAATTACTCGTATTTTTTTTGGATGGGTAATGAAATCGTCGGTAATTAATGAATTATTCATATATAGTTACACACATGTAATCACTAACTATTTGTATTTCACTGTCATTATTAATCTTCGCACTAATATTTTGTCTATCCCATTTTTTCAAGGTACTCTTAAAATTAAGAGTGCATAGCTAATTATTTTGAGAAACCAGAGCATAGATCATTAAGGACGCGTTAGTGCTGATTGCTTATCTCGAAATACAGGTAATTTTTAGCGCATGTTTTCGACATTATTCTCATAGTCCTAGTTAATTAGTTATAATTAATGTAGTTTGTAGTATGAAGTAAGTTGGTCGTAGCCATGTAGACATAGTTTGTACTTTTTTTGTGTACATACGGTACCCATAATTTATTATTGTATGGTTATATGTAATTAAGCAGTCATAATCATTATAGTGGCAATTAGTTAGGGTTAAGTAATGAGTTAGTGCTAAATAATTAAGTGGTAAGGATGACGGTAATGAATCGCTCGTAATTTTTTCGGATGGGTAATTAAATTATCGATAATTAATGAATTATTCATATGCAATTACACACATGTAATCACTAACTTATAATATTTTAGCGTAATTTTCAATCTTCGCACTAATATTTGGTCTATTCTATTTGTTGGAGGGTATAGTTTTATCGGAGCTTCTCGAATAGTTCTACGATGAGAACAACCGGTACCACTCATAGAGTCATAGATGACGGGTTATGCGGCTGGTCCTCCGCCCTTCAAGCTGCGGGGTGGGAGGGATCCGTGGGAGCTAGACGAGCGCTACGTCTCAATCCATGGGCCACGTGCTTATTGCCCTTTGCGAGGTTGGTCTCCATCGGACGTGAGTTCACCATTAATGGCACTCTGCTCGCAACATTGGTGGACAGGTGGAGGCCTGAGATGCACACATTCCATTTTCGATGGGGTGAGATGACGATCACTCTGCAGGACATCTCATTCTTGACCGGTCTCCCACTCTAGGTGACGCATTTATTCTAGCCCTTGCACCAGTGGATTGGAAGGAGAAGTTAGTGGATCGGTTCGAACTATCTATCCCAGAGGGTGCTCGTGGTGTCTCCCACGCTTGGCTGAAGAATTTCAGTGTGTGCCGTAGGATGCATCGCTCGAAGTCATCACGACACACCTCGTAGTGTACCTTATGCAACTCTTTGGTTAGAGTATGTTTCCATCCACACACGGTGATATTTGCAACGCTGAGTTCGTTTGTCTTGCTGAGTCTTTGGTTGACGTAGAATTTGGGGGCGATGCTTTAGTACAACTAGGGATCAGCCGTCCTATGTGCCACATATTAAAGGTTGCGTGACATTTGCCAACACGGCACTGTTGATAACCCTAACCTATGTGTCTGCTATGTGCTCCTACAGCTGTGGAGTTTGGAGCACTTCCCTGTCGGGCGTCTAGCCATCGTGACGCCAGTGCACCTGTTCGGCGAGTTCGTCGATCCGATAGACATGTCTATTATGGGCTTCCGGTGGACTGGTGCCCGTCTGTAGTGGGTCAAGGGCAGACCGTAGAGGTGCTACTTGTTGTGGCACAACGAGTTCGAGTCATTGCACGACAGTGACATCATCTGAGGTCCATTGACTGTAGACTTCGTGGAGCGTGTATCGTCGTATGGGCTGTCCCTGCAATGCCTGTAGGACGCGATGCTATGGGCGACGATACACCATCTAGTGTTCTCGTACATGGTGGAGGCTTACGCGCCGCAACGTGTAATGCGACAGTTCCGGACGGCAGGCTTCTACCGTGAGCCGAACGCCGGTGAGTCAAACTCTATCTGAGTAATGTTTATATTTTGTATGTTTTTCTCTGTAACATCGATGATTCTGAAAATGCAGACAATCGAGGATGGGGCGGCATGCTACAGATTGGCGGCCACTACAGCATGAGTGAACGACGGCATGAATGGACAAGACGCACCTAGATGTCATCATAGAGTAGTTTCGGTACGACGTTCGGATATACGACGAGAGAATAACAATGATAAGTTCTGTAGCAAGGAGAAGATTCTGGGCACATCTCAAGGTCATACATATCTAGTGAAGGAGTCTGATCTGGATAAGGCACTGCTTTGGATAGTCAAGCTAGGCATCTAACATAGGTCCAAAGTCCAAACTCTTGTGAAGAGGAAAAATACCAAACATCCCTATATATTAGTCCAGAACCTGTTGTCCTTTTGCTCCCATCACCTCTTGGATTGTAATATAGGCCCTGTTCGGCAGCTTACCAGCCGGCCGGCTTTTCACAACCGTTATAGTATCTAACTTTTAAACGGAGTATTTTCTTAAGACGGGGTCTACAAGTTAAACGTAGTACACGTTAAAAGCTTAACATCTGTACCAGCCAAAATCGCAAATAAGTGCTGATCTCTCCGTAATCTGTACCGTAAACAGCCAAAATTTAAAAATTTCAACTAAAAGCTATAAGCCGCAGCCAAAAAGAACAGGCCGTAATCTTTTGTTCAGCTGTCCAACCTCTCATTGGACGTGAAGAAGAAAAGATTCACCTCCAGTGACCCCAAAAGTGCAATAGTGGGTCGTCACAATTACAGAGGAACAGTTCCACAAATGTTGGCATCTGATTAGCGATAAGCATTGGACCAAATTGGTGATAAAAACAGTGAACCGGTGATGCTCATTACTAGTCCCTAATGCAGATGCTTACTGCTGTATAACATATATGCAGCACCAATGCCTTGCAAAGACTAAAAGACAGAAGCCCATATTAATCCAAAAGCCCATTATGGTCGGCCTAGTCTAGGCTCATTTGGGCGCAAAATTATATGGGCCGGCCCATTTGCATCAAACTGGCGGCGAAGATAACACGAGAGACATGTCGCGACCTCTCCTCCTCCCTAGCACGGCAGCTGGCTGGTTGCTGCCGTCGCGAGGACGACGGCGAACCGGGCGCACGTCGCGGCGGCCTCGATGTCCTCGAGGGCGTCCTACTTCGTCGCGGGCGGTGGCCGCGCGGCCGAGGCGGGCGGGCGCGGGGGGCGGCGCGCTCGGGTGAAAGTGCCTGTTCGGGCTCGGCGTGCCGGAGCTCGTAGTCATCGCTGGCGTCGCGGCGCTGGTGTTCGGGACCAAGCAGCTCCCCGAGATCGGGCGCAGCATCGGCAAGACCGTCAAGAGCTTCCAGCAGGTACCGATTGAAGCCTAAATTTCGGCGCCGTTGTTGAACAATCTTGCAATTAGCGAGGATGGCATTGCTTAGGAATTAATTAGGAGTTGTGCAATTTAGTGCCCGCTGTTGCTTGTGGTGGTAAAGTTTAGGGCTTCTTTTGTCGGAACAAGTGTTCTTACCAACTTACAAGGATTGTTATGCTAGTACTAGTACCAATTATGCATACAATTTGGAGGACTTTGAGACTCCTGGGTTTAGAAAATGTTGGATTTAGTACGCTGTGTCACTTGAAGATGTCCTGAAGTTTAGGCCTTCCCATGGTGCCGTTTTTGTTGTCACTTACTAATTAGAAGAATCATGCTAGTACAGAGATATGAGGGTGCATTTTTGTTGATTTAGGGACTAAATTTGGAATTTGGATCGGTAAAATTGTTTATGTGTCATCAGTTGCTTAAAATTTTCTTCTAGTTAGAGTACTGTTGTTTGTTATAGCAGCCTACAAGGTGTCATTTGATTCAGGGCAATAAATATGGGTGTAAGAACGAGGGGTGGGAAATTCTGTAGCCCTTTTTTTGTTAACATTGATGGAAATTGGAAGGGATTTGGGAATGGGGGTTGTTCTAAGATAAGTTTGTTGTGTTTTAAACTATTTCATTGTGATGCAGTTTTTTAGGATTGAACTTCAAGGGTAATCTATTGTATAGGCTGCTATACAAGATATTTGGCATATTCTTGTTAAGCCGATGTCAATTCAACAAACAGTCAAACAGGGGCCTAGCTTCCTGATTGGCTAATCCAGATAAAAAATTGCTGAACATTTCAGCTTTAACACTATGTGGGCATGCTTTCTGCCTATTGGATGAAGCAGATGATTTTGGTATTGCACCTTTGCTTTTACCTGATCAGCTATCATGCTTCATTTTGTGTACATGAGTATTCGTTGCTGTTATCCACTGTGCTATAGTATTACTTAACCGAGTGTAAATGACTTAACCGAGTGTAAATGAGTGTGAATTTCCTGTTACCTCATGCATGTGTATGTGTTCCCTGTTCCCACGTTCATTGATGAATGAACTGGCTCAAGCGTGGGGCCCCATGTGCCCAAGCATTTTTTATATTTGGTGTGCATCAGTGTAGGAATAAGGGAATAACCGAATAAGTGTTGATGGTAAGAACTTCTTGATTGAGATAGACGAGATTAGTCAACATTTAAGGCTTTAAGCTTGATCAGTCTGTTTCTCATGAGTATTTCAAGTAGAGGTTTCCACAAAAGTAGACAACTGAAAACAGGCAAGCTCAGAGCTTGTCTGGCCATTTGCTGTTAATAAATCAAAGAATTCATTTGGTGGATAAATTTGCCCATATGCCTAAGTAGATGACCTTGGTCCACTGTACAATATTGCATTGTCCAGTCTGAATGGGTGTGGTTGTCCAGTTCCCTCGAGTTCATGCTATCTTGTTCCCACACTCACTGATGCATGGGCTAGCGTAACTGTGGGATCAAAGGTGTATGTCCTCTAGAATGCTTTCCACACAGCAGTGAGTATGGGAATAGGGGACAAGTACTGGAGGGAAATATGAAGCCGTGCTAAATATAAACTAACTTGGTAGAATGTATTTCTGTACTGCACAAACTTGATTATGAGGAAACAGGGCTATTCCCTTTTAGTGTTAGGCTGGTAGTTGTGATATGAATTATAGTGAAATTATCTAGTCATGGGTGGAACATCAGAAGCCAGTGTTTGTATGCTCCCCCTTGATTGTCTGTACATGTCAGAAACTCAGAAAATAAACATTGTCAATATGACAGAGCATGTCTGTGCAATATAGCTATATTGGGACCTCTGTGATGTACTGCACTTATTGATATCTGGTGAAGAAAATGACTAATTCTTAGCCTACATGTTCACTTTGGTCAGTTCCAAGCAAATGCTTAGATCTTGTTTTTGCAATGACATTAAAAAAGAAAATATTAGCTGTGAACCAACATGCAGGGGCGGAGCCAGAAATTGAATATAGGGGGGCAATATGGATAATAAGTAGAGTAGAATCAATGAATCATACCGGATTTACCGATCCAATAGTCACATATCAGAGTAATATATTTCGCCAATTACAATGCAAAGAAAATTACATCTCTATTAACTTAAACTTAGCTCTACGACTACCAGCAAGGTTATAGGCCTTAATAATATAATCATTACTAATCTTTACGACCAATTCCTTTTCAATATAAATTACCAAACAATCTCGTAGAAATCTATATCCCATTGTACTTCGAAGTCGCGTCTTCGCAAGTTTCATAGTTGAAAAACATTTCTCGGTGGTTGCAGTTGAAACCGGAAGAGTTAAGACTAATCTTAACAACCTGTCCACCATAGGATAAGATGAATCTTTACCAGTCTTAACTAGTCCACTTGTTAGATCAGCAAGTGATGGTAATGCACTTAGGTCTGGATGGTTGCATACATCAAATTGAAAATGTGGCAATTGACACTCCAATTAGGCTCTTTCTTGACTTGAGAAATCAGCAGGATGATATTTTTCCACTTCACCATGGGAGGATAATATTCTTGACTTGAGAAATCAGCATGATCATCAGGTGAAGTGTACTTTATATTTTTTGGAGGGGCCAAACCACTAATTAAATATATATATTTAACTATATAATAAAGGAGTACTAGAATCTTAGGGGTGCCGGCCCCACCAGCCCTCCCTCCGCCACTGCCAACATGTAGGACCAACAGCATGCAAAATTAGGAAATAAACTAGAATGCACTAATGGCAAGAACTATCACACCCACAATTCCGCAATACTACTAGTAGTTTGATAACTTGTTACCGAAAAGAAAATTTGCTTTATCCACTATTAGGCCTCTCTTTTTAGCTTTTAAAAGTTATTTTTTGGTTTTTCTATAGTAATTAGCTTTCAAACGGAATGTCTTTTTAAGGCCGAATCTACAAGTTGATTATAGTACAACTGTACCAACTTTATTTATATTAGTCAAAACCGTACGCGAGTTTCTGTTACTCTGTACTCTCTCTCATAAACAGCCCAAAAGCCATGAGTTGCAGCCATAAGCCGAAACAAAAAAGAACTGGCTTGTTAAGTTGTTAGGTGCCGCACTGTCATTTGCCATGGATGGTGCTCCTTTGCGTGCCGTAAGGACTTCCAATGGTTGGCTATAGTGTGTTATGCTCTATCAAATCACACTACCCGTACACATTTTGTAAGCAGACCATGCTATATTTCCATTTTACAGCTTATTTTCCTGGCCGTCTGTGTAAATTCGCTCTCAGGCAGCCAAGGAGTTTGAGACCGAACTGAAGAAAGAGCCCAAGGATGGCGGTGACCAGCCTCCACCTGCAACCCCAACGGGTTGGTGACGGCGAAGAGGAGGAGCTCGAGGCGTCCAGTAGTAAGGAGAGCACATGAGGATCAGTTAGAATCACGAGTTTAGAAGGATTCTGTATGTAATACCGTATGCTGTGTTTCTTCAAGTAGCGGCACATTGCTCCCTGTTTTTGACGTTCTTGCAGGCCATGTAGCGACATTATTTGTACCCGAAAAAAAAACACCGTCTGTGAAAAATACCATGTTGTTAATCTATATGAGGCTAATCGTGTACATCAATTTGTCGGCATGACCTTTTAGCGCTTGATTTTGATAATCGTAGTTCTGTAAAGTTCAGTGAAGTATGGCTAAGCTATTCTTGGACGTGCTGAAGTTCAGATGGATTTCGAGGGAGGATGAAACAAACCGGACAGCTGATTCTAGTGCAGACCCTACCAGGTGGGGCCCATTTGTCAGCCACTCAACGCACGTCTTCGGGCCCACTGGCAGAGAGCGAAGAAGCAGTACTTTTTCGCCAAAAAAATTAAAAATAAACTCGCGAGGTCTCCATTTCCACAGTTCCGCTGTCCACTCTCGAGAGAGAAAGGAAGGCGAAATCCGAAAAGATCGCCATGGCTCTCCTCGCCGTCGCCTCTGCGCTCAAAACCCTAAAGCCTAGCCTAAACCCAATCCCCACCCACCCCTCCGCTCCTCCCTTCTCCGCCTCCCGCCGCCCCTACCGCGAAGCTGCCGCCTCCGCTGTTCCGCCGGGTACGGCGAGGCCGCTGCGGCGGCTCCGACGACGCCGCGGCCGGATGAGATCCCGTGGAGCAGGGAGCTGTGCAACTCGGTGCGGCTGATAGGCACGGTGGGCACCGACGTGGAGCTGCGGCAGCTTCCCAGCGGCGCCGCAGTCGCGCGGGGGCGTCTCGCCGTCTGGAAGTCGGCCACCGAGACCACATGGTAATTTCAGTCCTGACTGAGCTATGTTAACTCGTAATTCCATTTACGCGTCACCTTTTTCTCCCCTGTTGTTTGGATGCCGGTAACATGCTCGGCCGTGTGTGTCGGAACCTGGTGGAGTGGTGGTGGTTCTTTGATGCCGCAAGGTGTTCGGCAATATATGGTGGGGAGCAATTTTACGTTTTTTTCGTAGTATGTGTAATTATTGGATTAATACAAGGTGATTGTTGGGCCATGGTCGGAGGATTTTTTTTTTTGGCGGACGGTTCAGCAAAGTGTTTTCCTGCTCATATGGACAAAGTGCTAATGGAATAGAGTGATGCCTCGGTTGAAAAGGGGACTTTCTTTGGAGAAGCAAAGGTTTAAGATGGTTTTACTTGGATTTGATCAGCTAGCTATAAGAATTGTATATCACTTGACAGGATTCAGTAACCTATTTTTGATGAAATATGGTGATCAACAAATGAGTTGTGAGCATCTTGCTGTACTGACGGATTAAACATCTTGCTGTACTGACGGATTAAGCATGAAATTGAGCTTTCCATGAAGAAATAATCATGTTCCCTTTGACTATTCAATTTGTTAATCCAAAAGTCAATACTAAATACCCACACCTAAGCATAAGTTGGAGCTGTACCTCTTTCTTGCTATGTAAGTAGTGTTTCAACCGTGTTTTCAGAGTCAGGGATGCTGAATGTTGGTTGAGATTATTGACCATTACATTCCTAATATTAATTGTTTGTTTAGTGTTAAATGGGGATGGTGGCTGTAGGGTAACTCTAGCTTTTTGGGATGACCTGGCTGTTGTGGCCTCGGAGCATGTGAAAAAGGGCGATCGGATATTTGTTTCTGGACGGCTTGTATCAGATACTGTTGACGAGGGGCCTGAGAAGCGGCAGGTCTATTATAAGGTATCATCTCCGCTAATAATTTTTCTTTGGGTTACCAGGATTAATTTTCTTGCTGTTGTCATCATCCCTTTTCTCTTGTGATTATGAAGGGTATCGTATATTTTGCAGGTTGTGGTTCAACAGTTGAATTTCATTGAGTCCTTCCAGCCAGTGCAGCTATATGAGCCAGAGATAAGCCAGGATACCCAAGGTATGGATCTCAATCAGGCTGTGACATCTTCTGTCTCTATTGTAAAACTACTGTTTTCTGTTCTCGTCTGTTCATAGTCGTTCCAGATGGTTATCTTTTTGTCTGACCATGGTTTTGACGTTCAGTCGTACGGTAGTTATTTACACTTTTCATTTTTTCTTCAACTTTAACCACTTTAGCTTAACTTTTGGTCTGAAGTCTTCTAGGTTGTGCTTTCAAAATACACCTTAGTTTTTTAAAAAAATCATGGCTGCCTTTCCCCCCTGTAATTTATAATTTCAATTGCTATTAACCATTACCATTATGCCTTCTCATGTGTGCAGATGTAAAATAAGTGTAAACGCTTGATGGGTTCCGAAACTTGCATGGTTGTGTCATTTGTGTCCCTGAACTTGAGAACTGCATATTTAGGTCCTTGAACTTGTATAAGGGAGTGAAGGAAGGTCCAAACACTATTTAATTGGTAATTAGAGATGAAATTACATTTTGCATCACTCTAACATACTGTTGACTTTGTGACCATCTTGTGAAATCACTGAAAATTGATGTTTTTGGATTTAAAAGAACTTTTATGTCTTTGGACATATTTTACCAGCTTTCCAATAATCTTAGCAAGAACGTAGTCAAAGTTCAAAGTTTACCAATGCATAGTTATGTTATATATGGACCTGTCCTGGCTCACTTATCTATACTAATGCATAGTTTACCAATGCTGAATTATGATTGGGGTATCCATAATTTTAACACAAACATTCCACCAACAATCTCAACCATTGATTTGCATGCTTACACTGATCTCTACCACCCATCAACCCCACATCTGCATGATCTAACAGTGCAAATTTCAGGGATTGGTGTCCTCTGACAGCTCCCATGTCCCGTCATCCACCTTAATGTTGGCTGCGCACTTCTCCTCTATTCTAGACGCATCTTTGCTTCATGTACTCACATCCTAGGCTTCCATGCTTCAATTCATGTTGTCCCAAGTCCCAACTGTCTTTTTTTGAAAAAAAAAGAGTCAACTTACTTTTTGATATTTCTTTGGCTTTAAGGTTATGGAAATAACTTTACAGAGTCTAATGAATTGTTTATATAGAAAAACTGCATCATTAGCCATCCTTGTTATTTCTTAAAAAACCCTTCAATACTAGCTATCTTAATACTTGATAGAGCCATTGTCTGTATGCAATGTGCTTACTTATGAGTTTTTATTTATATATATGTTTTACCTGGCCTTTTTTTTAGAATCCGATATTGTATCTGGCCTTGGAGCACTCACTGCATCTAGAATTTGTGTTTTAAGTATTGTAGCTGGAATTTGTAACAAATGAACACCTTGTTATACATAATGCATGTGTAAAATGTCTCAAGTTTTGTGTCTTTTTCAATGATAATATGGTCCGTCGATCTTGTGTTATACTCCTACCAAATATCTCATGTGCAAAGAACGCTTAACTTACTAGTACAAGTTTAGGGACCTAAATGTGCAGTTCTCAAGCTCAGGGACCAATGTGACAGGACCATGCAAGTTTAGGGGCCCACATTGCATTTTAAAAATGATATCAATTGCGAAAAGTCCCCCCCCTCCCCCCATTAAGAAATTAAGATATCTTTAGACTACATGTTTTTCGAAAGCTTTCATCAACAAAGCTTAAATGCATTGTCCTCACTCATGGGCATCTTTTGCAAGATAGAAACTCACTTCTAAAAGATTTCAGAAAAGGCTGTTAGATCTAGCTTGTTTGTGGTTAAAAAATATGAAACGTAAGATAATTCTCTTTTCCGTTTCAAGGAAAGAAATAGCAGGAACTTTTTTTGCAATTCTCTGACTCCTTTCGGGGTGGGTTCTTTTGAGCTGTGGCTTATGATTTTTGGCTTAAAGGGTCTCTTCTTTTCAGTTTCTAAATGCTGCTTTTCGGCTTTTCTACAGTAACTAGCTTTCAAACGAAGTGTTTTTCAAAGCGGGGTCTACAAGTTGATTGTAGTATACACTATAGCGATTTCATTTGTATTGGCCAAAACCGCATGTGAGTTCCTGTTACTCTGTACTCTCTCTCACGAACAGCCTAAAAGTCATAAGTCGTAGCCAAAAACTATAAGCCGAAGCCAAAAAGAACATGCCCAAATTTTTGAATTCTGGCTATTTGCGACAGAGAGTATATAGAGAGAGATACTCGCGTGTGATTTTGACCGATATAAATGAAGTCGGACAGTATTTACTATAATCGACTTGTAGACCCTATCTTGAAAAGGCATTCTGTTTGAAAGCTAGTTACTGAAGAAAGCTAAGCCATAAGCTCAACCCACCCTCGGTCTTTGAATGCTCTTGTGAATTCAGTTGATTGTTCCACCCTGAATTTATTCAGGTTATATAAATGTTGCACTCTGCACGTAAGGACAAACTTACTTCTTCGCTGTATGTGTGGTACTATGGTGTCATGAACCGGGGTAGAGGGGGAGAGAGAGAGGCTAGGCGAGGAAGACTTTGATATATTTCGATTGATCCAATAGCATGCAGTAGCCCTCATTATATAGATAGGCTCCCCAATGATAGAGTCTAATTCCAATCATGTCTCTAATGATATAGTAACTAATATCATATCTCTAATTATATCTCTAACATAAGGAATCTAATCTCTAATTCAAATAGAAGCCAATCTCTAATTCCTAATAATAAACCAACTAGGCCTTGGGCCCAAGGCCTCCATCCCCGACATTACACCCTTCTGACATGCAATCGTCCTCGAGCTGCTAGCGGCCATGGTTGCGGTCTCTACGTCGAAGTGTAGCTCTTTCAACTATACGATACCGCAAAAAAGGTTTTTTTTTGGGTTTTTTTCGTTTTTTGTTTTTTTTTTTTTGCCTTAACTTATTCTTGTCGGCTTTATAACCGATCGACACTGAATCGCACGGCTGCACCGGCGCGATCGAGGAGCGGCGCTACCGATGCGGATCGACGCGACGCCGACGGAAATGGCGTGCGGCGGCTGCGGCGGCGGGCGGAGCGGTCGGCCTACCACGGCGCCGGAGGAGCGGATGGCGCCGGGCGCCCGGCTGGGCGGCGGCTGCGGTGGCGACGGCGCGGAGGACGGCGGCGGCGGCATGGGCGGCGGTGCATGCGGCCCTGCGGAAGCGGCGAGGAGGCGGCGACCATGAAACGGCGGCAGCGGAGCATCCGAGTAGAGCGAAGAAGCGGAGAGGCGGCAGAGGAACGGCGGCCTTGCGGAGCGGCGACGACACGCGGAGGCGGCGGCGCGCTGCCTTCGGCGGTGGCGGCTCGGCCCGGAGCGGCGGATCGCAACGGCAGATCGCCGATGGCGGCGGCCATGAGCGGCGGCGGAGCGGCGGCCCGAGGAGAAGCCGCCGGCGGCCGGCGGCGGCGGCCGGCGCCTCCGAGCACGGAATCGGCGATCATGAGTAGCCGCGAGGAAGCGGCTTACGCGAACGGATTGGCCACGGCGCGGCAGCCAAGGGACTGTCCGGCGAGAAGCGGCGGCATGGCTTGTATGGGTCCAGCGGGCGGCGGTCGTCGATCGGGGACGGTGACGACGACGGTATTAATCCAGCGAGGTCTTGCGGCGGATGGAGCGGCAAGATCGCCATGGTGTCGGTGAAGATGTTGCAACGATGGTGGAGCGGAGCAGATGCGATAAGGTGCAGTGGAGACGCCGGAGGAGGCACCGGGCCGCCAGCAGAATGGGTGGATCTGCGGCAACGCGCAGACGCAGCGGAGACGGTGCGGACGGCGGAAAAATGTCATGCAAGCGAGGCCGTGACCGAGGGAGGAGCGACGTATGGGATGGCGGTGGTTCTTGTTTTTGTTGTTGTTGAGGATCTATCGTTGGATGATCACCGCTCTTTGTTTCTTGTTGCGCCTTCTCTCGCTCCTTTAAGATCTTCTCAAGAAGGCATGCATATTGATCAACAAATGAGTTGTGAACATCTTGCTGTACTGACGGATTAAGCATGAAATTGAGCTTTCCATGAAGAGATAATCATGTTCCCTTCGACTATTCAATTTGTTAATCCAAAAGTCAATACTAAATACCCACACCTAAGCATAAGTTGGAGCTGTACCTCTTTCTTGCTATGTAAGTAGTGTTTCAACCGTGTTTTCAGAGTCAGGGATGCTGAATGTTGGTTGAGATTATTGACCATTACATTCTTAATATTAATTGTTTGTTTAGTGTTAAATGGGGATGGTGGCTGTAGGGTAACTCTAGCTTTTTGGGATGACCTGGCTGTTGTGGCCTCGGAGCATGTGAAAAAGGGTGATCGGATATTTGTTTCTGGACGGCTTGTATCAGATACTGTTGACGAGGGGCCTGAGAAGCGGCAGGTCTATTATAAGGTATCATCTCCGCTAATAATTTTTCTTTGGGTTACAAGGATTAATTTTCTTGCTGTTGTCATCATCCCTTTTCTCTTGTGATTATGAAGGGTATCGTATATTTTGCAGGTTGTGGTTCAACAGTTGAATTTCATTGAGTCCTTCCAGCCAGTGCAGCTATATGAGCCAGAGATAAGCCAGGATACCCAAGGTATGGATCCCAATCAGGCTGTGACATCTTCTGTCTCTATTGTAAAACTACTGTTTTCTGTTCTCGTCTGTTCATAGTCGTTCCAGATGGTTATCTTTTTGTCTGACCATGGTTTTGACGTTCAGTCGCACGGTAGTTATTTACACTTTTCATTTTTCTTCAACTTTAACCACTTTAGCTTAACTTTTGGTCTGAAGTCTTCTAGGTTGTGCTTTCAAAATACACCTTAGTTTTTTTAAAAAATCATGGCTGCCTTTCCCCCCTGTAATTTATAATTTCAATTGCTATTAACCATTACCATTATGCCTTCTCATGTGTGCAGATGTAAAAATAAGTGTAAAACGCTTGATGGGTTCCGAAACTTGCATGGTTGTGTCATTTGTATCCCTGAACTTGAGAACTGCATATTTAGGTCCTTGAACTTGTATAAGGGAGTGAAGGAAGGTCCAAACACTATTTAATTGGTAATTAGAGATGAAATTACATTTTGCATCACTCTAACATACTGTTGACTTTGTGACCATCTTGTGAAATCACTGAAAATTGATGTTTTTGGATTTAAAAGAACTTTTATGTCTTTGGACATATTTTACCAGCTTTCCAATAATCTTTAGCAAGAACGTAGTCAAAGTTCAAAGTTTACCAATGCATAGTTATGTTATATATGGACCTGTCCTGGCTCACTTATCTATACTAATGCATAGTTTACCAATGCTGAATTATGATTGGGGTATCCATAATTTTAACACAAACATTCCACCAACAATCTCAACCATTGATTTGCATGCTTACACTGATCTCTACCACCCATCAACCCCACATCTGCATGATCCAACAGTGCAAATTTCAGGGATTGGTGTCCTCGACAGCTCCATGTCCCGTCATCCACCTTAATGTTGGCTGCGCACTTCTCCTCTATTCTAGACGCATCTTTGCTTCATGTACTCACATCCTAGGCTTCCATGCTTCAATTCATGTTGTCCCAAGTCCCAACTGTCTTTTTGAAAAAAAGAGTCAACTTACTTTTGATATTTCTTTGGCTTTAAGGTTATGGAAATAACTTTAACTAATGAATTGTTTATATAGAAAAAATCATTAGCCATCCTTGTTATTTCTTAAAAAACCCTTCAATACTAGCTATCTTAATACTTGATAGAGCCATTGTCTGTATGCAATGTGCTTACTTACGAGTTTTATTTATATATATGTTTTACCTGGCCTTTTTTAGAATCCGATATTGTATCGGCCTTGGAGCACTCAACGCATCTAGAATTTGTGTTTTAAGTACTGTAGCTGGAATTTGTAACAAATGAACACCTTGTTATACATAACGCATGTGTAAAATGTCTCAAGTTTTGTGTCTTTTTCAATGATAATATGGTCCGTCGATCTTGTGTTATACTCCTACCAAATATCTCATGCGCAAAGAACGCACAACTTACTAGTACAAGTTTAGGGACCTAAATGTGCAGTTCTCAAGCTCAGGGACCAATGTGACAGGACCATGCAAGTTTAGGGGCCCACATTGCACTTTAAAAATGATATCAATTATGAAAAGTCCCCCTCCCCATTAAGAAATTAAGATATCTTTAGACTACATGTTTTCGAAGCTTTCATCAACAAAGCTTAAATGCATTGTCCTCGCTCCTGGGCATCTTTTGCAAGATAGAAACTCACTTCTAAAAGATTTCAGAAAAGGCTGTTAGATCTAGCTTGTTTGTGGTTAAAAAATATGAAACATAAGATAATTCTCTTTTCCGTTTCAAGGAAAGAAATAGCAAGAACTTTTTTTGCAATTCTCGGACTCCTTTCGGGGTGGGTTCTTTTGAGCTGTGGCTTATGATTTTTGGCTTAAATGGTCTCTTCTTTTCAGCTTCTAAATACTGCTTTTCGGCTTTTCTACAGTAACTAGCTTTCAAACGAAGTGTTTTTCAAAGCGAGGTCTACAAGTTGATTGTAGTATACACTATAGCGATTTCATTTATATTGGCCAAAACCGCATGTGAGTTCCTGTTACTCTGTACTCTCTCTCACGAACAGCCCAAAAGTCATAAGCCGTAGCAAAAAACTATAAGCCGAAGCCAAAAAGAACAGGCTCAAAATTTTGAATTCTGGCTATTTGCGACAGAGAGTATATAGAGAGAGATACTCGCGTGTGATTTTGACCGATATAAATGAAGTCGGACAGTATTTACTACAATCGACTTGTAGACCCTATCTTGAAAAGGCATTCTGTTTGAAAGCTAGTTACTGTAGAAAGCTAAGCCATAAGCTCAACCCACCCTCGGTCTTTGAATGCTCTTGTGAATTCAGTTGATTGTTCCACCCTGAATTTATTCAGGTTATATAAATGTTGCACTCTGCACGTAAGGACAAACTTACTTCTTCGCTGTATGTGTGGTACTATGGACATGAGAGACACCAGGCCAATTATGCAAATGACTTGGTGCTATGTAACTGTTTATCGATGTAAGAGAAAAATACATATAAAAAGAAAGATTGACTCTTGTTTGTTGAATGTAAGGTGGAAAGTGTGGAGATTATGTTGATTCTACCTCTGGCTCAACTAAGGATAAAAATAGGGATCAAATCAGTTCCTCCTCTCGTTCAACTGAAGAGTTGTGGCAAGCCTTCTTTGGTAATCCTCTTGACTGGTGGGATAACAGGACAAATAAGGTTTCTTCTTTCTTTTGTTCCTTTTGGGCCATTCTAATGCATTATCATTTATTATTTTTTTGTGTTAACAGTTTTGTCTTCGTATGCAAACCAGCTACCTTTTTCGGAGGGTATATTCAATGGCAAATAAAAACATGAGTGCAAAACATGGAAAACACTGCTAAAAGTCTAAAACCACTAAAAAGCACTAAAATATTAGAGGGGGATAATAAATGCTTAGTGGAGTGTGGCTGAACATTGAAAGCAGAAACGATAACAAGGTCAAATGTAGTTAGGAAACATAAAATAAAATAAGAATTATCTCCTTCATTTTTTTTCTATTTTTCTCTTGAGTTAGGCTTAAATTTTGCCCTTCCCACTGAAAACTTACATGTAGCTTCCAAAATTTAAGTGCGTAAGCAGGGCTTTGTATGTTGTACTCCAGAGCATAGTTAAACATTTCGGCGAAATTTCGCTGAAATTACCGAAATTTTGTTCATTTCGGTGGGTACCGAAAGGAAAAATATTCAGCCAAAATTTGGCCGAATCCTTATTTGAAATTTGTCTAAAATTTGGTTAAATTTCATAAAAATTCAAATGATGTTTGAATATTTCGTCCGAATCTTTAGCTGAAATGAACAAAATTTCGGTATTTCGTCGCTTCCGCTGCCCTCCGAATTTTTTTGCAAACCGAATGATTTTTCCCTGCTCCAGAGATGTTTTTTTGCACCAGATATACCCTTGTTTCTGTGTGTTAATTTGTGTTACCTAAACATGTGTGCATGAGCATGCACAAAGACTGCTTAGAATTTACTGATTGGACCAGAAGTGATATAGCTAGAATCCCAAATAGAAGGTACTTTCTTTTACTTTGCCTCATAATACTGTGCAAAAGGATCTTCATGTTAGGTTGTGAAATTTCATGCTATCTATCTTTTCCAGCCCCCACAAGCTTTATCATAGCGGTTGGTTGCATTTATTGTTCATGTATTTATTTGTTTGCATCAATAATTTGGCTATCATACATTTCTTTTTGAAGATATATGCACTGGAGATTTGTTTGATATGTTACATACGTAATATTAATGACCTTAATCCCCCCTAATCCATACTTTGATGACTGATTGAGCTTATACATGTCAACAGAAGAACCCGAGGTATCCAGACTTTAAGCATAAGCACACTGGTGAAGCATTATGGGTTGATGGGAGGTACAACCCCAATTGGGTAATCTCTCAATTGGCAATTTTGGACTCCAGAATGGGTTCTCTGCAACACAGTGAGAGAAAACCAGTCTCCTTTATGTACGCTGATGACTTCATGACAACTGACGCCGACACTGAAATCTCTCTATAAAGGAGGAAATTTCTCAATCCCCACTTGGCCAGCTCCACTATCTATCATATAGAAAGCGTGTGCTTGGGCTAATTCATCTGTGCCGTGCTATCTCAATTTTTCTGTACATAGATAGGCTCTGGAAGTTTATCAGAGAGGCGCACGGTCATCTGTTCTAGTCAGCAGTAGTAATGACACAGATGCAAGTGTAATGAATTAGATAGGCCTATTGTTTGAGTAATGGTGTATATCCGTTGGTGCGTTGCGTCAGTTAAGTTCATCTGGTAAGTGACATGCTCCTTCACTCGGATGATGCAACGATACTACCTCATCTGTTGTGACTGAAGAACTGAACTTTGGGCAATTGTTTTTACTGTGTCGTATGGATGTCTCTGACGCAAAGAGGTGGCAGATTTGCTACATGGAAGCAGATATCCAGATACAGCAGATTACTATATCCAAAACTTGCAGCATGTATATCTCACTGCTAACTGCTTCCATGTGCATACACCGAACCATCGGGATACGTTGATAACTTGCTATACTTGATAGTTGATACCCCTCTAGTTGTACCTGACCTGAAATCGCACAGGAAAAGAAAATCTGTGTAAGACGAGGACTTGATATTTTTCGTTATCTCCAGCACATGGACCTACCGTTTCCAGGCAATGTGTACTCCAGCAACCGAACAGCCGCACCATCCCAGAAGATCGAAGAGGCTAGAAGACCCCGAATTTCTTTTAGTTAATTTTTGAGGTTATTATGAAAATTTATCGATTTGTGTATTGAGAGGTGGATAAAGACTTGATTAATTGATTAATTTCTGGTGACAAATGGATAGGGGTGAAAACGGGTTGGGTTTTTTTTGACCGATCTGGTACCGAATCCGGTTGGTAGCAAATTCGATAAACTGGTTTGATATCCGGTCGGATTCGGTTTTGGATATGGATATGTGTAGACGGATTCGGTATAGTTGATGTCCGATCGAATCGGTTCGGTATTCGATTACTTGGATAGTATCCGAATAAAAATCGAATACATATCGAGCGCTCGGCCCATCAGTCACATAGCCCACATCACACGTGAAACAAACCAAATCCGCCTCGCTCGCTCGCTCTCGCGGCCTCGTCTTGTCAATTCGGTCTCCAAACCCTAGCTCGCTCCCGCCCCCAAATCCCTCCCCGCCTGTATAATTTCTGGTGACAAATGGTGAAATGGATGCTTCGATGCGGCCCTCATGTGCACCACATGTATGCTGTCCGCCCATGGATCGACCAACGCATGTGTTAACAAAATGCAGGCCGGTCTTCTCCGCTCTGCATTGGCTGTGCTGCTTGACCAATCTTGGTGAATTATATGTCCCCTTTTTTTCCTCATTTGACCGAGCTAGGTCAGCTGATTGGTATTGGATCCAGTGATCAGCCATGAGCCCATTATCAAATTGTAATCTTCGTAGCACATGGTAAAGTTATATTTTGCTTCATGCTTTCGTTTCAAGTCAATTTGATCAGGAACGAACAAGGGCTAAAGATTCAGAGTCAATTTGTGCTGCATAGGGCAAACATATATCTTCCTCTCTTTTTTGAAACCGCAAATATACATCTTTCTTATTTGTTCTTAGGAAACAAAAGAGAAACAGCTGCATGTGTTGCATTTTAAGTAAGTTTTGCGTTGCATTTTTGTTTGGCATTTCTTTTCTATGATCAGCCTTGGACTCACTGATTAATGGGAGAAACAACTTGTGTCTTTACAAACAACCAACAAGAGTAGAGAGTTGATGATACAGGCTGTTCTTTTCGGCTGCTGCTTTTGGATTTTGGCTGAAATTTTTGAATTTTAGCTGTTTACGGTATAAATTACGGAGAGACAGATACTCACTTGTGATTTTGGTTAGTATAAATGTTGGGCTTTTAACGTGTAGATCGTTTAACTTGTAGACCCCCGTCTTAAGAAAATATTCCGTTTGAAAGTTAGATACTGTAGCAAAAGCTAAAAGCCACTGGCTTGTGAGGTAAATAACAGGCCCACAGTGACTTGACAACTGAATACAAAAGCATAGCCAAGGGGGAAATCAAGGGATAGAGGGCCAGTCCTTCCCTCTAGCAACATGCATGATTATAAGTAATCAACAATTAATATAACTGTTTTGTTTGTACAAACACATGGAGAGTTCAACTCAAATATCCACATCTCCTTTGTGCTTCTAAAAACCTACTTCAAAGACAGAACAAAGCCACACATCCATGTGTGCACTTCGATGCACCAAGCTCATCTTCTTTGGCTTGGGAAAACACAGAAGAACAAAAAGAATAAACGGAAAATAAAAGGAAAAAAAGACTGCTGACATCTCTTTCCCAAATCTTCATTTTCCTTGGTGATCCTAGGCATGGTTCTTGTTATCGGCTGCTTTTCGACCAGTAATCGGAAATACCGGTTTTTATTGTGACCTCCGGTAAAATTTCAAACCGGTTTCAAAAAATTTGTTTTGCATGATTTTGTCAAATGTAGAACAAAGTTTTGCCAAAATTTATTTTAAAAAATTTCAGCCGATATTTTCAACCATTTTCAGCCAATTTTCACCGATTTTTTAGATTCAGATTTTGATTTGAAAATTTTGGCCCAAAATCCTTCAAAAATTTCCGATTATCAGTTGTATCGGTGTTATCGGTCCCTTGTAAAATTTTAAAATTGGTTTTCAAAACCCTGATCCTAGGCATGTTGCTTCAGATCTCTTCATGATCCTCAACTTCTTGCAGGTGCTGGTGAACATACTGCAAAAACACAAGACCAAAGATTGATCATAAGTCTTTGCTTCACACATTAAACAACAAGATCTTGACTTTACACCTCAAAAGATGAAGAACTGAAACACTTACTCGAAGGGCACATCTCCAACAAGCATCAAGTCGCCATCCTTGTCCTGGTAGGTTATCGCAAACTCCGACGGGTTCGCGCCGCTGTTGGATCCGTCTACCCCGGAGAAGCAGACGAACATGGCTTCCAGGGCCTCCCTGAGCTCCCTGTAGCCCTTGTACATCCTCAGGTCTATCTTCCTCAGATATGGGGCTCCATCCATGCTCACTTTCACAAAGGAGCCGTTGGTGCTTGCTGCTGCAGATGCTGTGTTGTTGCTGGCCTCCTCTTTTTTCGTCTTGCTCTTGCTCGCTGCTTGGAAGCAGCTCTTCCTGTACGACCTCACCGGCGGCCACCCTACCACTTGTGCCCTGCAAGAAGTAACAAGCATGTAAGAACCCTAGCTAGCTAAGACTAATCATATATTTTTGAAGAAGAGGTCATATGATCTGAAAGGTTGAGGAAGAGGAGTGCTCACTTGGCTACCGGCTGTGCGGCCTCGACGTCGTCGCTCTTGTCGGCCTCATCGGCGGTGTCCTCTGCTGCGTCGAGGGTGCGCTTCTTGCCCCTCGGCGTCGACGGTGGCGACGGCGCCGGCGTCTTCTGAGGCTCGTCGTCGTCGATGGTGCCCGGCAGGCCCAGCCTCAGCTCGGTCGCCTTGAGATTGTCGGTGTCCACGGCGCTCACGTAGCCCACGGAGGCTTCCATTTCCCGACGTGCAAGTACGTATATCTCCGGCGATCCCTCAGCTATTATCTCTAGAGGTCTTGTGAGTCGTGCTCGAGTTGATCTGATCTCTGAGACGATGGATGTGTTGGCGTGGCCTCTAGGGAGGCTTGGCGTGCATGTTTTATAGGAAGGAAGGCAACGCATGGGCACATGCAGGCACACACGTAGACGCAACACACGCTAGCTAGGCTGGGCTGTGGGGGTGGCTGGGGCGCAGCCTGCCGGGTCGGCTGGCGACACGCGGGCCCGGCCGCCGGAGCGAGACCGTCCAGGATCCCTCGGTCGACGGGCCACGGCGCACCGCGGCCGTCGGATCCGGCGGCAGGCCATGTGGGTGGGACCCACGGGCGGCTGGACTGACCTAGCCTAGCTGTACCACATACTACTACATTATGTATCGAAGCTAGTGTATGTTGACACATACGCTGCTTCCATGCATGAGATGTACTAAATATCTGCGGAAGTGCTATATCATATTTGAATGTTTTTCGGGGCAAAATCAATCGAATTTTTGACCTTTCAATCTTCATAAAGATTAGATGCTGTCTTCACCGTCGGCATCTTCGTTGTCTCGGGCGACACCGTCGTCTCACGCCCGCCGCCCCATGGATTAAGGCTTGATTTCGTTAGGTTAGGGTTCACCCGAGCCCCTCGAGCTTAGAAGGAGGTCGGGGGACGGAGGTGGATCGCGGTGGCGGCGGAGGTGGAGGGGGGCAAGCGGGATAGGCTACGGGGAGACACGTCGTAGAGTCATTAAGTCGCGGAGGCGCGCGTTGGCGGATCTGGCGGCATTAGTTGCGAAGATGGGGAAGAAGGACGGGGGTTGGAGGCAAGTTGCGGGAAGGAGAAGGGCAGGGAGGGAAGGCATCGGGAGGGAAGGAGTAGGAGGAGGGAGGTGGTCGCGGTGGATCTCATCGGCCGGGAGCGATGCCGTGGAGGCGAGTGGCGGGGGGAGGTTGGGAGGCGGGGTGGGAGTGAGGGTAGGGTTAGGGTTTGGGTTGAGGAGATTTTATATAGGAGTGGATGAAATGATCTAGGCCATTGATTTTTCATCTGATGATTAGAAAAAATAACTGATTTTAGGGAAGAAAATAGTCAAAAGTTATATAAACACTCCCAAATATCTAAATAAATTAGCAGTGTGACCCGTAAGCTAAATTTGTTTTAAAATTTATAGTATTAAATAATATAATTTAGATATTTGAGAACATATTTATATATCTTGTAGGTTATTTAAATTTTTTAGACACCACAAAGATTAGAAATGGCAATGGCAACTTGAATGGAAATACAATTTGAGGAACCTAATTGAAATATGAGCTTTGGTTGAAGAATATCATTGAACATAAAAGTTGTTAGGATATTTAGAAACATAACTACTCTTTATTATACATGGATCATGTAATTGTATGCCTATATTCTTCTTCTATTATTTACTTTTTTCTAAAATATATGCATGTATATGTACCTCTATTTAATCTTAAACAATACATTGATTATGTGTATGATAAATTCTCTTATTAATTTATATGATATTAGAGTATTTAACTCACGTATATACCGATGCACCATGGGCAATATATCGTGAACTTATCTTCCCTCATACGGCATGTGTTTCACCAAATCGTGTAGAAATTCTGATACTAATCAGAGAAAAATGAGAAAGATCTTTACTTTGTCTTAGTTTTAATAAGAATAGATAGATAGATATTGGCTTTGATTAATTCGGACGGATGGAATGATGGATGGAGGGATGCATACGCGGTTTTCCAGGCCATGGGTGGATATTGCATGTCAACGGGTTGTCGATCGCAATGGTTGATTCGACTGTTGGATCCAACTAGTACTTGATTATATGTTTGAAAGTCAGGTTGGTATGTTTAGGAGTAACATATATGATCGAGGTCGAAAGGCGCGGGCCAAACCCGGTGCGGATCCGATAACCCGGATATATCCATGGATGAACAATGGAGCTATTGATCATAAGAGGAAAAGAAAACGAGTGTGAAATGATCAGAGGTATTGGGGAGCATCTCTTGCACATTCGGTGCTGTTTCCTTTCGACCCTATCGATCATACGGAGCAATGTATCGCGGAATATGTGGGCATTGTCCATTGCTTTCGATCTGATGCGTCTCTCTCTCTCTCTTCTTTTCATTCTTGAGTAAATTGCACTTGAGGTAACGATGTATATTACCCTGACTCTCTCTCTCTCTTCTTTTCATTCTTGATTAGCGTATATTACCCTGACTATTTCACTTTTCTCCTAATTATGATGTACGCTTATGACGTGAGGCACATAATTTTCTCATCTCTCCGTCTCATCGTCTGTATCGCTTTTCCCTTTCTCTCCCAGTTGAACCTGCCCTCTCCTGCTTCCCCTTACTAAATGAGATACTGTTCTCCGGCAAATCCTTCTTCTTGTTCTTGCTTGCTTCTTTTGGTTGGGCAAGGGTCCAACAAAGCCTAGTGGGAGTTGTTTGTTTCGAAATCTTCACACAAAGTATCGTTGCACAGTTCTATATATTTCCTAAACAAAGTGCATTGCTTAGTTTATTGATGACAACCAAATGGCCCCCCTGGATAAAGATTTGGCTAGCTCATAAGGTATCATGGGGAGTTGGAGCTGGCTACCTTTTGGAAGACTCATTTTCTTAATACAAGCATATTCTAGAAAGCTAAAGTGATCAGTGCTTTCAGAAACAAGAAAGCTTTGTCCTGTAGGTCAGAGCTGCATAATATTTCTCAATTTTTTTCTTTAATTAATTCGTGGTTAAACCATGAAGTTCATTGAGTGCTGTGTAGAGTTTTAATTGTGATCACTGCTACGCATACGGTCCTATCACGCAGACGGTTTGAATCGTCATCACGCACGGTTCCTGAACCGTCGGTGTTTATCTGTCGATGATAATAGGTGGTTATCACGGGCGGCTCCCAAGCCGTCTATGATAACTCACATTACGACGGTTTGTATACAAACCGTCGCGATATGCGATATCACGCACGGTTTGGAATAAAAACCGTCTGTGATATTCGCAATATCACAGACGGTGTTTGTATATAATCGTCTGTGATATGAATTATATCACAGACGGTTTTTTATACAAACCGTCTGTGATATACACAATATCACAGACGGTGTTTGTATACAACCGTCTGTGATATTAATTTTATCACAGACGGTTCTAAATAAAAATCATCTGTGATATTGTGTATATCACAGACGGTTAATACAAAGGCCGTCTTTGAAACAGTCTGTGATATATATCATAGACGGTTTGTAACAACGAATCGTCTGTGATAGCTGTTGCAATAACCGTTTTATTTGATATTTTTGGCTAGCCTCGGGATATGCTAGCCATGCCCTCACAAAGCAAGCAAGCGATTACGGATAAATGACGATAAGCACAAATCGTTACATATATAGAATGAAAATCGTTACACGATCTTACAAATGAATGTGACAAAGTGCCGAACATCACATACTACATATATAGAATGAAAATCGTTACGGATCATACAAATGAATTTTGTTTGATTAAGCACAAATGAATACAATGTTTCAACATCTAATTATCACCATTGCCGGGGTAGAACTCTCCAGCCTTATTTATGACCTCTGCTACTAAGAATTCGAGAGAGGTTCCACAATTTCGATGAGATTGTCAAGATCATATGCACTTTTGTCGAAATCCACCCGCTGTCGCTAGGAGCAATGTTAAGTCATTAATTAGCATGTGTTATATATATATAATTAGAAAATAATAATTATTGTAAGGACACGGTACCTCGGATCATTGATCTTAGTATCCATGATTTCCTTCATGTGGCGACAAACGAGAATCCACATACGTTGCCTTGTAGTCTTGGTGGCACTGCAAAAATAGAATTACATACCTGCATGGTTATTTCTAGAGGCATTATAACAAAGTGTGATATAGGATTTTTGTGTTGTAGCGGTACCAAAATCACGTGTTGTGTCGCAATGTCACCGGATTTCTTGTGTTTTCCTCCTAGGGCAACATAAGCGGTAAACGACATCGTGATTCAAAAAAGTTAGCCCCACCGTTGCAAACGAAGGAAATATTACAATAGAGTTATGTATGAAGGAAATGAGTTTACACATTAATTACTTCTTGTACACTCATCAAGTCGTGGTTGCTCTTAAGTAGGGAATCAAGGTATATTACCTTGCTCCACTTTGGTACAATCACAATCAAAATCCAGTGATGCCTAGTCATGTGTGTCGTCATAGTGATTAATCCTATGTTCATGCTACATGTAAAGTAAAAATGAAACATGTGTGGCAACTAGTGAAGCACTTACCCTTGGTTGAAGGGTACCATGATATACTCCTTGTCGATGTGAGCAATCAATCCCCTCGTTATGTAACCTTCCACGAAGGAGGCATTTTCATTGATAGATTGATCGGAGACCAAGTGAGGTCAAGGAAACCCACCGTTGTCGCGATCGCTTTACTTGTTGGATCATGTATCTATACATAAGGAAAGAGTAATGATATTTATCGGTATAACGTGAATGTAGAACTTCATTGTATAGTACACTTACAGTGTCCAGCATCGTAGAAGTGAGGCGTCGAGTTCGTCGAGATTGAATAGTAAGAATAAGTCTTCGAATGTCACGACGATGTAGCCCGAGTCGTGGAGGAAATGCGCCTCCGTATATCTCAGAGTGAATGCACTCTGCGGTTTAACTTCATGTTGGACTTCATCATGTACCACTATGCAATGTATTGCAAACCAAACCAAGCCGGGTAATTGTGACTCGGGACCAACGACACTCCTAGAATGAACTTCCATGGCCCGGACGCCTTAATTTTCTTGGCTTGAGTCTTACAACCTCGCTTATGATACGTTTTGGTGGCGTCTCGGCGGAGCCGATGCAACGAGCTTGAACCGGGCTGGAGGTGGAGCCACCGGAGCCGATGTGACAGGTCCATGGCGATGTCCCTCTTGGGCCACTGGATGTGGAGATCGTGGCACGGACAAGTCGAGGGCGATGTCCCTCTTGGGCCACTGAGCGAATGTGTGGACGGCATCCCCAATGTCTTAATCTCTTCGTTTGGGGGCTTCAAGAGGAACGGTCTTAAAACATCGAATCGTGTCCACCGAACCTTTATAAAACCGTTCTCTATTTGTACACCGTGCACCAACATCCACGATAACAATGGATATGCCATCCCTCGTCCAATCAACGGGAATAGAGCCTACAAGCGACTCGAGGGTGCAAGGCATGGGCTCCTACATAATGACACAAGATGAGTTAAGGCGTTCACTAGAGATCTATGTAGCATTCTAAAGAGGTACAATACCGAATATCATCGATAGGTAAATGGGCCGCTATGTTCGGTATTTGGTGTGGGCGCACGCCTACTACGACGCTGAGGGGACCGGTATCGCAGAGTAGGGATGGGTTGCGATTGGTTGCGAACTTGTCTCGCTTCTTCCCTCAATGAATCTATCTCTCCTCGAAGTGAGGCGATGCGCTCTTGAAGTGAGGCAGATAGTTGTTCCTCAAGTTGAGCACGAAGCTCATGTTTCATTTGTTCATTGCGGTACGCCTTGGATCTCTTCCTACTCCTATATGTCTCGGAGTAATCTGGAAATCCGTGCCTCCAAGATACGTAAACCCCCAAGCCTCGTGTGCGACCTGGGTGCTCCTTGTTTCCCAAGGCCTGTGATAGTAAATCTCTCTCCCTGTATTCTTGAAAGGAGCCACGAGAAGATTCGGTAGTCAATGATTGCTGCAAGAGACAATTAATCATGTTATTTTGAACCCATGAAGCTCAAGATGTGTCAACAACTATTTAGTTTAACATAATCTTACCAGCGTTAGACACTTCCTCATCTGCGGGTTTTTGAAAGAGACACCAAGATGTGGTTGATGACCTCGCTCTTAACCGGTTCGAAGCGCTCGTTTGCGATCCCGGCAAATGGCGGGGAGGCCTCCATTCGGATTGCGACCTCGTCCTGCATCCTCCACTGCGGGATTTTACCTGCGTACCCAGCGGTGCCGAGTCTGTGAGGGTGAGTATTTTGTGACTGAATTGCCTTGTGCGCCACACTTTGTTGTTCAAATTCCGTCGTTGTCTTCATCTGCACAAAGGCCTCCCATGTTTCTGGCAACACGAAAGGATACCTCGTGAAGGGCGTGAGATCCTTGGCCACGCACTGCGTCACAAGAGTGCTCTTAAAATTCTTCCATGCTTTTCCCATTGCGAGTAGCGCGTGCCTTTGCACGAGTTCCTGCCTCACCGGGATCTCGAACAATTTGTAATTTCCTCCCATAGCTGATTTTGTGATCCTTTGCCAAATTTTTCCAACTTGCTATGGTGATGGGGACCCGTTGCCTTCCAATTATCCAGCAGTAGTCCGAAATGATGTCGCCGCTTTCTTGGTTGCAGAGGGACTAACCGGAGAGACCTCCGTGATTGTCATTCGACCCTCGGCCTTTTCGATACTCCTCGGCTCGCTTAGTTATTCCAATCTTGGGAGCGTGAGACCCAGATGACGACGACGACGTGTGGACACCATCTCTCTTCTAAGAAAAAGCTATTGCGGTATAAGCATATTTTCTATTTTAATTCCAATAATTATGATAATAGTAATCACCCAAACATGGCATATGAATGACTTAAACAACATATTGATATAAGAATCAATTAAGTCATTGCAAAGATTGTATGTACTCAACATGAACATCATATATGACATATTTAACATTAGCATGGCATTCATAACATTAATGTATTTACATGCTAATCCTTTTGTAAACTTAACATATATGATCAACACATATATAGAAACAGATTTAAAGAAGGAACATGACTACAATCAAGATTTCAAGAACATAACATGTTGATAATGATTTTAATTTGCTCTCGATATAGGGTTGCAACAAAACTTTATTATTGAGCTCTAGAATCAAATTAATGTAGAAAACATATCAACCCACCGTCGGGAGAGGGAGCGCGAGGAGGGGCGTCGGGGGGAGGGCGGCGTCGGAGAGGAGCGGCGTCGGGAGAGGGAGCGGCGTCGGGAGGAGCGGCGTCGGAGAGGGAGCGGTGTCGGGTCGGGCGGCGTCGGGAGAGGGCGGCGTCGGGAGAGGGAGCGGCGTCGCAGGGAGCAAAACCTAGCTAGCAGGGGGCGTTGGAGAGTGCGTTAGCGCAGACTAGAACTAGCTGCTCGATCGGTATTTAAAGGAAAACTATCACAGACGGTTATATAAATGGAACCGTCTGTGATATCAATATCACAGATGGTTCTACATATAGAACCGTGTGATAATAAACTATCACAGACGGTTATATTTATAGAACCGTTTGTGATAGTTTATTATCACAAACGGTTATATATGTAGAACCGTCTGTGATATTGATATCACAGACGGTTCCATTTATATAACCGCTTGTACATTGTACAGTTACTAACACTTAGTTCCTATAGTATGTGCACGTACATTGTGCAGTTACAATGGAATCTGATTACATTTAGGAAAAACGCAAGCATAATCATAAATAGAGGAATTTCTAGTTCTTGAGTCATTTTACAACTACAATGGAATATATATAGTTATATGTATTACACTTGGCTATTTTATTTTAAATAAAGCCCTTCACGATGATCGACACGCATATAGCTTGCTTCATCTCCTTATTCTTCCTCGAGCCTGATGCTGTCTCCGAATGGAGGTAAATCATCAAATTGATTGTACTCTTCCTCATCCACAACATTCTCAACACCGACAATCCTTCTTTTTCCCTGAAGAACTACATGACGCTTCTTATTTGCCGGGTCGGTTACATAAAATACTTGAACAACCTGCCTCGCGAGTACAAATGGTTCGTCTTTGTATCCTACACATTCGAGATCCACGGTAGTGACGCCGTACTTGTTGACCTTTACACCCCGTGGGAGTTGGACCCAACGACACCGAAATAGAGGAATCTTGAATATTACGTAGTCAAGCTCCCAAATCTCCTCTACAAGCCCGTAGTACGAGCTTGGGCCAGTGATCTTGACATGCGCATCATAGGCATCTATCACGGACACCGAGTTCGACCGTGCTCTTTCTATCCCGATCATTGTATAAAATGTATAGCCATTAATGTCGTATCCTTGCCATTTCATAATTGTAAATTTTGGCCCTTTGCCAACCATTGTAGTGTTTCACTTGACGACCTCCTAGTCAATTGCGCCTTCAACCATTCATTGAGCCGACGGTTGTGTTGTCTCGTGATCCAAACTTCTGACTGGCCTGCATTCTCTTGACGTAGCATGTCCTTGTGCTCTTCAATATATGGGGTTACTTCAGTCATGTGTTGTAAAACCGTGAAATGGGCTTGAGCATACGTATTTTGATCCGGAGTTATTGCTTTCCTTCCGATAGTCCCAATACCCTCTAGCCTCCCCTCGTGACGAGATAGAGGTACACCTATCGGCTCGACCCGAGCCATGTAGTCAATGCGAATTCAATGACCTCTTACGTTGTATAACCCTCGATGATGCTACCCTCGAGATCGATTGCGTACATAGGACTTGAGAATTCCCATGTACCTCTCGAAGGGTACATATGGCGAGAAACACGGGGTCGCATATTTTATCTCTTTCACAAGGTGGACAATGAGATGGACCATGATATCAAAAATGATGGAGGAAATACATCTCTAGATGACAAAGAGTTGTCACCACCTCGGTTTGCGAGCATCTAGTCCATCGGGATCAATGACCTTCGAGCAATTGCGTTAAAGAAATAACATAGCCTTATGATTGTCACTCGAACCTTGTTCTGCAAAATACTTCTAATTACAACGGTAGCATTTGTGTCATTAGCACATGACAATCGTGAGACTTCATGCCAATTAATTTCAAATGTTCCATGGAAACAAGTTTCTTCATGCTGGTGGAGTGACCGGATGGAACTTTCACACCACGTAAGGACTGGCACAGTTCAGTTCTCTCGGACTTAGATAGAGTGTAGCCAGCTGGGGGAAGGTACGTCCGCCTTTAGCGGTCTCAATCGGTGCTAACTCGGTCCCGATGTTCATAGCGACCAAGTCACGCCTTGCTAACACCATCCTTTGTTTTATCGGGAATATTCAAGAAAGACCAATCAAGCTGTCACATACATTCTTCTCTACGTGCATAACATCGATGCAATTGCGAACTTCTAAGTGCTCCTAATAAGGCAAGTCCCAAAATATCGACCTCTTTTTCCATATGTTCTTCCTCAATTTACGTCCCTTTCCAAGCACAACGTTTATATCCTTGACCATATCATACACCTCTTTCCCGCTGAAAGGTCTTGGTACTGAGTCATCCTCTTTTTTTCCATCAAATTGTTTCTTCATCCTGCGGTATGGGTGATACTTTAGAAGGAACCTACGGTGGCGCATGTATCTGATTTCGAGAGTTGTTCAACCACATACTCTCGGTATAATCTAGCGATCGGACACGCTTTGGCTCCTTTGTACTCAACCCCGACAAAGTTACCAAGGGCGGAAAATCATTAATGGTGCGAGAACAACATGGCGCGTAAGTGAAGTTCTCTCGCTTGTCCGCATCCCATACATGTACACCTTCGTTCCACAGTATTGTAAGATCTTCCACCAATGGTGCTAGGAACACATCAATATCATTGCCAGGTTGCTTCGGCCCTTGGATAAGTAGTGACATCAAAATATACTTCCGCTTCATACACAGCCAAGGAGGAAGGTTGTACATGCACAGAGTCACGGGCCAGGTGCTATGTCGGCTGCTCATGTTACCAAAAGGATTCATTCCATCTGTACTCAACCCAAACCTTATATTTCTCGGTTCCACACCGAAATCTACAAACATCCTATCGACGTTCCTCCACTAGGTAGAATCAGCAACATGTCTTATCATTCCGTCTTTCTTACGCTGCTCCCAGTGCCAACGCATCAATCTTGCATCCTTGCGGTTTGCAAATAAACGCTTCAAACGGGGATTACAGAAGATACCACAACACCTTAGCAGGAGGTCCTTGCTTCACCTCAATGCCCTTCCCATCATCGATGTCATTTTACGCTTGTATCGGGATGCTTTGCACACCGGACAAACATGTAAGCTAGCATACTCTTTACTGAGACAGATACAATCATTCGTACATGCATGTATTCTTTCTACTTCCATTCCTAATGGACAAAGAATCTTCTTGGCTTGGTAGGTGGTTCTTGGCAACACATTTCCAATTGGAAGCATGTCCGCTAGGAGACCTAACAATGCCGTGAAACTCTTGTCGGACCAACCATTGCTTGCCTTCAATTTCAGCAGTTCTAGAACTGATGACAACCTCGTGTATTGCGGCTTGCAGCCTG
The DNA here is from genome assembly GCA_036346245.1 of Bonia amplexicaulis. Classification (NCBI taxonomy): domain Eukaryota; kingdom Viridiplantae; phylum Streptophyta; class Magnoliopsida; order Poales; family Poaceae; genus Bonia; species Bonia amplexicaulis. The sequence continues at coordinate 23,113,895 of CM070741.1, read as the reverse complement.
AGAATAAAGGTTTCTCCGAGTCCTCCATCAAGCCCTCGAATTTACCAAACTCTCTCACTATAGATCCCTTCGCATCACGTAACATCTCGATCCAGTTGTCATCCTATGACTTATCCTCATGATCGAAAGAACAGTCCACAAATGGCATATCGTTGTTGTCTCCCTCAACTATGTCATTACTACTTTCTTGTGTACTCTTCTCTTCACCGTGACTAGTCCAACATTTGTACCCTTTTAAAACCCCTTCAATCAAGTGAGCTTCAATCTGTTTGAGTTGCTAAACATCTTGAGATTATCACAATCAATGCATGGACAATACATATATGCTATCACCTTCTTCAACATATCCAGCTCGGCCGCTCTTCTAAATGCAGACACGCCATTGATGTACTCTTCACTCACACGGTTCTCAATGTACATCCAGCTTCGGGCCTGAAGGACCGAAATGGCAACAGAGGGGGGGGTGAATGGTGCCTTAAAAGCTTCTAAAAATTCAACTCGATCTCTTCTCCAATAGATATATAACTATGAAGAAGAAGATTAGTTGCTCACTAAAAACAGAGAAAGAAACAGATAGATCAACACCAACACAGAGCAGAACCGAGAAGACTAGAAAGTACTTGGCGTGGTCGAAGACCAACTGTGGTTGAAAGAAACTTCGTGATCTCAAGCCGTGGTCGAAACTGTCTACCGAGAGAAACAGTCGATCACTGAGATACACAGTCACGGTCGAAAACAAATAAGCCAGAGCACATCAGCCGTAGTCGAAAACCAGAAGAGTGACCGTGGTCAATAATCCAAAAGAGTAGTCCAGCACGACCGCCAAACCAAGAATTGAGAGAACTTTTGCACAGAGGTCAAAAGCGAATGAAACTTGAATCCTAGCAAGAACAAGATATTTAAAAGTGAAATTACCAAGAATATCACAAGTCTTTGCTAAGGAAGGAGAGAACGTTGTGGTCGAACACGGATCAAAGTAAATAGATGCGTGCGAATCGAAAACACGAAGTTTCTCTGCTTTTGATTCTTGCTCTCAGAATAAACCGACCGAAAGGTCTTAGAAAATGAATCCAGTTTAGAGCGAGAGGTACAAGCCAACTCTCAAAGAAAACACGATAAGCGAAAGAACAGAGAGCGCAAAAGATCTAGTCAAAACACCTCAAGCAAAACAAACTCGTAATGATACAAAGAGGTGAATCCAATCTTTCTATTGATCATGGAGGTTTCTCTGACCACTCCATCGGAGGTACACGAGCATCCATGCTCTACCGAGACAACTCACACAATAGAAAGAAGGGCTCGAGCAACTCGTGAAACAACCTCACCCACCTCCGAGTCTCCTCCTCTATTTATACTCACACGCTAACGGGTCTCCACAGACCACCCGTTCTAGAGCTCCAGTGCTTTACAGCCTCCATTGCTTTGCCCATTACCCGTGTAACGGCTCCACCGCTTGCCCGCTTGCACCACCAACTCTCCGGGCGTCAAGGCTTTCTCGGTGGGCAAGCTTCCTCAGCTTTGACATTTCTCCAAAATGCCCCTCCGCGCCTTCCAGAAGCTTCCTCCACCGCCTTGTTGTCCATGCTTTGTCGACCCACCCGGCACCACGTCCTCCTCGCCTTTTCCACGCGTTCGGACCTCAACATCTCCCATGTCTAGTCCCGACCGTGTCAAAGCCTCACCAAGACTAGTCTCCGATGCGCATCCAACACAAACAACAAAACATCACATAGCACCGATCCATACATCGCACAACTCACGTAGCTCAAGTCTCTTTTCCACGTAAATTAGACTTTACCAAACCTTGTCAAAATGTAGAACAAACCAGTCTACAAGGTCCATAACATCACAAGGAACCCAACCGACCAAACCTCACCGTAATCGGACACCACATGTGCCCACACGACCGGTTTTAAAGAGCTCCATCGACCACGGTCAATCTGCCGACAACGTGGTCGGAGCCGACCGCCACAACGTGGTCGAAAACCTTAGCATGGTCGAATCTCCGAGCGCTGGCGTGGTCGCACCACCGATCAAACAACGTGGTCGTGTCGCCCAACGACCACGGCCAAAGTGGTCGAACGCCCGACCGCCCAACGTGGTCGAGTCTCCGATCCCACAACGTGGTCGAAGACCGAGACCACAACGTGGTCGTAAACCCTAGCGCCGAGTGCCGACCACGGTCAAATCTTCCGAGGGCTCCGCAACGTGGTCGTGCCGTCCGACGGCTCCCGACCACGACCAAACTTCCCGAGAAAGCCGTAACGTGGTCGTAGAGTCCCGATTGATTTCGATTAAGCCCAACGTGGTCGTGTCGACTTCCGACCACGGTTAAAACGCCGAGACCCGCAGAGTGGTCGTGTGCGTGAAATCGCTTCCCACCAGCTCCCAAGTGGTCGTCACGGGACCCGAAAGACTTCCGATCACGTTCAAATTCGCCGGGGCGCCACAACAGGTCGTCGACCACCCGAACGACTTCGATCACGTCCCGGATGGTCGTCGCACGCTTTTCGGCTTCCGATCAGTTCCAATGTGGTCGTGCGGTTCGGGGAAAGTCGTACCACTTTGACTACGCCGAGCTAAGAATTTGCAATAAAGCCCAAAACAAACTCAATTTTCCTTCAACCAAGGGTCAATTACTCATCATAAAGATGGGATCATCTCCACATGATCTCTCAATCTCCCCCTTGATGAGTATATTGACAAACACCAAAAATAAGAAGTTGAGTTTGTAAAGTCGACATGGTTCAGAATGAAAATGAAATTATGACCATGTCAACAGAGAGAACACTAGAGCAAAAGAACAAAGAGCAAATTGATCTCCAAAGCTCTAGCAAGTTCCCAGAGAGAAATTTTCTTCCTCCCTTTTTTTATTCTATTCTCCCCTTTGGCAATAAACACATCAAGTATGCAAGAGAGAATAAGTCATGATGATGGATGAAATGGTGATTTGATTATTCAAAGAATGCAGAGCCATGAGAATTATCCAAAATGACCAACATGTATTACACCAAGCCATAACATACAAATATGCTATAAAGATCATGGCTAAGTATGTAAAGTGAAGCTAAGCAACAGAAGGTATAATCTGAATTTTTATTTTGAAGTGCTTAGCGAGTCAAGTCAAACAAGATTTTAGTCTAGCTAATGATATCCACAAATGATGCAAGCCATGTTAATAAGCTAAATGGAATCAAGAAGCTAGTGTTGAGCCAACTAGAGTGCTATTTGTTCAAGAATGATACAATTGTTGAAGTACTTTGATTTTTTTTTTATTTAGCACTTTTGACATTTTTCTTTTGAGATCTCATGATTGTTTTCAATCATATTTTTGTCATGTGCTAGACCTCAAGCCTTATGCGATCATTCCAAGCGAGAAGCTTAAGGAAATGATCTTGGTCATCCAAATCTCCCCTGAGTTCATGCCTTGTGCAATGGCAAGCCGTCTCATGAGAAGGAATTGGTGAGATCAGTTTTTCGCATAGAAGAGATCTTTTTTTTTGATAGATTGTACTAACTTATGTGTCATCAAGAAACTATATAGCTCAATCTATTGCTCAACAAAGATTCAAGACTCAACTCACCCTATTTGACATGGCAAGAATCATAAAAGATAACACAAAGTCGATTAGTCTCAAATATGAACATGACAGGAATTAGGTCAAATTTAGCATTGTAATTAACCTATCAGGGCAAAGACTTGACTACACATATAAAGTCATGATCAAATTAGCAATGGAGCATAAGTCATGGCAAGATGTAATATAATGAAAACATGTCATGAAAGGATAATAATCAAGGCTCCATGTAGCTATATTACAATGCATGATGACATGCGAAAATCCACTCCCCTCAACATGAGATGCGACTTTTAGTTCAAGTTGAGTTAAGTCAATATTAAGATCTAGAAGTTCCCAAATGAACTCCCCACAACCAAAGCAATAAAAGAGAGAAGTCGGCAAAGAAAACAGGGTCCTTAAAGCATAGATAAGATATAGAGGATACTATGGCTCGATGACTCTCATCTACCCCATATGACTCTGTGACTAATAGCCGACCGTAAAACACACACTAGAGAGCAAACACGCACTGCTCACCCGAAGGTGGCCCGACCTCGCTAGATCACAAGAAGTGAGTAAGCTCAATCTAGTGAGATAAGAAACAACTATCCCGAAGCACAAGATAAGAGCAAGAAGTCTAAGCAACTCAAAGAAGAGAACCACTCTAGCCTATGCCGGAAGGACTAAACCCAATGCACCCGCAGATGCAATGCAACAGTAAGGATACAGAAGCATAAATAATAAGATAAAGCAGTAAAGCCCAAAGCTCCCCCTCACAATAGTCCATAAGGACAGACCACCCCAAGCTCTCCCATAAAAGTCGAAAACCTCGTGCTATCCAGAGGCTTGGTGAAGACATCGACCAACCGGTGGTCACTCTCCTGGCCGAGCACGATGTCACCCTTCTCTACATGATCTCGAAGAAAGTGATATCGATATCAATGTGCTTGGTCCGAGAGTGTTGCACCGGGTTCTTAGCAATCTTGATTGCGAGACGTGTTATCGCAGAAAAGCGGAACACGGCCGATAGCAAACCAAAGTCCCGCAGAGTCGAGACCATCCAGTACACAGCTACAAAGAATCGGTCACAAACATACTCGGCCTCTGCGGTGGACTGAGCAACACCGGACTGCTTCCTCGAAGACCAAGAAACGAGAGAAGTGCCAATGAACTGGCAGGTGCCTGAAGTGCTCTTCCTATCTATCCTACAGCCTGCAAAGTCTGCATCCGAGAAGGCTCTAAGGGATAGACAGAGGAGGAAGAGTACCGATACCATAGTCAATGGTAGCTCAAGGTACCGAAGATGCGCTTCACCGCCGGCGGTGAGACACGCGAGGAGAAGCTCAAACCGAGCACAAAGACACACGGAGAAGTGTATGTCCGGTCTCGAGGCGGTGAGGTACAAGAGAGAGCCAATCATGCTTCAATTCCTTTTGATCAAGCGCTCACCGTCCTCATCGGGGTCTAGAATGGTCAGAAGCCATCTGAGTTGACACCGCTTTCCATCACTCATGTCAAATCGCCTCGGAGGTCTCGAGTGTACTTGCCTTGATGCAAGAAGGTACCTCCCGAGTCTCGCTTGATCTGAAGCCAAGGAAGAATGTCAACTCACCCATCATGCTCATCTCAAACTCGGTGCTCATGACATCCGAGAACTGTGAAACTAGAGCATGGGAAGAGCCGCCAAAGATGATGTCATCGACATAGATTTGGGCGACGGAAGGTCATTGCTGCCGTGAATGAACAAGGTCTTGTCAACTTTACCCATCTCAAAATCATGTCTCAATAGATAGGACTTAAGCCTCTCATACCAAGCTCTAGGGGCTTGCTTAAGTCCATACAACGCTTTGGAAAGCTTGAAGACATGACTAGGGTATTTGGGGTTCTCGAAACACGAGGTCGCTCGACATAGACTTCTTCCTCAATGAAGCCATTGAGAAAGGCACTCTTGACGTCCATCTGTAAAGCTTGAAACCCTTAGAAGCCGCAGGCAAGCGAGAATTCTAATGGCCTCAAGACGAGCTACAGGGGCAAAGGTCTCCTCGAAATCCAGACCCTCAACCTGGGAGTACCCCTGTGCACCGCCTAGCCTTGTTTCAATGACTACCCCATCCTCGCTCGCTTGTTCTTGAATACCCACTTGGTTCCAATGATATTGTGATCTCGAGGGGCTCAACAAGCGTCCAGACCTTGTTTCTCTCGAAACTCTCTAGCTCCTCATGCATGGCGTTGACCCAAGACTCATCAGATAAAGCATGACAAACGTCCTTGGGTTCAAAAGAAGCTACGAAGGCAGAGTGGAGACAGAAAAGTGACACGCCAGACTTGGAACGTGTGACTCGCTCAAATAGATCTCCAATCATCTGCTCAGAAGGATGAGATTTTTGGATATGTCTTGGAGGTCCTGGATGAGATGAAGAAGTGGCCTCTACCTCGTTACCTGAAGGGGTAGGAACAGAGCCACTAGCTCCAGAAGAAGCAGAAGGTAAGGGCTGATCGCCTCGAGGTGCGGTGGAAGAAGGCACCTCAAGTGGTGGAAGAGGTACTGGATCGGGTAGACAACCCTCATCTCCATCATCCTCATCATCCACGAAGATGGTCTCGGACCGCTCTAGTGAACTCGAGATATCGGGCCTAGTCCCTGACCGCCTCATCGAAAGTTACCTCACGTGTTTCTACCAATTTACTAGACTCGCAGCCTGCACCCTATAGGCCCGCCAAGAAGTCGAGTAGCCCGTAAAAGTCCATCACAAGAACGTGACTCGAACTTATCTAGGTTCCCTGACTTGAATGAAACACTTGCAACCAAACACACGAAAATGAGAAACACCGGCTTTCGCCTGTATCTCAACTCATAAGAAGTGGTGCAAGTGTGCCCAAGAAAACTCGATTGGAAACATGGCACGCGGTGGCTATAGCCTCGACCCCGTAACTTCCGCAGTAGAGTACTCATCAAGCATCGCCCGGCCATCTCGACCAAGGTACGGTTCTTCCTCTCCACAACGCCATTCTGCCGAGGAACGATGGAGAAGAGAACGGTGCTCTACACCGCCTCACCACGAAACTCTCAAAGTAGGAATTTTTGAACTCCGTGCCATTGTCATCGCGGATCGCTCGTAAGGCACCCTTAAGCTCAACAGAAAGCCCACCGATAAGACCTCGAAATGTGAAAACGCCTCATCCTTCGAGGCTAAGAAAACACCCAAGAGTACCTCGAATAGTCATCGACTACAACAAGAACGCACCACTTCCTCCCGCCGATCGCACTTTTCGAGCCGGTCCAACCGTATCCATATGGAGCAATGTCGGTGCATCGGTCATAGTAATCGTGGACCTGAGGATGAGAAGCGGCAACCATCTTGCCGTCTTAAGCATGGAGCGCAAACAAGATCTTTGACCATCTTGAGTTTCGCACCACGAATGAGATCGTGGCGCTAACTCGAGTCAAATGGTCAAATCCAATATGACCAAGTCTCCTATGCCGTAAGGAAAGGTCATGGACTCGTAAGCAAGCAAACAACGGAGAGGATCACCAAAAGACTCGGAAAAATCAGCACGAAGATCCTCCCAAAGCGAGAAATCCATAAACCGGACTCACCAAAGAATCAAGAATTTTGCAATTGTTTTCTTAAAGCTCACCTCGAAATTGTCATCGGTGGTGAGAGACCGAGAGCAAATTGTACCGCAGCTTGCTAACTAAAGCAACATCTTTCAAAATAAATGAATCATTAATGCGCAAGTACCTTTGGCGATGACGCCAGATGAAGCATCTCAAAGGTGATCGCCTCATCACCGGAGCTCGGGCAAGGGAAGAAAACCAACGGAATCTCCGGTCATGTGTCGTGAACACCCGAGTCTACAAGCCAAACCTTTCCTTCCTCGCCCGTGAACCTCGTCGGAGTCGAATAGAGATCGTCACGATCTCGCGCCGAGGGCCATGAAGCACATGCCGAGAAGTCGTCGCCGCTCTTGGGTTCTTGATCACCCGTCCGTCGTCATCGCTCCATCCCTCCACTTCGCCGAGCTCGAGGTCGTCGGGCGGCGAGGACGCGGTGGAAGAGCTTTGGCCTTCCCAAAGTTGCGAACGGCTTCTTGCCTTGCGTCCGAGTTGGGGCCTTCTTGTTGCGGTTCTTGTCGGAGTAGTCGTTTTGCCGAACCGCCGTAGTCGACTTTGCCTTTCCCCAACTTGGGACGGTTTGCTCGGATGTGGTTGGGGCCACCACACTCGAAACAAATCACGGGTCCTCTTTTCCTTCCGTCCCTCCTCCCTTTGTAAGCATGGGAGAATCTCCGTGCGAGGAGGGCTAGTGCTCATCCGCAAGTCGCTCTATCGATCATCGGTTATGTCACGAGAGCGCGAGGAGAATCCGCAAGATGGCTCGGAAGAACCGAGCGGCGGTGGGATCAGTGACTAAAGCCATCGACTGAGACTTCGACCGACGAGAGACTATGTCAATCTCGTGAGTCTTGAGGCGCGAGTAAAGCGCATCAAGAGTCAAGGTCGAGAGGTCCGTGGTGTCCTTGATGGTAGTCACCTTCATCTCCCAAACCCAAGATCGAGTCTGAAAGCATCTGTCGAGCGTTATCCGAGTCGGAGTATGTGAGACCGACCGCCGGAGATTGCTCAAAATCTTGTAAACGTGAAAAGCACTCGTCAAGAGACTCTCCGACAAGCATCTCGAATTTGTCAGATTCGGCTTGAACCGATCTGCCGAACCGTCTTGATCTGGGAGGTGCCCTCATGGTATGCATCGAGGGTCACCCAGATGTCGTGAGCGGACGACAGGTGAGAGATGCGATCAAATTCGCTTCTGCTCAATCCCTGTATGATGATGTTCCTTGCCTTTGCATTCGCCTCAACATCAGCCATATTCCCGGCATTGATGTTCTCATCGGCAGGAACAACAAACTGTACTTTCACCTTCCGCCAAATGGCATACCCCTGAGCCTGGATATATGTTTCCATTCGGCTCTTCCGAAGGGTAATCCAGCCATCAAAGATGGGCGGCTTGGTGGAATACTTGTTCTGTTTATGGCTCTTTGAGACCGGTTAAGATCTATGAAGAAGAGCTAACCGCTCGATACCAATTGAAGGACCGAAATGGCAATGAGAGGGGTGAATGGTGCCTTAAAAGCTTCTAAAAATTCAACTCGATCTCTTCTCCAATAGATATATAACTATGAAGAAGAAGATTAGTTGCTCACTAAAAACAGAGAAAGAAACAGATAGATCAACACCAACACAGAGCAGAACCGAGAAGACTAGAAAGTACTTGGCGTGGTCGAAGACCAACTGTGGTTGAAAGAAACTTCGTGATCTCAAGCCGTGGTCGAAACTGCTCACCGAGAGAAAGCAATCGATCACCGAGATACACAAATCACGGCCGAAAACAAATAAGCGAGCACATCACCGTAGTCGAAAACCGTAAGAGTGACCGTGGTCAATAATCCAAAACAGAGTAGTCCAAAGCACGACCGCCAAACCAAGAATTGAGAGAACTTTTGCACAGAGGTCAAAACGAATGAAACTTGAATCCTAGCAAGAACAAGATATTTAAAAGTGAAATTACCAAGAATATCACAAGTCTTTGCTAAGGAAGGAGAGAACGTTGTGGTCGAACACGGATCAAAGTAAATAGATGCGTGAGGCATCGAAAAACACGTAAGTTTCTCTGCTTTGATTCTTGCTCGTGAATAAACCGACCGAAAGGTCTTAGAAAATGAATCCCAGTTTAGAGCAGAGGTACAAGCCAACTCTCAAAGAAAACACGATAAGCGAAAGAACAGAGAGAGCGCAAAAGATCTAGTCAAAACACCTCAAGCAAAACAAACTCGTAATGATACAAAGAGGTGAATCCAATCTTTTCTATTGATCATGGAGGTTTCTCACCACTCCATCGGAGGTACACGAGCATCCATGCTCTACCCAGACAACTCACACAATAGAAAGAAGGGCTCGAGCAACTCGTGAAACAACCTCACCCACTCCGTAGTCTCCTCCTCTATTTATACTCACACGCTAACGGGTCTCCACAGACCACCACATTCTGAGCTCCAAGCTTTACAGCCTCCAGTGCTTTGCCCATTACCCGCTGGCAACGGCTCCACCGCTTGCCTGCTTGCACCACCAACTCTCCAAGGCGTCAAGGCTTTCTCGGTGGGCGAGCTTCCTCCGCAGCTTGACATTTCTCCAAATGCCCCTCCGCCGCCTTCCGTGAAGCTTCCTCCACCGCCTTGCTGTCCATCTTTGTCGACCCACCCGCGAACACGCTCCTCGCCTTTTCCACGCTTACTCGACCTCAACATCTCCCATGTCTAGTCCCGATTGTCCAAAGCCTCACCAAGACTAGTCTCCGATGACTGCATCCAACACAAACAACAAAACATCACATAGCACCGATCCATACATCGCAAACTCACGTAGCTCAAGTCTCTTTCCACAGAAATTAGACTTTACCAAACCTTGTCAAAATGTAGAACAAACCGGTCTACAAGGTCCATAACATCACAAGGAACCCAACCGACCAAACCTCACCGTAATCGGACACCACATGTGCCCACACGACCGGTTTTAAAGAGCTCCATCGACCACGGTCAATCTGCCGACAACGTGGTTTGAGCCGACCGCCACAACGTGGTCGAAAACCTTAGCATGGTCGAATCTCCGAGCGCACAACGGGTCGCACCACCGATCAAACAACGTGGTCGTGTCGCCCAACGACCACGGCCAAAGTGGTCGAACGCCCGACCGCCCAACGTGGTCGAGTCTCCGATCCCACAACGTGGTCGAAGACCGAGACCACAACGTGGTCGTAAACCCTAGCGCCGAGTGCCGACCACGGTCAAATCTTCGAGGGCTCGCAACGTGGTCGTACCGTCCGACGGCTCCCGACCACGACCAAACTTCCCGAGAAAGCCGTAACGTGGTCGTAGAGTCCCGATTGATTTCCGATTAAGCCCAACGTGGTCGTATCGACTTCCGACCACGGTTAAAACGCCGAGACCCGCAGAGTGGTCGATGTCGTGAAATCGGCTTCCGACCAGCTCCCAAGTGGTCGTGCGGGACCGAAAGACTTCGATCACGCTCAAATTCGCCGGGGCGCCACAACAGTGGTCGTGACCACCCGAACGACTTCGATCACGTCCCGGATGGTCGACGCACGCTTTACGGCTTCCGATCAGTTCCAATGTGGTCGATGCGGTTCGGGGAAAGTCGTACCACTTTGACTACGGCCGAGCTAAGAATTTGCAATAAAAGCCCAAAACAAACTCAATTTTCCTTCAACCAAGGGTCAATTACTCATCATAAAGATGGGATCATCTCCACATGATCTCTCAGGGCCATCTATGCTACACAAGTAACAAATTAAAAGAATGTTAGCCAGTACTTACCCATTCTGAAATCGAGCAAACTAACAACATCTTTTTAAACCTAGCTAGCTAGATTTAAGCTAAACAAAACCTCGATATATATATCATCTTCAATTACAAAAACATGCATGCTTATAAGTTATTAAATTAATTGAGTACTAACCTCGATCGAGATCACTAAGAAGACGGCGATATGTTTTCACCCGAACTCCCTAAAGCCGCCTTGCTCCACCGATGCAACAATAATAATGACGACGTAACCGTGTTTGCCCAATGAATAATATGGTGCGAGAATATCAAAGACGGTTCCAACCACAAACACCTCAGGAAATCAATATATCACAGACGGTTCGTATTAATAACCGTCTGCAATTATCACTGCATCGCTCTATATACGACCCGTGCGTGATGTCAACAATATCACGCAGCGGTTCGTAATACCAACCGCTCGTGATTTTAGCGTATCGCGACGGTTCTATATGAACCGTGCTGTGATAGTCGAAATTTTCGCTGCACGGTTCTTAATACTAACCGTGCGGTGCGATGCGTACTACGAGGCGGTTCATATTTCCAACCGCTGCGTGATAGTTCACGCCCGCCTCCCCGAGATATCTCAAAGGGTATTATATTACCCTTATAGGGTAAGCAACACCGAGTGAACCCCACAGCTATCTGCGCGATCTCTTTCTCCCCGCTCCCTCGGCTCGAGCCCCGCTCACGCAGGCGCGAGGTCGAGCCGTTTATTAAATCCGTCGGCCGACTTGTGGGTCCCACCGTCGCCGATCGCACTAACGCGACCACCGACGGCCGGCCCGCTTGTCGAGACCGTCTGCGATAACCGACTTTTCACGATGGTTGTTTATTCAAAACCGTCTGCGATAACCAGACTTTTCACGAGACGGTTGTTTTTCAAAACCGTCAGGACGCCGCCAACACGATTTGTTGTTTATTCAAAACCGTCTGCGATAACCACCGTGATAATGAAAAGTCGAACGTATCTCTTGTGTTTCGTAACGATCTCCTTCGTTATCTGAGCGCCTATTTCATTAATGTTTGGTATACGAACCGTCTGTCTTTGAAGGTTAAATATGCGCGCGTGGTCTTCTACATACGTACACTCTTATCTCTTGTTCTTGTGATCACATCTCCTACGCATCGCTCTTACTAGCTACCAATTAATATGGATTCTAGTATTGTTCTTCTGCCGATCTCCTTCCTCTCATCTATCCATCATGAGTTGTTCTACCGTAACCTTACACAAAGCGCCAATAATCCACGTCTAGAGTAGCTCCTCCGCTCACGCCCTGCTCTCCTCCCACGACTCCCTTCCATCCGTCAGCGGACCTCATCATCCGCCGTCGACGGAGGTGTTTTCTTCCGCTCAGAAATGGAAACCGCCTTAACCTCGTTCTTCTCTACAATGTGCACAAAGCGGAGGAAGCATTTGTGGCAATGGAGAGATTGATGGATAGCATTGCCGCTCAGCGTAAACGGCAGATTCGAGGAATCTTATCATGCTATCCTCTACGAGCTTATGACGACGCTCTCGATTATTTGCCAATCTTTGGAGGAGGAAGTGCCGAGGACAAGGACAATCTTAACGGCGTTCGAGAACTCGTGAGCGCCCTCCAAGTCCCAAAGTCGAAGAAGAAGCGTCTGAAGCCCGTAAGATTAGAATCAAGCAATCTCTTTATCTCTGCGACTTTTGTAATAAATTTGCCTCGAATTGAAATTAATAAATTTGCCTTTTATTTGTGATCCCCGTCTCTGCATTTAATTTGATTGGTTGTTATTATGACAGACGGTTTTTATTACAAACCGTCGTGATAATTCCAGATTATCACGAGCGGTTTGTAATACGCACTGCTCTGTAACTAAAGTATCACGACGGTTCATCGGTAACAACCGCCGTGATACTCCTCTCTCCACGCCGCCTACAGGCGGTGTCCAAATTAAACCGTCGTGTTAGTGTCGGTCACGCACGGTTTGATGTGATTGGCCGTCTAGTATTAGGCTTTAGTACAGCACACGAAACACAACAACACATTCGGATCTATTACGGATAACAAGCTAACGAACCCTTCATGACACGGCGGTGCACCGAAAAGACACACTTACGACACTTACGGGCGCAAGAGTGTGTTGTCCAATGACCCGCCGTCTTGCGACAGGCGCTAGCTCACAGCGGAGGAGAAGCAAATTTTTTGTTACAGGATAACAAGCTAACGAACCCTTCATGGCACGACGGTAATCTTTGAACAAGACACACTTACGACACTTACGGCAAGAGTGTGTTGTCCACCTCCGCCGTGTCACGACGGAGGCGCTAGCTCACGGCGGAGGAGATGCATGAAGGAAAGCTAGCTAGTGGATGAACTCACCCGTGACTAGTACCGGTGGAAATGTAGATGGGGAGTTATTAATAAGGGCGGCGGTGGGAGGAACGGTGCCCGCATTCGATGTGGAGAGAATAGACGGTGAGATCGAAATCGGTATACACCAATTATCGGTTATCGATCGATTACCACAGACGGTTATTAAAATTAACCGTCTCTGTTGTCTCGCTTGTCACGATTTGTTCTTAAAGCGAACCGTCAGTGTTGTCTAGATTTTCACGCACGGTTTCTATTATAAACCGTCAGGAAAATATCACGACGGTTTCTATTATAAACCGTCGTGATAGTTTAAGCACGAGCGGTTCCGTATGAACCGTCTGTGATGTAGCCGTCCAGTTTAGCCTCTTTTGTAGTAGTGGATAATTAAGTACATTCATAATCAACTTTTTTTAAGACCCTAATCGATTACTTGGTAATTCAGTCATGTGCTTTAGTCTATGTGGTACGTACTTTCACAGCTACCTATACTGTAACAAGCACTAGAACTACTTGACACCTTGTTAAAGTTGTAGATTATTGATGTAGACATGATCAAAGGTACACACCATACTGAAAGAAGTATATGCAAGTTTCGGCAGCGAATTAGTTTGATCAGGGCATATTGGTGTCCTTGCGCCATGATAATCTACATATTGATTATTATACTCTGATATCCTTTTTTATACACATTAGTTTGTAGATCAGATCATGGTTGAGAAATATGGTACGGTTGTGCATAGTATCATCCAAATAACATCGACGAAATAATCACAATGAGAGAGAAAAACTTAATGAAACCGGCCGCTGGTTTCTTAAGCATAACCTCAAAAGAGTAAAATAGATTGTCGCTCTTTTATAGCCCTCTCAAACCTTTAGAACCATAAGATCATTGCTTTGCACAAGAATCTAGTACTAAAGAATAGTCTAGTCTCTAATATCTAGTGTATCTCTTACTTTGGATGAGTTGTTTTACGATTTAGGTTTTCTATGAACACTCACAATTTTATATAATCCTTTTTAGTCCTCATTCAAAGTGAAGTGTAAATTCTACTTAAAAAACTAGAAGTCCTAATACTATTAGGATTTATATAGAAATTATTTAGCACACGTCTACGAGGTAGATGTAGTTTAGGATAGAAGTCACCGTACTCATCATCGGTCAACTAAAAGCTATAACCAAAAATGATTAGTTTGTACTTCGTAGTACACCAACCAAACCATTTATCGGTCCAACGCTACTTCTAGCAATTTGCATAGTATGGAGATAGTACTAGAGCATCAAGTAACCTATGTCAATAAAAACACGCAGCAGCAAAGCAGATGGTTCTGTTTTTTTTTTTACCTGCCTTCCATGCTAGCCTCCCAAAGAACTTTCTGTTCGCTTCGTAGATCATCGATTGGCTTCCTACCCAACAATTTAATCTCCCTTTAATCTAAATGCAACTTAATTCATACATAGAATATATACGTCTGAATCGATCTCATATCAAGAACATATATATGCCAAACAAAAGGTAACAAACGTCTCGGGTGATTGATAGAATTAGTGGACAAGACCCTAATGGAACAAACCAAAACACTACAAGATATAGGTCGTGGCCTAGTACCTACCTAATCTAACTTCTTCCCTTTCTTTTTGTGTTGAGAACTCGAGATGCTCCTGAATTCAGATGTCGACGCATAGAACTGCATAATGAGAACCACTTGTTTTTGCAGCTAACATGTGTGTGTTCTCCCACATGATATCTTCCTATTGTCAGCATCAATCCAATCCAATCCAATCTAAGATACTCGTTTCTTGGTGGTAACTAATTCACCTAACGCGCTAGAATCAAGTTTGATTCCCTGTCACATTGCTCAAGTCCAAACATGCATGCATGATTGGTTGCATTATATCAATGCGAAGCTTTGCGGTAGCATTTGACTATTGTGAGATACCATCTGTTCCTGCAACCTCCTGCACACATAGGCTAAAATAACAGGCTAGTGCGTATGTGAGACTACGTGGAGGTCATCCTATATGTGTGATGAGTATTTGACTGTATTTGTACTTCGTTGTTGAAGTTTGAGTTTGATTTTATGTCTTTTGATCTATGGTTTTGCTGTCTGGGAGACAATGATCTGACTGGCCTGCAGAGGCGGTCTGACCACTGGCAGAGGCGGTCTAACCGGTGAGAGGCACGACCGGTGAGGGAGGCGGTTGTTGGCCTAGCCGAGGGAATAAAACACACACGAGTGGAGAATGAATAACACAGAAGAGACTTCTTTTGTAGTAATACATGTCTTTTCTTCTTTGCTACATTCATTCACTCCTCAAATTGCTTAATAAGAAGTACATGGCTTAAATAAGCCCACGCACACATACGATCACACGACCTGTACTCCACACACCCACTAAGTCTACTGGCTAACAACTAGGACCTATTCTCATGCCACTGTCCGGGATCTTCTCCACGATCCATGTTGGAACTACTCTTGACTCATGTCGAGTACTCGTGTGTTCGAGTACGTGTAAAAGTCGAAGCAGCAGTCGGGAGCTATAGTGTACCGGTTGGTAGTCGTAAACTACAGTAACCGATTGGTAGTCAAGAAGCCGTGGTCAAAGTACCGTGGTCGAGACACCATGGTCGAAGTACCGTAGTCGAAGCGCCATGGTCATAAGTCATGGCTGGGCGTCCGATTAACGACTGTAACGGCTGAGTCAATGAGTTGGTGTAGGATCAAGGATACCGACTAGATGGGGGTGAATAGGCGGTTTTTAAATTTTCTTTTCAACTAGATTAAATTTCTTTAATTCTAAGAACAAGAATGAAAGATAATTTAAGCCTACACAATACTAGTCAAGCAAATAACAATACTAGTTCTAACAAGGGCAAAACAAGGTACTAAGCAAGTAAACTTAGAGGTATTAGAAAGCAAAAGAGAGATGTGCACACTTCGATGTTTTTACCGTGGTATCGAAACTTGCTTGCCCCACTAGTCCACGTTGAGGTTAGCTCGAGCAATCGAACCGGCTCCACAAATTAAGCCAAGCACCTCGATCAATAAAGGTAGCTCTTCCCGCTCCGGTAGGCGAGCTCCAACCTTCACAAGAAAACTGGGTCTTCTCACAAGCTCATTTGAGAAGATCACCGATCAAGCTTCTCCCAATCGTCCGGTGCGGCAAGCACCAAGAGTAACAAATCACGAACTCGCTTGATTGCAAACTAGTGCCAAGGATCAAACTAGTAAATGCTATGCACTTTTGCTCAAACACCTCAAATGAATGCTCAAGAGTGAAAGTAGGTGTGGAGTGAATACCCAATGCTCAAGGATGATCAATAGAGTCTCTAGCATCCGCTCATGAGCGTTAGTACGGTATTTATACCTTCTACCTACCAAAACTAGCCGTTTGGAACAAATTCCGGAAAAATCGGGTGAGCGGAACTACTCACGGTGCGAGGCCTGTAGTACCGCCTCCCCTATCTGACGCAGCAGAGCGGCTATGTCGAGCCTCTGTAGTGACCGTTGGACCGTCGGTAGCGGTACTACCGACGTTAAAGTCCGTACTACCGTTCACCGGTAGTACCAAGAAAGTCGGCGCAGTACTACCGCTTGAGCCGAGCTCAAAAGTCACTCTCGGAAAAAGGCTCGGTTCCCTCCGGAACTACACAGTAGTGGTAGTACCGCTCTGACAGCGGAACTACCGCTCTCTTAAAAACTCAAAGGGCATCCGGAGGGTGCTCTCTGGAAAATGGGTCCGCTTGAGGTTCGGTACTTCCGATCGCCGGTAGTTCCGATTTTTCCAACAGACTACCGTCGCGGTAGTACCGACGTTGAAAATCATGGAACTACCGCACGTCGAGCGAGTACGCTTTTGGCTTTTAAAACAGATTTTTCAAGAATGCATGACCCTAGTTGATCCATGGACACTTAAGAAATGCTATCAGGCTACTTGCCATGATCCCTCTTTATGGTACGATTATTTAACCTATAATCCGGTCTTCCACCATTCTCCTAAGACCGGTAAAATGGAAAAAGGGATTCTATTCTACATATACCTTTATCTTGGGCCATGTTTGATCTTCAACCTTGTCCTTTGGCTTGCATTTGTCAATCATAATCTGGACTTAACCTTTAAACACTCATTAAATAGTTAGTCTCATATTCATATAAACTCATTAATTACCAAAATCATTTTTAGGGGCCTAGATGCTTTCAGTTGGCCAAGTCTTACGGATCGTGGAGAAGATCTCGGACAATGGCATGAGAATAGGTCTTAGTGGAGTTAGTGGGTGCGTGGAGTACATGTTGTGTGACCTTATGTGCATAAGGCTTATTTAAGCTGAGTATTTCCTACTAAGTTTTAAGAGAAAAGAGGCAACAGAAAGGATTGAGTGATTCAATCCCAATACTTGGTGTATTTTGTCTCCCTCTGTGTGTGTTTATCTAGAGAAACGTGAGAGACCAGTGAGTAGTTTTCAATAGAGAGGATTGAGCGATTCAATTCCAACTTTTGGTATTAGGATTGAGCGATTCAATCCAACATTTGGTATCAAAATCTATGTTATCAGTTCGGTGTATGCCCAAGTTCCTTCGCTTCAACAAGATGTCCATCACCGAGCAACCGACTGCGTGGTCGACGAGGGAGGGAGGTGTCTCTCTAGTACCTAATGCTCACCTCCTCCAACTACTCCACCTGGGCGATCAAGATGGAGGCATGTATGGAGGCACAAGACATTTGGGAGGCCATTGAACCCGTGGCCGAAGTGGTCGTGAAAAGGAGGAAGGACAAGATGACACTTGTGTGCATCTTTCAGGCCATTCCTGAGGATGTGTTCTACCTAGGACTGTGCAATTTTACCGACTACCGACTAGTTACTGTAGCTTTGACTACCAACCAATTACTCTAGCTCCGACTACTGACCAGTTATTGTAGCTTACGACTACCGAGCAGTTATTATAGCTTACGACTACTGACCGGTTCACTATTGCTACGACCAGTTCACTGTAGCTTACGACTACCAACTGGTTCACTATGGCTTACGACTACTGTAGCACTCGGATACATCGATTGCTATAGTGCTCGGACACACCGACTACACACTACTTGAACACATGAGTACTCGGCACCGACTACACAGTACTCGAACACACGAGTACTCGGCACCGACTACACAGTACTCGAACACACGAGTACTTGACACCGACTACACAGTACTCGAACACACAAGTACTCGACACCGACTACACAATACTCGAGCACATGAGTACTCGACACACGACTACACAATACTTGAACACACGAGTACTTGACATCGACCACTATCGACAATAAGATTAGTTCCAACAGCGATCCGACTAGAGGTCATTGGGCGGTCTAACCAACATGAGTGCCGAGATCAGACCAGTCCCCTATTACCAGGAGTTTTTAAGTTAGTTGTGGCAATTTGATCAGCTATTGGTTTTGAATTAGACCGGCCAGTGCTAAGTTGAGTTGGTTTTGGCTATGTTAGTCATGGTGGGAGTCCATACAAGTATTAGTCATGGTGTATGTACATGTAGGTGTTAGTCATGGCGAGAGTCTATGCATTGTAAAAATATTGACGTGGGTGTTAAGTGGTCCATGTTTTCATTGATTTTGTTGATGAGAGTCAAGTGCATGTCACTTGTGCTCAGAACGGCTGCTTGTTCTTTGATATGTAGGGTGCTTGGTGATTGTTGTAGTCAACAGGAAGGCCGAGGCTAGGCAAGGTGCCCTGAGGCTATAGCGTTTCGCATAAGTCTGGGTAGAGCATCATCTCAAGAAGAAAAGCACGAAAAAAAGACAAGAATCGTGATGAGGCAAGTGTATGCATGTAGTGTGCCATGGACTTGAGCATTTCAAGTGGTCACCATTCTTGAAGCAGGTGTATGATCTTGGCGGCAAATCATTGGACATCATAGACTTTATGTGGAGTTGCTCGGTAGAAGCACCATGAAGGTCGGTGGGTGGCAATTGAGGAAATTATCCGATACCGAGTAGAGATCCAGTTTGCAAAACCACAGCAGTGGCCTAATGTAGTTTAGGTCATGTCTTGAAGAATGGGGCATCTTATCATACTATCGAAGGTATGTGGAAGTTATGTTTTGAAAAGTGTGCAAGTGTAAAACTCGTTTGGCTGTATCCACTATGAGCTGTTGGTTGCTAGAGTTTGGTAGTAGGTGAGGAACATCCATTATATAAGTTCTTGTGTGTGTTGAGAGAAGTATCTATGTCTCTCTTGTGTGGGTTAGAGTTTTTGTGTTGAAAACTTTATGTGTGTATGCTCTACGGTTGGAACTCTGTCCTCTATAAGGGAGTGACTATAAAATATTCCTCTCTAAAGTGAAATAAACATCCAAACTTGCTATGACATATGAAAACTCATCCAAGGTCTTCTAGAACTCAAGGACTCACGAGCAAGAGCATATCAAGATTTTTCTCTTTTGCTTGGTTTTGGTGCAACCTTATTTTAGATAAAAGTCAGAACTTTCATATTGATCTTCATAGTCCATGATCAAAATAGGTTTCTAACGTCCTAGGGAGGATTTAACTAAGTTCCATCCTGTTTGGATTAGTAGTTTAAGAGTTAGCTTTTTTCTTGGTAGTGTGCCCTGTTGTTTTCTACCTTTGTTTGGCGAGCGGTCCTACTGCCATGACCCGAGCGGTTAGACCGCCCTGACTAGTCCAACCAGTGACGCTTGCGGTTGAACGGCCAAGCGGTCTAACCGCCCTTTAGCCGATGGTCAGACCGGTAGACATTGTTGTCTTGGGTGATCTTTGTGGTCTTTAGCTCTTGGCTTTGGGTTAGTTTGTAGGCTTGAGTTTTCCACGACATTGAGTTGTTAATACCATGAGAAGATTTTAACGAGTCATTCACCCCCTCTAACTCGCCATACTCATTCTACAATTGGTATCAAGGTCTGATTAGCGCTTCTTCAAAGATCTAACCGGTCTTTTAAGTGTAACACCCCGCCCATCCTCTGGGCCAGAATGCTACCACCCATGCAAGTTTCTACCTTCAATTACCAGAAAATCCACACTAAAATATTTAGATAGCGGCGAAAGATACAACATAGTTCTTTGTTTAGCCCAAACTCTAGCGACCAAGAAGAGACTAGCATAGATTGACAAAGGTGGAACAAAAGTGATCTTTGGTTCGTGAAGAACATTCATGTGCTATTCCGCCCATGCATGTCGTCCTCAACGGTCACCTAAAACAACGACAAAGCAAGGGTGAGTCAAAAGACTCGGAAGCACAAAGCAAAATGAAAATAACGAGTTTATTTAATCGACTAGCACCATCACGGTTTCATTCACCACTCATTTCCATCTAATCTCAAATTCTCATCAACCAATCGTGATGCATATGCACATGCACTTCTTTCTTTTCTCTTTAGTCTATACTGGGTATAGCAGAGCGAGCACCGTCGATGCTCACCCAGCCCGCCATGTTTCCATGCGGGGATCTCAAGCCCGTCCTTTTCATACGGGGACCACAATAGCCGTAATTTTCATACGGGACCTCATTCTCCACTCCGTGGAGTGTCCACACAAAGCGGACCAACACTATCTCTTTTCATGACATGCATGCAATGCGGTTTCTCCATTTATGCATATCAACATGCCATGTCATGAAGATTCATCGCTCATCATTTCTCATCATGCATCCGTAAATAATTAACTTACCATAACATGATAAGCAATGCATCATCATTCATCTAACGAAACCACATTCTTGGAATTTACTGCTTTACCATGCACTTGCCTGTTAGCCAAATGGAGCGAAGCGGCGTCAGAACGACGCCGACTCGGGACCTTCACCGGACAAGCAATTTAATCCGACTTAACGCATCATAACGAAACCAGATATAAAATAGGCGACGGCGATACTACACGCGCATCTCGATTACGGCGTAAAATCATACGGGTTTCGTGGACATGTCGCACAGTACCAAATTCCCCTTTTTTCTTTTCTTTTCCTCTCTTTTTTTCTTTTCCTTTCTTCCTTCTCTTTCTTTCCCTTTCTTTTCTTTCTTTCTTTCCTTTCTTTCTCTTTTCTCTTTTTCTTTCCTCCTTTTCTTACCCGACCGGCCTTAGCCTTATCCCCTCCTCCTTCTCCTCATTTCTCTCTCTCACCACACTATTCGGCCGAATGGCCTCCTCCTCCTCCGCTCGGGGGCGGCGGCGCACGGCCGGCCCCGACATGGCCGACGGCCTCCCTCCGCCCCGCCTTCTCCACCTCCGACCTCTCTCTCTCTCGCGACCGCACCTAGGCGCAACTCCGGAGGCGCGACGGCGACGGGCGAGCCCGGCTTGCCGGCCTCGGGCTCACCGCCGACCGCCTCGCCGCCCCTTCCTCTCCACCTCGGATCCGCCGCCCATACCGGATCCGAGCCTCCCCGCGCGACGGTGGGGCGGCTGGTCTTGCCGCCCGGTCGGCCGGCGGCCGCCGCCCCTGCTCGGCCAAGCACCTCAGATCCTGACGCCGCGCCACCATGCTTCCTCGGCTCCCGGCCCGGCCTCGAGCTCGCCGGCCACGGCTTGCCGGGCCGGCTGCTCCCTATCGAGGCGACACCCTCCCTTCTTCTACTTTTACATGCTAATGTGCCGTGCTATGGGGTTGAGGAGGGACGGTGGGCGAACTCACGGGTTGGCTTGGCGTTGATTCGATGGTCGCCGATGTCCTCCAGATGGCGTCGCTGCCCTCACGCCCAGACCTTCCGAGCTCTTGGGGCCTTCCTCTCCTCCTTGCCCTTCGCTCCTTGCTCTTTGCTTGCTATCGCCTCTCTCTACTGGGGCTGGGAGGAAAAGTGAGATGGAGCTAGGCTTGGCTCAGCTATGGCGGAGGAGTGGAGCAGAAAAGTGGTCGTGTGAGTTGTCTTGTCTACTTAAGGCCATGGTCACACTCTCACTGAAATGGCTCTTTGCCCTTCCCTTTTGCCTTGGTGGGAATGGCACTAAGGGCTTTTGGTCCAACGCAGCCCTAAACCATTTGGTGCTCTTCTCTGCGCCAGAATCGGTAATGTAAAAAGATAGAATTTCTGTAGAATGACGAAAACCCACAACGCGAGACGGTGCGGCCGGCCGCCCGGACGGTCTGGGAACCTCGAGGCGCTACTTTCGATCGCTTGATGGTGCCGACCGTCCCTGGGTGGTCTGGGAACCTCTGAGAGCGTTGTTTGTTCGGCGTTCTAAAAGCCGATGGGTCTGACGGCAAAACCGCTCATTTCTTTCCTTAATTCTCTCTTTTGAAATTTAGTGGCATTACATTCTACCCCCCTTAACAGAATTCGACCCCGAATTCTGGCGCATAGCAATCCGTGCAGAAAAACAGAATAAAATAAACTACACATAACATAACATTAACTCATACCCTTGGAGAACAAGTCCGGGTAGTTCTCGCGCATGCGAGATTCCAACTCCATGTCGCTCGCCGGTCGATGTGCCCAAAGCACTTTAACATACTTTATCGCTTTATGCCTCAACACCTTCTCGATTCCTCCGTAATCCGAATCGGCGAGATTCAAGGTGAGGTCTTGCTTTATGGACACCGGTTCCAACACAACCTCATGCTCTGGATCTCGCAAGTACTTCCTCAACATCGAAACATGGAACACATTATGCACCCCTCGCATGGACTCAGGGAGGTCCAAGCGATATGCCAACTTTCCAATTCGTGCCAAAATCGGAAATGGCCCAATGTACCTCGGGCTAAGCTTCCCTTTGGTACCAAATCGCACTATGCCTTTAGTAGGAGATACTCGTGAGCACACGATCCCCACTTCAACTCTAGCTCTCGCCTCCCGACATCGGCGTAGCTCTTCCGCCTACTGCGCGCCTAGCGATTTTGTCTAATTTCCGCTACTGCTCCACCGCTTGTTGGACCCAATCCGGGCCTAGAACGGACTTCTCGCCCACAGCATCCCAACACAGTGGCGATCTACACTTACGCCCATAAAGAACCTCGAATGGCGCTGCTCGAACACTGGAGTGGTAGCTGTTGTTATAAGCAAATTCTGCAAGTGCCAAATGATCCTCCCAGCTACCCCTCCAGGATAAAACACAGGACCTCAACATGTCCTCTAGTGTCTGAATAGTGCGTTCGGACTGTCCATCCGTCTGCGGGTGGAAAGCAGTACTAAACTGGAGTTTCGTGCCCAAAGCGCCACGCAAGCTCTCCCAAAACTTGAAACAAACTTGGCATCTCCGTCTCAAACTATCGACTTGGGAACACCATGCAATCTCACAATTTCGCACATAGATGGGAGCTAACTCACTTGTCGAGTTCGTTGTGCGGATGGGGATGAAGTCTTGCGACTTCTTGAATCGGTCCACCACTACCCAAATTGCATCCTTACCTCGTACGAGTGCAGTGGCCGACTCTGAAATCCATGGTGATATCATCCCAAGGCCATCGAGGAACCTCCAAAGGTCGCAATAGCCCAATGGGCGCTTATGCTCGACCTTTACTGGTCGGCAAACCCGCAAGATGCCACATACTTGGCGACGCCCACTTTCATCCTCTTCCACCGTGTTCTTCTTAAGATCACGATACATCTTGGTTTCACCGGATGCACCGTGTCTGGGTTCGATGAGCTTCTTTCAAAATATCACCCTTGACTTGAGCCTTCATGGTACACAAAGGCGGCCTTTAAATCGCAATACCGAGTCATCAAGGCTGAAATCTCGATTTTCCTTCATCAAGTCGCTTCCTCACTTGGTCAAGCAACCGATCATGTTGTGCCTCCTTTACTCGCTTTGGAATTTCGATTCCAAAGAAGAATCGCATCTCGATGCATCTTGTACCAACAGAATAATAGGAAATTCCCATCCGCTCAAAGTCAAGAACGAGACAACCTAGAGTAGAGGGTGTCGTCTTGCGACTAAGGGCATCAAGAACCACATTTGCCTTGCCCTGATGGTACCAAGAGTGAGATCATAGTCTTTAATAAGCTCCAACCACCTCTGTTGCCTCAAATTCAACTCCTTCTGAGTGAAAATGTATTTGAGGCTTTTGTGGTCAGTGAAGATATCACAAGATTCCCCATACAAATAATGCCTCCAAATTTTTAGAGCAAAACCATCATGCAAGCTCTAAATCGTGAGTAGGGTAGTTTTGCTCATGTTTCTTCAATCGTCATGAGGCATACGCGATCACTTTGTTATCTTGCATGAGCACACAACCTAAACCCACTTGAGATGCATCCGAGTAGACCGTGAAACGCCTCCACTGCTCGGGAAGTGTGAGAACAGAGCGGTTACTAACTTCTCTTCGTAGTATTAAACCGTGCTCACATTCATCGGTCCACCGAATTTCACATTCTTCCGTGTGAGTTGAGACATTGGCTTGGCAATAATGGAGAAGTCTTTCACGAAGCGCCGGTAATAACCAGCTAGGCCAAGAAAACTCCTCACTTCTTTAACATTAGATGGCCTCTTCCAATCCATGACAAGGAAATCTTGCTTGGATCTCTAAAATGCCTTCTGGTTAATTACATGACCTAGAAAGCTCACTTGTAAATCCGAACTCGCACTTCTTCAACTTGGCAAAGAATTGATTGTTCCTCAGAGTCTCTAGCACGAGCCTCAGATGCTTCTCATGCTCTTCATTCGTCTTGGAATAAATCAGATATCATCGATGAACACCACTACAAAGTCATCCGGTACTTGTGTAGCATAATGCTCATCGCTTCCATGAAAATGCGGGGCATTAGTCACCCAAAGGACATAATCAAACTCATAGTGCCCATATCTTGTTGAAAAGCCGCCTTCTCAATGTCTTGCTCCCTTTCTCGGATCCGATTATACCTGCATCAGATCAATTTTGAGAACACCTTGGCTCCTTTCGCTTGATCAAACAAGTCTTCGATGCGAGGCAAAGGGTATTTATTCTTGATGGTCACTTGATTTAGAGCACGGTAATCTATACACATGCGCCAACTCCCATCCTTTTTCTCAGTGAATAGGACAGGGGCTCCCCAAGGTGACACACTACTGACCTAATCAAGCCTTTGGATAATAGCTCATCCAGCTTGCTTCTTCAACTCCTCCGCAGGGTCGCGCCAAGCGATAGGGAGACATAGAGATAGGTCTTGTACCAGAACAAGGTCAATCTGAACTCCACATCTCGCTTGGGTGGCATACCCGAAGCTCTTCAGAAACACATCGATACTCACGCACTACGTGAATATCCTCAATGTGCAACAACAAGACTTGGCTTCTCCGCAATTGCTAGAAGTAACCCGCACTTCAATGTTCGTCGACTGTGGAACAAGTCCAACACCAAGAGGGAACACGTGGTGCATTCCCCGAAGATTATCTCCTTTCACGATGGAGATTGCAAGGTGACCGTCCTCCGTAGCGAAATCACGGCTTGGTAGCAATGCAACCACCCATGCCAAGGATAACATCGAAGGTTTCAATCGGATAACCATGAGGTTGGCAATAAATTCCTCGCCATCTATTGCAACCACACGCCTGGGCATACTGTGGAGCTAGCAAGGATACCCTTTGGGTGCTAACCACAACCGATCGGAAATTTGCCGGACACCCAACTTGGCCCTCCTAACAAACTCCCGAGACACAAAGAATAAGTAGCACCGAGTCAAAAGAACAAGGGCTTCATATGAGTCCACTAACAAGGTACCGTCACCACGTCAGTCGACTGCGGACTCAAGAAGAAAAGTGAGTAGACTCGGGTGGTGTCGGGCGGCGAGCCCGACGCCTTCTGGCAATGGCAACGGGATTGGAGGCGGTGTAGCATCTTGGAGTGAAGGAGTTGCTGCAGGATGCCGAATACCGGCGGGTGGAGCCTGAGAGTGGAGGTGCGGCACGGGGCGTACCGCCATCATCCGGACCAACCCAGGTGTAGTATTTGATGAAGATGAGGATACCGGCTCCCACTTGATGATGCTAGCGAGGATTCGACGACAAACCAACATTTTGTGGCCCGCTTGGCCTGATGCCGACATTCAGTCCAGAACACTCGGCAGTATGGTGTCCATCGCCACACTTGAACAGATCATGCCTTGCCTCGGGACAGACGCAAGGTCGAGGTCATCGATGAAGAACGAGGTGTCAAGAAGACGACCTCAAGTCTTGAACTTGATGATTGTGGGGACGCGGCCCCACTTGGACTTCTTTGGAGCGGGCCGGGATGATCCACCTCCTTGATGAAGCTCCTTTTCGTCACCACCAAGCGCCGGCCACCGGAGGGTTGTAGCCCTTTAGTGAGCCGCATCTCCAACTCCATCCCTCCGCCCGCTCCACGACGGACCTAAAATCACGCGCAAGAGCTCCCATGATATGCCTAACTCGGAGTTGAGCCCTCGGCGGAACCTTTTGGCCTTCTCAAGGTCATTGGTCGCAACCGCTGGTAATGGCGGATTAGATTATTGAATCCGCCAGATTCAGCTTACGGTCATCTTTCCCCACACAAAAGTCTCCATTGCGACCTCCATACTCTCCACAAAAGAATCGGGTAATACTTAGCCTTGAACTGCTCGGCAAGACTTCCTGTAACAGACTGGCGGGGTCCCAAGGAAAGAACCCTTCCCACCGATGTCCGCTCGACCTTCAATTGAAAGCCACAAAGCGAAGCCACCGAGAACTCATCTCAAGGGCCTCGAATCGCCTCTCCATGTAGCGCAGCCAATCCGCAGCCTGGACTGGTGTGCCCGATCCATCGAAGCTATCTAGTCGCAAGGCCAACCACTCTCGAAGGCCCATCCTTGCCTCCGGTACGACCGGAGCAGCAGAGAGAGCAGCGGCAGGAGCGGCGGCGGGCAGCGGCGCAGGCGGCGGCCACCGCCGGCTCTTGATGGCGGCGCACGGACCTCCTCTAAGAATTCCTCAAGAAGGTCAAGACCTTGCCGGGTCTCGGTTACGGATCGCTCAATGGAGGCAACCTCTCGCATCGGTGCCTCTGCCGAGCCTCAAGCGATGGCTCCGCTTGGGCACGACCACTACCGCGACCTCCACGGCCACGCCCACGACCTCTTGCTCTCGGCATCTCTGCTCAAGACAGATAGCCAATCACGCAACTAGCCCACGAACAATCATTTCAACAACATAAATCAACATCAAAGCTAGCGAAGCGTAATTGCAATGTAAAACCCATTCCCAACCTATGGTGCACCAATGTGTCAATTTTTTTATTAGGCCTAAGTCAAATTTTAGTTGAATAATTAACCTAAACATCAAATTTCTTTACCACGGACCTAACGCCCGCTCGATACCAATCAGAACACCCCGCCCATCCTCCGGGCGAAATGCTACCACCCATGCAAGTTTCTACCTTCAATTACCGTAAAATCCACACTAAAATATTTAGATAGCAAATAAAAGATACAACATAGTTCTTTGTTTAGCCCAAACTCTAGCGACCAAGAAGAGACTAGCATAGATTGACAAAAGGTGGAACAAAAGTGATGTTTGGTTCGTGAAGAACATTCATGTGCTATTCCGCCCATGCATGTCGTCCTCAACGGTCACCTAAAACAACGACAAAGCAAGGGTGAGTCAAAAGACTCGGCAAGCACAAAGCAAAACAGAAAATAACGTGTTTACTGAATCGACTAGCACCATCACGCTTCATTCACCACTCATTTCCATCTAATCTCAAATTCTCATCAACCAATCGTGATGCATATGCACATGCACTTTTTCTTTTCTCTTTAGTCTATACTGGGGATAGCAGGCGAGCACCGTCGATGCTCACCTGTGCCCGCCATGTTTCCATGCGGGATCTCAAGCCCGTCCTTTTCATACGGGGACCACAATAGCCCGTAATTTTCATACGGGGACCTCATTCTCCACTCCCGTGGAGTGTCCACACAAAGCGGACCAACACTATCTCTTTTCATGACATGCATGCAATGCGGTTTCTCCATTTATGCATATCAACATGCCATGTCATGAAGATTCATCGCTCATCATTTCTCATCATGCATCCGTAAATAATTAACTTACCATAACATGATAAGCAATGCATCATCATTCATCTAATGTAAACCACATTATCGAATTTACCGTTTTACCATGCACTTGCCCGTTAGCCAAATGGAGCGAAGCGGCGATGCGAACGACGCCGACTCGGGACCTTCACCGACAAGCAATTTAATCCGACTTAACGCATCATAACGAAACCAGATATAAAATAGGCGACGGCGATACTACACGCGCATCTCGATTCTGGCGTAAAATCATACGGGTTTCAGGGACATGTCGCACAGGTACCAAATTCCCCCTTTTTTTTCTTTTTCTTTTCCTCTCTTTTTTTTTCTTTTCCTTTCTTCCTTCTCTTTCTTTCCCTTCTTTTCTTTCTTTCTTTCCTTTCTTTCTCTTTTCTCTTTTTCTTTCCTCCTTTTCTTACCCGACCGGCCTTAGCCTTATCCCCTCCTCCTTCTCCTCATTTCTCTCTCTCACCACACTATTCGGCCGAATGGCCTCCTCCTCCTCCGCCGGGCGGCGGCGGCGGCGGCCGCCCGACATGGCCGACGGCCCTCCCTCCCCCCGCCTTCTCCACCTCCGACCTCTCTCTCTCGCGCGACGCACCTAGGCGCAACTCCGGAGGCGCGACGGCGACGGGCGAGCCCGGCTTGCGGTCCTCGCTCACCGCCGACCGCCCGCCGCCTCTTCCTCTCCACCTCGGATCCGCCGCCCATACTGGATCCGAGCCTCCCCGACGCTGACGGTGGGGCCTGGTGCTTGCCGCCCGGTCGGCACGGCACGGCCGCCGTCTGCTCCCGCCAAGACCTCCGCTCACGGACGCTGCGCCACCATGCTTCCTCGGCTCCCGGCCCCGCCTCGAGCTCGCCGGCCACGGCTTCGGCCGTACCTTGCTCCTATCGAGCAAGACACCCTCCCCTTCTTCTACTTTTACATGCTAATGTGCCGTGCTATGGGGTTGAGGAGGGACGGTGGACTAACTCACGGGTTGGCTTGGCGTTGATTCGATGGTCGCCGATGTCCTCCAGATGGCGTCGGCCCCTCACGCCCAACCTTCCGAGCTCTTGGGGCCTTCCTCTCCTCCTTGCCCTTCGCTCCTTGCTCTTGCTTGCTATCGCTCTCTACTGGGGGGTGGGGAGGAAAAGTGAGATGGAGTTAGGCTTGGCTCGCTATGGCAGAGGAGTGGAGCAGAAAAGTGGTCAGTGAGTTGTCTTGTCTACTTAAGGCCATGGTCACACTCTCACCGGAAATGGCTCTTTGCCCTTCCCTTTTGCCTTGGCCGGAATGGCACTAAGGGCTTTTGGTCCAACGGCAGCCCTAAACCATTTGGTGCTCTTCATCTGCGCCCAGAAATCGGTAATGTAAAAAGATAGAATTTCTGCCGAATGATTTAAACCCACAACGCGAGACGGTGCCGACCGCCCGGACGGTCTGGGAACCTCGAGAGCGCTACTTCGATCGCTTTCTTGATGGTGCCGACCGTCCACAGGTGGTCCGGGAACCTCTCGAGAGCGTTGTTTGTTCGGCGTTCTAAAAGCCGATGGGTCCGACAAAAACCGCCATTTCTTTCCTTAATTCTCTCTTTGAAATTTAGTGGCATTACATTAAGCAATGGCATCGGAGAGGTATTACAACAATCCTCCTGTCTTTGATAGGTTTGACTAGCCCTATTGGAAGATAAGGATGGTGATGTACATCCAGACTCAAGGCCAAGCCATTTGGAACAAAGTGAGAAGTCCCTTTGTTGTGCTTACCAATGACCTGTTCCTCGATGCTGTGATGATACGCTACTACAGAAAGGGTTATCACAGATAGTTCAAAACTGTCATCATAGACGGTTTTGAACCGTCTGAATTTATGTGTTAGTGATAATAGGTGATTATTACAGACGACTCTTAAATCATCTATGATAAACTGATAATTACAACATAGACGATATTTCAAAACAATCGTAGGTGATATGTCCGCCATCGCCGACGGTTTTTGGTTTTACCCACATGTGATATCTTACATGTCACAGATGGTTATTAGTTTTAGCTGTTTGTGATAAATTACATATCACAGACGGCTAATACTAATAACCGTCTGTGATATTGTAACAACCCCGTTGTTATTTTCAAATTTCAGTAAAAAAAATTATTAATTACAATTAATTCAATTTAAAATAAAAATAAGTGTTCTTTAGTTGCCTGAATTTGAAAGTTTGTGTTTGCCCGTTTTTAGCCTTTTCAAAAAAGGTTTTCGTTAAAAGTAATTTGACTAAAATATAAAACCTTTGTCAAATAAAAAGTTATTAGTTAGTTTTCGTAAAGAAACTATTTCAATTAAGTATTTAAAAGCATTTGGCTTTTATTTGGATTTCTTGTGATTTTCTGGATTTTTATTTCAAAACCTAAAAGCAAGAAAATATATTTTAAATATTTTCTTAAAGCTAAAAAGATTTATTTAGCCTTTTCCAAGCTTCCCAAAATTTAATATTAATTTCTGAGATCTTCTGAGTTTTTAAAATCAGCTTTTAAAGCCTAAGGGTATTTTTGTAAAAAGTAAAGAGCTATTTTGAGTTGAAAATATTTTAGAAAGTCTAAAAATATTTTATAGAATTTTTGGGAATTTTCTGGAAATTAAAATCAATTTATTTTATGCCAAAAGATATTTTTATAAAGGGGTAAAATGGTCAAAATGAATTATAAATATTTTTCCTAAGTATAAAATGTCTCCAGGAATTTTCTATAAATTTCTGGGATTTTTAAATATTATTTGCTATTTTTAAAGTGTTTAAGAAACCTCCTCCTATTTTCTGAAAATAAAATTGAATTTAAATCCCGGATTAATCCCGTGGTGACAAGTGTCGCACCAGGATTAAATCTTACCCTTCACTCATTCAATCCTAGCCTCTCACCTTCACTTAAAATGGATGGCCAAGATCTTGCCACATCTCTCAATCCAAACCATTCAAACCTTTCACACACTCTCTCTCACTTACAAGTGGGCCCCACATGTAAGTATCATCTTCAACCTCCATCACCTTCTTCTACCTCTCTCTCTTCTCATTTTGGCCGAACGGCATGGTGGCGCCACCTCCTCCTCCGGCCGGCCCCCAAGACGACGCCCCCTCCCCCCCCCGCCACCCCCGCCGACCGCCCGGGACCTCGCCGCACACGCAGCCAAAATAAATTAACCGCAGATTTATTGTCACCGAGCTCATGCACCGACATTTAAACTTCCCAAACTTGTCGCCTCGGCTTCCTCTCCACCCTACCACCTCCCGGCCATTAATGGCGCCCGCATGCTCACACCGCCCCCAACCGCTTTCAAACCGAATTTTCGTGAGCTCAACCGCCGCTCCTCCACTATATAAAGCTCCTCCAAGCCTCCCTCGACCGCACCACCTCTCCCCTTCTCCCCACTTCCTCCTTCTCCCGTCGCCCGAGAGCCGCCGCCAAACCCTTGCCGCCGCTTTCCCGCCACCGCCACCTCGGCCACCGTTCGCCTCGCCGCTGCACTGCCGCGATCACCATCCTCTCTCTACGCCCTCCACCGCCGACCGCCATGGGCGGGCAAGCGCTCGGCCGGCCAGCCGCCTGTGGCATACCGTGAGACCCAAACGCCACGTAGCGCCATGTGGGCACATCGTGGCGGCCAGATGCGACCACGTGGCGCCACGTCATCAATTCATTTTCATTTATTTTTATTCTCTGTGATGACGTCATAATCCAGGTTTTCTAATACAAAAATAATTCGGAAATGGATCCTTTTCTTTTTCCTTCTTTCTAAACTTCCTAAAGCCCGAAAACGTTCATTTTAACTCCGATTTGAGCCGTTCAAATTTCTAAATTCTTCTAAAATCCTAAACTATTCAAATATGTACTTATTTTCAATTTTAGAATTTTATTTGAATTTGGTTTGTTTGGATTTTCGCTTAGGCTTCAAATGATCTCGGAGAGTTCGATTTACGACGCTGCTCGTCAGCAGAAACAACCAGCAAGTTACACCTTTGATCATGTTGACCCCACTATTTCAAATTATTTATATTGTTTTAAATTATTATGCATGCTTACTTTTATTCAATGTCTAATTTAAATTCGCTTTGAACTGTAGTTATACCCAAATCCTTTGATGACCAAATTTGATATTTCATGCAATTATACCTTGTCAAACATAGTTAAAACCTAGTTAGTACATTAGTATTAACTAGAAATTTCATAAACTTGCTTAGCCATGCTGAGAATATTATGATTTGAGAACTTTCTTCACATAAAATGATACTTCTTTCACATAAAATGATGAACTCTTTTCGATATCTTGACTTTGGAAAACTGAAGGTTTACAAACCTATTTCCAAACAAAGTAAAACTTGGTTTAGACTTAGGCAAATGGTTAGAGTGGTGGGTGCTTGTCGGCATGCATTGTCGCTTGGTGACGAAATGTTGATTGCCGTGCACGAGGGGTTTGTGGTTGTGCCTAAGTCAATAAAGGACCGGTCTCGTGAGCTACTATTGCAAAGTCCTTTTCGTACTACCACAAGTCCGGTATGGGATGCACCTAGCCAACTAATTTGTGAAGTTCCAACTTAATCTCGCTATAGGTCGAATGTGGGCGCGTAGTCCGTGAGAAGTCTCACATGGCACAAGAGGGGCTCCAAGATGTGGATTCATCTTGTGGTGAAACCTTAGTGGCGGCGTGATTATGTTGGCAATGAATCATTGTAAAGGCTTTGTCATGATCTCCTCGCCGCACACCAAAGGAAGTGTGTTTATCCGGTGGCAATATAGGATGATCATGTCTTGTGGGTAAAGTCAGCACAACCTCTGCAGAGTGTATAACCTATCTCGATAGCCGTGCCCGGTCATGGGCAAGCCGATCGAGTAAAGTTTTTCACGGATTAGATTTTGATTTTGAAAACGCTTTATGAAAACCTTATGGATGGATGGAATCCATGAGAGCTTTTGAAAACCTTGTGGATGGATGGAATCCATGAGAAATTTCGAAAACCGTATGGATGGATGGAATCTGCACGAGTTTGATTTTGAGAAAAGTTGGTCCCGTGGGATGCCCGTGAATAGGTTGGTGTTTGGTTGGAGCACGCACTAACGTTACTTATGTTGATTACAATATTGTTTTACTTATTGTATCAAATTCAGCTTTCGACTTACTTTATGATATTTACTTCAATGTCGTCTTTTATGCAAACCAACCATATATGCCTTCCTTTGATATCCATATGCATGCATCCACTCTATTAAAACTACTGGTGTAACTTGTGGAGTACGCTTGTACTCCGTGGCTATATCTAACTCTTTTGTGAGGAAGCCTTTGACGACTTCGGTGAGGATTGCGACTAGGCCACGCCCTGATCATTCGCCTTGTGGGAAGGCGGGATGGGTCACGCTTTTGTTATTCTTCCGTGTTATCTTCCGCTGCTATTGTAAACTTTGGCCATCAGACTCATATTTAGTTAAATAAAATTTGTCATTATGCAAGATAAATGTCTTTGTTCTGCTGTGTGCACTAAGCTTTCCTGGGATAGTGCGATTAACACAGAGGGTTTCGGAGTTGTTGCTCCGGGTCCCGACAGATATGTAATATATCACATACGAGTAATGCCAAAAGCCGTTTGTGGTAGCCGAATATCATAGACGGTTGTTTTGAAAAATCATCTGTGATAGCAGAATATCACAGACGGTTGTTTTAAAAAACTGTAAGTGATATGTAGATATCACAGATGGTTTGGTGTTACAAACTGTCTATGATAGCTATTTAGAAAGCAACATTATTTTCTATTTTTCGGCTAGCCTCAGGAAATGCTAGTCATGCCCTCTGAAAACAAGCAAGCAGATCACATATATATATATAGCACAGGACAACATTACACATATCTTACAAATGAATTAAACAACGCAAGTATATTACATATATAGCACATGGCAATTGTTACACAGATTTCACAAATGAATTAAACAATTGAATTAAGTACAATTAAATTAATTATTTGATTAAGCACAACTGAGTGAATTACAATTGAATCAAATATTTGAACTAATTATCATCTCCGCCAAGGTTGAACACTCCATTCGGTTGAATGACCTTCGCCATCAAGAATTCGGAAAGCTATCCTCGAACTTCGGTGAGATTGCCAAGATTGTATGCACTTGAGTCAAATTCTATGCCCTATCGCTAGGAGTGTTAAAGTCATTAGCATATATATGCATATATAGAAATTGATAATCATGAAATAAATATTGGTAGGTTGACAAACATCTGGATCTTTCATCTTAGCGCCCATATTGTTTTTACATATGTCAGCAAACGTAGAATCTACATATGTTGCCCTGTAGCTACCGGTGGCACTACAAAAATAGAATTACATGCATAGGTTTGGTCAGTTCTGGAGACATTATTATGAAGTGTCATATAGGATTGTTGTGTTACAGCGGGCACTGGAAATCCATCTTGTGTCGTAGTGTGGTGCAGAATTCCATGTATTCCATCCCTAGCCAATGTAAGCACTGAACGATCTACGTGATTCCAAAAATTTAGCCTCGACCATTGCAAACAAAGGGAGGAGTACAATAGAGTTATGTATGGAGGAAATAAATTTACTTGTCAATTGTTTGTTGCACAAGGATAAAGTCATGGTTGTCACTATGTAAGAAATCAAAGTATATTACATTGCTCCATTTTGATACAATCATGATCAAAATCCAATGAGTAAGCAATCCCTTCATTATGTAATCTTGGACGAAGGATACGTTGTCATTAATGCATTGCTCAGAGACCAAGTGTGGGTCGAGGAAACCCATGAGTTGTCACTGTCGCTGGACTCATTGGATCATGGATCTATACATAAGTAATGAGTTATAACATTTATCGGTATTACGTGAATGTAAAACTTGATTGTATAGTACACTTACAATGTCCAACATCATAGAAGTGATGCATCGAGTTTGTTGATGTTAAATAGTAAGAATAAGTCGTCAAAAGTTACGATGAAGTAGCCCGAGTCATGGAGGAAATGCGCCTCCGTGTATTTCATGGTGAATCCACTTTGGTGATTTGGCTTCTTGTTGGACCTCTACATGTATCAGGAATGCAAAGCCCTGCAAGCCAAGGCTAGATAATTGTGACTCAGGGACAAATGACACTCCGAGCTTGAATTTCTAGGTCCCGAAGGCGCCTTAATATTTTTAGTTGGGCCTTAGCTTGGGTCTTAGCATCGACTTACGATATATCTTCGTCATCATCTCTACAGGAGCCGATGCGACGGGCTTCTGAAGCGGAGCTTGAGGTGGAGCCACACGAGCCGATGTGACGGGCTTCTGAAGCGGAGTTTGAGGTGGAATCATAGAGGATTCTATTTGATAGGGATGGTCATGTGGAGATCGCGGTATGGAATGGTCCAGGGCGATGTCCTTCTTAGGCCACTGGATGATGTGTGGACGGCAACCCCTAGTGTCATAATCTCTTCGTTTGGGGCTTCTCAAGAGGAACGATCCTGAAAACATCATTAATCATATCCAACTGGACCTTCACAAAACTGGTCTCTAGATGGGCACCATGCAGCAGCGTCCCTAGTAGGCATAGATACGCCATCCCTTCCCAACGTCAATGGAAATGGAGTCAACAAGCCTGACTTTGAGGATACACAGCATGGGCTCCTACATAACGATACACGATGAGGTAAGGTGTCCACCAAGTCTATCTATGTAGCATTCTAGAGAGGTACATTACCTAGATGTCGTTGATAGGTAAGTGGGTGTCTCTATGTTCAGAAATTGGCATGGACGCAGCTACTTTGATGTTAAGGGGGACTGGGTACCGCAATAATAGGGGTGGATTGCGAGTGGTTGTGGACTTCTCTTAGTTTTTCCCTCAATGAATCTATCTCTCCTTGAAGTGAGGAAATTATCTCCTAGAGTTTTGCATCAAAGTCCTGTTTCATGCATTCCTTACACTGGGCCTTGGATCGCTTCCTACTATACCCCTTGGAGTTGTTTGGGAATTCGTGCCTCCAAGGTACGTAAACCCCTAGGCTTCGCATGTGACTTGGGCGCTCCTTGTTTCCTAGGACATGTGATAGTATATCTCTCCACCTGTCTACTTAAAGGAGCCTTGGAAAGATTCGGTAGTCAATGCTTGCTGTATGAGGTAATCATATTATTTTAGACCCCATGAAGTTATGGAGCTATTAACAACTGGATAGTTTAACATATCTTACCAGACGTTGGGACACTTTCTCGTTTGCGGGATTTTTGAAAGAGGAGACATATCTTACCAGGCGTTGGGACACTTTCTCGTCTGCGAGATTTTTGAAAGGAGACACCCGAAGACGTGGTTGATGACCTTGCTCTTAACTAGTTTCGAGCACGCTCATTTGTAATCCTGACAAATGGCAGGGAGGCCTTCAATCGGATTGCGACCTCGTCCTGCATTCTCCATTACGGGATTTTCCTATGTACCCAGTAGTGCAAAGTCTGTGGGGCTGCGTGTTTTGTGCCTCGAGAGACTTGTGCCCCATACTTTGCTATTGAAATTCGATCGTCCTCTTCATCTGCACAAAGTCCTCCCATGTTTCCGACAACACGAAACGATACCTTGTGAAGGGCATGCGATCTTTGGTCACGTACTGTGTGACAAGAATGCTCTCGAAGTTCTTCCACACTTTTCCCATCGCAAGGAGCACCTGCCATTGCACGAGTCTCTGGACTTCTGCTGGGATCTCGAACGACACTACTATTTCCACCCACAGCTCATGTTTCGATCCTTTGTCAAATCTTTTCATCTTGCTGTGGTGATGGGGACCGGTTGCTTTCCAATTATCCTATAGGTAGTTTGGAATGTTGTCGCTGCTTTCTTCAGTTGTAGAGGGACCCCATCTAGAGAGACCATCGTGATAGTCATTCAGCCGACTGGCCTTTTCGATACTCCTCTGTCATGCTTAGTTACCCTAGTCTTCGGAGCATCGGACCCATTCGGTGACGTCGATGGTGATGATGATGACTGTGCAGACATCATCTCTCTTACGAGAAAAAACTAGTTACAGTGAGCTATGAGCGTAAATAAAGTTCTATGAAGCAAATTACACAGTCTGGTGTCTCAAGTTCTACGAAGTTGGTTATGGCCACAGTCTCTTCCTCCTCATCATACCGTGCGCTATGCTTAGGTTGCTGTCTTGTGCGTGGACACTGAAGGAATCAATTTACTGTGAATTAACAGGACAACACCAAAAGACTGATTCTCAAATTAATAGTACTTGCACCAACCATAGAAACTTGATCAACATATAATAAACTAGCAAATGGCTGAAGCAATCAATTTACAAACCACAGGACTGAAAGGAACTAGTATAGCTGACAACACTGCTAGCAAATGAATCAATAAGCAGCACTTCAAAGAGCCCAAATCTAAACTAGTTTATTATCTCAATTTCAGTAATAGACAACTATCATTATTGAACATTAAACCATGCCCACAAACATTTATAGCAAAGACTAATGCATATCATTTGATGTAGTAGCAGCAGGTAGGGAGGAGAGAATGTCCAAACACACCACGATCTACCTCATAAAAGAAGTGGGATTTGGGATCCATACCTTTGGGTGGAGAGGCGATAGGGAGGACAGGTGGCGTTGGGAGGAGAGGCGGCATCGGGAGGAGAGGCGGCGTTGGGAGGGTGAGGTGGTGTTGTCCGAAGAGGTAGCGTCGGGAGGAGAGGTGGCATCGGGAGGGAGAGGCGGCGATGCCGGAGGGGCAGCGTCGGGAGGGAGAGGCGACGTTTGGAAGGGAGGCGGTGGGGAAGGAGAGGCGGCGTCGGGTGCGCGAGTGAGGAGTCAGAGCCAAACCTAGCGGGGCGACAGAGACAGAGGAGTGAGCAAGTGAGGAGTGAGAGCACAAAATCTAGCAGGGCCTATTTATAGAGGAACTATCATAGATGGTTCCATAATAGAACTGTCTGTGATATGCCACATATCATAGATGATTACATAATAGATCCGTCTGTGATATGCCCACATATCACAGACAGTTACATAATGGAATCGTCTGTGATATGCCACATATCACATACGGTTCCATTATGTAACCGTTTTGATATAAAACATAGCACAGATGGTTCTATTATATAACCGTCTATGAAAGTAATATTACAAATGGTTCTATTATGGAACCGTCTGTGATACATATCATGTGATAGTTCCTTCGCTATCTATAATAAATCCTGTTTTTTAGCTAGCCTCAGAAAATGCTATCCATGCCCTATAAAAAGCAAGCATAATCACAGATGTAATTATTTCTTAATTAGTGAATCAATTATAATGGAATAGTTCCATAATTACATGGCGAGTTTCTTATGATTACATTGCAATAATTTCCAAATAGGTGTTGACCATGTGGGATCATTGATTACACTTGGCTATTTTCTTTTAAATAAAGCCCTTCATGATGATTGGCACATATAGCTTACTTTATCGCCTTATTCTTCCTCGAGCTTAATGCCATCTCTAAATGGTGGCAACTGGTCAAAATTGATTGTACTATTCCTCATACACGACATTCTCAACTCCGATAGTCCTTTTTGTATAAAGAATTATATGGCGCTTCTTATTTGCTGGGTCGGTTACATAAGAAACTTAAACAACTTGCATCGCAAGTATCAATGGTTCAGCTTTGTATCATGCAGTTCGAGGTCCACAGTAGTGATGATGTACTTGTCGACCTTTGCACCATGTGGGATTTACACCCTTTGTTCCACAGTAACACAAGATCTTCCATCAATGATGCTAGATACACATCAATATCATTCCTAGGTTACTTTGGTTCTTAGATAAGTAGTGACATCAAAATATACTTCCGCTTCATACACAGCTAAGGAGGAAGGTTGTACATGCATACACTCATAAGCCACGTGCTATTTCAGCTGCTCATGTTACCAAAAGGATTCATTCCATCTGTACTCAACCTAAATCTTATATTC
Source organism: Bonia amplexicaulis (assembly GCA_036346245.1). Taxonomy (NCBI): domain Eukaryota; kingdom Viridiplantae; phylum Streptophyta; class Magnoliopsida; order Poales; family Poaceae; genus Bonia; species Bonia amplexicaulis. Next base: position 23,074,667 of record CM070741.1, on the reverse strand, counting down.
CTTGGTTCCGCACCGAAATCTACACACATCCTATCGATGTTCCTCCACTAGGTAGAATTAGCAGTAATCTTGCATCCTTTTGGTTTGTAAATAAACGCTGCAAATAGGGAATTACAGGCAGCTATTACAACATCTTAGTAGGAGGTCCTTACTTCTCCTCCCCCTATCATCGGAGTCATTTTTACGTTTGTATCAAGATACTTTGCACACCGGACAAACATGTAAGTTTGCACACTCTTTATAGTAGAGAATACAATCATTCGGACATGCATATATTCTTTCTACTTTCATTCCCAATACAAAAAGAACTTTCTTGGCTTGGTATGTGGTTCATGACAACACATTTTCCTTTGAAAGGATGTTCGATAGGAGATCTAACAATGTTGTGAAACTCTTGTCGGACCAACCATTGCTTCCTTCAATTTTAGTAGTTCAAGAATGATGACAACCTTGTGTATTACGGCTTGCAGCTCGGGAATAAAGATTTCTCTAAGTCCCCATCAAGCCTTTGAATTTACCAAACTCTCTCTCACTATAATTCCGTTATGCATCGCGTAGCATCTGATCCAGAATGTCATCCTGCGACCTATTCTCATCGAAAGCACAATCCACAACTGACATATCATTGTCTCCCTCGACGATGTTATAACTACCTTCCTGTATAATCTTCTCTTCATCGTGACTGATCCAACATATGTACCCCTTTTTGAAACCCCTTTGAATCAAGTGAGTTTCGATCTGCGCTGAGTTGGTAAACATCTTCAGATTATCGCAATCAATGCATGGATAATACATATACTCCATCCTCTTCTTCAATATATCATGTTTGGCCGCTCTTCTAAAAGTAGACACACCATTAATGTACTCTTCACTCACATGGTTCTCAACGTACATCCAGGTTCGGTCCATCTACGCTACACATGTAACAAATTAGTGTCAAATTGGATTATTTATGCTACTATAGCTAACCAGCCTAATACTTACACATAATTATCATTCACCTTATAATAAATTGTACATATCTAAATTAAGTAGCTAGCCATGTATTCATGAAGCAATATATATATATCAAACAAGAAAATATTGAAGTAAACTAGGAGTACTGACCCATTCTTAAATTAGAGCAAACTACCATATCTCTCTAAACCTAGCTAGATCTAAAAACCTAGCTATCATCTCTCTCTATTACAAGGCATATAATTAGAAGTAAATACTAACATCTAATCACCAAGAACAAGTCGATCTACAATCTAGATCTACAAGCGGTATGTTTTCACCTAAAGCCGACCGTCTCCTTCAATGCAGCGCAATGAAGACATATATGTCAAGACCCCGTTGGCTAGGCATTTAATAACATGACGTATCCTAGACATGTCCAATCGTGAACCATCTGCGATATATGATTATCATAGACAGTTCGTATCAATATACGTCTATGATATCTAATTATCACAGACGATTCTCATTAATAACCGTCTGTGATAATTTATCATAGACGGTTCTACTTAATAACCATCTATGAAAATTCATCACAGGCGATTCTAATGTAGAATCGCCTATGATAATGGTTCTAAATTCATTCTCATATACATAAATACAAATTCAGTAATGCCTCAAGAGTAAAAATGTGTTACTTAGTTGTATTTTACCAGTCAGTAATGCCGTCATTTCATCATAATGAGACCGTTTACATATATAGAGGACATATAATACAATTTCATTTGCTTTATTTTACATATGGCCAAACAATGTGGCTAGTCGCTTCTTACAAAAGATAACAAAATGTAGAAACTAAGTTTTTTCTAGTTGCGGAGGTAGCATGCTATCTCCGCCTTCAAAGCTTCATAGGCGACGTGGTCGGCATCGGACGGTTCGGGATCATCAGCGACGAAGCCCAAAATGTGTCCACCCACTGACCCGCTCGTTCGAGTGTCTCCTAAACACCCTCTGACTGAACAATCAAATCGAATTGAGCCCATAGGCTCTTTTCCCTTTCTTGAAAGGGTCTTCGCAAGGTTGACTCGGTCGCCCGCTACCTTAACTAAGCACTCCAATTGATGGCAAGCCTTCTAGAGATATTCAACATCGTTGTGGAGGACCACATCGATGGCGAGGTTAGCTCGCCGGAAGTGGGAGACCAACTGGAAGACGCGACAGAGGAGAATGTCAAGATGGCGGAAGGTAGCCTTTAACTACTTTGGCCAATCCTCAGACATAGGAGGGAAGACATTGTTAGTACAGTGTCCTTCCGCAGCATCTGCCAGTGTACGGCCAGAGAGGTGCTCGTTTAGGATAGCCAGGTTGACCGTCAATGCTGGCGACAAGGAAGAGTAGGGAGCTATTTATTTGTGCTTGAGAGACAAGGAAGATAGCCGGTCGGTGAGGTGTTCGTACATGATATGTGGGATTAATCTCCACTGGTGGACAATCATTTTTATACAATAAGGAATACATTCAGCGTGTGAGACAAAGAGACACATCGGCCGGGGAGCCGAAATGATTGAAAGGTGTGGGAGACGAAGCGATATCACAGACGGTTCGAAGTGATCTGAGATCTATGATAGACACATTTTTTGCGTCGACAATGTGGCCCATGCTCTTAATATTCTCGACATGAGTATTTAGGAAATGAAAGTCATATCCATCAGTGATAAGGTGGATTGGCAACCATAACTGACCAGTCCGACCGGTGATGCTTGTGGTCAGACCGGTCGAGCGGTTCAACCGCCCTCTGGCCAACGATCAGACCAGTGAGACACTGTTGTCTCGAGCGATCTTTGTGATCTTTGTCTATTGACTTTGGGATATCTTGTTGGCTTGAGTTTTCCGCTGCATTATATTGAGTTGCTGATACCAAAAGAAAGATCTTAAAAAATCATTCACTCCTTCTCTGACTCGCCGTACCCATTCCTACATCTTATATATTGTGATGATACTTGAGTCTGTAAACTGTATATGCTTGTTTCAACTGTCCTTGATTGGAATATTGTTCAGTGTTCAAGCAGTGGATGCATGCACTTTTGATGTCGCCGACAGAAAAATCCTTGATTCCGGACGGTCTGCTGCACATATGTGCATGCATATGAGATGATTCTGACAACTGCACCGACTAGCTAGAGCGTTGCACAGTGTTGATGGACGCTGATACAATGCAGTGCAATTAGACTTGTTTTGTTCCATGTACTAGATACTTACATCTGGGTTCCCACAATCAGCGCACAGGTTCCTGTTCAGTTTGTCGATGGGAAAGATGCCATGCATGTGTTGCAATAACCTCCTACATCACAAGCATTAATTAACTAATGCATTTATTTGCCAGGGAACTATAGTTGATAGGCATGGTTATGGGAACAGGCAAAGGTGAACAATCCACGTCGCGATCGATCGGTCTACGTAAACATCTCAAGATGGGGTGTGGACAATGACACAAGCAAATGAGAAGTTGGGCTTGTTTTTTATCTCACAAGTTAGCGATTTTTAGTTTTTGCTACAGTACCTAACTTTTAAACGGAATATTTTCTTAAAACGGGGCCTATAAGTTAAACGATCTACATATTAAAATCCAACATTTGTACCAGCTAAAATCGCAAATGAGTATCTGTCTCTTCATAATCTGTATCGTAAATAACCAAAATTTAAAAATTTTAACCAAAAACTAAAAACCGCAGCCGAAAAGATGAGGCCCGTTGCCATGAGATGCAGACTCGTACGTAGTAGTTCCATTTATGCCTGTCTTCGATCTTGGACAAAGGGCGAACCGACAGCACGATATATACATTCATTGTGTCAGCACAGGATATATCGATCGAAAATGCATTGAATCGCAGCCCCAAGACCAAGAGGATGGAGATGGCCGGGCTGTGCGTTAATAGATGAAAAAATAGAGACATCTCTGTTCATGCACATTACCGGGGGTTTTTTTTTCTTCAGATTTTAGTAGCTGTCATGACTTTAAGGTCATCTACCAGCGAACTCGTGACATGTGTAAATGTGTGATATCTATCTTTAAAAAATGGAATTGCTATACAGAACTCACCTAAAATTTTGAGAAAATCAGCTGAAATTTTCACCATTGGATTTGCATCTCAATTTTGCTCCAACGTACCTCCATCTCCGTCTTCGACGAGGTTTAGCGCTCAAGTTCTCTAGGGACCGACTATAAAGGAAGGGAGGAGCGACATGACAGGCATTCATGGAAGAGGGCGGTGGGCGCAGCCATTAGATTCCTAGAGTGGCAAGTTAAGTTGAGGCGGTGTGCGACGGTGGATCCGGTGAGTCGCTAGAGACATGGAAGAAGGTGCGATGGCGGTGGTACGGCAGTGGAGGATGAGGAGGCAGGCAGTGCTGGTGCCACCCTCTGCATCGACAACTGTATTAGGAGGCGGCAACAACTGGGTGGCGCCCGGAGGGTAGGCCTCGGCGATGGTGAGGTAACTAGTGGTGGCACATGTGGCGGTGGGGTGAGGGCAAGGTGAGGCTCGAGGTGGGATAGGAATAGGGTTACGTGTGGTGTGGATATTATGATGGTTGAGGGAGGAAATCTAAGCATTTGGATTTGCGTCCACTATTGATACAAAAATTTTGACCGAAATATCCAGCATTTTGAGTTGAATGTTATATAGTCACTCCAAGTGCAATCATCTATTGTCGAAAGAAGAAAAACATATAATTAAAAAGTAATGCACGCATGTAAATTAAGGGGTTTGCTTGGGTACATCCTCTAAAGGAAACTTTGTGAATCTTGAATCAAAATTAGTTACTAAAAACGGAGGGGAAATCTATACGAATATACCGCAGAAGACCCAAATATAAAATCCATTGCACCGAATGTTCCTTGGCAATATGCTGCCAATCTTGGGTCACAGAACAATCATAGTGCTGCTATTCTCGTGCATAGGCTCCATGAACAACAATAGATGACTGGCGAGCAGATCAGCTTACACGATATATAAACTGTTGAGATTGAATGGTTAGGTGCAGTCAGTCCTAAATCCGTCTTCTTCTTCACGAGGTTCTACGGGAATCAGCTTGATGGCAGCAGCGATGGGCATCCCAAGGAAGCCGAAGAGGAAGGTGACGAGCCAAATCAAGCCGGCCCGGCCCGGCCCGGCCCAAGCAGGAAACGAGGGCCCAAACAAGAAACCAAAACGGGAGAGGAGAGGAGAGAGAGGGAGGATAAAAGAAAAGCAAAGCGGCGGCCGTGGAGAGAGACCACACCGATGGCGACGGGCGGAACGAACAACGGCGGCGAAGACGGCGGCGAGTTCTACCTGCGGTACTACGTGGGGCACAAGGGAAAGTTCGGGCACGAGTTCCTCGAGTTCGAGTTCCGCCCCGACGGCAAGCTCCGCTACGCCAACAACTCCAACTACAAGAACGACACCATGATCCGCAAGGAGGTCTTCGTCTCCCCCTCCGTCCTCCGAGAGGCCAGGAGGATCATCCAGGAGTCCGAGGCACTTAGCCTTCTCTCTTTTACTCTCCCCCTTTCCCTTCCACGAGTAATTGTGTAAACCTACCTAGGGTTAGGGTTTATTGAAATATCTAAATCTGATGGGTTCTTCTTGATTTTGCAGATTATGAAGGAGGACGACAACAACTGGCCGGAGCCCGACCGCGTGGGCAGGCAGGAGCTCGAGATTGTCATGGGAAACGAGCACATCTCCTTCACCACCTCCAAGATTGGCTCCCTCGTCGACGTCCAGACCAGCAAGGACCCGGAGGGGCTCCGCATCTTCTACTACCTCGTCCAGGTCCGACCAAATTCGATCCTAATTCTCAGAATTATTGCTTGCTTGGATTGCCGTGCTTCAGATGCTACTAAGCTCTAATTGATACATAGGTGTTGCATGCCATGGCTGATGAAGTGATGCTCTTATTAGATATTCGATGTCATTCTTATTGTCTGCAATGGTTATACTTAAAAAAATGACAAACTCATCTACTGTAGTCACCATTTTATCATTACATCCTTAATCTTCTGTTAGGTTTGCTTAGTGGACAAATGTCATGGACGACCATATTAATAAATTCTAGATCACAGTTAAGGAACTACTAGGGATGTGCCTGCGGGTTATGATAAAGTTATCTACGAAAATTTGTTTTAACACAGATGGCTATTTGATTCTACAATTTTCTCGGTTATCTTTTGACCATACTTAAATTGCCCAAGTAAACATCAAGTTATTTCAAACATTGTATTATTATTATGCATAATAGACTTTTGTAAAACTGGAGTCAACAAACAGAATTTTTGTACACAATACTATATTCTATTTTCAAATACTTTGTTTAATAATGGGTTTCTTCAAGCTGAGTAGGGAAACCAATCTTTACATCACAGGGCTTTGAGGCCCTGCTTCAGAACCATGGAATTGTGATTTATAAATCTTGACCCAACAATGTTGAGGTAGGCTCACTTAGTGCTCTATCAGTGCACAAAGCATGTCCCTTTTACAGTGTTTTGTTGTCACACGGTGCAGCCTCTATGTATATGTTGAATCGCCTTGAAAATTGCGAAGGGGACTCTCCAGCAGAGCGAATGAGCATATGTACATATGTAGCCTGTAGGAGGGAAAGAGACAGAAAAGGGCTAAGTGGAAAATAAGATCAGATTAACCATGGTCAGAGTAAGAAACGTGGTTAAATAATAAATATAACAACCTGAACTTGTTGATTAGAGGAAGTCCTAGTGCTGGTTTTAGTATATCTTAATTAATGATCCATATAAATCTTCTTTAAAGAAATGACCACTATAAATCTTTTTTTGCTGATTGAAAATGCATGTAAGAATCGCAGAGGCAGGAGGCAGGAATGTCAGACAAGAACCATCTCTCCAAACCAAACCAATATGCTGTCACGCATTAGCTAAATCTATATTCTGTTACCTCTTAACAGGAAGTTACTAAGTATGTATGTTCTCGGGGTAGTTCCTTGGCGACCATGGCCTGTCAACTGGTCAATCCTGAGCGTGGCCATCTTTGCATCTCCTCGTTGTTGGCATGTTTGGGTGGTGCCGGCCATGACTTTGTTCTTCCCTCTCCTCCGGTGCCCAACTGCCCATGCTGCCATGCACGGTGCTCCACAAAGATGACTTTTTTTTGCGATACTAATTTCACTTATAAAAAGTGAAACGTTGTCTTCATGAATAGGTCTGTTAACAAACCACCCTTCGTATTCAGTAAGGGTGGTTCCAACTTCCAACCCTTCTTTCTCCACGTAGGAATTCATCAAACTGAGATTGATCATTGAACTTAAGATCCAAGAGTTTGTATGCTAATTGATTTTTATCTGATGGCTGTAGTTCCAACTGACCATACTGTAGTTTACACAGATCGGAATTTGTGCGTACTGCTCCTAATCAACAAATTGAGTTCAGCTTGATCACAGTTAAACAAACATATTAAGATCGAAGATTAATTAATTTGATGGAGATCATTATTATATTAAGAAGATGCAGGTTGATGCACCACATACCATGCATGTGGAGTAAATCTTTCTTTTTTCTGTACTTCTGTAGTGCAATCAAACTCCCCCAGGCATATCCAGTTACATTGACTTAGATCATCCCCTGTCTAGTAATATGTTTATTTACCACTTGTCTAATCAGGAGCTGAACTCGAATGTGCAAACTAATACAGCGCACAAATACTAATAGTTCCAACTTTGTATAAGAAATCATCTGCAGGCTAATACTACTCCATAATGCGGAGGCTGATTTGATAGTCAATTTTAGAGGTAAGGATGATTAGTGGCATGTACAGAGTTAATGAGCTGGAGGTGCTAACCCCATCATGTTTCTTGACTATTGGTTTAAACTCTTCAGGAGGAAAACTAGTATTTTGGTTGTGCACAGCACGGTAGACATGTAAATGAAAGCTGTTCCTAATCATTTTTTTTTGTTTTTTTGTGTGCAGGATCTGAAGTGTTTCGTGTTTTCACTTATCAATCTCCACTTTAAGATCAAGCCTATTCAATCGTGAGCTCCTTTGTGTCTCCTAATTGTGTTATGTACTGCAAGTGTTAGAGAATGCTCATGATGCAGTTGGGTGTGTGGAACACTGTGGGTGGAATATTTTGAGTTTACCTGGGAGTCTTGCTGGATTGTGCCAACCGCCAGTAGTGATATTTATGCTTGTTCCTTTTTTATTATGTCATGAACCGGGGTAGAGGGGGAGAGAGAGAGATTAGACGAGGAAGACTTTGATATATTTCTGCTTGATCCTAATAGCATGCGGTAGCCCTCATTATATAGATGGCTCCCCTCTAGCAGATAGAGTCTAATTCCAATCCTGTCTCTAACAGATATAGTAACTAATATCATATCTCTAATTATATCTCTAACATAAAGAATCTAATCTCTAACTCAAATAGAAACCAATCTCTAATTTCTAATAATAAACCGACTAGGCCTTGGGCCCAAGGCCTACATCCCTGACATTACACCCATCTCGGACATGCAGCTCGTCCTTGAGCTGCTAGGTGGTGATCATAGCGTCAATGGAAGACTTCCGACGCCAGTGTAGAAGACGAACGGTGGTAGGGTCCCGTAGAGGATGGAGATGACCGGCCAGATCCAAGCGGAACAAGGCTGGATGAAATGTAGCGCTTTTGGGTATATAATGCTTGCAAAAAAAGAATTTTTTTCTTTTTTTATTATTATTTTTATTTTTGTTTTTGTTTTAGTTTTTTGTTTTGTTTTTTTGGCTTTAACTAGTCAATCGGTCGGCTAAGCCGACCGAGATGCATAGATGACTCCCGGCCGAGCGGCGGATCGGAAGGCGCAATGATCCGGCCGACGACGGCGGCGGCGGAGCGACGGCGAAGCGAGCGGCCACGGAGGCGAACGACCGGCGGAGCGGCTGCGGTGGAGCGGCAGCGACGGCGAAGAGCGGCGGCCGTGCGGGCAGCGGCACCGCGAAGCGACAGTGAGCGGCCGTCCGGAGGAACCACGGCGGCTTCGGGTGAGCGAGCCGGCGGCGGGCTGCGATACGGACGGAAGCGGCGGCGATCCCGATCTCGTCGACTGAGGCGCAATGCCACGAAACGGCAGCGCGAAGCGGCGGCGACCAGCGACAGAGACAGCAGCGACGGCAGCGGCTCGGCGGCAACAACCGAGCGGTGGTTTGTCGAGCGACAGCGGCACCGGCGGCAGCGGCTTTGACGACGACGATTTAAAAGCGGCGGGCGGAGCGGCAGCAGCAGCGGCGGCGTGGTCATGGCGATGGCGGTCGGCGGCTGCCGGCGGCTTCAGCGTGGCGGCGAGATGCTTGATCGGCCTTCCGGCGGCGACCATCTTCGGCGACCAACGACCGAACGGCGACGCCGAACGATCCGTGGGTCCGGTAGCGGGTGGCGGCGACCATCGAGGACGGTGACGGCGACGGCGGCGGCCGTGTGGGATCGGCGACGGTATGAGGCTCCTCGCAGCGCGTGGAGCGGCGGCGGCGCGGTGGCGACGGACGGGGCGCGACCACGATGGCGTTGAGGCGCGGACGAGACAATGCGGGCCGGGTCCGTGGCTCCATAGCGCTTGATGGAATGAGTACCGCTGTCGTCTGTTGTTGTGTCTTTTCCCGATCTGCGACCATCTTTTCGAGGATGGCATGTATGTTGAGGATGATATCCGCTATCTTTTTGCCGTGCTTCGTCATCTTGTCGGCGTTAACCTTTATTATGGTCAACGACTCAGCAGTAGGATGAGTTGTAGAAACCATGGTAGCAGAAGTCGTGGGAAGGGATCGACTGCTCTGATACCAAGTTGTCATGAACCGGGGTAGAGGGGGAGAGAGATTAGACGAGGAAGACTTTGATATATTTCTGCTTGATCCCAATAGCATGCGGTAGCCCTCATTATATAGATGGCTCCCCCAACGGATAGAGTCTAATTCCAATCCTCTCTAATGATATAGTAACTAATATCATATCTCTAATTATATCTCTAACATAAGGAATCTAATCTCTAACTCAAATAGAAACCAATCTCTAATTTCTAATAATAAACCGACTAGGTCTTGGGCCCAAGGCCTACACCCCTGACAATTAGCTGGAGTTCTTATCAGTGCAGCATTACACTTTTTTTTTTTGTTTATGCTGAACCTCCTGCCACCTTCTTGTCAGTGTCTCGCTAGTTTGTGATCATGGCTGCCCAGTTTCTTTGTGGTTTACCTGGTGGTTTTGACCCATCAAGGCATCATACAGAAGTTGGAATTTGTATCACATATTTTCCTTCTCTATTAATCTGTGAAACTACGAATGCGATGTGCTGTGACTGATGTTCTCGTGCTGTGATGTTCTGAGTTAAAATTTGTCCAGCTATGCCATTCTCTGGAAGTCTAGATGAAAAGGTAGGTGATCATTTCATTGTTGGTGGACTGTGCTTGTGGAGAAGTATCAGAGTCAAATTGAGGGCGTGACCGCGGCTACCCTCCGTTTCCTTTTTCTGGTTTATTCGTGCGCGTGCCTCATCCCTTTCCTTTAAGTACCGATGACTAGCAAATTTTGGTGTTAGTAACTAGCAGCTCTATGTGCTAGTAACTATGAGACACTATCAGTTACTAGTTTTGCAAGCTATTTCATATGTTAGTTTTTAACTTTACATGTGTAGGACTAAGAACGGCCATTAGAGGGACTTGAATAGGAGCCAACATAATTAAAAAAATTCAAATCTTTTCCTTAAAAGGGAAAATAAAATTATTCACTTCAATAGTTATGAGAAACTATGAAGGTTAGAGACCAATCACCCACAAGGAAAATTTTTAAGAAAAATCAAGCCAAATAGATTTGGATATACCCAGACGGTCTGGCTGACCTAGGGCGGTCAAACCTCTCCTCTAGGATAGAGTTGAATTTCAGCACGATTTTAAATCCAAAAAATGGTGTAACTTTTGATCCGCAACTCAAAATGATTTTAAACTTGAACAAGGTTAGATCATGACCTTAAGAATCTATCACAATCAAAGATCTCGAAAGAAATTAAGAAAGCTAGGACATTTTGGCTCTTGGAGCTCTGTTGCATTAAAACCAGACTAAAACCATAAATTAAGCCAACTCTTAAATCAAGACTCCAAATCACTTGAAGTTTAGTATGCACCATTTCTAGATGTTAGGAACCTATTCCAATCAACAATTAAGAAAATCGTTGCCAAAATTTTGACTATTTTTATTTGAAGGAATGTTGCACCAAAATCGGATAAAACTCAAGAACTTGAGTCAATACTTGCTCGTGTGTAATTGATAGTCAAAATGACTTTGGATCTACTTCCACATGTCCTAACAAGTCTAATCCCAACAAGAATCAAAGCCAAAAGCTCTAGAAACCAAGAACCCAAAATCACCTCTTCTTAAGTCAAAACCGGACAATCCGAAGAACATGTAAATACAAGTACCTAGATGGATGAGATTTGCTCTTCAAGAGGCATCTTCATCATTTATACATCCTTGGAATACAACAAAATCAAGAGGAGAGATATAAACACAAAAAACAAAGCTAAATCAAGATTTCAACACTTGAGCAGAAAGGAGAAAGACTAGGACGAATTTTGATCTCTATTGATACTTAGATAAGAATGTTTACAACCATTTCTTAGACATACACAAAGTCTAATGATAACAAAAAAGCTCAACCAAAAGAGGCTCTCAATTCTCCCACAAAGTTGTTTCCATGAACCCTAACTTTTCTCAAAGTCTTAGCCTAAACTCTCCCAAAGCTTAACCCTAGCCACCTCTCTCCCTCATATATGGAGGCTCACAAGGAAACCCTAACCATCATTTCTAGTTGGGCTTCATCTACTCTTACATGGACTAATCCGTTTGCTCAACACCACACCGGATTTTACACTTGCACATGCACGCTTAAGTGCACACAACCATTAATCCTTTAGTGAATCAACACTTGATCCACTTAACATTTTCAGCACATCCATGACCTAATCCACTTAGGCCACCACGCGGTTCGTAGATCGCCACTTTTTTGTATCATGCAATTTACCAAAATACCCCTCTATCGCATTCCACGAAGCTTCGCTCTTCCTTCGCCTTAACTAGAGATCTTACCTCTTTCTCGAACCTAGTCCATGATCATCTCCTCCTTTCATGCAATCTCCATGCTTGTAATGTGTAGGTTCACTAATGGCTTACATATCGGCAAGTCTCTCCATATCAGTTCCCTCCAATCACGCCTCACTTGCATCGGCCACACCATTTGATGAACCGTTACTCGAACCTTTCTTTCAATATCACTTGTCTTTCATGTGCCTTACTCGAGCCCAACCACCCCGCCTGGCTTCCTTGATCATACCTCAGCCTATTCCGAGCATATACCCAGTCCACACCATCGACCATGGTTGACTCAAAGTTTCTCTACACATTAAAGACCAAGAAATTATTTTCGGGCACAAGTTCTTCACAACTTGACCCATGTTAGTCCAACACGCTTCAAGCACCATGAATGCACCTAAGCAACGACACCATACCATGCACACACTCAACTAAGCTCAACTCAAACCAACCACGCTCCAAACCTCCGGACCGGTCTAAACACTGACCACATGCCGGTCAAACCGCCCAAACCGACTTTAGAACTCCCAATAATAGGGGACTCGGTCAGACCGCCCAAAGCCAACCCTGGTCAGACTACCACTGCTGGTGCACAAAATTATCTGTATTTTACACTCGAAAATCCTACAAAAGGATCGGTAAAATGATAATTTAATTGTTCATGCTCATTTATGCAATTATTTCCATATACACAATAGTTTAAACAGAACGCAAAATAGGCACTTGGTTAAAATGATATACTCATTTAAAGATTAGAAGATTAAATGGACACACGACGAGCACGACGCGCGAGAGCCAATGGGGCCCACCAGCTTGTCAAGCTACCTTAGCTTGGCGGGTGTGCCAACTCCTGCAAAGCAATGAGAGCTCGTAGGTGGGCTCGGCATGACATGGTTCGACTGGTGGCCGACCGACGCGATGGCTCTGCAATGATTTCCATGGCCTTCGGTAGGGGTTCGTGTGGCCCTTTGCGCCATGTGCACCCGTGTGGCCTTATCGGTTGCCATTGCCTTCCTGTGCACGTAAAAATGGCTCGTGTCGCTGTCTGCCCTCTCATCCGAAGCCCTACAGTTAAGTTTTTTTCCTACCAAGTGAGAGAGCCGATGGAGAACAAAGAGAGAGAGAGAGAGAGTAGAAGAGAGTTTTAAATAGGCTTTTGAGGTGGTTTTGTTACGATTTAGGAGATTTCATAGTTGGAAGGAGTGTAGACCCGGTGAAGACCTTCAAGAAAAGGTATGTTTTATTCTCATACGAGCAATGCACTTAATATGTTGTTAGCATTTTATTAGCATAACAGTGGTTTGATAGTGTGGAATACGCTTGGTAACCATATTTAGTTGATGTATGTCATGCGGATAATATTTTTGTAATTAGCCATGTTTATGACGTATTAGTGGCGATAATGATGTTTTTTTTGTAAATAGTGAAGAAATACGAATCATTATTTTTAGTGTTCCCGATGCCTTCGCAATTTTGAAAATATGTATGTAAGTATGCATATATATGTATATGTATATGTATATATATATATATATATATATGTATATATATATGTATATGTACATCTATATGTATGTGTATATGTACATCTATATGTCTATGTATATGTATATGTACATATATGTATATGTATATGTATATGTATATGTATATGTATATATATATATATGTATATGTATATGTGTATATGTATTTGTATATGTATATATATATATATATATATATATATATATATATGTGTATATATATATATATATATATATATATATATATATATATATATATATATATATATATATATATATATATATATATAGACATAGACTGGGAGACCGACTGCAGCTGGTGCCGTGCCGACACGATAAAAAGGGACTTCGGGGTAACTATCAGGAAAGTTGTGGCATTATTTTCGGGAAACTTTGGGGTTGCACCATCCATGCTACTCCATTTGTGAATATTGTATTTAAAATGTGCTTGGAAGTTAAAGCTATGTTAAATTATGCAAGACATATTTCCTTCTGGGGATCTTGTGTCCTCTTGCAATGATGACAGGCTCCAAGCAATCCGGTCATTTTTCAAATGCTCCAACCAGAGCAAGAAAAGAATCAAGGCTTGAAGAACCTTGAATTATTTTTCATGACAGCCAGATTGTGGATACTTCTGAGTTAACAAAGGCATATAGTTAGCTGAAGGGAATATACCTAGGACGAACCATCTTACATGTTGATTGACATGAATTGTGAGGTTAACAAAGGCTCCAAAGAAAGTGGGCATGGCAATCTTGAATTCTTGTTGGTTTACCCTCCCACACTTCGGACCAGTCCGTATTGACTTTTGCTAGAAAAACCAAAAACCAATACAAACACTTAACTTCTCAAAGTGGATTCTCCACTTCTCTTACTACCGTCTCACCCTCTTTCTTTTAAAAGCCACTTCTTTCAACCATTACTATTTATTTTTAGTCATAAACCACAACCAAAATCCATCAGCAAAAACCAATACGAGCACCTTCAATCCTTAGATCTAATAATGTCAGCAGAAAGAAAAATGAATGTTAATTGTTTGTTCAGTAAACAGAGGACACACTATGGATGTGGAAATGGTTTTCTGTTTAACCAATTGGAAAACAGCCCATCTTGAAATTTCACATTCACCCCCCTTCATCTCACAATGTATGGCCAACCAACAAATAGACACTAAGGAGACAATCTAAGAAATGGTTCACAAGATTGGACCGTGCTACCCCTATTAAATAAGATATCCGACTACTCAAATCTTACCGAGGAACAATTCCCAAGAAAATAGAATTATATTATCAAATGTAGTAATAACAAGAAAACACTACATTACAGATGAAATCAATATAACTGCTGGCCATATATCATAGCAATTGCATGCATAAACAACAGTAGCAGAACAATGCAGCTGTATTAAACAATGCAGTTAAACATGCCGAGTAGAACAGTCCGAAGGATTCAGGATCTTTATTGTCCCGAAGATAATACAGAGTCATGGTTACATATTATTGTTCTACAAAGTCTCGCAGGCCAGGCAGAATACACTGCAGGAAATCTAGAAGCAATTGATACAAGTTCCACTTCCAGGTAGCAGCTTATACAACAAGCGCATTATAGATATTATGGGTTTGGAGACGCACAACAAATTAATAATATTCACCAGTGTATAATTTCACAAATTAGGGTGTGTACAATGCTCAATTCCCTAGCTCTGGTTATGTTATTATTAATCAAGAATCAAGATGCACGATGCACTGCGTCTGCCTTAATCCAATCCATTTTTTGTCCTCCGATGGCTGAGAAAAATACAATAGTTAGCAGATGCCTTGATATAACAATTAGGAGATAGCGCACCTGTGTAGGAATTAGGATGAGGTATACCTGTTGTTCTGGGAACTGTGGGAGCTGAACCCGTTTTGAACCATCTGCTAGCCGCTTGCATGGAAGATGTGGTTCAGCTGCAGCGAACTCATTCAGAACCTGACAAAAATTTTGGCAATACATTGGAAAACGAAAGATAGGGGTAATACTCTTCCAATTTTTATATATAAAAAGAGATAGCTCAAATGCAAGTTACTAAAACAAGTCGGCCAAGTTTCTGAACTGTATCAGTTAATTTGATGGGTGCAATAAATAAGAGTTCCACCCACTTTGTTTCGATTTAGTTATTTTGGTTCTTTCTTTCGGTTTTGAAATTTCAAATCAAATTATAACCTGGTTCATGTTTGTGTAAATAAGCGGTAATGCATTTCAAGCTGGAACAAACCAATTGGCAATTGCCAATAACATTATGCTATCTCAAAAAGTAGTGCTCTCTAGCAGCATCATACTATGGGCTTCATTTCACAGTCTACTACAAAGTTTCTCCGCCTGCAACTGCACAACTCTAAATTCCCAACGAGCAATTAATGGCAAAAGCAACCAAAGAAGTCATTTTTGAATTTTAACAATTCATCGAAGTATATGATAGTCTGACACACCATCAGTCATGGCCGCACATGGATGGTGTGGATTCAAGCCATCACAAGTGCAGCTCGCCCCAAGATGCCTCATGTCAAGACAGTCAGATTAGATACCAGTAATGCCTGGGATTATGACAAAAAGTCACACAAGGTATATGACAAGAGTATATGACAAGAAGCACGGTAGATCAAGTGCCAACCAGATAGAAGCAAGAACTTAAAGCCATCGGGAGACTGATGAGTATAGCTAGGGTTTGGGTATACATGTGGTGCTCTATTACTCATCTTCATGTAGTGGGTTATTTTGGCCTGTTACGAAGTTGGAGGAGCTGGGACTGAGTCATTGAAGTCGGCTAAATCCTTTATAAAAGGGAGAGAAACTATATACCTTTTTTTTTTCTGAAACAAGTGCTACATACATTTTTAGGAAGCGCAGGACGACTGCTTCCAGTGCATTAAAAGAGAGGGTCTTGTTACGAACTCTTAGGTTACAACATCAGTTACATGCTACACAGGGCACCTGTCGTTATAATGTACATGCACCAATTCAAATATTATGATTTCTAGCCTAAAGATTGCCTACGTCCTGATACACCTTCCGATTCACTGCTGCTTACTCCTTGCTAGACTCCAGTTGATACACATTGCTTCATTAGGTTCTTTCAGTTTATCAGTTTCTTAAGGGTAGAAACGGACCAAAAAACCAAAAGCCAAACTAAATTATTTTTCCCACCAAATTGGAAACAAGACTACTTTTTCCTACTAAATTACAAACGAAACATGAAGTTACATGTTAGATATGTATTACATAGCTGTGTATTTACCCTATTGTATGAGGGGTTTCCTGCATATATATCAGTCCTGTACATGTATATATATTGGCCTATTGGCCTCATAATGAATACAAGTACTATTCATAATATGGTATCAGAGCCAGTACCTAGGGTTTTGTTATACCTAGGGTTTTGCTTGGCTTGCCGCTTGTTCTGCTACCGTCATCGTTGTACTGCCGCCGCCGTCGCTGCCTAGTGCTATTCTTCTGCTGTCGACTCCGCCCGGATCGCTACCATCGTCGCCGTACTGCCGCCGTAGCCGCTGCCTGGTGCTATTCTTCCGCCGCCGACTCCGCCCGGATCACCCAACTCTGTCGCCGTCGACTTCGCCTGAGCTGCCGACTACTGCCGACTCTGTCCAGATCGGCTTAGATCCGACGGAGAGCTCGATCCGACGGAGAGGACTAGCCCGACCGACTGCCGATAGATCTTGAGGTCGGCCGCCGCCGACTCCGCCCAGATCGCCTCGACTCTGTCGTCGATGAGCCCGGATCGCCTCGACTACCGCCGACATGCCACCGCCGGCCCGTCCCGGACGGCTTCCTTGAGGTTGGCCACCGTCGACTCCGCTCAAAACCGCCGCCGTCCCGCAGACTTCGCCATTGCGTTGCCGTCGCCTTCGCCTGAGCTCGTGTTCTGCTTCATGGCGAAGTGAGCGACCGACCGACGATCGTTCGGCTCTTAGTCGGTTTGTGAACCGATCGAAAGAACAAAAAAAGGAAAAAAGAGAAAAAATGTCTTCTTTTGCAGGCACCATTTCTGTTCCTTGTTGCCCGATGATCTTAAATGGTCTTAATTATCGGGACTGGTTTCAGCACATGCGCCTCCACATGCATGGTCAACGTCTTTGGGATTTTCTTACTAGCGAGTTGCCTTGCCCGTCTCGCCCCACTCCACCTGCTGAGCCTGTACTCCCGAAGGATGCTTCTGAAGATACTCGTACAAAGACTTCTGAGGCCTTTGAGGTTGCCATGGAGACATTTCAGACTCAGTACGCTGCTTACAAGACATAGTATGCTGCTTACAATGAATACAAGTGCTATTCACAACATTACAAACCATTTAGGTCAGTTTGTTTCAGTTTAGTTTATTTTGCTCAACCTAACTCTGCACGTGCCTAAATTTGGAAATTTTTTTATATAATACATTTATTTATTAATTTTACATTAACATATCATCGCTTAAAAAATTACATAAATAACCTTCTATCGCCATTTAAAATGGCGATAGAGGCTCTGTCGCCATTTAAAATGGCGATAGAGGCTCTGTCGCCATTTAAAATGGCGATAGAGGCTAATTTGGAATAGAGTTTCTGTCACCATTCGTCAAACAAATGAACAACAGAGTTCCACGTCAGCGCCACGTCATTTGTTGTCATTTCAATTGACGATAGAGGAATCAATCATCAATTGAAATGGCGACAGAGGCCAATCTATTTAAAGCCCAAAAAAACCGACCGAAATTCATAACAATTCGGTAAAAAAAGAGAAAAAGGGAAAGGAGAGAAGAAAGAGGTGGGGATAAGGACGAGAAGAGAGCGGGAGGTCTAGGTTTCTATATGCAAGAGGTGAGTTTTGGTTTCTTTGTAGATTTCATTTTGAAATCATGGTAGATTAGCAAATAAAAATGATTAGATGTGTAGTTATATTGAGTAGTGGATAGATGTATAAATAGTGTGGTTGCAAATATGTAGTTATTTAGGATAGTTTGTGTACCATAAATTATTGTAGAACTATTAATTTCTCGTAGTCGTAAGTCGTAGTGCACCGATTAGTTTTAGAAAATTAGATCTGCTGGTTAGGTCTATTCGGTGCATGGAGAGTATAATGTGTATAGGATCCATTATTAATTATGTGTGCTACCTAGATGAAGCATGCATGGTAAGTTAGATTTTTACAAAACATATACGATTGGTTGTCTTTCTTTAGGGCGTTGTATGTCAGTGAAATCCCTTCTATGCAAGTTTATTAGTAAGTAGTGAATTTATTATTAAATCTATTTCGTGTTTATTTAATCGAATGAGCAGCTATCGTTAACATCATATTAGTTGTTGAATTGATCGACAAGTATGACTGAACGAGTAGCTTTCAAAATACACTATGAAAAAGGGGTTCCATGGGTAGGTGCAGAAGAAGTTAATTTGTATGATTTTCAATCTGTGATGGCTAGTCTTTCAAATGCAGAGCAACGTCCATAGGACATTGTTATGAGATGGTTGTACCGATTATTCTAGTTGGATCATACGTTGCACGACCTAAAGTTGCATAGAATTGCTACTTGGCACGACAACGCACGTACTGGGAGTTAGTGGAACTGAAGAGGCGAAATTCATAGAGCTCATACGTGAGATTGGCGAAGGAGTGTGGATGGCCGCTAGCCTTGCTGGTCCAAGCCTATGAGGAAGTCCCTCCGCTTATGTGACGCAGGAAGATGGCATAGGTGGTAATGTTGAACAAGTTGGGGAGTCCAACCAAGGTGCCCTATATTGTTTGAGCGAAGGGAGGTAGTATGGACTCAGTTGAAGCTGAGACTATGGACATTCATATGGCTAAGACACAGGAGCTCATGTGGATTGCAGATGAAGGTGAGGATATGGAAGCCTTGGTGGAACAAATAGAGCTCAAAGACCATGAGTATGAGACAATGTCAGATGAAGGTTCTGACGATGAGCAAGATGGAGGTGATCAGGCGGTTCCGTCCGAGTGGAATGCACACTAATTCAACAAACTAGTAGTGAGTGAAGGTGAGCGATGGCTTGGGAGTACTAGCAGAATAAGATTAGGCAATGAGTGTTTTACAAAAATAAGGAGGTGCAAGAAGCAGTCAAGTTCTAGGCAGTTTCGTTTAGGACATTCAAGGTAGTGAAGTCCAACCCGCATGTGTATGATGTAAGTGTGGGATAGAGAGATGCCCTTTGCGAGTACATGCATACCAATCTATGTGAGACATCCATTGGAAGTGCTCCATAGTTGTTCCACACACTTGCGTGACAACAGAGCATGCAAACCCACATGTCTCCACAAAACATATCTTTAGGCTTTATTGTAGATGTCATGTACGGAGAGATTGTGGACAACCTGGATTTTGATCTACGTTCCATTATTCTTGCGGTAGAGCAAAGGTTCCAACACACAATAAACTATGTTAAAGCTTAAAGGGTGAAGCAGAAGGCACTTGAAGCAAGGTTCGGTACATTCAAAGACTCTTACCACAACCTACCCGGTTTGCTTCAAGTCATACAACGAAGGAATCTTGGGACCCATGTTGGTATTCTTGAACAACCCACAAAGTGGCTCCTTGAAAGATGATACTTAAGCGAGCATTCTTCGCTTTTGATGCATTCGATGCATTCAGACACTGTTGTCCATTGTTTTGTGTGGAGGACACCTTGACCGGAAAGTACAAGGTCCAAATATTGACTGCAATCGTAGTGGATGGCAACAACAAAGTTCTTTAAGTCGCACTTGCATTCATCGAGAGTGAAAACACCGACAGTGATTATGGTTTCTAAAGAATGAAAACTGGTATTGTGGGCGATCTTCCATGAGTTTACATCATACATGATCAACATAGCGGCTTATTGAAGGCAAGTATGCAGCTGCAACAAGGGAAGACGGGCCGTATCGATGGCCTGATTATTAGAGTAGGTGGTGCAAGCCACATGAGTGCTAATTTCTACAAGCAATTTAGGAACAAGAAGTTGATATATCTTTTCAAGAGGATTTGTTATCAGAATCAGCAAAGAAAGTTTGACGCACTATAGAAGAAATTGGACAACCTAACGATAAAGCACATGAGAGGCAGTGAAGAAGCACGCCACGGGCACATAAGAGCTCCCCGTTGCGCTCGATAAGATACCCACAAATCTTCCAAAATTGATCAGGAGGAATTCAAGGCAGATAAAATGCTTCGCAGAGTGGATTGAGCATGAGCCTAGGGAGAAATGGGTATTGCTTTACGACACCGATGGTAGAGTCATGATCACCAACTTAGCCGAGGTGTACAACTGGGTCATGAAGGGGGTTGAGGCCCCTTCCTTTAGAAGCTAATGTGGAGGGAGTGTTACGCGGTATTAGCAAATACTTTGTTGATCAAAGCGCCTAGCTTGCATCTCCATGAGTGATGCACAACTAAGGTACTCGACTATGATCACAAAGTACATAGAAGAGAAGGGCAAGAAGGGGAAGATACATAGAGCATTCAAAATGGGTACGAGGGAGCTTCGTTTCAAGGTACTGTGTAGAGCCAACGGTCGTCGTGGGACGAATTGTGAGACAGTTGTTCACGAGTGCACGCTTAGAAGGCGCACTTGTTCGTGCACTTGCAATAAGCCTAGTCTATTGCATAGACTATGTGCACATGTCATGGCCGCTTGTTTAACAATTGCACAAGAATTCGACAGATTCTTGTCGAATATTTCATGAAGCGGTGCTAGCAACATAGAGCGGAGAACCGTATGATTTCAACGTTGTTAGATCATTCATTGGCCATCTCAGCTAGGAGTACAAGAGGTGGGTCCCCAACATTGACAGGCATAAGGGAGGACTTGGTCGTCCGCAGACCTGACGTATTAGGAACGACATAGACGAATCAGAAGTGAGGCCTTGTTTGAAGAAATGTTACATTTACAAGAAGATCGGGCATATCTTCAAACATTACCCTCGCTGGAGGGGCCAGCAGGAAGAAGTCCACGGGACAAGGTGGCTGGGACCTCCATCGATGGTGGTAGTCATCAGGCCGTCGACGCTATTTGAACTTATGTTTGTAGTTGTTGTATGATCTATGCGCATTTGTTCCTTATAGTTAGTTGGTCATTGTAATAAGTTGTTATGTGTTTACCACATGCTATGATATTCGCGGTGTTATGCTTCTCTTTGTTCTGGTTTGTTTGTTAAGTTATTCTATTACATGATTTGTGCTATGACTACGAGATGGCGACCTCTTCTCAACAGGGCGACGAATGGGTCATGGTAACGTCGTGCATCGCAACAAGACGAGTCCATAGCCTTTCTATTAGAAATGAAAACACCATGCCGCCCCCTTTTTTAGCCTAAAGTGACAACACTCCGATCAGCCTGTTTTTAGACCGAGGTGATGGCACACTGCCACCACCTTTTTCAGCCCAAAGTGAACACTTTGATCAGCCCTTTTTCAGACCGAGGTGACAACACACTGCCACCTAGTTCTACAGATGCATCGCTTGTAATCAATTCGTCTTCCTTGCAGACCACGGATTGTAAGTTCACCGAGTGGCAGATCAATCGTATCCAATACATGTCTAGTTTCACATCCATACTCTCCACATCCACCTAGATCAATTGCAGGAGGAGCCCCAGACCGAGGATCAACAACGACAAGCTTCGCAGGCAGAAGATAAGGGAGACAAACAACAAGGAGGTGGTCCACCTCGGCAAGGACTGCCAGTCTACTGTTGTTGCACCAACCCAAGCTGCAATTGCGCTTATCACTACCGCAACAACCAGCCACATTCATGCCACATAAATGACTGCTACTCCATGTGGGTGCCCTACGATGCTCCATTTTCTCATTTAGGGCGTTCGCCAAAGCCTTATTAGATCTACAACCACCATGTCGTTTACATTTCTTAAGACACATATGTATGTATGGGCTGACAATTCATGTATGTTGTCAATTGTATTGTAGTAATGAGGCAAACATATGCATATAAGCAAACCCTACGTGCCGTGTAATTTACACCTTCATTACGGAGTGTTATGTCGGACTTGAAATAGTTTATTTAAACAAAAATCATTAATAGAACCTGAGACACACTAGTCAAATTCTCTTTAATTGTTAGCTATTATTTCAACAATACTAAAGCAAAAAAATGGAAGAATTATTCATAAATAATACATTTTTTAATTAAGAAAAAATGTATTATTTAAAAATGAAAAATAACTTTGTCGCCATTCGAATTGGCGACAAAACACCTGTCACCATTTCAACTGGCGACAGGGCTACCACGCATGAGTCCACGTAGAATTGTCTTCATTCCAAATGAAGACATGGCAACAAAAGGTTATTTATGTAATTTTTTAAGCGATGATATATTAATGTACTACTAATAAACAAATATATTATTTAAAAAACCCTAAATTTGTTGGATAAGCCAAATGCACTGGTGAGGAACATTCTTGGACAATATGCAGCTCATTCTGCAATAACATATTTTTCCAACTTTCTGACTGCTAATAGTGAATGGTTTGGCTTCGCCTCCCGACGTCCAGTCCCGTCGACTTGGTTGGCAAGTGTTTCAACTGTTCTCCTCTGCGCATTCCGCGCCCCGGTCCGCCAAAAGACTCGGTGCTTCCGTTGTAGGTCCCAGGCCACCGTTCCTCCGTTTGCCCTGGTCTGATTTGTGCGGCTCCTCCGTCGAAGCGTGACCCTCCGCCAAGGCGCTCTACGTGTGGCGTGTCTCTCGCCTCCATGCCGTGGGCGCCACCCTCCCGCAACGGTCTTCTCCGGCGGGCTTGGAGTGTGGTGCGGTGGTGTAGGCTGCGCAGACACGTACCGTCCTGCCCTCGCCAAGGCGGCGTCTCGTGTGGCGGCGTATCTCTCGATCCAGTCTTGCGTGGCGCCACCCTCCCGCGGCGGTCCCTCCCGGTAGCGCGTGCGTGCGTGGTAGCATAGCCGCAGCCGCAAGGGAGTTCTGCGGGGATGCCAAATGACTTGGCGGCGCATAGCTCTGGAGGCTTTTTGGATGCTAAGGCTGGGCGGCGCCGGCGTCGCAGCCGCGTTGCCAATGAGCTAACCGGGCTCCTGCCCCCGAAGCCTTGCACAAGTTTCCTCGAAGTGGTCTTGGTGACCCCGACCTTTGAGCGGTCACTCCCATGCATCATCAACTGGACGGATCGCATCGCTAGGGCTGAGGAGGACCTCGCTCTTGTGGTGATCGTGATGGTCATTGGCGACGAGCCCTTTGCTGAAGCAAGCGTGGTCGTGGCGGCGATCGCTTCCCGTTTGGACGTCGAGGCGAATAGCTTGGTGCTTCGTCGTGCTTCTGTTTCAAGCTACCTGCTATTCCTTCCTGATCTCGACTCGGTGGAACGTCTAGTTGGTCTCCGACAGCCGCTTCGCACCTCTAATTTCAGCCTTGTGTGCAAAAAATGGAATAGGTTGGTGGGTGCATCTGGGAAGGCTCTGCCATGGCTGATCGACGTCGAGCTCCGCGGCATTCCCGCCCATGTGTGGGAGACCTCGGTGTGGATTGTTCTTGAGCCCTCATGCAGGTTCGTGCGTGCATCAGGACACTCTCAACTTGTCGGTTTGTCGCATTTTCCATTGTTCGACGGTGCTCGGATCCCGTTTTCCCTCGTTCGAGCTTTGGGTCACCGAGCACGGTCGCGGATGTGGAAGATCCACCGGTGAGCGAGTCTTTGGTTTATGATATTGACATCCGGTTCTCGTCAAACCGGCCGGATGATCCTGCGGCAAGCCCGCCTCCTCCGCCTGGGGATGACGATGTCTCGGGTTTTTCTGCGCGTCGGCGTCGCCTTTGGCGCTCTCCTTCGCCTCCTCGACCCCCTAGTCCGGCTGCTGGTGGCACGTCCAGCGTTCCAGGCGAAGCCCCAGCTGGGACAAGTGTTTTTCCCTCGTCATCGGCCTTGCTGGGGCCAATCGTCGATTCCCGGGCGGCCTTTGATGTCTCGCGTAGGCTCCCCAGCGTCGAGCTCCCCAGCGCTAAGTCTCCTCTTGTTTCCGAGGGCGAGGGGGAGGCCGCCGCTGCCGACTCTTTCTCTTCGGACGAGGCAGCCCCATCTGTAATCTCCCCCACCCTGGTGCGCTTTGAAATTGAGAAGTTTTCGGTTCTGCCCTGGGCCGGTGGTGGGTTGGGATTGGAAGGCACCCCTGTTGTAGACTTGGGCAAGAAGTCTAGGCTCAGTCTCCTGCGAACTCCTGAAGTTGTTGACGGGTTGAGCCTTGGTGGGGCAACGGAGTCACCGGCCTCACCACGTTCCCCTTTCGTCTTCCACAATTTTGAGGCAACAGTGGCCGGCCTCACCGCAATCCCCTTCCTCCCCATCGGAGTTCAACCTTCTGGTCACCCCGCCGCTACAGACCAAGACCCCAGTGAAGCCGCTCCAAGTTTATTCCAGGCGCCGCTTCCGTAGCTGCTCGTGTGGACCAGCTCGGACCTCGCCGATCTCTCCGCTGGCAGGGGAAATGCCTGCTGCCCCTGTGGTTCCTCTTGCCGCGGAGTTGGTAGCTGGTGGTATGGCTCCGTCCTCGGTGCTTTCTTTGGAAGAACTTCTTGCTTCCCGGTGGGGTGGGACGCTCTTCTGCGGCCAAGAGCCCTCCCTTCACGGATGCCCGTGCCTTCTTGTGAGCTTGCTCGGCGCGCAAGAGGCCTTCTTCCTGTCCCGGCCATCAACAAGCGTCGAGGCAAGGCCATACCTCCAGGTGACACCCCGCGGCGTAGCCGTCGCCTTGCTCGTGCGAAGCTTGAATTTGGTTTCAACGACCTGGAGAGGAAAACGAAGAAGAGGGCTTTGAGGATTCTAGATCTCATTGAGGAGCGTGAAGGTTTAAATCAACAGGCCCTGGATGATTATGCGAAGTTGTTTGAGCAACCCCTTTCTGATTCTCATCTCCAGGCTCTCGCTGCTCTTTTCAACTGGTCCCTCCCTGAAAATCTGGGTGAGGGAGAGGGTGGTGTGCTGTTATCTTAAGCCACCAGATGTCTTTTCTTGGTCGTTTTTCTTGGGTGTGCCTTATGGATCCTTCCAAAATTCTGATTTGGAATGTTAGGGGCTTGAATTCTTCTTCCAGACAAGACTCTCTGCGCTCTCTTGTGGATTCTTCTCGGTCGGATATTGTGTGTGTTCAGGAAACAAAAATTGCAGACATCTCTCGCAGGATTTTACTCTCAGCTCTTGGGTCTGATTTCTCAGATTACGCTGTTATCCCCTCCGCAGGTGCTAGTGGCGGCATTCTGATTGCCTGGAGACGTCATATTGGTGTTTCAGGAGTCCAGAGGATTGACAATCACAGTGTAACAATTCAGTTTGCTGCTGAAGATGGGCAAGCTTGGTGGCTAACACCGTGTTTATGGGCATAAGGTAGTGAAGATAAAATCCAATTTCTGCGGGATCTGCGTGATGTCCGGCGGCTTGCCGGTAGTGGATGATTGCAGGGACTTCAATCGATTTATAAGGATGAGGACAAGAATAATGCTAATTTCAATAGGGCCATGATGGGTCGCTTCAGAAGGTTTATCAATGATCTTGCTCTCAAGGAGACTCCTTTGCACGGCCGCAAATTTACATGGTCAAATCGGCAGTTTCCCTACTCGGTGAAATTGGACGAGTTCTTTGCTCGTGGATTGGGAGGACAGATTTCAATTGTTTCTTTGCAAAGTTTGGCTTGGATGATTCGATCACTACCCCTTTTACTTGGCCTCTGGGATAGCTCTCCGGGTCGTCGCGGGTTTCATTTGAGTCCTTCAGCCCAAACTTGATGGCTTTCAGGATCTTGTCTCCTCGGCTGGGCCTCGGTTCTGCGGTCTCTGTCCTTTCTTAACTTTGGTAAAGAAACTCAAGGCTACCACCGAGTGCAAAGATGGAGTGATCAAGTGGTCGGTCGGTGAATTTCCATTTCGCTTTGGCTAGGAAATTCTCCACCGGTTGAGATCGCCCAAGATAATCGTTTGCTATCCTCAAGGGAATTGTGGCTCAAAAGCAGGTCTTAAAAAGCACGACTTAGTTCTAGCTTCCTTGACGCACAATTGCTCGGTGCGCTCAAGGATTAGCCGGATTCGTGACGGAGATGCAAATTCAAAGCTCTTCCACCTTAGTGCTCGAATCACCGGAAAAGGAAGAACTTTATTGGAAAAATTGTTCTTTGGTGAGCAAATCGCACTAGGCATGAGGAGAAGGTGCGACAATTGATGATTTCTATGCAAATCTATTTGGTAGTTGTCTTGACGAGGAGTACTCTATCAACCTTTACGAGTTAGAAATAAATGCTCTTGACTGGTGATCTCGAGCTCCGTTTAGTGAGGAAGAAGTGTGGAATACAATTAAATTGTTGCCTTGAGACAAAGCTCCGGGCGAGCGGCTTCACAGGCGTTTTATAAAGCTTGGGCCCATCATAAAGGTCGATATTATGGCGGTTGTTTATTGATTTGGAGCAGGAAGTTTGTGAACTTTGGCAACCTCAACTCAACATATCATTCTCCTTCCTAAAAAGGATGGTCTTGATCGACCTAAAGATTTTCGACCCATAAGTTCGGTTCATAGCTTCGCCAAGTTAATCACAAAGTTGATGGCTAATCGCCTTCTTTGTCGTCTTCATCAAATGGTCTCTCCGTTTCAAAGCGCCTTTATAAAAGGCGATTCATACAGATAACTTCATGATGGTTCGAAGAACGGCAAGGCTCCTTCATCGACAAAAGCGACCTCGGATTCTTCTCAAGTTAGATATTTCAAAAGCCTTTGATTACGTATCGTGGCCTTTCCTCTTGGAAGTTTTGCGTGACTTGGTTTCGGGCTTGTTTGGAGAGATATCATCAGTGGGCTACTCTCCTCATCTTCAACCCAAGTTCTTTTGAATGGGGTGCCGGGGGATCATATTCTTCATCGGCGAGGTTTACGGCAAGGTGACCCATTCTCCCCCATGCTCTTTATCTTGGTAATGGATGTGTTGGGGCATATGATTACTAAAGCCGTGGTGAAGGTGCGCTACAACCTCTGTCATTCGTGGCATTCAAGACCGCATTTCTATTTATCTTGACAATGTGGCTCTCTTTCTCCGTGGGAGGTGGGGATATCTCCACATCCATGGGTATTCTTAATCTTTTGGTAAGGCTTCGGGCTCAAGACAAACACGCAAAAAGTTTTGTGCTCCCGATCGGTGTGGTGATTTGGGTTTGCTACCTTGCAAAACTCGCCGCCCCCCGCTCTCAGATTTTCCTTGCAAATACTTGGGTGTGCCCCTCTCCCTAAGAAAACTTTCTAAAGTTCAAGTGCAACCCATTATTGACCGCATTGCAGATCAACTACACGGTGGAAGGCATCTTTTGTCAAGGGTGGAAGAAGGGTTCTAATTCAATCTGTCTCACCGGGATGCTCATTTACTTGGTTATGGCCTTTGATTTTCCTCCTTGGGCTATCAAAGCGGTGGATAAAATTCGGCGCGGTTTTCTTTGGAGAAGCGTAAGGAGGCAAAAGGTGGTCATTGTCTTGTGGCTCGGGTCAAAGTTTGTCGACCATTGGAGTTTGGAGGTCTTGGAATTTCGATCTCAAGTCTCTTGGTGGTCATTGCGCATGAGATGGGTTTGGGCTGAGAAAGAGAGCCTCATCGTCCATGGGCTGCTCTCCCTTTTCATGTGCCTGAGCAAGTGAGAGCCTTCTTCTCAGTAGCAGTGCATTCTTGGATTGGAGATGGTGCAAATACTCTTTTCTGGACAGATCGGTGGCTCCATGGGCAATGCATCGCAGACCTTGCCCTCGCCTTTCGCGGTTATCCCAAAAGGAGGGTAAAGCGGCCGTCCGGGACGCCCTCTCTAACCGGGGTTGGATTACGGACATTGAGGGAGCTCTTACTGTTGGTGTGATTGTTGACTACCTTCATTTATGGGATCTATTGTTGAATCTTCATTGCAGTAGGAGGTTGTAGATAGACACTTTGGAGCTCTCTTCCAATGGGTTATACTCGGCAAAGTCGGCTTATGAAGGATTCTTTTTAGGTTCTACTCTCTTTGGACCGTGGGAAAGGATCTGGAAGTCTTGGGCTCTACCCAAATGTCGCTTCTTTATGTGGTTGGTCGCGCACAATAAGTGCTGGACGGCTGATCGCCTAGCTCGTCGTGGGTTGCCTCATCGGGAGTTTTGTCCTCTTTGTGACCAAGAAGAGGAGACTATCGACCATCTCCTTGTCCAGTGTGTGTTCGCAAGAGAATTTTGGTTCTTTTTGTTCAGACAGGTCGGTCTTCAGCTCTTGTCCCCTCAGCCTTCAGAGTTATCCTTCCATGCTTGGTGGGAGAAAGCTAGCAGTAACACCGTTGATGGGTTGATGAGGCAAGGAATTAATTCGCTCATTATTCTCGGAGCTTGGATTATTTGGAAGCATCGCAATGGGTGTGTTTTGATGGAGCGACTCAAACTTAGTGGTGCTTTGGTCTTAGCCGTGAGGAGCCGCTTGTGGTCTTTGGTGGGGCTAAAGGGCTATCATTCTTGACTACCTCCCGATGAGTTAGTGTCTAGCTCGATAGTGGTTGCCTTGTGAGTTTTTGTCTTGGACGCGTTTGTAGCCCTTGAATCTTTTGCGTGTTTGTGTGGTGTTTGTGGTTCTGTTTGGGCTCTTGCCCTTTATTCTCTTCTTAATATAATGAGGCGCAGCTCTCCTGCGTTTTCGAGAAAAAAATAGTGAATGGTTTGCTGCTTAGCACCTCAAACATGCTCATCCAGTAACCTTGAATCTTCTGGCTAGGGCACACATAACTGACAAGTTGCGAAAGGAAGCTCTAGCTGAAAGGAAAATTCACTTGGGAGTGAGAAATGGGTTAATAAATTAGTACCTGGTTTCTGATTGCACCAATCAACATATCTTGGCATCCAGATGCATGCACATTCTTCAAATTTGGGCATTGAAGAAGCAACCGTTCTGTGGCAAGTACTTTAAATTGCTGATAATGGTAATAACAATTTACCAACTTGACAAGCTGAAGAAAAAGTGAAGGACAATACCTGGATGTAGATTTGTACAAGAGTTGAGATTGAGATCATTCAGCTCTGGACAATTTACATACAAAGCCTGCCACATGTGAAATCAGTAATAAGACCATATGAATAGGCACTTGGCTAAATCGATCTTGCAAAATTATAAGGCTTACATCTATTGCTGAACAGCCCCATAGACTGAGCTTCTTCAAATTACCATGCTTTATAATAAGCTTTTGGTACATAGGTTGCTTTTTCGAGGTGGGTAATTTTGGACAGAATTTCAAACCTCCCTTAATTTCACCAAAAAATGCCCCCTGTTTTTCATTCTGCAAATTAGAACGTAAGCTCATTCCACAGTCCATGAGCTGAAGGAGTGGCAATTGTGCTGTTGCGAACTGGATCCCACCTAGAAAATCACATAAAATGACTTTTTTTTACGTTGGGACACATAAATGGTGGCTGGTGAATTCATTTTCAGTGGAGCAGAAATAATAGGAAGAAATCTGAGGCTTACATGCGGTAACATTCGGGCAAAGAGCAAGGAGCAGCCTTGTTAAAGTATGAGGGAACGCCTTGCAGACCATCCCAACACCATTATCACTGATGCTAGATCTGGAGTATAATCAAAACGAGTAATTATATCAGCTAATTTGAAGTAACTCCTCATGGGAAATAAATCAGCTTTATGATCACCCGAGAATTTAATTTTATTTCCAAAGAGATAAAATGGAGCTTACCCACTTAAATCAAGCAAATCCAAGCTTGCACAAGATCGAACAATAGCTGCAACAGCTGCATCTGTTATTTTTGAACCTAGAATCAAGGATAGCATGCACAAGCCCCTGATGAAGCAATAACGAGATTGAGATTAAAAGGTTGAACTATGAAACTAGAATTGTGATGAAAGATACGGCAAGATTACATTGAAAACATGGTGGGACAGAAATATACCTCAGGTTGGCACTCTCGAGAGCAAACACAGCTTCATTGCATAATTGAATTGATGATATGTGCATATTTCTTAAGTTAGGGCATGTACGACCCAGGCCATCCATCAAAGTAACCAGATCAGTACAATCATTACTTCGCTGTGTGAAACACAGCGAGAGCTCAATCATATTAGGACAGTTAATGACCTGAAAGAAATTTGCAGTCCAATGAATTCATGCAGAAAATAAAGTTGCTATTACTGTAAATAGTACTAGAACACAATATTACCGATTTCGAAAGGGAACAAAGATCTGACAGCCAAAGAACCGAAAGGCTTGAAGAGCTTAGATTAAGGAAACAAAGATTAGAGCAACCACCAATTTTAAGTACTGAGAGAGAACGCTTCTCCGAAACAAATCGACTTAGCTCCTCTCTGTTTAGAATAGAAACAGCTTCAGTTAATATAGAAGCTGAATGTGAAAACTGTGCTAACATTCTTGCGATTTGCACAATATTACTATTTCAGAATCAATAAATATTCAATATAACTAGTATGGCAAGAAAACCAGAAATACAGTGGTTTATGCAAGTATAACATAACATGATAAAATGACTAAGGGGGTGACTAGAACTATTGGCAAAGAAAAAAATAAACTACATCGCATAAGTAAGTAAAATTGAAAATAAGTACAAATTACAAGGCAATTTTTGGGTGACAAGCTAGCACTTGCAAACAAGGTAAGACATCTTTAATACTAGTCATTCAAATTATAATGAAGCAAGCCCATTCAATATACAATAATGTAAACTAAAGAACCAAAATATCAAAAGACAAAATTTAAGGAAAAAGCGCATCTCATAAGTCATAACGCATTAAGTAGTGTTAGAAGTTTTCAACATACCCAGTCATCCTGTTGACTGCCTTGTCAGCCATGGTGATCTCAAGAGTTTCTAAACTTGAGCAGGAAAATGCAAGACATGCCAGCATAGTGGCATCAACATCACTGCATCAAACATAAAAAAAGATACTTATTATAAGTAAAACATTTTTTCTCAGCATAAGAAACATACACAGGAGGACTAAAGCTAGATTAACTATCACTGCAACCAGATCCAAAACAATGTAGGGTTTTACTTATCCTCTTTCACATCAATTTAAGTGCAAAAGATAATTTCATTATAGATAAGCTTCACCAAAAACAAATAGGACGGAGAAACATACATCAGAGGACTAAAGCTAGATTAACCGTGACCACATCCAAAACAATGCAAGGATTTTATTTATCCTCTTTTGCATCAACTTAAGTGCATAAGATAATTTCATTGTAGATAAGTTCCACCTAGCGTCTATATTGATGTACAAAATAAAAGGGCAAGATAGGTACCAAAGTGTGAGACTGCGTCTGCATGTGTTAGCTTGTTTGAAAACAATAGGATGTGAAAACCTTTAACACAGAAAACTTACACTAACTCAAATAAGAACGGACATGTTTGTTGGTAGCCACCTATGTATCCAACAGAAAAAAGATTTTTACATGTAAACAGACGAAAAAAAATACTTTTTCACAGGTAAACAGATGAAAAAAAATACTATAAGACAAGTGAGATGAAAACAACTATGATACACTTAAAGAGACACAGGACACAGGCGATCTTATCAGCAACAAGGCTGTCCTCAATATTTCGCACACGGAATTCTAAAAATCAAATGATGACATCAATGATCTTATACCAGAAAATTATGGATAATCATCATCACTCATTTATGCACTGCTTATTTGCTTTTCTATCCTGCTGTTTGGACTTTGGAGAAATGGAATGATGGATAATTGGAGTGCTCGAGCTACACCTACAAATAATGTAAGAATGATGTATCTATCTATTGTTCTGCTATTTATTTGTATCTATGTGCTAATTTATTCTCTCAATTCTTGGCAGCCGATTCATTATGTTGGTTTTGTCAAGACGTCAACTTGTATAAGGCTATCAGCCAGGAGGGATATCTGGAGAAGATAGCACTTGACAACATCAATACCAAGGTATTCTAATGCCCTAATAAGAATTCATTAATTTCTGTATTTTTTATTTTTATTATATATATGTACATGTATTGTCGTATGGTGTTTTTGGGAAAATGGCGTATCGCAGAATCGGCGTATCGTGTATCCGCATCCGTATTGGGGTATGCGGGCAACCTAGATCATCAGGGTCACCGACCTGCGGTCATCCAATTGATCATGTATATATAAAATAATGGGTCTCAAAAGTACAGCATCAATCAGAATAAGCATAATTTCTCTTGAAACATAAGTTTCATCAATCACGACAAAGAAAAGCTGAAAAGAAGCCCTTTTAGTTAGGCATTGCAAATAGATGTATGTTCCTTCTTTGCAGACAAATCCAGCAAGCATACCATACAAGTGATCTGAGTAGGTACTTGTGGAACAAAATTCTAGTGCTTTTAACATTAGTTTGGGGTTGTATGTGTAAAGTCAAAGCCTCACAGCAAGGGATAAGCAACACTGTTTCTAATGTTCAAAAGTGGCACATTTTATTCTGTCACTGATTATACACATCAACATAGACTAACAGCCCATTAGATGTGTGCTTTCTAACCCATAACGATCTGACCAAGCACCGATGAAAGGTCTGCAAATCAAACACCAATGAAAGGTCTACAAATCAATCTTGCAGCATCACCAAAAGATTATCCAAAACAGACAGACATCTCCACGCCCATTTCTTACAAAGATTTCCTACACTACATGAATTTCATCTTGTCACACCAACTCAACCAAGCACTGCTCAAATTCAATCTCCGGGCACCAAGATCTGATGCACACAAAGAAACACATGAGCTTTTCGCATCCAAAGCTAAAAGTCACAAATAGGCAACATTTTACCAATGGTTTCAGGATGCCCTCACCTTTGACTAAACTCCTACACCCAAACACGAATTCCTGTAAAATGACGCCGTATTGTGGTACCTATGAGGGATCAAGGCATAAATCTCCTCGCACCAGTATCAGATCGGACATCCGCTCTACTTGGAAAGTCACTAAGAAATCTCACGTTTTCGTTATACCGGTGATTTGTGTTCTAGCCCTTAAACAAAATTACCGTACCCTAAACTAGAACTTATGCATAATAGCGCTGCCCGGAGCAGCCGCCGATCAAAGACCCAGCCATCGATCTCACGGCGGCCTGACCAGATTTCGTCCAAATTGAATCGTTTCTTTTCGCAAAAAAAAAAGTAGAATCGTTCCGGATTAGATTCGTTCAGGTTGGTCCGGGTTCGCCCGATCCCTCACCTTTCCATGCGGAGCGAGAGGCGCGAGAGCGCGGTGCACCGCGGGAGCAGCGCGCCGACGAGGCTAACGCCGACGGCGCGGAGGCGGAGCTCCTCCGCCGCCCTCCACACACGACCCGCGCAGTCGCGCCAGCCGCGGCTGACCGCCGCCGCGGCCATAACCCCGCGGGGCCCCAGCCGCCGCAGCACCTCCGCCATGACCTCCTTCGGCACGGCCCTCCCGCCCACGTCCAGCCTCTCTTCGTCGTCGACCTCGCCGTCCCCGTCCTCCGCCGCCTCCTCGTCCACCACCCTGGCCTTCTTCTCCAGCGAGGACGGCGTCGCCGCCTCGTCAAAGGAGAGGGCGCGGCGGAGCATGTTCTCCCCTCCGCCGCTGGCGGCTCCGGAGGAGGAGGGCGACGGGGTGGGTGCGGGCCGCCCCCCGCCTGCGGGGGAGGGGACAGTGCAGACGTGGCCCTTCTTGGGGAGGCCGCATCGGCCGCAGTTGTAGCTGCCCCGCGTCTTGGGGCGCGGCGGCTTGGGCAGCGAGGCCATGGAGAGGGGGTAGGGTTTGGGAGACCCCGACGCGGTTAGGGTAGGGGGTGAAGGGAGAAATAGTGGGAGGGGAGGGCGGGAGATTGGGTAGGGATTGGCGCCATTTTGGGCGGCACGAGAGATACCAGTGGAGTGGAGTGCCCACGTCGACGCACGCGCATGTGCGTGTCCGCACCGCAGCGCTCACAAGCATGACCCGCGCCATCCAAACCGTACTCCAGATCCCATCGGTCCATCCAATCCAAACCGTTTTTATCTACTAATTTCCCTGCACACCCCACAAAGCCAAAAATCCACCCAAAAAGAGCGCATCTAGCTAAGCTCTCCGAAATCAAAGGCGCTCAAAGCAACCAGATACCTGGCTTGACGAGTCCCAGCAGCTTTGGGAGCAGCGGCGGGTTTAAAATTTCGGTTTAGCTCTTTTCCTTAGAAGTTGATGATTTTTAATTTTTGCTATAGTATATAATTTTCATAAGGAGTATTTTCTTAAGACGGGATCTATAAATTAAACGATGTACACGTTAAAAGCCAACATCTATACCATCCAAAATCGCAAGTGAGTATCTCTCTCCGTAATCTGTACCGTAAAAACCCAAAATTCAAAATTTTCAACCAAAATCATAAACCGCAGCCGTTGCCAAATAGGCCCATCGCTAAGTCTTAGTCTAAAATCTAATTTATTAACAATCTAAAATTAACGTCAATCTATATGGATAATACGGTATACCAAAAATAAGCCATAAATACATCATAATATGAAACTTTAGCACAATACAAAAAATGAACGATTTAGATATCTTAGATAATATTCAACAGCAGGCCCGAAGTTTTTGGCTATGTATTGCCTTTAGTAGTTTAGTTAGCATAAAAAGATAAATTGGAGACATGGAAATACAAGGGACATCATGTGATTAGTTCCACTGGCCACGAAATTATGATAGACGTATTTTAGTATCATGACGAAGTAATATCCTAGCATTCTATTTGCAAGAATAAACTAAAAATTGGGATGCTTAAATAAAAAATTTATTTGCATGACCACAAGATCAAATAAATTGGGATGCTTAAACCAAGTACATCAATAAGTTTACCTTTCACCATCCATTATTCCATCTTGGTCATCAGTCCAGAAAAGGTCTGAACATGCATAGACTGCTCGGCAATTTAACTTCTGCAATTTGGTCTTCAGTTGTCACATGTCCATTCCTGGTGAAATACATGTTTTCATGCAAAAGTTGCTTGTTATATGTATGTCTGTTGCAGTTATAAAGTAAGTGCAATTTTCATAAAATATTTTTGCAATTTTTATCCATTAATATGGTTGGATGGTGTTATACCTGGTCGTAAGTCCCTATTTGAGCAAATAGATTCAAGAAAAATCTAGCACATTTGCACAGCTCTTAACCTAAAAATTTATTGCCAATTTGCTAGGCTGAATTTTTTTTGTGGAATGACAGCATGGAGGTTAATTTTGTGTATTAAGAGTAATTTTGTGTATTAAGAGTGCAAATGTTACCTACATTCATGTCTTGATGATCTATTCCTTCTCTATTGCCTTCAGTTGTTGCTGTAGCTAGCACTATTTCCTGTAATTTAGATATTATAACGCTCTTTTAGAAATTTTTGCAATGTGTCATGTACAAGTTATTGTGCTATCGTGTGCAATTTTTTTTATCTCTCACCCAAAATGTAAGTTTATATATGCCACCCATAGATCCAATAAAATTCGAACCAGTAAGATGACTGATTTATTTAGAACTCATTATTTTTTGATCTACTCTAATTTGATTTTCTGAATCCACAGCAAAATTCAGATTAAATTTGCTAGTTATTTGTATGACTGGTGCAGTTATAAAGTCAGTGCAATTTTATATTAAATATTTCTGCAATTTTTCTTCTTTGTTATTTTTCTTCTGTGTTCTTTTTTCCTCAATCTACATACAGACTGAAATCGATCCTATCTGTTTTTTTCTTGCGCGATGGGGCAAGATCACAATCGCGTTTTGTTTGCTGCAGAAATTCGGGCTCTTGTTGATTGCTCTTTCCTTTTGTATTTTCAAGTGGTTGCGTTGGGCTCAATGTATAGTTGTCGGACTGTAAGTTCACAACAAAAATGGATGAGCCAATGTATTAATGGGCTTGAACGGTTGGCCCATGCAAAGTACTTACCTGTTCACAAAACAAAACCGGCCCGTAAAAAAACAGCAAAGCTTTAGCCGTTCATTGTGGATGGTGAGGTGGGGGAGGGAATCGACTATGTCTCGTTAAATTTTCAGTCGACTGTGCATCAGGGCCTGTTCTTTTTCTTCGAAGTCGGCGGTTTTGGTTTTACGCAAGATAGAGTCTACAGGTTAAACGATCTATATTAAAACCCAACATCTTTGCAATATCTATTTTTCCGTTAGCTATAAGATGTTAGACGCTGTTAGGATGTTTGCACTAGCCAAATCATATCATCGGTGCAATCTCAATTCAAACGGTAAAATACTGTAGCATCTGAGATAGCAAAAGTGCAAAGCTATGACGGTAATGAATACACATCTAGTCATCATCAATCTAACGCACATGGATTAATCAGTCACCAGACTTGGCGCCTATTCTTTTTTACTACGGCTTATAGCTTTTGATACGACTTGTAGTTTTTGGGCTGTTTGTACGAGAAATTACAGAGTAACAGAAACTCACATGCGATTTTGCCAATATAAATGAAGTCAATAAAGTATGTACTACAATTAACTAGTAGACTATATTTTGAAAAAATATTCTGTTTAAAAACTAGTTATTGTAGAAAAGCCGAAAAGCAACTTTTAGAAGCTGAAAAGAACAAGACCTTGCTTATCAGTTGCCTGCTCTCTTACAGTATCTCTCACGATTGCCCTTTTTCGGTTTTCAGCAGGTTCTAAGTTTTTTTATCTTCTAGCGATTACTATTTATTAGACTAATAAATTGTAACCAAAAATCCATAAACCATCGGGAAAAAAAACAAACCTTGTGAGTAATGGAAGCGAGCTCCGACTTCACACAAAACCCTATGGTTCACGAGCAAATCCAACGGCCTAGGCCCCTTTTTTGGTCATGCGACACGAAACTCACGCATAAATGAAGTTAGTAAAGTATGTACTATAATTAACTAGTAGATTCCTTAAAAAATCTCCGCTTTAAAGTTAATTCTTGTGTATCTCATCGTTTTCTTCCTTCCCTCAAAAACCCTCTCCTCTCTTCCCCCCGCTGCCCAAGAGCCCCCAAATCCAGCAGCAGAGACGCCCCCAAATCGGAAGACTACGCCTGCGCTTCTCACCTCGGGCCGACGCAACCCGGAAGGGAATCGGAGATGCAGCAGGTACGACAGAGCAAACCCTAGCCGAATCTCCCGATCCCTCCATGGCGAGGGGGTTACTTTTCTGCTGTTTGATCTGTTTTGTTTTTCAATGTGTGCTCACGCGTCTGATCTGGGTGGGGGTTCTTGGCTGGGGTTGATGCAGGGGGACGGCACGGAGGCGCAGGTGACGTGGGAGGACCAGCAGAACATCAACCGCTTCGGCCGCCTCAACAACCGCCTCCACGAGCTCGGCGACGAGATCAGGCTCGCCAAGGTCGGGTCGCCTCTCTAGATTCTCTTTTAAGGATTTCCCATGTTTCTTGAACCGTGTGCTCTTGGTGTGCATCGCTAAATTTGTTCCCAGGGAGATAAAAACGAAGCGTTAGTTTTAGCCTAAGCCAGTAAAAGCCTTCGCGTAGATTAGAGCGAGAAGCGATAGGGCTATGATGCTCTTGATGTGTTTCTTTGCAAGGATGAAACGAGAGTATCTCTTAGGATCCTAGGGACTTGTGAGCTCGCAAAGATGATTCCTTTTAGCTGTTTTTGGTTAAGCTGTAAATTGCGCCGCATCATGCTGTCCTGTGCTAAAGAAATGGATTAATTTCTTCTTTGTTTGCGTCTCTGCATCCGCAATATCCTTCAAGGAATTGTTCTTTCTGTATATTTCTTTCTAAAGAGTATTTCCTTCATTGCAATATGGCTATATGGCGTTACAGTGTGATCTGGTTGTTTGATGTGTGTTCTTTGTCTACATATTAGATGCTTTTAAGTTCTTAGTTACTTAGCAGGGCCGTGCCGTGAAATTTGGAGACCCTGTACAAAGCTCTAAGTAACGGCACGGCCATGGATGAATGAACATTGGACGAGCCGGCTAGCCGGCGCTCAGCGAGACGAGACGAATACTGAACCGACGAAGTCACAAATACAAGAGAGAATACGAACGCCGGGGCCTCGGGGCTCGGAGCCGAGAATACTGACGCCACGCACGCGAAGTCGTCAGCACGGAGACGCGCGGACTCGAGCTAGGCTCGGGGCTAGGGTGAAACGGATCGGATAGTTTCCGTCGGATCCGGACGGATCTGATACGGGTTGTGTCGGATCGGATTTTTCGGATAGTTCTCGATTGGATATGGATACGGATTTTTTATCGGATACGGATACGAATACAATAAACCTAGTATCCGTCGAATACGGATCTGATAATCCGGATAATCTGAAACCGGATATCCGAGATTTTAGCCCAAGATATCTGGCCGGATACGGATACATGAAGCTTCGGTATTCTTATGCTTATTTAAATTGCTATCATGGAGGACTATTTATGTATTTTCGTTAATTTTGGATGTATAGTTTAAGGGGTTTTCATGTTCGATAAATATTCAGAATCAGTATTCGCTTCGATTCGTATTCGATCCGTATCAGATTCGATATTATTCGATTTATATTCAGATTCGAGTTATCCGTATTCGTATCCGTATTCGAAAAAATATGAAAATAAATATGGTAGAGATATTATCCGTTCATATTCGATCCATTTTCACCCCTATCCGCGCCCGCCTCACACGAATACATGGGCCTTCTTCTGGACTAATTTTTGAGGCCCTAGAAATTGGGGCCTCAGACGGTCGCACTCCGCACCCCTTGGGCACGGCCATGTTACTTAGCACATGAACACAAATATTGAAAACTGAGAATAATACTGAGGTTTTTTTTTTGGGATTGGGAAATTTTGGAAAATGTTTTTCCAAGGAACCGAACCTTCTAGGAAATTTTGGGCTATTTCTGGTGCATTAGAAAAAAAGTGCTACCAAATTTCTTCTTGTTTTGACCTTTCAATCACCTTTGTCAACCCCCTTGGTTTAGCTCCATATGGATTTATTTTATAACTGCAATCCTACTTTATCCAAATAAGCAAACATTGTGGATTGGAAAAAGTTCATCCGTGGTCCCTCAACTCTTCTTGTGGTTTAATTTTCGTCCCTGATGTCCAATACCATTTATAATCTGCCCTCCAACTGGCAAAAGCAGAGCAAATCACATCCAAAGCTGGTTTTGTTGGTGGTTTTAGGTGATGTGGCTTTCACTGCGATCCCCGCTGACATATCCTTAGCCATTAGACAATGGTCCAAAAGCAGAGAAAATCATGTCCAAAGCTGGTTTTGTTGGTGGTTTTAGGTGATGTGGCTTTCACTGCGATCCCCGCTGACATATCCTTAGCCATTAGACAATGGTCCCACCTATCAAACAAAAAATCCCCAAATCTCCTCTTCATCTTCTTCCTTCTAACCGTTCCTCCTCTTTCTTCGTCCTCCCTCGCTGCCTACCACTCCGTCGGTTGCCAGAACAAGGCCGGCGTGGATGTTCTTGGCCCACTCAAGGACCGTGCAGGTGCTGTGGAGCATGATGATGATATTGCACTGCCCCATGTGGTGCACTTAGGCGGGGCTGTTGCACTTGCACACGACGATTTACCTGACGAGGCTCATGCGCAGGGAGGCCCATGTACAACATCGCGAAGAGCGGCACCATGACGTGGTAGGCAGCATCGGGGCGGGCGAGGAACGTGCACGGCAGCACGGTCCACTAGCATGGCATTGGGGGCAGCGAGGACGGAGGCGACTCTTGGGCCTCTGGCCTCCTCTCCGAGCGGTGCTGCCAGAGAGGCTGCGGCAGCCTCCAGCTCCCTGCGGGCTTCCTCCTCTAGCCACCATCCGGCAAAGGCACCATCTTGCTGCCATTATAATACTCGTTCCCATCCACGTCCATCAATGCCTTGCCATGATGTCTTTGCCTTTAATGCCCCCCGGTGAAGACAAGCATTCGTACCAGAGATCTAATCAAAGTAATTGCATATGAAGACAAGCATGGAAGTAAGGTAGTTAACTAGATCTCACCCAAAATTCTCATATGGAGTGGGGAGCAATTAATTGGATCTGGACTCGTGAGAGCCTAGTCTTCATCATGGTGTGTGTGTGTGTGTACAGATTGAGATAGCCCGATTTAGGGGAGATGGCAGTGGTGGGCAGCTGTTGCCCCAATTCCGCGTGCTGTGCCCCCCTCCCCGTTGCCATGAGTGTTGCCGCTCACCTGCCATCCATATTGGGGGTAGAGTCACAAGCCACTGCAGCAATTGTGTGTGAGAGAGACAGATTAGGAGAGAAATGATCAGACGAGGAAGAGAGCAAGAGAGGAGATAGATGATGGTAGGCTACATGTCAAAATTGATGATGTGGCAGCCAAGACGAAAACCGCTCATGATACCAGCCTTGGGATGTGATTTGGCTTGGTTTTGACAATTGAGGGACTTATTATAAACGGTATTGAAGATGAGGGATGAAAATTAGACTCTGAGAAGAGCTGAGGGACCACAGAATACAGATGGACATTTTCCTTGTGGATTTTGAGCCTAACTATTGTGCTTCCATCTCATATAAACATGTCAATGCACACACTAGTTTTGAGATATGACAGAACAACAAACACACTTTCTTCATTTCGAGCTCTTTGATATGTCTCTTTAGCAATATAAGTTCCTTCACTGATGTCACGGCGTCGCCTAGGCGTCCAGGCGGGGCTGTGCGGACGCCACGACAGCTCGCCTCACCTTGGTCTTCCAGGCCGTCCGCCCCTCTCCTCTCCAGCCGCGCCTAGGCCTCGCCGTGCCCTCGCCTAGGCGTCCAGGCGCCCCTCACTCGCCGTGGTCGCCAACTCCGCCGTGACAACTCCTTGCATGCCTCAATTGCCGACTTGCCGTAATATATTTTGCCTCTATGCCACTGAATCACTGATATTTCAAGTAAACATGAAGTACTGAAGTGTTTTCAGATTTAAATTTTAACATTTTAAACATTCACCCCATGGTAATGATGATATGAAGGTCCACTGTTTTTCTTTTTTCGAGGATCAAGCAGGAGTTTGGATTTTATGCATCCATAAGAGAGTTGCAAGCATGATGGATACATCTAGATGAAGTCCGGTATCGCACCAAACCATTCACACAGAACACATTCTGGTCAAGCTTGTTGTCCGTAGATATGGGCAGCAACATTAGCTCCCCTAGGAACAAAACATAGAAAAAATTGCTGGAATGTGCTTCTAAGCTCCGATTTTCCTACATTGTTATAAACCTAAGTTCACAGG
Source organism: Bonia amplexicaulis (assembly GCA_036346245.1). Classification (NCBI taxonomy): domain Eukaryota; kingdom Viridiplantae; phylum Streptophyta; class Magnoliopsida; order Poales; family Poaceae; genus Bonia; species Bonia amplexicaulis. The sequence goes on along the minus strand of CM070741.1, from coordinate 23,032,882 downwards.
GGTAAACACCGCGTAGAGGGAGAGGGAGAGACTATAGATGAAAATGACTTGTTATTTCTTTCTTTCCTCCAATAGCCTGCGGCAGCCTCTTTATATAGATGGGTTCCCCTAACTGATAGAATCTAATCGCAATCATATCTCTAACAAATAGAAACTAATATCATATCCCTAATCATATCTCTAACAAATAAAAACTAATCTCTAACTCAAATAGAAACTAATCTCTACTTCCTAGTTCCAAATAATGACCGGTTGGGTTTAGCCAATGGGTGTTCCTACGCCCATGACATGCATCTCTTTCAGAACCCCCGTGATCTCTGAACGGTGAATCTTTATAAATTTGACAAAAGAAAGAAAAAAGGTGCAGTAGAGTAAACGAGGAAGATAAAGTAGATAGATATATCAGATTATTCTAAAATCAATCATTTTTTAGTATTGTTCTAAAATCGGAATGGTTGGATCAATGGGATTGGTTGGTGTGTAGAATTTGAGCTTACATTTGTCAAGCTTCACACAGTTTTAAACCATGACCCAACAGGTGTTGAGACATCTTCTAATTTTTTGAAAGTGAAACTTTATCACTAGGCAGAGGAGTTTCCAACTGTGCTACTGAAGTTTATTCATTCTTTTTTTTTTGTGAAATGTCCAGAGATGTCATGGCTTGGCATATCTTATTTTGATATTCTGTTGTTGTGCTAACACTTTCTAGATAAAGAGGGCTGCAGAGTTGCAATAAATTACCATGTGGATCAATGCCTTCGGTCTTTCTGAACCAGTTAACTTAAAAGATGTGATAAAAAAATGTTGGCATGAGTGCTAGGCTAAGAAACTGCAGTGATAGGTCATTTTGGTGCTTAGTATTCTATGTGAATCCCTCCACATGTCGGGCCTGTTCTTTTCCTCCGAAGCCGGCGGCTTTTAGCTTTTGCTACAGTATCTAACTTTCAAACGGAGTATTTTCTCAAGACGGGGTCTACAGGTTAAACGATCTACACGTTAAAAGCCCAACATCTGTACTTGCCAAAATCGCAAGTGAGTATCTGTCTCTCCGTAATCTGTACCGTAAACAGCCAAAATTCAAAAATTTCAGCCAAAAGCCATAAGCCGCAGCCGAAAAGAACAGACCCGTCGACTGATGCATCATGTACACTGATAAAGCATTAGGATGTACCCTCCAGTTTATATAGGGCTTATGAATTCATGTTAAAGCTTGTGCTTTATCGTAATAGTGATCTTTGGTATTTGCAGTGACGATCACAACATTTCAGTGTTCCTGTATTGTTCTTTTCAGCTTCTAAAAGCTGCTTTTCGGCTTTTCTACAGTAACTAGCTTTTAAACGGAGTATTTTTTCAAGATAGGATCTACTAGTTAATTGTAGTATAAACTTTATTGACTTCATTTATATTGGCAAAAACCGCATGTGAGTTTCTGTTACTCTGTTATCTCTCGTACAAACAGCCCAAAAACCACAAGCCGCAGCCAAAAGCCACAAGCTGCAGCAAAAAAGAACAGACCCATAGGCTACATTTGAAACCAAAACTTTGCCTAGAAGATCACAACCCCTAAATGCCATTTTGCTCGTTTGCTCTATGTTCCAGGAAGCAAATGAAAACATTGATGATGCTGGGAACGAACTTATCTTGTCTGATGAAGATGTGGTGCGGTTCCAAATTGGAGAAGTGTTTGCCCACATGCCAAAGGATGATGTGGAGACTAGGCTGGAGCAGATGAAAGAGGATGCCGCTAAGAAGTTGGAGTGGCTGGAGGAGGAGAAGGAATCCATCCTCGCGCAGATGGCTGAACTGAAGAAGATACTGTACGGGAAGTTCAAGGACGCCATCAACTTGGAGGAAGATTAACATTGAGTACTGGGGGTCTGGAGCTGTTTGTTCAATCATATGATGGTCAGGTGCTGTTCTGTACCTCCACTGCATCGTTTCTTGTGATGCTGGCTTGTGTGACAGACGAGAGTTTAAGTTCTAGAAGATCGTACCCCACAATGCATTGACAGGGTTGATGCTTGGGCTGGAATGTTTTAGGTTAGCTTTGATTGTCCAGCAGAAACATGAAGGATGAGGTGGGTGTTTTTCATTTAAAAAGGCACCGTGGGGAATCTGCGCTGTTGGTTACTTCAGAACGAGTGAGAACATAATTGTAGACCTTTACTATGTTTTTAAGTCAGCGAATGCTTTGAACCTGTGTGTTGTATGAATTGAAGTGAATGGGCGTGGCATGAATTTCCTTCAATTATATTTCATTCAGGCACACGGTAAACGCGTTGATCAAACCTTGTAACATGTGAGTGCCAGAAACGCTTCGGTTCTTTTTGGCTGAAGCTTATGACTTTTGGTTATGGCTTGTGGCTTTTGAGCTGTTCGTGTGAGAGATTACAGAGTAATAGAAACTCAGTACGGTTTTTGTCGATATAAATGAAGTCGGTATGTACTACAATTAACTAGTAGATTCTATCTTGAAAATGTATTATGTTTAAAAATTAGTTTCTGTTTTGAGCTGTTCGTGTGAGAGATTACAGTAATAGAAACTCACGTGCAGTTTTTGTCGATATAAATGAAGTCGGTATGTACTAAAATTAACTAGTAGACTCTATTTTAAAAGATATTATGTTTAAAAAATAATTACCGTAGAAAAATTAAAAAGTTGTCAGGTTAGAGTTTGTACACTAGCCCTATCCCTTTGTCCCTGCATCAGGGATTGAGAATCAGACACCGCCAGAAGTCCCAGACAATGAGACCGGAGCAGGATTTTGTTTTCTGAATACTGGTCGGTCTACTATCGGTCTACAATTGACTTAATCGCACGAATTGAAGTACTACTGCTACCACGGTCCTAGGAGTGGAAAATCATCGATCTAGCGTAACGAAAAAAATGGCAAATCATTAAACACAGGTCTTTAACAGCGGTAAATCATTAGTTTTCCTTTTTTTCCCCTTTGGAGGTTAACTTGCATTAAGGGATTTTTTTCTGGCGTAGTAGGATTCTGCAACGGAGATACCATTGGACCAACGTGAACGGAATGCTTGCTAGAACGTACCTAGCGAAGCACGTAGCCACGTACTCGTACGAATTTTGATCTTTTCACATTTGATTTTGGAATTAAGACAAAATAATAAACAGTTCACTCATATCTATCTATCTGTAATGACCCTATTTCTGAGACCATTGGGCTTCCTACAATTACCCAGACGATTGATTGCGGAGTGCTATACATGAGTGTACATCTAACCTACTCATGCTTTAATTTAAAAGCCAAACTTTTGTTACAGAAGAGTATTGCTTAACAACCGAGTTTACAACATTAAGGGCATCCAAGTACAAAGTTTATATTACAACACAAAAAAGTCTTCCAAATGAACAACAGTTATGTCCGAGCGCAGACGACACTTAGAACCAATAGTTGTCACCTTCTAGGGAGTCATCAAAGTTTCCCTTAAAATATTCTTCGGTGTCTTCCTAAACTTTTTCTGTAAATAATTTAGCAACTATGAGTACGACCATACTCAACAAGTCATACAGGAATATCTACTTAACTATTTTCTAGCATATCAATCGGGTAAAGATTTTATCATTATGATTATAGATGAATGTTTACTTGCAAATATTTCTAGACTTGAAAAGCAAAATATTATCTTATTAAGAGAAAAGGGGATTTAACTAACTTATTTACCATTTTAAAATTATTCCAATCCTACTTATACTTTGTTGTTGGATTCACCCATTAAGCACGATTTTATTTACCGGAATCACGATGTATCCAAATACTATATGTTACACTCTACGAAGTTGTCTAGCTTTACTCATAAAATTTCTCAAACTCACAATGTCATATAATAGACACGCAACATGATAGTGTGCGACTGAGTTGAGATAACAGGTTCGTTCACTGCTTTATTCATTCTAGTTTCTACCTAGTAGGCTTAGGACTATTCAACATTTATCGGGAATTCATTGTCTAATGCGAAAATCACGGTCTGACATTGAGTGAACATATCATTATGAAGAACGACAAATGGCATTAATGGTCTAACTTTCATTTCACCCCTTTCTCATGGGCCATCCTAAAACTCTGGGATAGCGGTCTCTCCTGTAGATATTCGACTAGATCGAGCAGTGTACTAGACCAGATTTGACAAGTCAAACTTGTGGTTGAGCGAGATCTGTGTTCTTCACTTAGCATTAGGGTCTAGTCCTTAGTTGCCCCAGTCGAGGCTACCATTCACGTGCCACGTGCATTATAGCACAATAACATCTAATCATACCAAAGTTTCAATCTTAGGGTGAGCTCATGGGGTCTAGCCATCTAGTGGCTTCCCACCAAGGGGTGGAGAGTCGGTCAAACACTTGGAGGCCGAATAGGGCTCGATTACAAGGCCCAAGGCCCACTTTGACTCGGACTGAAAAGGTGACATGACTTATTTCGCAGTTTCTGATCGACTCGTAAGGAATTTGGAGGTGAGACCAGATCCATCTGAAAGTAGACTTCAAGCGCTTTTCATAGAGTACAAGAACACCTCAATCGGACTCCGTTTGTAAAAGTTATGGCCGTTTTAGTATGTGTTTGTTGGGCTGTTCCGAACCGAATCCGAATTGAGTTATGAGTTGAATCCGAGTTCGAATTCGGTTGTACACATGAGAGGTCTGAATTGGGCTTCAATATCTTGTCCAAAATTTGGGCTTTAAGTTCTTGGCCTACTCCCCTTTTGCTCTCCCACTGCATGGACTTATTTCCTCCTTGATCAGCTGCATGGGCTGCTTGGCTTTCTTCTTTCCATCCCCATAGGCTTTGAGCTTTTTGTTCTTGGTAGCAAATATGATTACCCTCCTTGTGCTTCTCCTTTGTTTTGATCCCGGAATCATCATAATATTCAAACCTAATAATAAACAAGAATTTGGCATAAGGTATTATATCGTTCTCACAAATAGAAGGAAATTCATTAAGAAACAAATTCACCTGACAATATTTAATGCGGCTCAATACTTCTTTCTAATGAAATAATGTATTTAACTGAAAAGTGCTAAGCATGTGCGTATCCGCATCAACGAGTTTGGTGAATAGTAGTAGGTTTGGGTTGATCATAATGATCTGTACAATAATGGGTTGCCGATAAATAGTATTGGGTTGGGCTATGAATAATATTACGCTTATACAGTGTGGGTCGGCCCATCTTGGTGGCCCAAAGAACTCGGAGCACAACTCTCATCAAAGCTCACTCCCATGGCTACTGGAATAGAGGAAATGGCAGTGACGATGAATTTGGCATCGGCGAGGTATGGCTGGTCAACGAGCAGCTGGTAGCAAGAGAAGATAGCAGTGTGGATCGATGGTGGAGTGGTGTGGCGTATGGTCAGCAGTGGCGTTAAGGCGAGGCATGGCCGGTCAATGAGGTGGCGAGGATGTTGTTCAACTTTTGATGCAGGTGCGGGTGATGAGCGAGCGAGGTAGCGCTGGTGTGCATGAATGACGCCTTGGCAGGCGGCAGTGAGAGCAGGGCGATGGCGCAATGGTTGGAGATGCTTTGGGCGAGGAAAGCAAAAAGTTAAAGAGAGTTTCCAACTTTGGAAAAAAATTCAAATTCAAACAAAATTTAGATAAATTCAAAATTTTAAAAAATTGGGCTGTTTCAACCTATCCCTATTAAAAAGAATGTCGACCCTAAGATACGCTTGGTTTCAAACTAAATGCCAATATCGCTTCTACCAAGTGTATGCATATTTTTTAATTTGATTGGAGATTATGGTGTAGACAAGAAGTTTCATGTTTATCGAACATATATTACTTGTGATATGATTGCTGAATTGAATTTGCATGTTTTGGACAAACCATCTTTTGAGCCATGCTTAAGTAGTCAGAGTAGCGTAGTTGAAACATGGAAGACACTAATTTTTTTCCATCTATATTAGAATAATTTGATACGGTGTAGTCCACTACTAACTTGTATGCAGGTTTACAAAAGGCGAGGATGACTTTTTTCGATGTGAGGGGGAATGATGTAGATAAAATAAGATATATAGTGATGGTTCAACAAACACACTGTATATGTTCTATGGCTATTTAATTAAACAAATTGTGTGTGACATGGGAATAACAAAATAACTTGTGATAAATATATTCACCATGCATATACGTTGTACATGGATTATCATTTGAATGGTCACTAATTAATTGAATTAGCTCTTAATAGAAGAGGGCCTACCTGTCATTGAGAGGAGAGAGAGAGAGAGAGAGACATGGGGGCTACTCTGTTTTTGGCCAAAGCAGGGGAAGAGGCGGCCATAAACAGGGAGTTGGCGGCGTCGCCGGCGAGCGGTGGCCGAAGGGGTGGAGGCCGGCAAAATGGGTTGCTGAGGAGGTGGGTATGCCAAGGGGGCCGATGGTGTAAGCTGGGGAGGAGCAGGGTGGCTCGGGCGGCTACTTGAGCGACCGGTGGCGAGGTAGCCATGAGGCGATGGCGCCGTGGTGAAAGAGAACGGAAGGTAGGGGGAGCATGGGCTAGAGGAAGGAGTTAGAAAGCTCACCGTGCAGTTGGACGAGCCGAAGAAGGACCGAGGTGCTGGCGGCGTGCACCGGCGGTGGCGCAGACACGCTCACAGTGCCAGCGAGCTAGGGCGGAGGGGTGCCATGGCTGATGTTGGTGAAAGCCCCATGGCGCCACGGTGAAGCTCCAAGAGGAGGGAATCGAGCCATGGTGGGGGCGAAGGAGGGAATGGCGGCGTTGGAGGTGGTGGTAGCCGGAGTTGATGTTGGGGGAGATGCGATAAGCTTTAGTGGGTGGCTTTCTAATTAAACCGGAGGTGAGGTAGAGGGTGCCTAGGTACGCATTTTTACGTGAGCACATTGGTAATGGCATCGCTGAAGGGCCGGGAACGGTGGTGGGCCATGGTGGGCAGCGCACGTATGAGCCGAGCTCTGCTCCAGGTGGAAGAGAGGGAGTAAAGGGGGGAGTTTGAGGGAGCAACGCAAGGCTGGGGAAGCTACTTATAGCCAGTGGTGGTCACTGTGTAGCACTGTGGTCATCGACCGAGCGGCGGTCTGTGCGCGGTGCTTTCGGCGAGGCGGCAGGCGGGGCGTGGGCGTGACGCGTGCTTGTGGCGTGAGAGAAATGGCCGTGATGCGGTGGGGTCATGGCGACGGGACGCAGCATGTATGCGGGTTGGTTTGGGCGTGAGCATGACGTGGGGGCAGGTGCGTGTGCACTGTGGCTGACGGAGGCAACATGGTGTAGCGGCCCGAGCGACGCTCCGCCATCCTCTGTTCGTGTGATGAGTCAAAAAGGGGAGGAGCCGGGCACGACGGTGCACTGTGGTGATGCGGGAGCCAGCTACGGTAGGGTAGACAGCTGACCATAGCGTCATGGGCGGCGAGACGTGTCTGCACCCGACAGTCATAAGAGGGAGGTGCGGCAGGGAGTGGGCGTCGCAGGGGGTGATAGCGACGGCTGGAGGGAGTTCGGTCTGGGGGAGGCATTGTTGTGCCTGTGCTCTAGGCAAAGGCAGCATGTGGACGAAGCATGGTGGGAGCACGGTCAGCAGGGCGGTGCGACAGCTGCCGCAGGGCATGGTAGATACGTGTGAGGTGCAGGGTGGGCTGACGTCAGAACAGGGGAGGAGGAAGGAAGAGAGGACGCGAGCGCATGAGCCGAGGCATAGGCGTGATGGGAGTAAGTCGGCAGCAGGCAACGTGATAGCGCTGCGACTAGGCCTGGAGAGAGGAAAAAGAAGAGCAGGAGAGAGGAAAAGAAGGAAAGAGAAAGGAAGGGGGCCAGCTGTAGAGAAAAGGGGAGAAAAGGACGAGAAGAAGTGAGGCCCACATGGAAGAAGGAGAAAGAAAAAGAAAAAGGATTTGGCTAGAAAAATTTGGAATTCCAGATTTTGGGATTCGAAAGGTAATTGCATTAAAATCTGAATTTTCATTTTTAAATTAAATTTTCAGTTTGTACTTCGGTGTTCCACATATGCACTAATGCCTTCTGCTCCATAAGTCTGTAAACTACTTTGCCTTCGCCCTAAATGCATGTTATCGTAGGTCACGCTGTCTACCACAAATTAAAGGCCCACAAATCCCCGTGGCTATGCGACGCTGCATCCTGGCAGTGACTTATTTGCATTAAATGTTCCATTTATCTCTGACTTATCACTAAAAATTATATATTTTCTTTAAGTACCACCCAGGAACTTTTCACTTCCCTTGTACGCCACTATCATCACCTCTGGTAGTGCAAGTCACTTGTTAGAGCTTGAGACTTTCTTCTTTTGGGTTTATTTGGTTTTTTCGAAATAAAAAAATAGAATGACTTTTAAAACGGATTATCTAAATGAGTTTTGGCTCTAAAACCACCGTTGTAATTTTTATTAGAAATGTTCTAATCATTTTTTCTCTAGATTTTTTGTTAATTAATTTTTTGGAACCAAAAAATTTTCAATTGAATTTTTTGGGACCGTTTTTTTCTCAACAGAAATTTTTAGTATAGATTTTTTTATAATCCTGGCGCAACTTGCGAAAGATTTCGTAGGAAAAAAGGAAAAGATATCTAATTTGCAAGCCATCAAGCATGGATTTACGTGTCAACGTGTGGCATGAGATTCCTTTCAGGCCGAGCTGTCTTTTGACCATTCGGCAACCTGGACGCTTACAAACAGGAACATGTGGTCCCACGGGCCCCTAGGACTCACGTGTCTCTTACTCGTTTATAGATAAAATCAATCATGGTCTCGCAATAATGGCCCTCCTCATTTATAGATATTGCAATTATTGTACCATGATGCAGTTCAACGAATCTATGGTGCCCGACACGTCACTGGCTTACTTCAGTGTTTTTCTCAAGGCAAACCTTCCAATCTTAGCCCATGTTCTTTTTTTGTTTTTTTGTAGCTTTTAATTAGAAATCAAAATAAATAGGATGGATTTTTAAATGGCTTCTTCAAACGGCTTCTTTAGCTCAAAATTGTGTGTGCTATTCACGTCAACATCTTCGTCGTCCACCATTGTCTCAAAAAACACAAACAAAAATGCATCAATCGCAATCAAAATTCAGTCGTAGTCTAAAAGAACAAATCTTAGTATTTTCTCACAAAAATATCATATCTGAATAGGAGTTGGAAGTCTTTCAGCAATCAACTCTTTTACAATTGTCATAGAACCAAGATTTTGCGGATTTAATTGTTGCCCTTATACAAGCTAGCATCGCAACAAAGATGTAGATATAATAGTTGAGAAAGAGTAAACCAAAAAAGAATCCTCGAGTGTAACAAGAATATTAATTTATTTGATAAATAACATGTATTAAGCTATACCTTGAACAAAAAAGACAATTAGGCTCATGTACCTCAATACTTTGTGTTCATATTTTAAGAAATAGGATTTCTTTTTGCGAGGTAGGAAATTGGGATTATGAATAGCAATTCATATTTCCTGAATTGCTAATTCTGAGGTAGACGTTGCGATGTAAAATACTTCAAAAAAAATACATGAGAGTGGAGTAAAGTTCCCTCTGGTATCAAAGCATTAGATGCCTCGTCCAAATCTGCCATCTTAAAATATGAAAGCCCAAAGCTTACGCATGCGATGGAAGGAATTTCCATGTGAACGTAGCAATAGTCCACTCACACGGACCCATGTCCTTGACATTAGTTTGACCCCAGCGCATCGTCGACTCACTAAAAACATAAAAAAAACCTTTCCGCAAGCGAAACCACATCTCGAGCCGTTCATCGCCTCTCCTCCACACTCCCAACGGCTGCGATGAACCCAACGGCCGCAATTTTCTAATACGGCACCGCAATAAATTACTTTCAATGGCGTCGCTTTTTCAAAGGTGGGAGGGACCTGGTAGCAATATTATATAAACCAGCGGCCTCGGCTGCGAGAAACGAAGAGAGAAATGGGAATTATTTTGCCTTCTTCTGCGTCTGGTCTTCGTCGTCGTCGTCTTCTTCTTCCCCTTCACACCTTCCATTAGTCTCCGGTGGGGGACGACCGCCGCCTCCGAGCTCGCAATCGCCCGTCCAGATCCATCCCCCACTCTCTCCGGATCCTCCCCGAGGTGAGTTCGCGAGCCCTCTCGGTTGCTTTCTGGGTACGGATTTCCCGCTGTTTGCTCCTTGCTTGGGCGAGTTCTTGGGGGGAATCTTTTGGGTTGTCCATGTAGCGGGATTCATGCACTGTTTGATGCGGTTGCACGCAAGAAATCCCCCACCCGGATCGCTTCTTGCCGCCCCGGATTCTCCCGCGGCCGTCAACGTCCGGCTTGGTGCCCACTCCTGCCGCTTCTGGGGTTTCTTGCGGAGACGGCTCCCCCCGCGACCCGGTCCCGAACCGCTTTCTTGACCCTGAGCCTGATGCTCCTCCGATATCCGGCCTTGGGTGAGCCTTTGTTGAGATCTGAGTTTTTTTTCCTCCCCCTTTATGCTGTTCAGATCTGCTGTGGTGAGAGCTGCGAGGAAGCCGAGGTGCTCGTGAGGAGTTTCAAGATAGGATTCCGGTTCTGCTTTTGGTGTGGTGAATAATGGAGGAAGTGGAGGAGGCGAACAGGGCAGCCGTGGAGAGCTGCCACAGAGTGCTCGCTTTGCTCTCACAGCCCCAGGACCCGGCGCAGCTCAGGAGCATAGCGTTGGAGACAGATGAAGCCTGTGCAAGGTTTAGGAAGGTGGTCTCCCTCCTCAGCAATGGAGGAGGGGCAGCAGCAGCGGGAGGAAGCTATCCTAGAGCTAAGGTTGTCAGCAGAAGACAGGCTCCAGGGTTTTTGAGCCAGAAGGGCTTCTTGGATAGTAACACCCCGGTGGTGGTGTTGAATAGTGCTCATCCTTCGCCTAGTTCCGCGCAGGTGTATCCTAGAATCGGAATTTTAGATTCACAGAGCGGGCATCAGATTGGAGGGCCTCCCAAGATGGTCCAGCCACTGTCTGCGCATTTCCAGTTTGGCAATGTATCGCGGTATCAGTTTCAGCATCAGCAGCAACAACAGAAGATGCAGGCTGAGATGTTCAAGAGAAGCAATAGTGGGATTAATTTGAAGTTTGATACCCCCAGTGGCACTGGGACAATGTCATCGGCAAGGTCCTTCTTGTCGTCTCTGAGCATGGAGGGTAGTGTGGCCAGTCTGGATGCCAAGTCTTCGTCATTCCATTTGATCAGTGGGCCTGCCATGAGCGACCCTGTAAATGCACAGCAGGCCCCAAGGAGGCGATGCACAGGACGTGGGGAGGATGGGAATGGCAAGTGTGCTGCAACTGGCAGGTGCCATTGCTCAAAGAGGAGGTACACTTTTTTTCCCTCTTAGTGCTTATGTTTTTTGTTTTTTATTCAAAGTAGAATACTATCAGATGTTTTCTGCCCTATTTTAGCAGGAAGTTGCGGGTGAAGAGGTCGATTAAAGTTCCCGCCATCAGTAATAAAATTGCTGATATACCTCCGGATGAATACTCATGGAGGAAGTATGGGCAGAAGCCAATTAAGGGTTCCCCTCATCCTAGGTATTAACTGAACACTGACTATTTTTAGTGTAATTCTTCTTTGCATGCTTATTCTTGATTAAATAATGATAGAAATTAGTTGTGATGATGTTATAATCAACTAGTATTAACATATCAATTTTGTTATTAAAGATGAGATCATTTGCCATGTTATAATATGATGTAGAACTGCATATCTCCATGACCTACTCAAGTGCCTTCTGAAAAATAATGTGTGATTGATAATCGCAACACACTTTATTCACGGCATTATTTTCTATCATCAAGGTGCTTCGGGATCCAAGAGGTGTTGATACCTTAATTGCTATGACATTAACTAATTACTTCGTGGATGATGTTGCTCTTTCTTTTGTGTGCTCCCTTTTGAAAAGCAGATCAATCATGAGACTTAAAGTGGACACTTCTTAATGCAACTGAGATTATGCTATGATGATTCATTATCTATAATAATCCCATCCATATCAGTTGCCCACCTGGACTCAAGCTTTAATTTATTGATGATAATATACACAAATATCTGTACCATAATAGCAATCACATGAATATTGTTGTCTGATCTTTTGCTCTTTCTAACAAACACTAGATATAGAAACATGATCCCTTGCATTTCTATTTTTATCACCAATCCACCATGTTGCTATTCTTGATTTGTCTCTGCAAAAACTAGCCCACTGATTGCTTGAATAAAACGCAGGGGTTACTACAAATGCAGCAGCGTGAGGGGCTGCCCAGCGAGGAAGCATGTCGAGCGTTGCGTAGATGATCCATCGATGCTCATTGTGACGTATGAGGGTGAGCACAACCACACTCGGATGCCAACTCAGTCTGCACAGGCGTAGAGAACTTCTTGATCATCACACTCTTAAGGAAGTGCCAACACCCCAGCCCATGTCAGTGGATGACTGAACTGGTGTTCGAAGCTAGGATTGCAAAGCGACAAACATAGAGCCATTTCAGCAGTTGATGTGTTGTTTGGCCTCCTGATCTACATGTTTTGTAGTGAGTGTCACAATGGGGGAATACAAAATTTTCTTCTCCCTTAAGGAGGTATCAAAATGATGACAGGGAAGAACAAGCTGTTAGATAGGATGCCTGAGATTTTGCTCAGTTGGAGGGGAAGATAGAAGTTGGGGAGAAAAGACAGTTGTGTAAGCTTGGAAAATTGATAAAAAATAGTAGAACAGATCTTGAACCACCCGCTCTCCCTCCTTTTGTAGCACAAAAGCTTGCTTCAAAAAAAGAAGTGCACAAAAAAGCTGGTTTGCTATCATACCATCACATGGCCAGTGGAATCGCATTTTCCTTCTGGTCCTAAGGTTAAGGATATAAGTTGCTCATTTGTGCCTAATCATGTAATGAGTTGCCAATAATTTTGTGTTTTTTATGTCCTTTATTTTTTTTTAAAAACATTGAGCTGAACAGCTGTGGGTAGCTTCTTTTCTAAGAGGAAAGAAAGTAATGTCTATAGTATTGGGTAGAACATTTTTTTTTTGGTAGGAAAATTGAAATCCTCCCTCCATTTCCCTCCATTAATTGCAAACATCTCTTGTGATTCTTCACCCATTTCTGCCGGGTATTGAAACTAGGTTAGGAGCCAAGCGTTAAGCCATTGGGAACCTTCAACCTATGGTAGCTTCATTGCAAACAAGTCTTGCTAATAGTACATATCTTTTAAGCTATTATCTTGTCCAGAACGGAGGATCCTTTTCCTAGAATGACATACATCGCTCTCGGAAAAGACATAGCATCCACTTCCCATATAGATTCCACTTGGAGTTGACACAATTATAAAGAAAATCCTATAATGCTCGTGTATTACACTCTCAGCATTTTGCACTAGATAGGAAAAAACTTATTTGTCTACCCAGCAGGTATTAACTAATCTTGAAAAAGAAACAAGATTTGATTATTCTTTTTTCAGTGAAGGATTAACATGACAATCAACTCAATGCATGCTTAGAATTCGTGGTATGATGAAGTATTGCTGTAATGTACTACTGGTTTATCATCGACTTTGCATATTCTGTCCCCAAGCAATGATATATCATGATGGGAATATATTTGCATATGCTGTCCCCAAGCAATGATATATCATCATGGGAATATCTTTGCGTACACATCTTTTTTGTTCGTCTTTTGGAATAATTTTGAGATGATTGGGAGTGCAAATGGGATCTTCTTGCATGCATGTATGCATTCATGTTGGCCTGTGACTTGCTGGGATGGAGTTGCTCGCTAGTGGCCAGAGAACAAGCAGAGCATATATCATTGTGTTGCCAAAAGGAAAAAGAATCACGCATGCAACATGGGAAATATAAAAAAACTTGTGATATCAAATTCCTATCGTTCAATTTAATCTTTTGTTTCTTTACGTTGCAGTTTTTGTTCACTACTCGTTGCTTTTAAATTTGGAGCGGCCAAAGTGTGACAAACTTGGAAGCCTTTTATTTGTTTGTCTAAGCATGTTGTTACACTTTGATACCACTTCTTATACGCAACAACCTTCGAAATGGATTAATGATATATACAAGTGTGCACGATATTAAGAACAAAGAAAATGAATCTCATAGAGAGAACTAAAATAACAATGTTGAAGCAACCACGACGAGAAATAAAAGATTTGATGAAACCGAAGGCAAAGTCTTAAAGTACAACCTTAAAAGAGTACAAGAAATTATCGCTCCCTCACAACTCTCTCGAATCTTTTACACCCTTTGATTTTTACCTTATACATGAATCTAGTACTAAAAATTACCTAGCATCTAACTCTCTTATGTATTTCTACCTTTGGATAAATGATTTTTTGCTTTGTTGTTTGGTTACTTAGGTTCTCCATGACCACCATTATGGGTTTCTATACTCTGCAGTCCTCCAAAAGAAAGTAGAAATTCTACTTTAAAAGAAAGTAGAAATCCAAATCTTATTAGGATTCATCTATGACTCCTTATAGCACACCTTTATAAATCCTAAAAGATTAGTACATGAGTCACCATACTCAACAATCTCCATCTTAACTCTTATCCGTTAAAGCCATTGTGCTCTTTCAAGAACTCGCTCCAAGTTGGATCTACATTTTTGTTTTTCTCCCACTTTTAGGAGTGCCCTCATTGCATAAGCTCATGCACATCACCACAATGTGTGTGCCAGTGTCTAGTCTTGGCCATCCAGACCCTTCGCTTAAGAGCTCTTTTTTGTATAGTTTGATTAACCACACCCATGCTCCTACAATCCTCTATGCCATAAGTTTGTACTACCTCCGAATTCCACCTGCTCGCCGGTACCTTGTGCTTAGTCCCACCACATTTTTCTTGTTCCAACATCTCACACTTTCGCCTTTGCGTCTACTATATTTTGCAATCGTTTTTGTAGTTTCACACATAACTGTAGATGAGATCTGAGTACCTATCGTTGATGACGTGGTTTCCTTTTCTTGGCCATGATTTTTATCAGATCTCCCATTAGTTCCTCTTTCTTTAGGTGTACCTATCAATCGGTATCTTCCATTGCTCCAAATACTTTTCATGATCACTTACCCTTTACAGGTATTTCGCATGACTTCACCTCGAAGTGATAGCTCACAACCTTTGAGTTCAAACGACCTCACAGATATTAGATTCTTCTTGAAGCCAAAAACACACCAAACTCTTGTCAATATGTGATGTACTCCATCATACATCTCCAATGTAACCATTCTCACCTCAGTAATTACATACTTTTTTGCAATCCACTAAGTAAATAGTTTCATGCGCCAGGTGTAGAGATCTTTCGTCAAATATGTAATACCTTGATCGTCGATTCGGCGTAAGTTTTAAAACAATCGCGGAATCGCCGGTTTTTCGGTAAATCGCGGGAAGGGAAAAATAAAAATTATAAAACAATATGAAATAAAAAAATAAATTAAAAATTAAATTAAAACCTCTAAGTGGGCTTCCTAGGGAGTGGGCCGACCGCCTTGGGTCAAGGCCCAAGGTGGCCGCACCCCTTAACCTAGCGCCCTTTTCCCCATCTCCACCCCTTGGCCGCCACCCCACCCTTGGGCGCCCCTCTTTCTCCACCAGGTTTTGTGCCTCCTTCCTCCCTAGCATTGCGCCATTGGAGCCAAGGAGAAAAAGAAAGGGAAGAGAAGAAAGGGAAGAAAAGGAAGAAGAAGAGAAGGAGGAGAAGAAAAGGAGGAAAGAAGAGGGGTGATCACTCATCTAGGTAATTTTTCCCATCCCAAACCCTCTGTTTTCAGAATAATTAGGGTTCTTGGCATGGATTTTGAAGGGGATTAATAGATTAATTGTCCGATTAGAGATTACCTGCTGTCTGCATGTAGAATGATTCGCGCAGCGCGTTTGTTTGCGCGGTTTCGACCCATCAAACGATTTTTCCTGCAGACCCTCTCAAAAGGAAAGTTGTAGAGGACTTCGAAACACATCTGCTGTATTGTTTTCGGAATTTTTGGCAGGGTCGGAAATTCCGTTGTTCGTCAGGCGAGCAGATTTGGACAGACTGATATTAAACTATGAATTTGAGGAAGTAAATGATTTTTATGACCATGGCCGTAATTGAGAAAGTTGTATAGAATCTGGTAATCTAGCCTCTGTAGAAAATTCAGAATTTTTAGACCCCTGTACTGTTTCTGGGATGCATTTGAATGCTGCTGTCCAGTCTGCCAGAACAGAGATCTTCCTCTGTTTTGGACATTAAATTACACCTAACTGTGATCAAAATAAAATATGTGTTCTACATGAAAAATGTAGGATTTTAAGTGATGAATCCAGAGAGGTATGTTTTGCTGTAATTGGATCAATATTTTTAAAGATACGAAATTATTAAGCAGCGCTGCTGCAGTGGGTAGTTTGCTGAATTGTTGAGCGGAGAGGAGTTTGTGCGGGTTTGGGGTTCTAGCGACATCTTTAATTATTTTAGTCGTATTTGTATGCTGTGGCTTTGTGCTGAGAGATGCCTTTTGGACAGGTGATCTTGTCCCTGAGCGCTCTTGATTTGCTTCGCTTCGTCGGTTGAGGCAAGTAAACGTAGCGGTGGTTGCTACCGTTTAACTTGTTATTCCTTCTACTTGCAATTTACATTATTATCGTAATTTGATACATTATGTCATGATTGCATGATATTTTAAATATGGTGATGATAGCAAGTATTGATCAATTGATATGTTGATATACTGCTAGTAGTCATGTGAAATTTTTGCTTAATGTGCAAATGTGGAATATGAAAATAAATATGTGGTGAACTTGTGGATGTGGATATGTTGTGAGCATGATAATGCTCCTTTGAGGATGGATTAATGTAATCATTGATTATCATATCATTCATATCATATCATGTCATTTGCATATGTGGATGTCGCCGCACCTAGCCGCGACCGCATGCGATACAACATCGTATATTGTCGTGTCGATGCACCTCTTATCCACTGGGAGCATCGTATATTGCCGTAATACGATGCACCTCCTATCCCGCGTGGAAAGAGTGATGTGGAGCATAGCATGAAAGCATTCATATGCATTGCATTGTAGAAAGATCATTTGCATACATATGCAATATATTGTGGTGAAATTATTTTGTGAAATATTCAACTTCATAGTTGTAATGTGGAATTGGCTCATGTGAGTTATTTGTGGTATGAGGAATGTGGATGTGGTCGTGGAATGGGGTTCGTCCCTTGTATATGGTAAGAGTTGTGATTGTGGCATGAAATTCTTTTCTCTTGTAGTAATTATTGATAGCAATTGTGGATGTGAGAAATAATAAAGTATTGAAGTAAAACATACATATGTTTTATTGTCTTTGGTAGTGATAGTGGTTGAGGTTTTAAAGTAGTCAAATAAGATTTATTTGCTAATGCTTTACCGTCATTTGATGGTGATTTGAGGTTGACGATATAAACATTGTTAATTGTGGAAATTAAATGTTGATGATTAATCTATTGTGCTTTGTGAAAGATTAAATATTTCATTTGCATTTAATTGTAGATAAAATGACCGCATTCATATACCAATTAAATCTGAAATTGAAGATGTATGATTCATGGAAGTTTGTGGCGGTTTATTAATGGTGGACATGAATTGTGGTTGTGGTTGTATGGAATTATAAATGATGATGTATAATTGTTTGTAGTTTGAATATCTTGTTAAACTGTTTGCTTGCTGAGATTTTATCTCACTCTTGTTTCCCCCTCCCTACAGGTGGACTTTGAGTATGCATGAGAAGGGTAGAGCGGCACCACACTGATGCACGTGAATCATATTTTTATACTGTAATAAAGTTGAAAGGATTCTAGACCTTTTCATAACTTTGTTTACATTATCTTAATAATGTTAAAATTGTGAACTATGTTTTAGATTAAATATTGGAGGATGTTTTAAATATTGAATTGCTATCACTATCCTGTTGTTCCTTAGTTGTTTATACTTCCGCTTATACTATCTTGTTTATTAATTATTGCTAGTTTAATTTATCTTGTAAATTGGCTAGCGGTGGAGTGGTTTTAGTGGCATCCCAGGGTAATGTGTGTCCTGGGGTGTTACAAAATTCTCCCTCTCAAAACATATGTGGAAGTAACAATATGAATCCAATATCCATCAGTAAGAAGTACCTGGTCGACTGACAACTAGTATATCCAAATCATCCTTTGCTACTATCACTAAGCGTGCACTATTTATTTGCTTTAAACTCGGACAATCTTTTATCATGTGACCTTCTTCGTCACCTAGATAGCATGCATGTGTGCCCTTACTCTTGCCATTCTTCTTCCTATGACTCCGCCTCCAATATATATGCAACTACTTCATTGAAGTCGAGAGTGGTTTTTCTTATGAGAATATTCATAACCAATTGCTCTCATGATGGTGGTAGATATGAAACCAAAATGATTTTATCATTCTACTCAATTTTCTCATCCACACTAGTCAGGTGTATGATAAGTTTGCTGAAGACACTGAGTGTCGGATCCTGGAGCAACAACTCCGAAACCCTCTGTGTTAATGCACTAGTCCAGGATCAGCTAGTGCATACAGTGGATAACAAAGATAAATATCATGCATAATGATCAACTTTATTTAACTGATTATGGACCTGATGGCCAAAGTTTACATCAATGGTCCATAAACCAAAATTAAATATAAACAGCTGAAGATAAAACTGAAGTGGAAGAAGCCCACTGAGCCTGCCCACAGGCAAACGACAATAAGACGTGGCCTATTCGTTCTGTTCCTCACTGAATTCAAAGTCGTCCTCTGAAAAATGATGAATTGAGCAACATGAGCACATAAAATACTCCATAAGTTACACCAGCAGGTTTAATAGAGTTAATGCATGCATAAGGATTGACAAAGGAAGGCATAATACAGTTAATTGAGCGAAAAGCAGAATTAAAGTAAATATTGTAAGTAGATTCAAAAACTAAATTTGATACAATAGATAAAAGCAAGATTTTAACAAAAATAATATTGTTAGTGCAGGCTCCAACCAAACACTAACCTATCCACAGGTATCCCACCTAGACCATCTTTCCTTAAAAAGATCACATATGGATTCCAACCATCCATAAGCATTTTGTAAAACCATTTTGAAAACAAACTCTAATCCATGAAAAACATTACTCAGCTTGCCCATGACCGTGGGTACGGCTATCCAGGATAGATTATACACTCTGCAGAGGATAGAAAATATTTTTAATTCAAATTTGGCCTTTAAACATTTTACAAAATACCTTTTTAGCTTTTAAAATTGATTTTTATTTCCAAAATTTTTTCAAAATTCTATAAAATTCAGGGGAGCTTGGGAAAAGAAAATAAACTCTTTTTGGGTTTAATAAAATATTTAAAGTACATTTTCTTACTCTAGGTTTTGAAATAAAATCCAAATAACTCCGAATAAATCCCAGAAAATCCAAATAAAAGCCAAATACTTTAAAATACTTAATTTGAAATAGTATTTTTTTACAAAAGTTTACAATACCTTGTATTTAATAATAATTTATGTTTTTAGTTAAATTACATTTAACAAAAGCCTTTTTAAAAGCTAGAAATAGGCAAAATAAAATCTCTAAAATTAAACAACCAAGAACACTTATTTTTATTTTAAATTAAATTAATTTAATAATTTTTTTCACTGAAAATTTGAAGTAAACAGATGGGTTGTTACATTGGGTGAATTCTTTTATCGTAGGTTGTTGTATTGAAATAGTGGTTGGCGCCATTGGTTCGTCAGATTACACAGATCCAAATTTATCCTTGATCCTTTGTCGTGAAGATCGAGCACCCTGCATCACCTTGCAAGCCTTGAGGGATCGAGATAGGGTTCAATCCTCAAGGCAAGAAGAACAAGGAGAAGAGTTTGCATCAAGCGAAAAAGAAGACTATAAAGAGAGTGAAGAAAATGACGATGATGAGTATGCCATACTTCATCACCCAAATCAATTTGCCAACCAAAGACTTCTTTGGATCCACAGTTCCATACAAAATTCCAACAAGATATCTTTGCCTAACTATATGATCATCACCTCCCTTGAATGTGGACTGGACACATCTTAACTCCCTTGAATGCTTCTCCAAAGCATATCGCCTCTTCTTTGTTGTGGGTTTGCATGACATTGTAGCACTCATGATGCGACTACAATGAGGATACAATCACACAATTCTACACCACTATCTATATATCCTTGAATTTTGAGTATTTGATATGGATGATGGGATATGAAAGGGTGGAAACCACCAAGCCCGAGTTTGAGTTAGCTCTAAGGACCCACATAGATCGATTTGAAAAGATCTATTCTCGTGTAGCTCTTAGAACCGCGGCATGGTGTCAATTCTATGATGAGAATGTTATCATGACTCTTATCATGAGAAAGACACACTATCAAGAGGCACGACCGGCAACTCATAAGCCATACAAGCCAATAGAAGGGCCTCCAATGACAACCGTAGTCCCTCCATGTGTTCAAGAGGAAGAAGAGCATGATTAGGAGCACGAGATTCCTCCTCAAGCAGCTCAAGCCTATGAAGCCATCACATTGTCTCAAATCTATTCAGCTATCTTGGACATTCGCGACATGCAGATTGAGACAAATAATTAACTAGTGGCTTTGACTTAGCGTGTGAGTGCGCTTAAGCATCCCTCTTCTTCGACGGATCCATCTTCTCTACTCTACTTCGACGTCGCCGCCATCGTGACCCTTGTCCAAATGAGTGAACCTTTTTTGGTACTTGAAGCCAAAGGGCGAGAAGACGAAGGAGAATTAGAAGATGGAGAAAAAGATGGGACAATTTATCTATCTGTTTACTATCTATGAGCCCTATTTGGACTTATCTTTTGGTTGTATGCATGATTATTGAGCTTGTAAGCTTGATGATATTTGTGTCATGCTACATTGTTATCCTTGCTACAATTATCATGATTATGTTAAGTGTCATATCTATCTCATAATGTTTTCTCTCATATTTAGTTCATATGGTTTATCCTTCCATGCTTGTCACATAAGCATGCTTCCACATATTCAATAAATAAAAGAAACTTCGCCAAAATTCCTAAATCCACACATGTGTATGAAATCATTTCATGAACCCATATGCATATGTTTAGGGGGAGTTTTGTTTATTTGTTGAATGGACTTTTGAGAGCAGCTAATTCTTCATCTCCTTTGAGCCTATTCCAAGAATTAATTACAAACCAAAGTGAAAACAAGAATATGCAACTTGTTCTCTAAGTTGGCGTATATTCAAAAATCTTTCCATTCATTCATATTGCTTAAGTTGTTATCAATTACTAAAAACAGGGAGATTGAAGGTATCTAGGCTCCTAAAAATGATTTTGGTAGTTAATAATGATGATGTTTAAATGGACTAACGTGTTTGTTAAGATGATTGAAAGGTTTAGTCCCAGATTTTGGATAAAGACATGGAAATAGCATGCAAAAGGATAAAGGATTGACATGGCTCAAAACAAAGATACTATATAGCCTAAGGACCTATTTATATTTTCTATAGTCTTAGTGAATGGATAAAAAGACCGGGTTTATAGGGTAGATGTTGTACTATAAAGAGAAATCATGGCTAGTAGCTTAAAGATTTGTTTTGTGTCATCTTGATCAATTAAGAGTCATGCATGCATTGGGAACTATATCTGAAAAATTTCAGTAAAAACAGTATGACCATAGGTATAACAGTAGTACTACCGCCATGTGGTATGATCACACATGAGGTGCAGTAGTACCAAAGTACGATAGGTCTGATTTTTAGCTGGCGGTACATTATTTCTAGAGAGCATGTTTTTAGGAGTTTTTCCTCATCCAAAAATCGATAGTACCGCATGAGCCGAGCATTACTACCACCAAGCGGTAGTACTGGTCCATGTGAGTGTGGTAGTACCACACCAAACTCTAATGGCTAATTCAGAAGCATTTAATGAACCCCACATAACTGTTGAATGGTATGTGCGGTTGTACCAACCGATACATGGCGATAGTACCACACCTACTGAATTTTTGGGAATTTTTTCCAACAGTTGTTTTTGTTGGTAGAGATATAAATACTCTCTCACAAGCACCAAGCTCACTACTCCTAACCTCATTGAATATATTAGAGCCATTGGTGCACTCTCTACTACTCAATTGCTCATATTTCACATTTTGAGGTATTCAAGTGCATTTGCATCATTAGTTTATCTTTGTGGCACTTGATAACCTTCAAGTAAGGGTTGTGGTTTATTACTCTTTGTATTTACCGATACCTAGATGGCTTAGAGGAAGATTGGGTGGTGATCTCTTCAAAGAAGGTTGTGAATAGGCTCGGCACCATTTGTGAGTAGTTCGGTGCTCGCTATCTCTAGAGTGGAGAAAGAGCAACCCTAGTGGAGTTGAGACATATTAGGCTTAATTTGTGGAATCAGTCCAATCTATTTGGGCTTACCACAACATGGACAAGCGAAGACCGGCAAATCTTCGATACCACGGAAAATACATCGTGTGTTTTCATTACAGTTTCTCTCTTGTCTTTACTATTTCTACATTTACATTTCTAACAATTTATTTGTGTAGAATTGTTTAGCTATAATTGTATTTAGTATGGACATAGCTTTAGGGTACCTTAGTGAATCTAGAAACTTTTAGCTCTTGACTTGTGCTAGAACATTTAATTAGCTTATACTTGTTAAAGTTGTTAATTAAATCATAGGATTTTAAAATCTTTTATTCACTTTCTCTAGTCGGTCATTCGTAATCCTACAGTAGGCACCAAGGTCTTCATGGTAATATGGTGAGCTCATCCTATGGCTCAGATTGGCCAGGTGAGGTGGGCACGGTGGTCGGCGGTGATGTGTACGATTGCGAAGGATTTTAGTGAGGATGACTCGGCGAAGGTCGAGCGAAGGCTGGTGTGTTGCGCATTGTTTTACTGGGAGCATGGCGATGCTAATAGGCTTTGGCACAAGAACCAAATGTCAACATACTCACTTGCGGTGAGTTCTTATTGGCGGGATAGGTTGGCTTCACGGCGGTGGCTTGCTCCGATGGTCTTCAAACTTCGGCGTGGTGCAGAGGAGATGGCGCGGGAGACGGCAATGCTAGCGCACCAATCGGTGTTGGTGGAGGAGTTTTGGGGCACACAGAATGCTCGTTGAAGACAGCAAGTGCGGCGGCAGTGTAAAACTGCAACTCGGCGATGGCTGTGCAAAATGAGGAAACGTTGCGTCTTGGGGTGGTCTAGAGTAGAGGTGGGGCAACGCTTAAATAATAGAACAAGAAGAAGATAGAGGCGGAGATGTCGGCGAAGTCTGAGATGGCCATGGCGAGAAGTTCAGAATGGGGACAATGGCATGGGGAAGAAGATGACACAGACATGGCTCACTACTGACAAGCGGGCCCAGGGTGGCGGTGAGAGAAAAGAGCGAGGCACGTAGGAGGCGACGCGTGGTGACGACTGCACAGAAGATGGGCCGGGCAATGAGATGGGTTGACCGACGGAGGAAATGGGCTGTGCAGGTGAAGTGGGCCAGACTGGGAAGGACAAGAAGACAAGCAAGGAAATTCGGCCCGATGGATTTCAGAATTTTTGTTTTTTAGAAATTAAGATAAATCAAACTAAACTCCAATAAATAGAAAATAAACTCTGAAAAATACATAAAATTCCTTGCAACATAATAAACCCAGGTAAAACAGATTTTGATTTTATTGAAGTTTACTTTATTTACATTAAATATTTTTAATTTCTAAAAATTCAAGTTATGTTTTTAATTAATTCTAGAAAAATCCAAATGATTATTATAAAACTTTAAAAAGGCACTGAAAACCAGTATGTTGCAATCCTGTTCTTACCTAATCATTGCAAGGTTGCAAGAACAAGTTCTAGGCAGCAGGTAGCAGTACCGCAAACAATGGATGTTCTTTGACAAAAACACGACTACCGGTTGGTCTGTTTGCAATTAGAAAGCAACATGTTCAACTATTGAGCATGGAGATCTCATGCAAGTCTGAGCCTAAGTCCGTCCGGCCTGAGCGTGACTACATGGATAATTGGCCTAGATCTGAACTCTAGTTAGTTACTATATATATATATATTAGTCCTTATAGACAGTTGTGTGAAAACGAAGGGGTTTTATGTGTGACGTTAAAAACATTGTTGGATACTAATGCATTTTTATCCAAATTGTTGGATACTAATGCATTTTTATCCAAATTGAAACTTGAGCAGTCTACGATAGAACACCCTCAAAGCAAGCCACATATTAACAAGAGTACAATATTCTTACAGGACAATCACAGAACAATATAGTAGCAGCTTTCACATGCAACAATTTTGAACAAGAAAACGGAGCTGATCATAACATAATAGGCATTTCTTACTTCATAAAATCAATATGACAGAAAGTATCTAATAGGAGTACACAATAGCACAAATGACATTTTAGAACATAACAACCATCATGTCTTAAAAGTTCTTAACGGGAGCAAGCATGCCTTAAATAGGTAGACATGGCATCACATAGGTTTACTTCTACATTCTACTCTACCAGTCAACCAAAAGGTACTTCATCTTCCTCCAACAATTACAAAAATGCTTCTACCATTGGCAATCAGAGAAATTTGCTTCAACTAGAATCTCCAAGCACTTCAGTTGATATCAAAGTACTTCACTCCGATATGTGGTTTGTTAGTGCTACATAAAATTTTGAAATTTCAAAAAATTGAATGTATATATTGCTAGCTATATTATCCTCAATTTTTCATGCAGCTAAACAATCAATAATGGCATTATAGATGACTACACCAGTGTGGGAGACTCTAACTCTAAGAAGTTAATGACACGACAATACATTGACCAATTTACATATGTGTAGTGAGCAGCTAGCCTCATATAACAGAGTGTTTGGTTAGACATCCAAAGATCACATGTGAGGCTTATCTTCTTAATATCCTTAAAACTATTCTTCAACAATTCCTTCTCACATTCATAGAGTTTCATGCATTCATTTCTAACAGTGACTCTAGACACCTTTTTGTATACAGGATTTAGTGACATCAGCAAAATATTAAACCAAGTATACTCCATAATACTGAATGTTAACTCATGAATAATGATCATCTTGCAAATAATTTCATGAATTCTTGTAGGATCATAATAACCAGGGTAGCAACAAAGGAGTTTCACTATCAACATTAGCTTCCTCTTTGCTACGAAATTTGATGGTCTTTTGCTGCTAGGATTTTTGCTAAAGCTTGTAATAATCACATTGCTCAAGATGCCTCTTAAAATGTGATGTAGTACCACCGATGTTCTTCATTAGCCATCTTCCGTATGCCTTGCACTTCACCTTGCTTTCTATTTCTCCTCTTTCTTTCTTCGATGGGACCTCACATTCCTCAAAGAAATTACATATTGGGGACTTCTTCCTAGTGGGTTTCAGTAGGGACACCAGATTTTACTATCTGGATTCCCCTGTGATTTATTGCACTATTCATTGGATCGAGATAATGCTCACGCTATGTAAAGTGAATATCAAATACATACCATGCGGAAGCATAAATAAAATAGTAAACTTACACATGGGCCGTTTAGGCGAAATCGATAATTGCAGCAATGAAGAACGAAGCACACAGGTGGGACCTTTAAGACATGCCCACAGGCAGCCAACTGGAGGTTCGCGACCTAGCCTATGACATCTTCACCTTCTTTGCCTTCAAGATCAAAGTATTGCTGAGGCGTAGTGATCCGATTCCTGATTCTGGATTTTGTTATGAGAGCGAGTGTGAGCACACTAACCACCGTGTTCATGAGCCAATACACGTAATGCAATTAAATAGTATGCATGGCTAATCAAAGGAGAGGCTCGGGTTGTTTTATTTGCCAGAAATTGCTTTTAGCATTATTCTTATTATTTAACCCTGGTGTTACTATTGTTGTCTAAAACTTCGAACAGCGGGTGTCATCACTCATCTAATCCACCGATTATACGCTTTCTACTTTATCACCTACCATCTTATCAACCCCACCATGGGTGTCTGATTCTCACATAGTCCTAACTTTCCCCATAAATTTATCCCTCCAATATCAAACTTCACCATAGCCATTTTATCCCGATTTTTGGATCCACTGTTTGCCAACTTGGTAGCTACACAACCTAATGATAATCCAATACCTTTACTTATGACCCACCGATCAAATAATTTTCATTGTATTATCCAAAATATTTAATGATCGAATCGAAGTGGCCACTCTCATATACGAGTCCGAATATCCACCACCAATTTATACATCCAATCTTAGGCTCATTATTCAGTAATTTAATTAATTCCTCATTCTAATACAAATCTGGTTTACTTTATTTTGTATCCACCACTATATGATGTATCATGATTTCTTAGTAATTCAATCTCGTGATTGATATTCATCAATTCTTCTCCTCGTAATTGCTAATAATTCCCTAACATAATTACTCTCTTTATTCCACCAAAATCATTCTTATCAGGGCTTGCTAACAGTCCAATACTTTGCTATTATTCCAAAACCATAATTTGCTCTCCTATTCATCAATCTTGTTTACCATTATCTATCTCTTACTAATTCTCTGGTTTACCTCAACCAAGAATATCTGTGATTAAGTCTACGACTCACTAGTATACATCCACCAAGATTATCATTAATCAAGATTATACTCCGGTAAACGTTATCATTTCTTTACTAATCCCATAAATCCAATTCATCCTTCTAGTATATGATCAAATCCTATTAACCCCATTATTCACAACCTCTTCCAAGAATTCATATTATTTATCTGTATCGTAATTCCGTAATTTCCCTTGCACTTCCTAATTCTCCAAAAATCATTTGAATCTTCTATCTGGCCTATCAATCCATTTAGGCTCCACCAATTTATTTCTCCTAGAATCTTCAATATCGTTCTCTTTTTATGATCGACATGGATCCACCAATATCTTTATGCGTTTACCCCAAACAGCCATTTTCTGTTCATACGACTCTATTTATTCTTCCTGACTTCTTATTTCATGTGAACTATTATCATTATTTTGCTTTTAAAATATAATACATAGAAATTTCCTGAGACTTAGCAGTTTGAACAAAACAAAATGTGTACGAGAATGCAATAATAGTAGCGATTCAGATTCCATCCACCGTTACATGGCATCTGCACCATATGCTTAATTCTTCTGTATTATAGCCGCTTAACTTATCACTGGGGCGACACCCAGGGCAACACAAACCAGGGCCTAGCACTGCCCTCCACTTTTCCATTCCCACCCACAAAGTTTTTGAAATAGAACTATATCTGGTTAAGTTCCCATGTCCGCCCTTGACCGTGGGCACGGCTATTCGAATAGTTTTGACTCTGCAGAGTTTGTACACATTCCCCACAAGAGACTGCCAACTCGTTGCCCCACATGATTCCTTAGTCATATGGTTGAGCAGACCGTCACAGTGACTGTTCAAAATATCTAGTTCCCTTTGTCATCTCACCTTATGGGAAACTGCTCACTTGCGGTGGGTCTCATCTATGCACGGGATGTTTTTCACAGTTACTAACGCAGCCAAGCTCCCCTTCCCGCAACGCTTAAAACAGCTGGAAAACTTCACCCTCCCCTTGGTGTCCCTTTAGGCCTCCCCTTGCCCTTGCGTATCCACTCCACTCCACTACCAGTAAGATGAGTCCGGAAATTTCGATAAATTTACTTAGCCAAATTGTACTTTACAGACTTGTGGTTGCACTGTTTTACGTGGGAGGTCATGACAAGATTCAGTCCTTAGGGGTATCTGGGCGGTTCTACCACTAACCACATTGTGCTTCCCCCGCACCACTTCACACACCATCGACATATTCCAGTCATTATCACCATGACTGCCCAAACCAGTTTCTCATGAATAAAGTGATGCTTGGGCGTTCTCACGCCCATGAGTACCTATGCAATACTAAGCACAGCATATAATTACGGACTTATTTTCGAAAGGTTACTATCATAATTTTTGCTAGGGCGACAAGGTTCACATAATCAAGTATTCAAAAGGGAGTGTAATACTAATCAAGGTAAACATGGGCATATGACTAGGATCTTAAATTAAACATGTATTTGTACATGAAATAATAGCATGCATTTTGATAAGTTAAACAAAAGTAATTTGCAGAAACTGTAGGTTCAACATGATCAAAGTATTGACTCGCCTGGCGCGGTTTACCGTGGTCTTGAGCTCACACAAAGGCTTCTCTTGAGCTTCTGGTCCTTATCTACACCTCGCCCTGGTTCACGCTTGATTCCTCGATTCTTCAGGACTTCGATTTTTCTAATTACGTGCTAAGCAACTGAATCCAAATAAAGGCAAATAACTTAAAAGATCCAAATAAATCTGAATAATCTTGATTTAGTTTTGTTATGAGCTAATGATCGGTTCGGGTGGTTTGAGACAAGGTTGATTACATAAGGTTGCATTTTAACATTTGTTAGTTATCAACAGCCACTTTTAGGGTTTATTTAAGATGGCATATTAAATTTTGGACACCTATTCTAATTATCATTAAGGGTATCTTTATTTAATTTGAATATTTAACAAAAGCCACTTTTCTTTATTAATGCCTCTAATTAATTTGGATTTTAGAATAAATACTATAGGCACCTTAACCTTTTATGACAACTAAATCCATGCTAAATGTCCTATAATCTATTTTGCACCCTATTTAAATTTTATTAGCTTTTCTAAATTATTTTCTAAATTTAAATGAGCTTCAAAAATCATGATTTTCGTTCCATTGGACATATCTTGATTTTAGATGAATTCAGAAATTTATTTCATTCAATTTGGAGTTAAAATGAATAAGCTATGTCCATTTGAATTCTCTCGGTTTAATCAAATACGAAATTATAAAAACTCGGCGGTGGGGCCCACCGACAGACCCACTCACGCGGCACCGACAAAGCGGGCCCGGCGGCGTGCCCTCTCTCTCCTTCCGCCTCGACAAAGGGGCACAGTGGCGCGGCGCGCGACGCAGCGTCTTTGTGCCGCGCAGATAGGGCCCACCGTCGGCCGGGAAAAAAAAGAACGGCTCGACCTCGGTGGCGTGAGCGGGGCTTGAACGCGCGCGACCGAGGGAGCCCGGGGAAGGATTAGCGGTGATAGCCAAGTGAGCTTTGATAGCCCTTGAAGCGAGCGGCTCGGGGCCATGTCTGGGCGGTGGTGCCATGCGGCGGCGGCCGGGAGGGAAGGCGATGACTAAAACGCGTTGCTCGCGGGTTGTGGAGGCTGGTGGAAGCGTCGGTGGGGTCGAGGAGCTTGGAGCGGCCGGCGGCGGCGGCATGAGCTTGGAGAGGCTCCGGCACGGTGAGGTTCGGGCGACGAGGCGCTCGGCGAGGCCGGGTATGGCTTCGTGGTGTGCCGAGATGGTTCGCCATCGGGAATCGATCTCTGGTGGCGTGGATCGATGGGGAGACTCGGCGGCCGGAGTTGGGAAGGAGGGTGGCGCCGGCGTGCTATGGGCGATGGGAGCTCAATTAGGCGCTGTGGGAGGATATAGGAGCGTGGGAAGATGTTGGTGGGCTCGACAAGATTTATAACCACGCGGCGGGCTAGATCGGACGCCGCCTGCGTCTTGTCGCGTCGGCAAGCGGCGGGAGCAGATGGCGTTGCGGTGGCGGGTGCAAGCGGCGATGGCAGAGCAATGGAGATGACTGGACATACTGCAAAATCTTTAGGGCGATTCAGGCGCTAGCTTGGTAGGGGTGGCAGCTTTTGCGTCGCGCGCGTTACTGGCGGAGTGGAGTGGGGAAAAGAGGGTTGTCGTATGGCGGTGGCGGTTTGGCGCGGAGCGGGCGGCGATCACCGGTCCGTCCGGCGCTAACGCGGGCGGGCGGGCCGCGCGGTGGGGTGAGCGGGCGAGCTTCGGCTGGGAGAGCGGCGAGGAGTTGGAGGAGGAAGATGGGGAACAGGCGGTGCCTTTGGTGGGGTGGCTTGGCTCTGGCCTATCATGAGGCTCCCTTTTTCCCTTTTTTATTACTATTTTGTTTTTGTTTTCATATAGAGTTACATGTATATTTGCAAGCCTATTTTTATACACATTTTTGTATGAAGAATTTATTTGCATATATTTCTTCATTTTTATTATTTCTCTATATTTTATTTTTATTTTCACCTATCTATTTATTTTTGCAACCCTAAAATAGAATTTCCAAATTTTTGGGTTCAAATTGTACTCCTCTTTCAATGGACCATCTTTTCAGATTCGAATTCAAAATTATGGGTTTCTTTTATTTCCATATTTTCTTTATGGCCTTTTAATGTTTGTTTTTATTTTTCACAGATTTCCAATTGTTTGGAACCTTAACCAACATTTAAGAAGCACCATAAAAATCCAAATTCAAATAGAATATATGGCAAAAATAATTCAAAAGCTTTACATTTTCAAATTTAAAATTTTGGGATGTTACAGTTTCATTGGTCTATCCTGTTGAACCTCTACTTGCTGATCTTTTAGTGATGTTGTTGTTGCCGTGCCATCTTTCTCCCTTACCGGTGAATTAATAGATTGTTGTGTTGATTGTTGATTTTGAGACATCTAGAACAATTCATATAGTGTCATAAAAATGCATGAATGTCAGAATAAAAATAAATTTCAGTAATACCTAAATCAACAGAAGCAACCTTCGCAGAAAACAAGAAATCTTCTTGGCATTAGCAGCTGCAACA
This sequence comes from Bonia amplexicaulis, assembly GCA_036346245.1. Classification (NCBI taxonomy): domain Eukaryota; kingdom Viridiplantae; phylum Streptophyta; class Magnoliopsida; order Poales; family Poaceae; genus Bonia; species Bonia amplexicaulis. The sequence continues at coordinate 23,002,207 of CM070741.1, read as the reverse complement.
AGCAATCTACTTGAATGGAGCATGCAACAGACTATAGGAAAAAGAATAACCCAAAGATCCACAAATGTTTAGTTCTTCGCAACAACAAAAGAAGAGAAGAGGTGAAGGGAATAGTTCATACTTGGTCAGCGGTGGGACTTGGTGTTGAGGTGGATGCATAGAGCCAAAGAGGTTCTTCGCAGTGGAGGAGAAGCAGGGCATCGATGCTCGGTGGTAGCGGAGGAGAGGCATCGGCACCTCGACACTCAGTGCATCGCCACATCCGGCCACGTGCTTGGCCCCGCGTCGTCCCCTCGTCGCTTGGAAGCAGAGCAGGAGAAGGCTCAGGGCGGGAGGCAGTGGATGGCGCACTCCACCATGGTTAGTGGGCGGTGGCTAGCCGTGAGAGCTGGGAGCCGGGAGGAGCAGCAGCATGGTGGACTGGTGTAGCAACGGCATCGGTGGCAGCCTTAGGCCGGGGGAAGGGAATTTGGGATTTAGGGTTGGGGAATGGTTGGACTATAACTCTCTAAATGGACAAGATTGAGGACTTGAGGTGTCAGGTGAGAGAGACTTGGGTTGGGTTGACCGAGGATGGTTTTGAATTTGGCCCAAGGGGATGACGAGAACATGCAACTTGCAAGTAGGCTACGCAAAATAATGAGCCCAGTCGAATTATGTGAGCTTGGCTCATCAAGACTCGTGAGCTGAAGATCAGGCTTAAGCTTAGTTCATTTGGAGCTCAAGCTAAGCTCGAGCAGCGCATGAGCCTCGAGGGTTTTTTTACAAACTTAGCCTAGAATCTGCTTAGGTTTACCATAAATAAAGGCATATATAAACACTATTGACAATTAGTGATATATGAAGAAAAGGTGCTTGGACCACACTGCTCATAAAATTAGATTAGCGACATCCACCAACTACTGCAAGTCTTCCTTGGCTTTGCACGAACCTATGTGCAAAGTCTTGGCAAACATATCCATGGACCACCCTAAAAGAGATTGCAACGTGTGTGTTGACGACCTCACAGCTTCATCACACAAGCAGCAAATTAATAAAATCAACCAGTGGAGCAAGGGAGTGGGTTTCATTGGTTGGATGGCTAGATGGTTAGCTTACAAGCTTTCATCCCCAACCTGTTAAATAGATAAGGCAACCAACTCGCATCTAATCATTAATGAATACTATCCAATAGCACAATTGGGAAAAACCCATTAACCTCACACAATACAGAGTTATACTCACACACTTAATTCATACACGCTTTTAAAGTATATGAACCCGAATCCACTAAGTCTTTAGCATTTGATCTACTTGATATCCTCAGTATCTCTTTGACCTAAATAGCTTTCCCAAGCACCATTAAAGCGCCACGCTTTTGATCCAACAAAGTTTTTGATATTTTGCAAACCACAAAAATACACTCGCCTTGACCTGGTCTTCATCTTCTCTTACAAGCAATCACTACGCTCGCCACAGATAGGCACACTAATGGCTTGCCACACATCGGTAAGTCTCTTCTATTCCGATTTCAAGGGACCACACCTCACTTAGACCAACAAAGCCACTTAGTGTAAACCGTCGCTCGAATCTTCTTTTCAACATTTTTCACCTTCCTTGTGCCATGCTTGAGCTCGACTATCTTTTCCAACATCCTTGACCGTTCTAGGCCTCAACTTCTCATGAGCGTAGCTTCGATCCTCGCTATTGACCATGGTAGAGTTCAAATTATCCTGCGCATCCAAAGACAAAGACATAATTTTCAGGCACAAGTTCTTTATAACTCGACCTACGTTAACTAAGTATGGTTCATGCAACATAAATATAGTTGAAAGCATCTAGGCCCCTAAAAATGATTTTGGTAATTAATGAGTTTATATGAATATGGGACTAACTATTCAATGAGATGTTTAAAGGTTAAGTCCAGGTTATGGTTGACAAATGCAAGCCAAAGGATAAGGATGAAGATCAAACATGGTTCAAGATAGAGGTATTTTTAAATAGGATCCCCTTTTTTAATTTTACCGGTCTTAGGAGAATGGTGGAAGACCGGATTATAGGATAAATAATCGTACCATAAAGAGGGATCATGACAAGTAGCTTGATAGCAATTCTTAAGTGTCCATGGATCAACTAGGATCATGCATTCTTGAAAATCTGTTTTAAAAGCCAAAAGCGTACTCATGCGGACGCACGGTAGTTCCGATTTTAACGCTCGATACTACCGTCTAGCGGTAGTACTGCTTGGAAAAATCGGAACTACCGCGATCGAAGTTCAACCTCAAGCGGACCTATTTTTCCAGAGCACCCTCCGGACTCATTTCCAAAATCGAGGAAGCGGTAGTTCCGTGCCGAGCTGCTACCGGCCACTGTGTAGTTCCGAGGTGGATCGGACCTTTCTCCGAGAGCACCTCCGGATGCCCCCGAGTTTTAGGAGAGCGGTAGTTCACTGTCGAGCGGTACTACCGCCACGTGTAGTTCCGGATAGGAATCGGAGCCTTTTTCCAGAGTGACTTTTGGAGCTCGGCTCAGCGGTAGTACCGCGCCGACTTTCTTGAGACTACCGGTGAACGGTAGTACCGCTGCAGACGGACCAACGGTCACCGCAGAAGCTCCGACATAGCCGCTACGATCGTCGATAGGGGAGCTAGATTATCGGACTCGGGCCGGCGGTAGTTCCGCTCGTCCGATTTTTCCGGAATTTGTTCCAAACGGCTAGTTTTGGTAGGTGGAAGGTATAAATACCGCACCAACGCTCATAGACGAAGTTAGAGACTCTATTGATCATTCTTGAGCATTGGGCATTCACTCCACACCTACTTTCACTCTTGAGCATTCATTTGAGGTGTTTGAGCAAAAGTGCATAGCATTCATTAGTTTGATCCTTAGCACTAGTTTGCAATCAAGCGAAGCTCGTGGTTTGTTACTCTTGGTGCTTGCACACCGGACGATTGGGAGAAGCTTGTTCGGTGATCTTCTCAAAGAAGCTTGTGAGAAGACCCGGCTTTCGTGTGAAGGTTGGAGCTCGCCTACCGGAGCGGGAAGAGCTACCTCTAGTGATCGAGGTGCTTGGCTCAATTCGTGGAGCCGGTTTGATTCGCTCGAGCTAACCTCAACGTGGACTAGTGGGAACCGCAAGTTTCGATACCACAGTAAAACATCAAGTATGTACATCTCTATTGCTTTCTAAATAGCTCTAAGTTTACATGCTTAGTACTTTGTTTAGTCCTTGTTATTACTAGTATTGCTATTTGCTTAACTAGTATTGTGTAGGCTCAAAATTGTCTTTCATTCTTGTTCTTAGAATTAGAGAAATTTAGCCTAGTTGAAAAGAAAATTTAAAAACCGCCTATTCACCCCCCTCTAGTCGGTATCCTTGATCCTACAATAGTGACCAAACATAATTCACATCAACCCAAAACCTAATTCCCAAAATTGCATCGGCTTAGGATTAAATATGAGACATTCACAATGTTGCCTCATAAGGACATCAATGAGATGTACACACGACTCAACAATATTGTGAATGAGCTCAAAGGCCTTGGTACTAACCTTCCGATCTTGACGCTGTGAGAAAGATGCTTAGGGCTTTGCTTGGGAAAATTTAAATGTTGGTGACACTCTTCCTCAACTCACCGGAGTTAGCAAGAATGACTCCAACACAACTATTGGGCAACCTCATCACAAATGAGCTATACAAGAAGGATAAGGAGGAGCTCTTGGAGCAATCCTCATCAAAGGCAAAAGATCACCGCTTTCAAGGCCAAAGCGGTGGTAAGTGAAGAATCAAGATGATGAGGAAAACTCAAGAAGAACTTGCTCTTCTAGTAAGAAGAATGAACAAGTTCATGAGAAGGCGTTCAAACCGAGCGCAAATTATGACAAGGCAAAGAAGGGCACTCCTACTCCAACAGCGATATAGCAACATCCGTTGCTATGAATGTGATGAGAAAGGGCACATTGCCTCAAATTGCCCCAACAAGAAAGATGACAAAGAGAAGTCATCAAACAAGAAGAGTTACAACGGCAAGAAGAAGCTTTTCAAGAAGCTTCACAAAGATGGCAAGAATGAAGCCCACATTGGAGAATGGGATTCAAGAAGAGTATTCGACTCGAATCAAGTGAAGATGAGTCCTCCAAGAAGAAGGGACTTGTCGGAATTGCAATCAAGGAAGCTCCATCACTATTCTCCACTCCAACTTGCCTTATAGCAAAAGGAGATAAGGTAAAATTCCTTGATGATGATGAGCCTTCATATGATGATCTTATGGATATGCTTGTTGAACTAAATGAATTTCTTGGAAAAGAGAAATCAAAATTTAAGATCTTGAAGAGGGAACATACAACTCTACAAGAATCTTATAAGGAGCTAAAGGAAGCTCATGATTTGCTCATCCATGAAAAATCTTGCACTAGCATTGGAATTACTTGCGATATTATAAATGAAATGCCTAGTGTAAAAGTATCTAAATCTAGCATATCTACATCATGTGATGAACTCCTTACCTTGCCATGCTCTTCTAATATTGATTCTAGAAATGCCATATCTTTGTCCATGATGATTTACTTGTTTATGAAAACAAAGATTTAAAGGAACAAGTGTTAAAATTGAACAAAAGCTTGGAAAGAGCATACAAAGGAAAGGCTACACTTGATAAACTATTAAGTGATCAAAGATGTTCATTCAACAAAGAAGGACTTAGGTACATTCCCAAGAAAGGTAAGAAACCGTATACAAGCCCCAAGGTTTGTAAAAGAAAATGGTAAGTATTGTACAAAATGCCGGGATTTGGGACATGAGTCTCAAAATTGTTCTAAGGGTAAGATTCAATCCATTGGTTTATATGACTCATGTTATATGCTTAGAAAAACTGAAATGGAAATATTCTTGCTCATTTCATTGGCACCTCGATTTTGGGTGCTAAAAGGAAATCCATTTGGGTGCCCAAAACCTTGGTTACTAACCTCCAAGGACCCAAACAAATTTGGGTACCTAAAAGAACTTGATTCTCTTTGTAGGTGAACTACAAGACCGGTGGAAGGCATTGGGTGTTGGATAGTGGATGCACTCAACACATGACCGGAGACCGAAAATGTTCACCACCTTTGAGAGCGGAGCAATGAGAAAATCACCTTTGGAGACAATAGCAAAGGAAAGGTGCTTGGTTTGGGTAAAATTGCTATCTCCAATGACCTTTCCATTTCTAATGTATCTTTAGTAGAAACCCTAAATTTTAATTTGCTATCCGTTGCTCAATTATGTGATTTAGGCCTAACTTGTTCTTTCTCTAAAGAAAATGTCATTATTTCAAAAGAAAATGAAAAGGAAATTGTTTTCAAAGGTTTTAGATTTGGAAATCTTTATCTAGTGGATTTCACTTCAAATGAGTCTTGCTTAAAAACTTGTTTAATTGCAAAACATCTTTGGGTTGGTTATGGCATAGAAGGTTAGGTCATGTGGGTATGATTCAACTTAAAAGCTTTTCAAACATGACTTAGTTGTTGGCTTGAAAGATGTGAAGTTTGAGAAAATAGACTTTGTAGTGCTTGCCAAGCCGGAAGCAAGTTGCAAACTCTCATCCTTCCAAAAGTATCATGTCAACATCTAGGCCGTTGGAACTCTTACATATGGATTTGTTTGGGCCAACAACCTATAAGAGTATCGGAGGCAATAGTTATTGTTTAGTCATTGTAGATGACCACTCTAGATATACATGGGTGTTCTTCTTAAATGACAAAGGCGAAACCTCCTAATTTTCAAAAGTTTCTCAAAAGAGCCCAAAATGAATTTGATTTTAAAATAAAGAAAATTAGAAGTGATAATGGTTCCGAGTTCAAAACACTAAAATTGAAGATTTTTGTGATGAACTTGAATAAAGCATGAACTTTCCACAACCTACACTCCGGAACAAAATGGAGTTGTAGAAAGGAAAATCGAACATTAATTGAAATGGCTAGGACAATGCTTGATGAATATAATACTCCGATAGATTTTGGGCGAAGCTATTAACACCGCTTGTCATGCCATAAATCGACTTTATTTGCATCGTCTTTTGAAAAGACTTCCTATGAACTTCTCATTGGGAGAAAACCGAACATTTCCTACTTTAGAGTATTTGGGTGCAAATGCTACATCTTGAGAAAGGGTGTTCGGCTCTCTAAATTTCAAAGTCGATGTGATGAAGGATTTTTATTAGGATACTCTTCAAATAGCAAAGCTTATAGAGTCTTCAATAAAAATTCGGGTTTGGTTGAAGAATCTTGTGATGTGCAATTTGATGAAACTAATGGCTCTCAAGAAGAGCAAGATAATTTGGATGATGTAGGAGAAGAAGGATTACGCAAAGCTATGGAAAACATGCAAATTGGCGACATCAAGCCAAAGGAAGATACTACATCACCCACCTCATCAAGACAAGTTGAACCACCTACTTCTTCAACTTCAAACGATGTACAAGTAATAGATGATGAAGCAAAAGATCAACAACAACCCTTCAAGATCCATAATGCAATTGCAAAAGATCATCCAATAGACCAAATATTGGGTGATGTGAGTAAGGGTGTTCAAACTCGCTCTAGAGTAGCTTCATTTTGTGAACATTATTCGTTTGTATCTTCTCTTGAGCCAAAGTTTGTAGAAGAAGCTCTAGATGATCCGGATTGGATAAATGTCATGCATGAAGAGCTAAACAACTTCTCCAAAATGATGTATGGACATTGGTGGAAAGGCCCAAGGAGCAAAATGTGATTGGTACAAAATGGGTCTTCGAAACAAGCAAGATGAGAACGGACTTGTGGTAAGAAATAAAGCAAGGTTAGTTGCTCAAGGCTACACTCAAGTTGAGGGTTTAGATTATGATGAAACCTTTGCACCCGTAGCTAGACTTGAGTCAATTAGAATCTTGTTAGCTTTTGCATCTAGCTTTGATATTAAATTATTTCAAATGGATGTTAAAAGTGCCTTCTTAAATGGAACTATCTCCGAACTTGTTTATGTTGAACAACCTCCGGGGTTCGAAGACTTAAAATTTCCTAATCATGTATACAAGCTCTCTAAGGCGCTATATGGTTTAAAACAAGCTCCTAGAGCATGGTATGAGCGCCTTCGAGATTTTCTTGTTTCAAAAGGATTTAAAATTGGTAAAGTAGATACCACTCTATTCACAAAATTATCAATGATGATTTCTTTGTTTGTCAAATATATGTTGATGATATTATATTTGGTTCTACTAATCAAGACTTTTGCAAAGAGTTTGGTGATATGATGTCTAGGGAATTTGAGATGTCAATGATTGGTGAACTAAGCTTTTTCCTTGGACTACAAATCAAGCAATTCAAGGATGGGATTTTCATAAGCCAAACAAAGTATGTGAAAGACTTATTCAAGAAGTTTGGGATGGAAGATGCGAAACCTATCAAAACACCAATGGCAACAAATGGGCATTTAGACCTCGACGAAGGAGGTAAGTCGGTAGATACTAAGCTTTATAGATCTATGATTGGTAGTTTGCTCTATCTTACCGCATCTAGGCCCGATATCATGTTTAGTGTTTGTATGTGTGTTAGGTTTCAAGCTTCTCCAAAAGAATGTCATTTAAAGGCCGTAAAAAGGATTTTGAGATATTTAAAACATTCCTATAACATAGGGCTTTGGTATCCTAAAGGTGCTAAATTGAATTAATTGGATATTCGGATTCCGATTATGCGAGTTGCAAAGTGGATAGAAAAAGCACCTCGGGATGTTGTCAATTCTTAGGAAGATCCTTAGTTTCTTGGTCTTCAAAGAAACAAAACTCCGTAGCACTTTCAACCGCCGAAGCCGAATATGTTTCCGCCGGAAGTTGTTGTGCTCAATTATTGTGGATGAGGCAAACTTTGATGGACTATGGAATCATTTTTGATAAAGTGGCCTTATTGTGTGATAATGATAGTGCCGTCAAAATCTCAAATAATCCAGTCCAACACTCAAGAACCAAGCATATAGATATCCGCCACCATTTCTTGAGAGATCATGTTGGCAAGGGAGATATTTGCATTAGCCACATCCGGACCGAAAACCAATTAGCGGACATTTTCACCAAGCCTTTAGATGAAAGCCATTTTTGCAAACTTAGGAGTGAGTTAAATGTCTTAGACTATTCCAACATTGCATAACTTTATGGCTCACTCAAATGCATACCTTTTGGAGTGGCTTGGACAATGTTGTGAAAAAGGTTCTTGTGAAAAGGTTTTTAAAATTTGATTAAATGCAAAATTATTTAAAATTATTATTTTAATACATTTAATGCATAATGATCCTTAAAGATGTTAGTTGAGTGCAAAACTAGGGATCATTTGCATACTATACCTTTCTTCTCAAAATTCGCAACTCCCGTAAAAATCGGTACTACCGCAGCCTCAAGCGGTACTACTGCTGAGCTGAACTACCGCACTTGCATGAACCACCGGATATGACTTAAAAATTGGGTGGTTTCAAACCCTAGTTCCTCATGGCCTCTATCTCTCTCTCCTCTCTCTCCCCACCAGACGGTTCTTCCGCCTCCTCACCGCCTCTCTCTCTCTCTCTCTCTCTCAAAACTCCACAAAACCGAACTTGGATCTTCTAATCGCTCGGTTTTCCTCGGATTTTGAGCCTTGCCTTCCCAAGGACTCACCTCCTCCATCCCTCAAGGTATTTCGGATCATCCCCATCTTTTATTGTCTCTTTGAACTCTAGATTGATTTTTAGGGTTTTCAAATGAGGATGATTTCTTGGGTTTAAACTAGGGTAAATGTGGTATTTTGGTATCCGAGGTGTTTACACACCCATTCCATGGATTCAATCCAAGAAAATACCAAAATCGCAAACTCATTGCTTTACCCTAGAATCGGTCAGCGAGCGGTACTACCGGCCGATCGAGCGGTACTATTATCACGAGCGGTACTACCGCCCCGCAATCCAGTACTACCGATTGCCCCGATTAACAATGCAGACTCTTTCAATTCCTTTTCAATTCTATTTGATCCATCCTAGTAAGGCTCTAATCATCGTATCTTCTTCCTTTTAGATGTCTCATTACTAGGAGAGCGACTAGAGACTTTACTCCTCTGCCGGACAACCGGAGAGTCCTCCACCGCTCCCGCCACTTCGAGGCCTCTCGAGGCGCCCAGACCGTGGCAAAGGTCCATGAGGAGACATAGTCGAGGGAGAGCGAGCCACCGCAGCAGCAGATAGCTCTCCCATGGAAGATTCTCGAGGAGGATCTCACCGAGAGGAAGATCCTCAAATTGACTTGAGGAAGATTTCAGAAGACTATATCGACTTCGTCCGCAGTAAATCGAGATGAGTTACCCTCCAACTCCATCAACCCCAAGTTTCACACCAAGTTTCAGGAGCAAATTTTTGATCAGCTGTATGGAGAGAGTCGACAGTTTGCTGATCATAAGTGGGTGGATTGGGAGCACTTATCCTCCATTGACAAGTATGATGGCACTCTCGTGCTTTTTCAATGATGTGGATCGATCACCGGCGACACCGCAATCGGACTATAATGAGGAGATCATTCGCCGCTTTATGCTACAAGGCACATTTCTCCAGATTTTCAAGACATGACCGGATGACAAGTGTGCACAGCTTGGAGGCGACCAAGCATGAGTTCGAGCTTGCCTTGAGAGCTGAGTTGAGTGGGCATGAGAAGGTATATGACAAGCCAGCTCTTGAGATCTCCGCTTTTTCTGCCTTCTACAACCTCAATGAGAGGTCTGTCCCCGGCACCTTGGTTGGTCTTCTCCCTATTCCTAGCATCATCAATAGGATTATCAACCATACTATTCTTCCCAAGAGTGGGAATTTTGATGCCATAAGAGGACATGCTTGGAATCTCATAGATTACATTATGAGAGGTCAGAAATTTGATGTGGTGGACTTGATCATCAGGGAGATAGCTTCCTCCAAGAATGACAGAATCAAGCGCATCAATTATGGACCCTACATTTTTGCCTTGATTGAGACCAAGTTCAGATTCAGAGGCAGCTACAACAAGCGTCATAAGGCATATAAGCCGAGACCTGAGCCTCCTATCCCCACTGCCGCCAGAGCTCGACAGTCAGATCCAGCAGCAGGAGGATCCTCAAGAAGCGACACAAGCCTCGCAGCCTGAGCGGCAGCAGGCGCAGCTTCTCGGGACCGACGTGGCCACTCTCTCTCAGATCTACTCCACTGCCTCGATGAGAGAGTCTCGTGCCGAGGGTTTGCCTCCTCTCTTCTCGCATGGACTCCCCGGATGGGCGTGTTGCGACCATCGAGCGCCCCTGCTCGACCTCCTTCGCCCATGCGCTATACTCGTCGCCGTCATGATCCTTCTCCTCCGGTTCCCGTGAGTAGCTTCTTTTGGTATTTGATGCCAAAGGGGAGAAGAATGGAATCTAGGGCTATTAGGGCTATCTATCTCTATTTTATGTTTTATGAATGATTGTAATGAACTTGGTTATCTATGCTTTTGATGTATTCTGGATGTAATGACTATTGTTTACTTCTATGAAATTGCTTCTATCATTTGTCTCATGTTATGATCTCAATTGTGCATCTTGTCAAAATTGTGATAAAATGAGATTTTCTATCTTGTTGTAAAATTTCATGCACAAATTTAGGGGAGTATCACCTCCTTGACTTTAAAAGGAAAATTCATATTCTTGCCAAAATTAAAATCATTGCTAGAATTTTCTCTTTCAAAGTCACAAAAGAATATACAACTAATTGTCAAAATAAGTGGTATATTCAAACATTAAATTTCCATATAGTGTGTGTTGTCATCAATTACCAAAAGAGGAGATTGAAAGCATCTAGGCCCCTAAAATGATTTTGGTAATTAATGAGTTTATATGAATATGAGACTAACTGCTCAATGAGATGTTTAAAGGTTAAGTCCAGGTTATGGTTGACAAATGCAAGCCAAAGGATAAGGATGAAGATCAAACATGGTTCAAGATAGAGGTATTTTAAATAGGATCCCTTTTTCAATTTTACCGGTCTTAGGAGAATCGTGGAAGACCGGATTATAGGATAAATAATCGTACCATAAAGAGGATCATGACAAGTAGCTTGATAGCAATTCTTAAGTGTCCATGGATCAACTAGGATCATGCATTCTTGAAAATCTGTTTTAAAAGCCAAAACTGCGTACTCATCGACGCACGGTAGTTCCGAGCTTTTAACGCCGGTACTACCGTCTAGCGGTAGTACTGCTGAAAAATCGGAACTACCGCGATCGGAAGTTCAACCTCAAGCGGACCCATTTTTCCGAGAGCACCCTCCGGACTCATTTCCAAAATCGAGGAAGCGGTAGTTCATTGTCGAGAGCAGTACTACCGCCATGTGTAGTTCCGAGGTGGATCGGACCCTTTTCTCCGAGAGCACCCTCCGGATGCCCCGAGTTTTAGGAGAGCGGTAGTTCATTGTCGAGCGGTACTACCGCCACGTGTAGTTCCGGATAGGAATCGGAGCCTTTTTCCGAGAGTGACTTTTGAGCTCGGCTCAGCGGTAGTATCTGCTGACTTTGCGGTACTACCGGTGAACGGTAGTACCGGACTTTACAACGCCGGTAGTACCGCTACCGACGGACCAACGGTCACCGCAGAAGCTCGACATAGCCGCCTCGATGCGTCGAGATAGGGGAGCGGTATTACGGCCTCGCACCGCCAGTAGTTCCGCCGCCGATTTTTCCGGAATTTGTTCCAAACGGCTAGTTTTGGTAGGTGGAAGGTATAAATACCGCACCAACGCTCATAGACGAAGTTAGAGACTCTATTGATCATTCTTGAGCATTGGGCATTCACTCCACACCTACTTTCACTCTTGAGCATTCATTTGAGGTGTTTGAGCAAAAAGTGCATAGCATTCATTAGTTTGATCCTTGTCACTAGTTTGCAATCAAGCGAAGCTCGTGGTTTGTTACTCTTGGTGCTTGCCGGCACCTGGACGATTGGGAGAAGCTTGTTCGGTGATCTTCTCAAAGAAGCTTGTGAGAAGACCCGCTTTCGTGTGAAGGTTGGAGCTCGCCTACCGGAGCGGGGAAGAGCTACCTCTAGTGATCGAGGTGCTTCGGCTCAATTCGTGGAGCCGGTTCGATTCATTCGAGCTAACCTCAACGTGGACTAGTGGGAACCGGCAAGTTTCCGATACCACGGTAAAAACATCGAAGTGTGTACATCTCTCTATTGCTTTCTAAATAGCTCTAAGTTTACATGCTTAGTACTTTGTTTAGTCCTTGTTATTACTAGTATTGCTATTTGCTTGACTAGTATTGTGTAGGCTCAAAATTGTCTTTCATTCTTGTTCTTAGAATTAGAGAAATTTAGCCTAGTTGAAAAGAAAATTTAAAAACCGCCTATTCACCCCCCTCTAGTCGGTATCCTTGATCCTACAATAGTGACCAAACATAATTCACATCAACCCAAAACCTAATTCCCAAAATCCGAGAAATAAACCTCAGGGGTGGTTTGACAGCCAACCAAGGGCCGGTCAGACCGGTTGAGCACAGTACAAAATATGCTCTCACTACTACAGAAAACCCTATTACAGACGGTTCAAAACCATCATCACAGACGGTTTTCTGAACCGTCTGAATTTATGGGTCAGTGATAATCGAAGGTTATCACAGACGGTTTTCGAACCGTCTGTGGTGTAAATATCACAGACGGTTGTTCACTAAAAACCGTATGTGATAGCTGATAATCACAGACGGTTTATAAGTAAAAACCGTCTGTGATACTCGTTTTCTCCGACGCCATCAACACAGGCGGTGTCCAAATTAAAATCGTCTGTGTTAGTGTTGGTCACAGACGGTTTTGTCAAACCGTCTGTGATTTGGCGTCTAGTATTAGGCTTTTTGTAGTAGTGTCTCTAGAAAAAACGCAACCTCTATTAAACCACCGGCCGTACCACCAATTAGTCTGACCGTCCAACTAGCCTGTCTGATTGATTTCCCTAAAAACTCTGAAAAATTGCAAGCTCTGTAAAATTTAAATCTTAACTCCTCAAACTTAGCAATGATTCATCGAATAATGTTCTAGACCTTCTCACGTGTTCTCTCGTAAAGCTATTGAGCTGGCACAGTGGTTTGCTGATACATCGATCATGGCAGCGCATATATAGGAACAGAAAGGACATATATGTTGTGGTGTGACTAGGATTGGGGACGTTAAGGTTGATGTTTGAGTTTGACAGAACTCTCACTTCCCCTTTTTGTCTTTAATTTTCTAGCATATTTATTTTTAGCAAAATAAATAGTTGATTGGTTGAAGGGTGGTATCAACTATCAAGTATATTTTTTTCTTGTAGATCTCCTTTCTTATTTTTCTCCTTGTAAACTTTATATATTATTTATTTAATGGGATTTCTGCCACTGTATTGGCCTCTCGCTGGACAGAGATACAAGGTATTAATTGCATTCTTATCCAGATTATTCCCAATAAAATATAGTACTGCCAGGGAAGTTACTTTGCTTATATTCTCAAACGTTGCAACATTTCATTTGAAATGCTCCTTTACAACAAATTTAGCCACCCGCTCGCTTCCATTTGCTGGACCAACCCAGCCAAAATCACGACCGAGACGTGCTCAAGCACGCATACTGAAAGGAAAGAAAACACTCAAACAACACAACAATGCATGCAACTGTAGGAATATATCTTGCAGGTGAGCCATATCTGTGATGGATGCTACAAGGCGCGCGGCTGTTGCGGTTGGCTCGGCGACGGAGATCAGGTGATGAGCTCCATGGATCGGATGGCCTCCCGGAGCTCTCGCTGGATTGCGGGGCGGGACGGTGCGACGATCATGTCGTCCCAGATGGACCGGGATCCGCAGGTGGTGGTGCCGTCGGGGTAGAGGTCGTGCAGGGAGGTGGCGTTCTCGTTCAGGTTGCTCGCCTTCTCCAGGCAGTCGATCTCGTGCGGCTCCACCAGCAGGCTGTTGTTCCCGTCCTTCCACGCGATCAGCTGCGACAAGGTGTTAGAATTAAGGATAATATCTCTATCAGAACTGAAGAGAGTTAGAATCCAATCTACCTGGGCAGAGCCCAAGGTGTTGGTGCTGTACAGCCTGGCGCCGTCGACGAGACTGCAGTATCTCTGGAATGCGGCCGCGAATCTCTTGTGCGACATGAGCTGCGACTTCACCCTCACCGCTCTCCCCATGATGATCGCTCTCCTACATGAACAGTATCGATCGCCATCAACACTTGTACAATTGCTAATCTTTTTCTTGAACAAACAAAAATTACACAAAGTTTGAAGCTAGCTAGACCATAATAATTCGTACGTTACCTGATCCCTCTGGCGACGGCAAGGTAGGCGTCGCAGACGACGCCGACGACCTCGACCCTGTATGGCTTCCTCGCCGCCGCCGCCGCCGCCGCCGTGCCGTTCTCTCCGTTCTGCGCGGGCTCACCGTCTTCGTGGTCGGGGACGGGCTCCCAGTATTCCTCGGTTACGGTGCCGTCGTCGTCGACCTTGTACCCGACGCCCATGCGGTAGCGCTGGCGGTGGACGGCGCGCGCCATGGCGATGGTCTGCTCGACGAAGGGCTCCCAGGAGAGCGTGCCGTCCAGGATCACGTCGCGCCCCTCGTTCAGCGCCGTCACCAGCAGCGACGACGCCGCGTCCGTCGAAGACTGGTGCACCTGCACGCGCGCGAACACGTATCAAGTATGGAAACTGAACAATCTTTTTCCTTCCCCTTTTTTTGGAGGGAAAGTATGAACAAGCAAGACGCTGACGTGGTGTGCAACAGAAGTACGCGAAGCCCAGCCCATTAGCCGCTTCGGTGATTCGTGGCCCAGCCGCTAGCGACCCAGTGGCGTGGCTTGATCGGTGCACTGTATCCGCAGGGCCGGATTGAGCCGGCCTATTCTTGACCCACTCAAAGAGTCCAACCTCTTGTCTGTTAGAATTATTATTTGGTAGAGGTCCCGTTTAGAACTTTGCGTCGATATGTCTAGGAAATGAACATTTTGTTTTTTGAGAAGTGCTATAAAACATTCGACTATTTTTAAGGCAAAAATAGTTAGATAATCTAGGGATGTTGGATCTCTATCCAATGGATCCACTCATATAAACATCCCCTCTAAAAAAATATCTCATATAAGCACCCTAAAAAAAAGATCTGGTCTAAAATCTGACTATTTTTGCTTTGAAAAATAGTGGAATGTTGTATAGACACCCCTTATTTTTTTCGATTACAAAAAAGACATACATGTATGTATACATCACCACGTATACACTACACGCACGTATATACGAGTGCATCTTTTTAGCGTACGTTTAGACAAACGGAGCATTAATGCCCGCGTGCACAGCAAGCATTTATTCTGTCTGGTTCTGGGACAGGTCGGCCAGGACCCATGCATGGCCACTCTCTTTACTCCCTAGATCTAAACATGTCAGCTATTCGTATTAGTTTTTTCTTAATAGCTTTTGCCATAGCTGATGAACAGTTTAATTTTTGTTTTTTTCAATCACAAGAAAGATATACGGGTACACACATCATCATGTACATACTACACACATACGCGAGTACATTCTTTTAGCATACGCCCAGACAAACGAAAGCTAAGGACAAATCTATAACTTCATAAAATTTCTACTGAAGTATATTAGTGTGTACGTAAAAGGTAAACAGCAGGATTTGAACCCTCATACATCAAATTATACATCCATAGCTCTACAATTATATACAAACTGGTTACCAACTGTTTGATTTGAAGTGCCTATGGCACTTGGAATCTTGGGAAGAGTTGTTATTACTTCCCTAACAGTGCAGTTGGACATCAGAAAGTACAAAGTAATTAAGCTTGTGAATCTCCGATTGTGCATAAGAAGAGTTGGGATAGAATAAGAGTAGGCCTCTACCATCTGATATCTAGAGCAGATGTGAATATTCATTTCTGTTTGGAGTACTAGCAGCACAAAAAAAAAGATTTTCTATTTTGTTTCTACTAGGGGTGCAAACGGATCGGATTAATCCTGACCGATCCGGCACCGAATCCGATTGGTACCGAATCCGATTGGTACCAAATCCGGAGAAAAAATATGGGTTAGGATATAGTAACAGTAATATCCGTCTCGAATCTGATATGTCTTCAAGTTTGATTTCAGGTTAGTACTACTATTTGACGTTTCATTTTCTTTTGCAATGGTAAAATAAAATCTTCCACATCAGCTATTAAGTAGTAACATCAAGTTCTTGACAGTACGTCCTCCTACTCCATTTGTTGTACTGCATGTATTCCTTATAAACAAGTAGGGGTGCAAACGGCTCGGGTTAATCCCGATCGATTCGGCACCGAATCTGATTGGTACTGAATCCAATTGATACCGAATCCGAAGAAAAAATATGAGTTAGGATATGGTAATAACAATATCCGTCCGAATTCCTTTACACCCCTAATTTTTACGGTCGCTCGACAACATTACGAGGAGTTATTGTTGGGTAAGCGGGGCAATAACGCCCGCATTCACAGCAAGCATTTACTCTGTCTGGTTCTGGGACAGGCCGCCCATGGACCCGTGCATGGTCAGTCTCTGTACTCCCTAGCTCCAAACATGTCAGCCAAACTTGTTTTTCACCGATAGCCTTTGACCGTGGCTTAAATTGCAGTGGCTAATAAAAACAGTTCATAAATAATAATATATTTTATAAAAAAATGGTATAGTGAAAGGCATTATAACATACGGATTGTCATGTCACCTATTGAATTGTGATATAATAAAATATATAATATATTATAATATCAAAAATATAAAATAGTAATTGATAGAAGCAAACTGCAGCATTTGTATTGGCTCTGCTTGAAAAGACCCTAACGCTCCCGATCTCCGCTCAATAGAGAATCATCTCTCTTTTATTTACGTGGACCCAGCAAAGCTACCTCCTGCTCTGCATGCAGATCTACTCCTAGTGCTTTTTTTTACGTCTCAACTGCGATAGCTTTGATTAACAATAAATAAATAGTAGTAATAAAAAAAGAAAATTTTAGAAGAAGGGACGAATAGTAAGAGAAGTGAAGAAGAGATGCGTATATAAAATGGGAGTGAGAGGAGTTGGTGCGTATTATGTCTGTGATCCTGTTTTATCTTTAGAGCGAGATAGAAATGAAAGAAGTTAAGAAATCGCTTTTGAAAAGTGAAATATTTATATTAATTTCTGACTTCTCCTATCAGAGGAGGGTCCAAAGGCAGCGCTCCCGGTGCTCCACACACCGGAGTTGGCGCTGAACCGCGTCCTGGAGGTCTGGAGGGGCATGTCCCTGGTGGTCAGCCATGGTAGCAAGGTGGGAAGGGAGGAACCGGTGGGGAAGAAATAGAAAAATAGTTGCTTTGAAATGGGTAATATGCATCATGTCAAAATCTAACGCTAACGTAGGGCCTTAAGATGGTGGTCTCCTAGAGAAGCCTTTTCCCCCCCTAGATCAGTAGCTGCGCACTCTCGTGCTCCCACCATTAGGAATCTATCCTAGCCCACACTGCAATTCATATGGAACGTGGGAGATCCCGACCCATACATAGAGCGAGGTTATTTCTCCATAATTAAGTTCTATAGTTCGAAAGGTTATATATCTATATATATAGACACACACATAGATAAATAAATAAATATATATAAATATATATATACACAAAAAATAGTTCTTAAATACAATCTAAGTGTCGGTCGGTCGGATAAATGTAGCTAGCAGTCCTCCTGCCAGCTAAGCTAGACTACCCCATGAGTGGTGCTGACTGCCGATTCATACAGTCCAGCGGCCGGTTGGTCACTCGCTTTTGTACTCCAATCTCTAACTAGCTAGCCACAGCGGATTAACAGGGGGAACAAGGAGAGAATAACTGACGATGTATGACTTACTAACTGCAACGTTGGTGTGATGAGCAACTGAAAACAATGCTGACTGATATATGCAGCAATGGACATTGATGATGATGATATATATAATTGAACAGGATTGTGCTACGTATGTTATACACGTACGTACCAGCTCTGCTGTCTGGAGCATGTCGTTGTGGTGACCCAAGGAGCTAATGGCTCGGTAGATCACATCAGTCTCCTTGAAGGCGTCCGCCTCAACCACCACCGCGTTCGCCTCTGCCTTTGACCAAAACGGCCTGAAACATATCGCAAATCCAAATCATTTCGGTCTTAGAACCAGTGCGGTTTTCTTTTAAGAAAGCGTATTGAGCAGAGTAAGCGAGCGCTTACTCCTGCAGTATCTCCTTCAGCACGGTGCTCTTGCCGGCGCCCATCCCGCCGCCCATCAGCAGCAGGACCGGGCTGCGGTCGGAGAGCGCCACCGGAGTCATCACGTCGGTGCAATGCGACTCGTCGTCGTTGTTCATCGCCGTGGTGATGCCGATGGCCTTCATCTCCTCCACCAGCGTCGAGAACACCCGCGTCACCTTTAGGTCCCTCGTCACCCTTTCGAATCTCTGCTTCCTGCTCATTGGCAATTGAAACATCATTTAAATTTCATGCAAGTAACTTTTCCACTCGATGAGTAAGAGGAGGTTAATAACTTCTTAAAATCTGCTCTTAGGTATACCAACACAATGTAGTAAAAAACACAGTCCTACAAGCTATATCAAAGTCAAGAGCAAAATAGTACAAAGTTGTCTGTGACAATTATCTCACCGGTCTGACCACCTACTAGAGGACTGTCAGAACGTTCGGCCGATCTGACCACAAGTCCCACCGGTCTGATTGGTCTAAGACAGTCTAACCGTTCGGGTCACGGTGGTCTGACCGCTCGCTGAACAAAGACAAAAAACAATACGACATACAACCAAGAAAATAACTAACTCTTAAACCAAAAATCCAAATAAAATGAAACTTGGTACAAATTCTCCTTAGGATGTCAGCAACCTATTACAATTATGGACTGTGAAGATCAATATCAAAGTTCTGACTTTTATCCAAAACAAAGAAGGTTGCACTAAAACCAGGCAAAAGAGGGAAATCTTTATCTACTCTTATTTGTAAGTCCATGATAATTTAGATGACCTTGAATGAGTGCTTACATTTCATAGTAAGTTAGATCACAGTATAAACTCAAGCCAAAACACCCTTAAGATCAAAACTCCAAAGTCACCCAGCTCTTGATCAAAACCAGCCAATCAAAAAACCTTTTCATAAGAAGTGGCTAAACGGATGGTATCTGATCTTCAAAAGATATCTCCACCTTTTACACATCCTTGGCACTAAGAGGGGTCAAGAGGAGTTAAAATTCAAATAAGAAAACCAAAAAAATTAAAAGTACAAGGAGGAATCCGTAACACATTCATTTGGATGAAATTTGGATGTTTATTTCACTTTAAGATGAATATTTTACAACTACTCCCTTATAGAGGATAAAGCTATAAACCTTGAGTGCACACACAAAGTTTCCAACATAAGAAAACCTTAACCTCCCTCTCTCAACACATAAATGCTTAAATAGTGAAGACTCCTCATCTACTACCAAATCCTAATAACAAGCAACCTTTAGTGGATACAACCACTTAAATTTGAGGAAACTCGGTAACCCACACATACAAATGGATTTTACACTCTCACACTTGCACATTTTTCAAAGCACAATTTCTACATGGCTCTAATGCTCAATAAGGCACTCCATCCTTCAAGACGTGACATAAACCTCTTAGGCTACCGTCACGGTTTCGCAAACCATCTCTCCATCTGATATTGGATAATTTTCTCAATTACCACTCATTAGCTTTTGGTTACCACTCATTAGCGTCAAATTAAACAAAAGAAAATTGTTCAGGCAGAATAATGATGATTTGGTGAGAGGCTGAGGGCCAAGATTGGAGTAGTACATATGCGTGTCAAACATGCTATGAAATAAGTACGTTTTTTTCTGGGAATTAATTAGCAAGACTTGGAGGTGTTCAAACATTCCATTTGGGACCCTCTAATGGATGCAAAATCTTGAGCAATCTCATCATTGTAACATAGCGATAAATATAAAACCAACACTGTTGCGAGTGTATTTTATTTTTGCCATAAAAAATTATTCACGTTTACGAAAAAATATCTTTTGAAAAGGTCATCAATGTAATCTCTTTTAAAATGGTCATCGTTGTAATCATTCTATTGTAGGACATATATGGTCAGTCTTGGTCCATTGTAGGACATATATGGTCAGTCTTGGTCCAATAAAATTCAGTCGGAATATGTCAACTATCAATAATAACATGACAAGTCACGTCAAATAATTTTTTTAAAAAATAAATACAGGTGGTAGACAGCTTGAGATATAATTTCAATTTTGTTTACAAAGATGAGAAATAACAACATCACATTAATTCTTCGAAGTATTCATTGCGCATTATTTTTTTTGCTCCTTTGTGTGTTTCTGTTTAACCGAGTCAAGACTTCAATATTTACATCGTGTGACGTACCTATGTTAGATAATCTATTTTAGTACTTAAATTACTCCAGTATTTCTGTCTACTTCTGTTAATTGAACAAAGTGCGAAAACGAAATAGAGCCTGGTCTTTGCGGTTTCTAAAAATGACTTTTGATTTTTGTTATAGAAACTAACTTTCAAACAAGTATTTTCTTAAGACGGGGTATATAAGTTAATTGTAGTATATGTTAAAAACCTAATATCTTAATCAGCTAAAATCGCAAACGAGTATCTCTCCGTAATATCTATCATAAATAACCAAAATTAAAAAAATTTAACTAAAAATTATAAACTACAGACATAAAGAATAGATCCCATAGGCTGCAATGGGTTTGAAACTTTCACCTTGTAGCTTCCAACACCAAGTTCCTGAGCTTCTTTTTGGTGCCGCTGTCCACGGTCAAGGCCTGCACACACGTGGCAACGTCGTTATGGCAGCACGTTGATCGGTCGTTATGGCATGCTCAATATGGCTTGAGCTTCTAATTTCTGATTTATTTTTTGTACTATTTATAATTTTGTCTTTTTTTGAATTTTTAGTTTTTTTTGAGCTTTTTTGTCGGTTCTTTTTTTCCCGTATTCGTTTGCGTTGTCTGTGCTGAGCTAACAAATTTTTTATATTTTTCAATTTTTTTAAAATTAATTATATTGAATAAGCTTCTATCAGCTACAGTGTTTTTTCAATAGTATAGATTTTCAGCCATAAGCCACTAAAAATAAGCCAAACTGAACTGGTGTGCATCGTGTGTACAAAATTTTGTCACGTACGCCTCCCCGAGCTACGAAACGTGAGACGTCCACGTTGCTTTCAGAATTCAGGTCCGCCATATAACACGAGACTCGTATCGAGCGGGCTTTGCCTTATTTGCAAGACAGCTGATACATATGCTCATGTAAAAAAAATGGTCTTTATTTTCAGATTTTAAAAGCTACTTTTTAGTATTTCTACGATAATTAGTTTTTAAATAGAATATATTTTCAAAAGAGGTTTATAAGTTAATTATAGTATATATACTCTAACAATTTTATTTATATCGGTAAAAATCGTACGTGAGTTTCTGTTATTCCGCACACTTTTTCAGAAATAGTCTCAAAATCATCGGGTCGAATGAAAAAAAACATACTCATGTGCTTGTCTCTGTGACTTGTTTAGATCTAACGTTCTTAACTCCCTATTTGGAACGCATGCATTCGTTAGGAAGCAGTCCATTTTCCGTAGGAAAAACGGAGAAAATTATTGTGTTGCAAACAGAGCGTGGTTTTGAAAATAGTTCGCCCCGACTAATCATGATTTGTTCGCCCCGTGATCATTCATATTTCGCATGCGCGGCCTTTTCAAAGAGTCTTTACATTTTTGATGGTGTGATGCGAATGGACACGATATGATGTGTCTGAGTAAAGGATATCAGAGGTGATGGGGCTGAGCACGTGACACTCGAGCATGTGCTTTTATACGTGTGACCAGTGCATGCACACAAATTGAGCACAAGTAAACTTTGCAGAATTTCGAAATGTACGTCAATATTTCATGGAAAGCTATTCTGAACGTACGTGCTACGAGCACGTACACACAGTCATGAAAACCAGCGCTACGCTACCGTTTGCGCTGGCTTTAGAGCTGTCATTAATTATAAAGAAGGTTTGTCTGAATTTGCGCTGCCTGTTTTTTTTGTGACTTATGGTTTTTAGCTGTAGTTTATGGTTTTTGGGCTGTTTGTACGAGAGATTACAGAGTAACAGAAATTCATATGCGATTTTTGCCAATATAAATGAAGTCAATAAAGTATGTACTACAATTAACTAGTACACCCTATCTTAAAAAAATACTCCGTTTAAAAATTAGCCATCGTAGAAAAGCGGAAGCCTTTTGTGTTCGAAAAGAACAGGACTTCAGTGGGACGCTATGTGTGGAGTTACACACACATACCTGACTGATGAGAGAGGTCGCATGATCCCAGTGGAACGCGAAATATCCCAGCATGCATTTGTCCAACTCTTCTATGAACTTGACATAAAGCGACTCTGCGTCCGGGACGTTCGCGAAGAAAACGTAGATATCGTCCCTGCAATTCTTGGTCTTCTTCAGGTAGTTGTTTGCCAACTTGCATAGCTGGGGGCACTCATCGATGTCCTGGAAGCCCATCTGCCTAGCTGCAAATCGTAAGAAGAAATTAACGGGAAACTTTTCTATTACACAACGGAAAACAAACTGGCGCTCTAGTCTCAAGTTGATGCTGCCTCCGTTAGAATCCCCTCTCTCTCTCTCTCTCTCTCTCTCTCTCTCTCTCTCTCTCTCTCTTCTCTCTTTTGAGGATGGACGTCGCATTGTAATTCTCTTATTCTTTCCGAGCACATGAAGCTGTCGCGAGCGGCCCGATGTAAATTTGACGGCCCTGATGAGCCCGCCCACTTACACTAACGATCCAACAAGTGGTATAGAGTCCAGTTCTAATATCTCTAGCCCAATAGACACTATTGTGTGAATGTCGATGGATCAGACCGAGGGACCGTCTTGTGCGGTGAAGAGACCCGAGGACCGTCGATTGTACGATTAGGGGTGAAAACGGATCGGATACGGACGGATAATACCTCTATCATATTTGTTTTCATATTTTTTTTCGGATACGGATACGAATACGGATAACTCGAATACGAATACAAATACGAATAATATCGAATACAGATACGGATCGAATACGAATCGAAACGAATACGGTTACGAATATTTATCGGAACATGAAAACCTCTTAAACTATACATCCAAAATTAACGAAAATACGTAAATAGTTCATCTTGTCAAAACATTCATGAAATCTAATCAAGCATAGTCTTTTCATCCACAATGAAAATATACCCAATAGTCGATCATAACGTGACTACATAAGTAACAACAACGTGTAATTCATGGAATACACATGATGAATTATTCGTATTCATGCAATTCATCCTACTTTAAATTAATTATTTGGAGTTATTTGTCTTTATTTGGTTTCTGGATTTTCTGGAGTTTAAAGGTCACTTTTGAAATTAAAAGTATTTTTAAGTATGAAAATTAAATACCAACATTAGTTGGAAATATTTTATTAAGTCTAAAATGTCACCGAACTTCGTGAATTTTTCTGAATTTTGGAGTTTATTTCATATTTTTCGAGCTTAAATGAATTTCCAGTGCTTTTCGAAATCCAAAATCAAAATAAAATTAAAGTCCCTCCTCCCTCGGATATCCGTTTTGTATTATCCGGATAATCCGTATCCGTATCCGTATTCGACGGATACTAGGCTTATCAGATTCGTATCCGTATCCGATAAAAATCCGTATCCGTATCGATCCGAGAACTATCCAAAAAATCCGATCCGACACAACCAGATCCGATCCGTCCGGATCCGACGGAAACTATCCGATCCGCTTTCACCCCAATGTACGATGAAGGAGCGGTGAAGGGCTGGGGGACACCAATGTATGAAGAGGAAGATTGTTGGAATAGTCCCACATTGATTATGAAAGAGAAAGAGACCTAACTTAAAAGTAGGTGAGTCATTTATTTTATTGACTAGCATTTGAAATGAAAAGACCCTTACAATGGAGCATCTTCGTTTTCCATGACATCAATGCACACGTCTATCAGGAGGAGCTACTTGTTAAGCATCAGTGCCTAAATCACAAGAGGACACTTTTATTTTTCATTTAGATTTTGTATCCTTCCTGAGTCGGTTCAATCACTTGAGTATGAAATTCATTTCAAGCGCCTAGACCAACCAATTGTGATTGGCTAACACAAGGGTAAGCAGGAAAATGAACAAGAGTGGAAGCTTTCAATCGCTCTCTGCCTTTTGTTTCGAGTGGATGTTTAAAGCGAATAATTGTTTTTCTGACCACACATGGTTTGCTTTTTCTTCAAGTGGATGTTTATATCAAACAAATCTGTTCTCGACGATAGGTCATAGGTGCTTTTAAAAAAAGAAATAGGCGTTCTTTTTCTTCGAAAAAAAAATAGGTGTACAGCAGAGGCTAAAAATCCACCTCTTACACACTCCGGAAGAAAAAACAGTGGCCCAAGGGAAACTACAAAACAATACCCCATTAGGGAAGATCCAAAGGGATGCATGTCACAAATATTCAGGAACGAGTGTGTCTAGATATCATTCGAATGTTTTCTTTATAACAATTATCTAGATTTAAAACCGTTAGATTAGAGATTCAACCGTTCTTTTTTTTGAGGAAAAGAGGGATTTTTTTTAGAGGAGATGGGAGAAGAATTTATGGCCGTTGAATCTCTAATCTAATGGTTATAAATTTGAATGATAGTTAAAAAAATATCTGAGTTATATTTATCAAGACCTTTCAGGAACAGCAAAACGGCCACTTTATCGAACGGATGGCCATTTGCTCGTTTCAACTTGAAATAAAACTTCCCCTAAAAAAGCGGCAAGAAACAACTGAGTTTCCAGGGATAAAGAAAGCAGCGAAGCAGCAGAAGGAAAAATGGTCACTGACCGACGTAGTGCGACCACTTCTCGATGTGCTGGACGCGGCCTGAGTCGGTCATCTCCAGCCTTGGCATTACATCGATGGCCGGCGCCGGTAACCTTCCCATCCCCCTTCTCCTCCCGTGCCGGCGGCGCACCACGGCGGCAACGGCGACCGCCCCCGCCGTGGACAGCGCGGCGATGTTGAGCAGCAGCAGCCTGGCAAAACCATCTGCGCGGAAACAGAGGCGATAAAAGAAACAGAGCAAGAAAGAAAGGTGAGACCAAAGGAAGCATGGAATCAGTAGGACAGAACAGATGCCAGGAAGGATCGAGTGCACTCTGCTCGCTCTTGCCTTTCTGCATAGTGGAAAACCGGATCGAGTCGAATCGAATAGGATGGAATGGGATGGGTAGATGCCCAATCCCAATGAGGGGTTGGGGTGGGTGTAGATGCCTGCAAATTCTGGTAATGGTGCCTGAACGGGGGTGAAGTGAGGGAGAGAAGATGCTGCCCATGTATTTACGCAGGTAGATCATCATATATGCAGAGAGGAGAAGATGCTGCCAAGCTGAAAGGCCAGCTGAAAGAGATGTTGTAGCTGTATTTTGTTGGACCTGTTGCCGTTGCTGCACTTTTTTGAGACCGACTCTGCAGGAATATACCATCTTTTATTGTTTTCAACTTTAACAAAATCAACTTCTTCGAATATAAAAGTTTTTTTTTCACTTTAATAGCTATAAAGAGCTAAAAATATGAGATACACAACGAAAATAACTATGAAATAGGAGCCAAATAGCTAATGAAACAGCCAAAGTACAAAACGATTCAAATTATTACTAGACTAGTTTGACCACAAGCTTAAGACCGGCCTGACCGGGCTGAACGGTCTGACCGTAGGTTTGGAGCCGGTCTAACGGATCCCTTGTTTGTAGACTACAAAGACATCTCAGACCAAAACTTAAATCTTAAGAAATTGCTCAAATCTCATCCAAATATTTCTAAATTTTGCATAAGATTTGTTCAAGGCATTAGTAACCTAAACCAATAAAAAATTATAGAGTTCTTAGGCTAAGGTTCACTAAATCGAAGAAAATCATTTCTAAATCTCAAGAACACCCAAAACCCTAAAATCCAAATTAGTTCTTTCTCAAGAAATTTCTAATCAAGAGGATAATCTATATCTACTCCTATATGCCATAACAATCTAATCTAGGCATGGATTTGAGCTAAAACTATAGATCACTAAAACCCAAATTTGAGTCAAGAATAAGTAAAATCGGGCTTGATCTAGAATCTTGTTGTATGAGTGATCTAGATGGGTAAAGATGAATGGACTAGTGTAGGACCGAAATGGCAACAGAGGTGAGGTGAATGGTGCCTTCAAAACCACCCTAAGTATTCACACAGATTTCTTCTCCGATAGCTATGGCAGCTATGAAGCAAGAAGCTCAATGCTCATCGGAAGCTACAACCAGAAAGGAAAAACAAGGCAAGAAAAGAAGCAGGCAACCAAACGCAAGTAACCACAGCCGGTCTGACTGCAGTACCAAAGCCGGTTTGATCGAAGAGCGATAGTACCGCCGGGAAGGGCGGTAGTACCGAAGAAAGAGAAGGTACTGCCGTTGATTTCAGTCCGACCGGGGCAGAGAAAATCAAAAGCTACAGAGCAGAGTCGGAAAGCAAAGAGACAAATCCTTGGCCAGAAGCAGACTAAAGCAAAAGGGGGACAAAAAACGAAGAAGATTTTGGGCTACGAAAGGAAACACTAAAAGAAGAAAAGCAAATAAAAAAGAAGGGCAGATAGGCAACAAAAGAAAACAGAAAGCGCTGAAACCAGTCGGCACAGTAACTACTAAGGAAGAACTAAAGAACCGAGGAGATAGTCGACCTATTGCTGCTCTTCTCATGACAATCGATTGGAACTACAACCTAAACAGCAGATCGACCTTGAAAACAAGAGAATGCAAACAAAAGGGGCTATTCGACTAAAGAAAGAAATCAGACAAGCAGAGACCAAAAACTAAAATGCTTGAACAGAAAATGAGACCAAAACCGAATAGCTTGTGATTCTCTGATCCTTTGCTCATGAGTCTTTGGATTGCAACAGAGAAACAACCTCAGATGGGAAAACACGAATGCGGTTTTTTTCTAAATAATTCTAACCAACGAATTGCAACATATAAGACCTACTGCATTCGATAGGTGTATGTCCACGAAAGTTTGTTGTGAACATGCCGGTAAGGTGGAACTCAAGTTATCTCATGCTATAAAATCTTTTACCCTATTAGGCCATTTTTTCTGTTTTTATCCACACACACACACTATCAGAACCATACTGGCAACACACTACTAACCGAGCAATACTGGTATATTGCTGAGAAGTTATTAGCATTTCTAGAACTCTTTTACGAATCCACTTTTGCTTTATCTGGAGTGTATTATCCAACATCTCTTGTATTGTGCATCATATTCTTGCGATTGCCGTTGACTTGAAAGCTAATGAAAATGATGTAGTGTTACGTGAGACTGTGTACGATATGAAAACTAAATATTTAAAATATTGGAATGAGTTTCCATATATATACACGTTTGCATTTATTCTAGATTCAAGAGCTAAAATTGCAGTATTTCACTAATATTATTTCAATTATAGGTGAGTCTATAGAGATAGATTATTCTAACTATTTTACAACTATTCATTCACACTTGTTTGAAATTTATCAGAAGTACGAGCATAAGTTTCAGGGAGTTTGCTTACAACAACCTCCATCAGCACTCACCATAGGTAAGAAGACAAATGTGTGGGGTAGAATCTCTAGTGCACCAAGATCCTCCAGAAGATTAAACTCTACATCATCAAGTACTGCAGCAATCCATATCAGGGCCCACTGAAAACTATCAGTCTTTCTAGACAGCGATCTCATGCCTCACTATACAGAGAACTTCAATATTTTAGACAAGTGGCCCAAGCACAAGCTAACATATCTGGTGCTATCCATATTAGCACAGGATGTGTTAACCATTGTTGTCTAGAGGTTTCTTCTGAGTCTACTTTCAGTCTTTCTGGAAGAATATTAGAGGACAGAAAAACAATTCTCCCGAGTAAGATGGTGGAAGTACTTCTTATAGTAAAAGACTGCGAACAAGCTGATGCACGAATTCAACACTGCATGGTGAATACAGGGTTAGAACATGCGTTCAACAATCTCTATCTAGATGATGACGAAGGCGGTCAAGACATCGACGCTTCTTAGAGCATCCATATATACATCATTTTTTTATTTTTTGCCTATAATGCTGAGCTACAGACTGTACTATTTTTTTCTTTACCAATATTTTCTTAAGTTGAGTTCTTACTTAGCAAAGTTTTTAACGAGTCACCCATTTAAACATTAATAAAACTCATTATTATATTTCTACAATTTATTGTACCTTTTTTTACAATTTTATTGTATTTTATCTTTAACTTTATTGTGTCTTTTTCGAATTCTACATTTTTTAAATTATTATATTTTTTTCAAAATTTTTAGACCGAACAGCTAGCTGTGCCTAGCGGCCCATCGGGCAAAACGGATGTATGTCACCCAGCATGGCACAGCCTATTTAGGTTAGTGAGCTAAACAAGGAGTAACTAATGGGCTCCTACTGAATCGGGCCTGTGCCGGCCGTGCTGTGCAGCCCATCTTGACAGGACTGCTCCCGGCATAGTGGTCTGCTGGACGTCTACTAAAACTCTTGAGTTAGGTTGTCTTCGCAAAGATTTACCCTAGTATCGCTAGGTGACGTAGACCACCTTACGGCAACCTGCCGAACTCCGTCATAGGACCTTGGACCTCCCTTGGTACATGTGGGTTAACACCACAGCTAGGAAGAACTCTACCTGCAAAATCATATTAGCCGTAATCTGATGACCGTGGTGGGCGTGGATGAGGAGCCTAATGAAGATGAGGATCCACCTCTTTCGTCTGACAAAAAGCTTACTTAGTGGAGATTGGAAGATTTTGGCTATGGAGAAGAGAAACCCATTTTGTGTGTAGCCATAAAAGGAACGGAAGGGTCAGAGAAATTGTGTCGTTCACTCGATAGCTATAGGGCCTGTTCTTTTCGGCTGTGGCTTATGACTTTTGGCTGAAATTTTTGAATTTTAGCTGTTTACGGTACAGATTACGAAAAAACAGATACTTACTTGCAATTTTGGTTGGTACAGATATTAGACTTTTAATGTGTAGATCGTTTAACTTGTAGACCCCGTCTTGAGAAAATACTCTATTTGAATGTTAGGTACTGTAGCAAAAGCCAAAAGCCACTAACTTATGAGATAAAGAACATGCCCATAAGTTGGGTTGGGGGACGGATGTTCAATCGCACTGTCGATTCTTTGAATCTAGGCTCCGCCCGTGCGTCCATTCCATTCAGCGGCTCACGTTTCAAAATTACCCTGCTTCTCGCCGACTCAAGCCACCCACAATGCGGCGCGGCGACCAAGGGACTTTGTTCAAACATATCCTCCACCGACGCCCGTAAGATCATGTACAATGATACAATGTTACCTGTTTATAAATCTTATCACATAAAATATGGGATGACGTGAAGAAGAGAGATAGAGCATAGAAAATTAGGCTGTCTCTTCTGCAGTAGTCGACTGTAATGCGATAAACAAGACACATTGTATCACAAAGAAGCTATCTATAACGATATACAAAAAGATAACATATTGTATGAACTGTTTTTAGTACTATCTATAAATAACATAGAGAATATTATAGACAACAGCTATCTATACCATTGTACATACTACAAGGGACTCAACCTCACTTCCTGGTATGGGTGTAGCCACCAAGGAGCTTTGTTGGGCTCAAGCTTACTCTCCACCGATACCGGTAACCCTGTATGATATATATTTATTTTTATTTTATTTCTCTTCTATTTATATATAAATTTAGATTACACAAAATTATATCAGTTATATTTATCCCACTTTAACTTAATCCTCTCCGTTTTTAGATAGCTTATCGTTCTAGCTCCCCTCCAGTTTCACAATGCCTTCACTGCTGGTCCCTTCCCCCCTCCGCCACGGTGGAGTGCACCCCATCTCTGGAACTGCACGTCCTTTGCCCACGCAACCTCAACCTCGCTGCCTCCCGCCTCGACTCCAACACCGCGAACCTATGCTCCTCCGTCGGCATGGCCGCCCTCCGCTCCGTCAACGCCTACCTTATGCCCACCGCCCTCAACCTCTGCCCCTCCCCCCATTGCCACCCACGACATCCTCTCTGCCTTCCGATACCTCCTCGACCGCGTCCACCTCCCCCACCAGTCCTCCGCCACCGCCTTCGAGGACGATATTATTGGGGAATCACCCAGGGAGTCTAGACAAACGATGGTCGTCAACTTCTTACGATCACACACACATGTGAAACACAAGTAGACACAAATCGAATTTGAAACCAACACGACATACCATGCTGGAATCCAATACGAAAAACACCCGACTTTCCAACTCTAAATCTAAACATACTCTAACTTGACTTACAACTGCTACAATCCTTATAACTTATGACTGTTACAGTCCATACGACTTACGACCATTACAAAACTTGAACGTGGTCGTAGTTTATCGTGGTCGTAGAACCTGAAGACAACTAGGTTAACTCTATCAATCTCCTCCTTAAGCTTGTTGTCTTCCGTCTTCGATGTTTCGCACAACGATCTCCCCCTCATCTCCACGAACTTCATTCTTCCGAGTGATTTGGTCAGGATGTCTGCGAGTTGGTCCTCCGTGCAGACATGCTGCACTTCGATCACCCCCGACTCCACACATTCTCTTATGTAATGGAACTGTGTATCGATGTGTTTGCTTCTCTCTTGGTAGATTGGGCTTTTGCACAACATAATTGCCGACTGATTATCAATCTTCAAGGTTACCTTCTTAACCTTCATCTTCAATATGTCAGCCAACAACCGACCCAACCATACCCCTTGACAGGCCACCGCACAAGCTGCATTGTACTCTAATTCACATGAAGACAGTGTGATCACCTTCTACTTCTGCGAACACCAGCTGACTGGGTTCAACCCCAGGAAAACAACATGCCCGAAGTACTCTTCCGATTATCCGTATCACCAGCTAGATCATTGTCTGAGTAACCGACTAGCTCCAAATATTCTTCCTTCTTCTCGTAGACACACCCTAATTCAGTGTTCCTTTGATATACCTCAAGATGCGTTTTGCTACACCCATATGCTATGTTGTCGAATTCTCCATGGTTGTAGCATCGGAAGCTACCACGTTGTTGTTAGGATCTATGACCACGTTGTGGTCGGATCCTCCAACTTCGCCCACCGTGGTTGGTGCGTCGGTTACATAGTCTTCGAGACCTACATCACTGTTAGGAGGATAGTGCACCGTAAAGATGTCTTACATAGGTCGTACCTCTAACGATGGATCTCTGCTCCACTCCTACTTCCTCTCCTCCTCGAACACGGCATCACAAGTCGCCACAACTCGTCATGTCATCGGATTAAACATCTGATAGCCTTTCGTCTTTGAATCGTACCCAATGAACATCATTGGCTTGCTTCGATCTGCCAGGTTGGAGAGGTGAGGTGTGGTCATCTTTACATGTGCGACATACTCGAAAGTGCGGAGATGACCCACACTTGGCTTGCAGTCGAAATAGGTTTAGTAAGGAGTTTTGCCGATGACGCTTTTCGTTGGCACTCGATTTAAGAGATAAACGATAGTCGCGACTGCTTCCCCCAAAAAATCTCTTGGGATGCCCATGCTCTTCAACAGACTCCTCGCCATACTGACTATCATCTGATTCCTCCTTTCAAACACTCCATTTTGTTGGGGCGAGTAAGGCGCTATCAGATAACGTCTAATTCCCAACAGCTCATAGTAGTCGTCGAACTCGTTCGAGGTAAACTCGCCACCGCGATCGGTGCGCAGAGCTTTCAACTTTTGATGCTTTTTCATTTCGGTTGCACCTTTAATCTTCTTGAATGCCTCGAATGCTTCATCTTTCCTTCTGAGTAACACCAGCCACATATACCTTGTATAATCGTCAATCAGCAGCAGGAAGTAACTATTTTCGCGTGTGTGGTCGGTGTGATTGGCCGCATATATCACTGTGCCATAATTCGTGAGGACAACTTCTTGATACAAAGACGCAGTCGGAAACGGGTTCTGATGTTGCTTGCCGATCAGACAACCATCGCAGATGCGATCCACGTGCTCGATCATGGGCATGCCTTGCACCATCTTCTTATGAGCCAGATCCTTTAGAGCATAGAAGTTAACATGCTCGTACCTAGCGTGCCATCTCCACGCTTCTTCTGTGCTCCTTGCTAGAAGACACTCTGGGAGAGCAGGATTGATGTTCAATACATACATCTGGCTTCTCGATTTGTTCACCTTGGCCAGCAGTCGTTGAGTTATATCTAAAATAAACATTACTCCTCCTTCGACTACGATTCTGTAGTCGTTTTCATCAAGCTATCCAAGCCTGATGATATTGCTTCTCAACCTTGGGATGTAATAAATATTTGTGAGAATATGATGTTCACCCATGGAACACTCCAATAATACCAAGCCCTTCCTTATATCTCCACACCTGTACTATCTCCAAATTTGACTGAGACTTTTATCTTCATGTTAATCTCAACAAACTTTTCAATGCATCCAGTCATGTGGTTGCTCGCGCCGGTATCTAGATACCAAGCCTTATTTTGGGGGCCGCTCAACTTCGGTGTCACCTTCTCTTCATGCAAAAATACCTTTTCCTCAGGCATTGGGACTATATAGATGAGTTCTGTAGCATCAAAAACGGTAACAGAGGGGAGGTGAATGATGCCTTTTAAAAATCGCCCCAAAGTATCCACATTGATCTCTTCTCTTCGATAGCTAGAAGACCGAATGACTGGTGCAAAGAGAATCAACTGAAACCAGATCTTTCGTTAAAAAGGAAAAACTGATTGGCAAGTGAGAACGAACTGATAATAGCCAACTAAAAGAACTCTGTCAAAAGCAAACTGATCGATACTACTTCACTGTCGAGACAAGATACAAAAAAGAAGGTTCAGAGGAGGCCTAACCAAAAGAACTGAAGACTGAAAATCTTTGGCCAAGAACCGGAGACTGCAAACTGCAGAAAACACCTGGCCGAAAATGCTCAAACCGAAAATAAGAAAAAACTGCAGACTGTAATGAAAACAGAGCACCAGTCTGATTGCAGTTTAGTAACTGGACTGATCGGAAGTAAATAAAGTCTCAAGCTGGAGGCAGCAGCCGGTTTAGTACTGGAAGAAAAGAATTTGAATGCTCAAAACCGAAACCTGCTGAAACTGAAATAGCAAAAAAACAGAGAAACTGAATCTGCTGATCAAAAACAATGAAGAACTGCTGAAAAGCTGAAAAGCAGAGCTGGCCAAAGACTTCAGACTGAAATTTGTTTGTAGAGGAAAACTGAAAGCAGAGAGGGAACTGTTCTGACCGAAAACTGCTAACACAGTGATTACCACATTGCCAAAACAAAGACTAAGCAGGGGACTGAACTGCCGAAACAAGAAACAGAAGAAAAGCAAACGAAAGCAGGAAAGTGCAGACCAGAAAAATGCACATGCTGCAGAGAAAAGAAAACTGAAAGTCACGGCAGAAATCTGCTACACTTTGACTGAAAACTGCAGAGAAGAATGAGAACAGACAGAACACTTGAAGCCTGAACAAAGATTAAAAGATTTGAATGGAAAACTTCTCTTGAGACCAAGACAATTTAAGAGTGAAAGCTATTTGAGGCACACTACTCAAATTCCAACCGAGAGAGAGATCACACAGCTTTGTCAAAAGCAATCGGCAAAAGAACTGAAGAACAGAAATAGTAAGTACCTGCCGAAAAAGAAGATGCAACCAAAAACCAACCGCATGTGATTCTTGAACCTTTAAAATAAACAGAAGAGACCTCAGATCAAGAAAAACACAGGGCTTAAGGCAATCTTTTCAAGACCTCAAGAAATCCATATTCCCCTGCCAACAAAAGATGACCGAGAGCTACTCATAGTCAGAGGTCTGATTTTTGCCAAAAACTTGAGATTCTTGCATACTTTGATCATGAGACTCTAACCTGAATCTCATCCTTGGAGAAAGCAGACATCAGAGCAAGAAAAATATGAATGTGAATCTGAGAGCCTGAAAATCAAGATGAACACTGCAGGAGAGACAACATCCAAAGTATCTCATAAAAAGACATGAATGTTACAAGGAGTTCTCCTTACAGGCAACTCACCCCCAGTCACTCATCTGAGCAACTCACGCACACAAAGAGAAAACACAAAACACAAAACAGAAATAGTGAGAGACCCAAAACAAAACCCTAACTCCTCTCCAAAGCCATTCTCACACACAGACATGGAGAGACAAACATACCACTCTCTCTCATTGAGACCAACACACACATGGAGAGCAAATGCACAAAAACCCTCAAGTGGCTCTAGAGAACAACCTCTCTATTTATAGCCTTCCACTAATGGGTTTCCTCTTTAGTTTATCCATTAACTCTCAACAACTCTGCGCTTTATCCATTAGCGCCAACAACCTCCGTGCTTTATCTACTAACTCGAACCGAATTCGCTTCCGCTTTTGCAGTCTTGCGCTTTTCCCAAAACGCCCCTGCTGCACCTTCCGGGAAGCTTCCCCGTTCCTTGCTATGCCTAGTCCGATCATCCCGTGCCTCACCACGACTCCGCCTCAAAGTCCTGCAGCCATCACAGACAAGAAAACACATCACATAGCACCGCTCGAGATAATAGAATTAACATTTGTATTTATCTATAAACTCATGCACGAACCACCCAAATCAAACTCCAACTTTTAGAACACGCGTTAATTACTCATCACAAACATGGGAGCACCTCTCACATGGTCTATCAAGTTCACACACTTCGATCATCAGCAGCTAGGGGTCGTCATCGTTCTACTTCGCTACGAGATTCGCCCTTACTCTTCGGTTTGGCTTTGGACACTCTTTCACAAAATGCCCGTACTCATTGCAGTTGAAGCATTTGACCTTAGTCTTGTCGAAGTATAGCGGCAATCGCTCATCACAACCTCGATTACCATCTCCTCGGCCACCGCCTTGACCACGACCGATTCCCCGTCCCCTTCTGTTACACCACCTCTTTGAGCGCAGCTCGAGTCCTCATTCTTCTTAGCCTTCGAGCTCCTTTCTTCCCTCTTGCTTTCGACAAAGAGTAGCTTGTCTTCTCTGTCCTTCGAGTACCGTCGACCCTTGAGTCCTTCCTCGAAAGTTCTAATATGACTGATCGCTTCTGAGACCGACACCGTTTCAACATTGCCAAACTGTTCAATCGTGCCAATAATCTAAAGGAATCGGTCTGGAACTGAGCTGAATAGCTTTTTGACCATGTCATTTTTTTCCAGCTTCATGCCGAGCGAACGGATCTCACCCACCAGCATGGTGAGTTTTATGGAGTACGCGCTGATCAACTCCGAGTCTCTCATCTGTAGCTTGCTCAGTTATCGTTTGAGCACTTATGCTCGTGCCTTCTTGACGTGATCCTTGCATATTCACATCTCCCTGAGTGCGCTCCAGGCTGCTTTCACCGTCTACTTCTCAGTGATCGACATCATCACGTCGTTTAGCACAGCTTGCAAGATGGCCACCATAGCGCCTTGATCCTTGTTGCCGTCGTCGTCTCCATCTTCGACCGCCATCCAAACCCCTAGAGAATGCAAGATTAATTTCATCTTGATGACCTATATGACATAATTTGTTTCGTTTAACATTGGGTATTTCTTGTCGTCAGCTTGACAAGCACGCCTGTCTTGGATGGATCGAGTACGACGCCCATGGTCTTGATGAGCTGTCCTGACTTCGACGGGTTACTCGCGTTGTCGGCCATTGCTTCGTCCCCTTAAGCTCTGATACCAATTGTTGGGGAAATCGCCCAGGGAGTTTAGACGAATGATGGTCGCCAACTTCTTACGATCACACACACACGGGAACACACAAGTAGACACAAGTCGAATTTTGCGATGCGATGCAATGCGATGTGTCTGCGTCCTTTTCATCTTTCTTATATAGAGGAGCAACATAAACAACTTTGAAACCAACACGACATACCATGTTGGAATCCAATACGAAAACCACCTGACTTTCCAACTCTGAATCTAAATAGACTCTGACTCGACTTACGACTACTACAATCCTTATGACTTACGACTGCTACAGTCCATACGACTTACGACTTACGACCATTACAAAACTTGAACGTGGTCATAGTCTCCCGTGGTCGTAGGACCTGAAGACAACTAGGTTAACTCTATCAGATATCCTCGTCCTCCCCATCTTCTCGCCTGCCCCTATAAGTCACGCACTCCGTCCTCAAGGCCCCTGGTACCCCGCACTCTTGGCTGCCCCTCCTCACCGTCCTCTATGGGCTCACCTCCTCACCGGCTTGTCCAATAGCCTCAACGCCTCCCCTCTCCTCCCGCCACCACATCTAGTGACGTCACGCTCTACCTCACGGACAGCTACCCACTCTTCATATCTTGCGATGATGATGTCGTCACCTCTCTTGACGATGAGTACATCTCCAAAGTCCGTGCCAACGCTGAGGCCACTGTTGAGGCTGTCCTGCCACTCGAGAAGGAGGCCGATGATCTGGATGCAAAGAGGAGTAAGCTCACCTCAGAGCCCTCACGTCGGGAGGCGCTGGTGATGGGAGTTGCCACAAGGATCGAATACACACGAGCACGTGGACGTAACTTACGCACTCCAAACTCTTATCTCAGTAGTCATAACCCGTTTATGACTGCTCAGTTCTGATACCAAATGCTGAAACACAACACCAGAATCACACACACTAGGTTACCTATGGACACACACTACATGGGGAAGTCAAACAAACACAGAGACACGGAGAGAAGTTTTACCCAACGCGAACTCAACTTGCGTCGCTTTTCCTTTTCTTTCTCTTTTCTCTTATTCGACTTACCTTCTTCTCAATAGATTACATGGTATATATAGATAACCAAGCCGCACAGGCTACTCACCCACTACGACTCTGACTCTGACAATGACTAGTGGCCTATACTGAGTAGTTCGCCAACTGACTGAAGCACCATGTCATTCCATGACCTCTTGGGCTAAC
Source organism: Bonia amplexicaulis (assembly GCA_036346245.1). Taxonomy (NCBI): domain Eukaryota; kingdom Viridiplantae; phylum Streptophyta; class Magnoliopsida; order Poales; family Poaceae; genus Bonia; species Bonia amplexicaulis. Next base: position 22,965,147 of record CM070741.1, on the reverse strand, counting down.
GACTGCTACAATGACTGGCTGAACACGACTGTTAAAGTGACTGGCCGCACAATGTCTTCGGCCACACATGAACGCTATAGTGAAAGGCCACACACGTCTTCTATAGTAGTCTACCGAGTATGATGCCCACAGTACTCCTCCGAGTATGACATCCACAGTACTCGGTGCAGCTACAACCGGTTTGCTATGACTACGACCACAATGCACACGAGAGCTACGACCACGCTAGTCTTTTGAGCACTAAACGCTTCTGTAGTCCTCCAACTGCAGCTCCGACAACAGCTCTGACTACTGCTTCGAACCCGGCTTGTCTTTGATCATGTCTCTGATCATGGCTTCTCTTTGACCGCGTCTCCGACCACTACGTCTACAACCATGGTGCCTATGACCAGGATGCTTACGATCACAGTGCCTACGACCATGGTTCCACGACCGTGCACACTGTCGGCCACGGCGGTGCCACGACCACACACACTATTGACACGGTGCCACGATGGCACACACTGTCGACCACAGTGCCACAATCGTGTACACTATCCAACACAGCGGTACCACGACCGCGTACACTGTTGACCACGGTGCCACGACCACGCACACTGTTAGAGTTTGTAATCTTGTTTTTCAATTTATAAGTCGTAGTCGTGTACGACTTGGTGGTCGTGTACGAGTTTGGTCGTGGTCGTATAAGAGTTCGCTTCATAGTCGTAGCCAAGTTGGAGTCATAGTAGTAGTCGAGTACGACTATGTATCCGAGTCGTAGCCAAGTCTGTCCTGTGGTTGAAGAGCAGGGTATAAAAGGGCAGGCTATGTACCGAGAGGAGCAAGCGAGAGCACCAAGTCGACAAGATGTAGTCGCGGAGGGCTCCCGGGAATAGGGCAACCTGTGTGATCGCAGGAGCACTGAGTGGAGGCGATGCAGTTGCAGAGGAGGTGTAGAACATGGAGCAACCGGCGTGGTCATAGACGGTCGGCGTGACCGCAGAGCTTAAAGTAACCGGCCTGGTCATAGGCGATCGGCTTGGGCGATCGACGTGGTTGTAGGCGATTAGTGTGAGTGGTCAGTGTGATCGGAGGCGATCGGTGTGATCGCAGTGGAGGCAACCAGTGTGGTCGCAGGCAGTCTGTGAGATCACAGGGGCGGTAGACGTGGTCGTAAAGGAGTTATGACCACGGCCGCAGAGCAGAGGATCGCAGACATGTCCGTAAAGGAATTACGACCACGGCAATCGAGCGGAGGGCGTCTGCAGGAGCAGCAGACCTGGTCGTAAAGGAGTTACAACCAGGGTGGCGAGCGGAGGTGTTCGATGGAGTAGAAGCTGTGGTTGTAAGGAGTTACGACTATAGTCACAGAGCCGAGGACGGCGACGAGAGCGGAGGTGTCCACAGGTGCTGGAGACATGGTCTTAGAGGAGTTATGACCACAGTCCTGCAGGAAGGCGTGGTCATAAGGGTATGACCATAGCGAGCGGTTGATAAAATCACTGCGTGGTCGTAAGGCGTTACAACTACGGTGATTGACTGTTGTCGAAGGAGGTGCAGCGAGCGATGGTGAACGTGGTCGTAACTTTAGCTGAAGTTTACAACTGCGTGGTCGGAGCAATGAGGCGTGATCAGAGAGATCACAATGTGGTCGTAACGATTGTCTACGTGGTCGAAGAACCAGCAGAGCGACCGTAACGACACAGGAGGTGGTCGTAGCCACTACAACGTGGTCGTATAGCTACAGGAGGTGGTCGTAGCGGCCAGAGCATGGTCGTAAGATCCTGGGCACAGTCATGAAGGCTGTAACAAGTGGTATCAGAGCATGGGTGACAAGGCGAAGGCTCACGGGTAAAGCATCGACAGGGAGGCATGGGAGACGCTACAGATGATGAACGAGAGTGGTGATTGTGTGGAGGAGGTGCTCATGATACAAGAGAGAGGAGTGGGTGGCTCAGGCGCACGGGAGTGTAGGAAGAAGCAGTAGCAAGAGAGAAGATCGAAGTGGTCAAGTGGGAAAATAAGATTAAGGAGGCGATTGTTAGAGTTTGTAATCTTGTTTTTCAGTTTAGAAGTCGTAGTCGTGTACAACTTGGTGGTCGTGTACGAATTTGGTCGTGGTCGTATAAAAGTCCGCTTCATAGTCATAGCCAAGTTGGAGTCATATTCGTAGTCGAGTACGACATGTGTCCGAGTCGTAGTCGAGTCTGTCCTATGGTCGAAGAGAAGGGTATAAAAGGGCAGGCTATTGTACCGAGAGGAGCAAGCGAGGGCACCAAGTTGACGAGATGTAGTCGCAGAGGGGTGCCGGGAAGAGGGCAACCTGTGTGATCGCAGGTGAACCAAGTGGAGTCTATGCAGTCGCAGAGGAGGTGCAGAGCATGGAGCAACCAGCGTGGCTGTAGGTGGTCGGCGTGACCGCAGAGCTTAGATCGACCGGCGTGGTCATAGGCGATCGGCCTTGGGCGATCGGTCTGAGTGGCCAGTGTGATCGGAGGCGGTCGGTGTGATCGCAATGGAGGCGACCGGTGTGGTCGTAGGCGGTTCGTGAGATCCTAGGGGCGGCAGACGTGGTCGTAAAGGAGTTACGACCACGGCTGCAGAGCAGAGGATCGTAGACGTGGTCGTAAAGGAATTAAGACCACGGCGATTAGGCGGAGGGCATCCGCAGGAGCAGCAGACCTAGTCGTAAAGGAGTTATGACCAGGGTGACGAGCGGAGGTGTCCGTTGGAGCAGAAGCTGTGGTCGTAAGGAGTTATGACCATAGTCACAGAGCTGAGGACGGCGACGAGAGTGGAGGTGTCCGCAGGTACTAGAGACGTGGTCGTAGAGGAGTTACGACCACGGTCCTACAAGAAGACGTGGTCATAAGGGTACGACCACAGCGAGCGGTCGACAAAATCACTGCGTGGTCGTAAAGTGTTACACTACGGTGATCGACCGTTGTCGAAGGAGGTGCAGCGAGCGATTGTGAACATGGTCGTAACTTCAGCTGAAGTTTACGACTGTGTGGTCAGAGTAGCGAGGCATGATCAGAGAGATCACAGTGTGGTCGTAACGACTGTCTGTGTGGTCAGAGAACCAGCAGAGCGGTCGTAACGACACATGAGGTGTTCGTAGCCACTACGACGTGGTCGTACGGCTACAGGAGGTGGTCGTAGCGGCCAGAGCATGGTCGTAAGATCCTGGGCACAGTCGTGAAGGCTGTAACACACACTGTCGACCATAGTGCCATGACCGCGCAGACTGGTCGTATACGACCGCACAAGGGGACCAGTCGTAACGACCACACAGACTGGTCGTACATGACTACACACAAATCGGTCATACGCGATCACATAGACAAGTCATAACGACCACACAAAAACCAGTCATACACGATGACCACACAGACTGGGGTTGCTCCGACCACACACAGACTCTGGTCGCTCCGACCACACACAAAATGCGGTCACTCTGACTATACACAGACTGTGGTCGTTACGACCACACACAAGTTATCAAGGTTAATTTTAGCAACTGGAACTGGAAGCCGATGAGGAGGCGTTCACCGTGGACGTTTACAAGTTTAGGTGGTGGTGAAGAGCTGGGCCACCAAGATCGAGGACATGGATGGGCAGTGTATCGCGGCCGACAGCGGTGAGCTGGTGAAGAAGGTGGAGGCGCAGGTGCTGAATGTGAGAGATGCCGATAGGATGCATAGGGAGATGCTGGCGGCGGCGCATGATATTTCCAAGGGGGTCGCTGTGGAGGAGGAAGAGGAGTGGGAGCTCGACGCAGCGGTGGCCAGGAAGATTGAGGAGCTCGAGGGGCTTGCTGAGCAGTGCAACCAGGCCCTCAAAAAGTATGAATGCCTCACAAGAACTCTTTAGCTTTTCATTCTTTGAATTGTTTCATGTTCGTTCTTCTAGAGCCAATGAAGCAGTTGTAATTGTTAAGGGTATTAGAGATAAGATATTAGAGATAGAGTAGGATTGTTATTCTATCTCCTTCCTTATCTCTATATGGTATATCCTCTCTTGTATCCTCCTATATATATGACCCTTTGGGTCTCATATCAACACACACAATATTCATAACATGGTATCAGAGCAATATACCTAGGGTTTTGCCCGCCGCCGCCGCTTGTCTAGGGCTTCCCGTCGCCGACTACCCGTCGCTGACTCCCATCCCGTCGTCGTCGACTCCGCCCGCCTGCCGCCGACTCAGCACCGCCTCCCGCCCCCCGCCGCCCTCCTCCTGCATCGGGCTTCTCGCCGCCTCCGCCTGCAGGCGCCGCCGACTCGTCCGCCGCCGCCGACTCCATCCGCCGCCGGCTCGCGCGCCACCCACCTCCGCCGCGCCCGCCCGCCTCGCCTCCCCGTCTTGCCGCCGACTCCGCCGCCCGCCGCCTCTGCTTTGCTCCTCCGCCTCGGGCTCCTCCGCCGACTCCTTCGCCTGCCGCCGACTCCGACCGCCCGCGCCCGGCCGCCCCGCGCTCCGCCCTCCCTCCCACGCACGGGCTCCTCCGCCGCCTCGCGCCCGCTTTGGGTCTCCGCCGGTGGGCGCTGCGGTCGATCTGATCGGTTCGGTCGGTTTTGTAAACCGACCGATCGATCGAACCGAACCGACTTAAAAGAAAAAGAAAAACGTAGTTTAACCGCCGCCGCCCGGTAGCGCTGTTAGATTTCGTTCCTTGGTCGCCGTCTTGTCCAAAGACCGCCACCAATGGGTACTGCTTTCTCTCTCGTTGCGGTGATCTTCGATGGTGTTAATTACATCGACTTCGTGTCTCACAAGCGCTATTCATAACATGGTATCGAGCCCAGGTTCCATACCTAGTCTCCGCTCGTCTTCATTGCCGCCCCCGTGAGAATCGATCTCTCCGGGCGGCCATCTTCGCCGCCGCCGCCGGTGCCGCTGCTGCCCACGAGCGAGACGCTGCCGCGGGATCTCCACCCGGTGCTCTTCCTCTTCGTGGCCGCGCCGAGCGCCGCCAACATCGACGCGTCGGTCGCCGTCATAAACACACATCTCTGCACAGCAACCAGCCTCCTGGTGTGGCTCCTGCTCGACTGCTTCGTCTTCGGCCGCCCCTCCGTCATCGGCGCTGTCCAGGGCATGATCACCGGCCTCGTCTGCATCACCCCCGCCGCTGGGCTGGTGCAAGGGTGGGCCGCTTGTCTGGGTTGGCGGTGCCCTAATTAGCGCCATGATGTTGTCCATCATGATGTTGTTCAAAAAGTCATATAATTAGCATATGGGCCTCTTTTTTTTTGATACGTATGTGATTTAGTTAGATAATTGTGCTAAAGTGATCTGAATTGTTGTTAAGATTTGATAGAGAATCAATACAGAACAACATTGAGAGGGAACAAATTCCAACCACATTTGCAAGTTGTGATACGATCATTACTAATTCACACGTATCTATTTAAGTTAACTCCTCCGAATTAACCTTCATATCTCTTCAACTCTTGACTATTCTTCCTATCAACTGCATTATTTCCCTTGGCCTAAAACTTTCTATCAGGTGAGATGTGATCTCTACCCTTAAACATTTCTCAAGGTTTGAGAGCAATGGAATTAACCAAAAGCATTATCGTACTATTTTAGCTGCATTTTTTCTTCTTTGATTCTTGGGGTATCATTTTACTTGCAGAAGTAACTACCAATATATACTTTATATACTTTGAAGTCGTTATATATATAAAAAAAGCTTGTACATCACATGAACAAACAACATGATGCACGGGTTTACTTTTAGTTTTAGCAGAGGGCCCCCAAAATCTTAGATATGGCCCTGGACATTTGCGTTGTTTGGCCCATTTGTTAGGTTCTTAAAAACTTGGGTCACGTGGACTGACCATGTGCATTAGCATCTGATAGTTAGGGCACATCATTGTCCAGTTGGACATAAACATTGGGAGCAAGTGGAGCCTAAGTGCTAAGCCTAATTCTGTGATACTCACGGCAAAACTGATAGATGGGTGATTAGGAACTAAGGGTATAATGCAGGGATTTTTTTTCTTCTAAAATTTCCAGGTGTAACACGGATTTTTGGTAAAATGCAGTGATTTGTGTATAGTTTCCCCAAATATGTGTCAGTTGTCAGCTGGTTAGTCAAAGCAGTATTGCAGTACAACAAACAGCGATCGAGATATGTTGATATAAAACATCCTTTTTATTGTGGTTCAGTTTTTTGTATTTCCCTTGCTTTCTAAGTTCCCTTTGTTAGCTCAATTTATATTCTGATCTCATTCCAAACATTGCTGGGCCATTTTGCAGGGCGAAAAAATGGTATTGGTTTTCAGTACATGCTAAATGAAAAGAGAAGCCCTCCAGCTGCTGAGGTACTAGGTCTCAGGTACAAAACAGTCCTGAAACCTGCACTCGATGCTCTTGCTGACGAAACTAAAAGGGCCTCTATTGCAAAGCTTGATGAGTCAGTTTGTCTACAAAAGCAGCTGCAAGGAAATGCCAAAATCGTGGAGGAGAAAATGAATAATCTTTCCTGTCTGCAAGTCAAAATAAATGAGGTTAGTCCATCGTACATTACATTACATTACAGAATTCTACATTATACTTTACAGCCAAAAAATAAAATAAGAACTGAGCTTCCTTTTTCTTTCTTTTTAACCTTTGGCGTTTGGTCATGATCTATTTGTTAAAATTAAGTCATTAAAGTGGAGGCACCTCATACGACTCATTTAGCTGAACATGTTTGCTCTTTTGGCAAAACAAAAGTTATATATTATCGGTTCGCCAATGGAAGATGTATCCATCGTTTTTGGCTCATGATGCACATGATATTGTTAAAGTATAAGTGAATTACTCTTCTTTTCTCATCAATTTAATCTTTTGGGGAAATTGGTTTGTGCATGCAATTCAATATGGTACCAGAGCTAAGAGGTCTTGAGTTCAAAACTCGGCTGGCGCAATTAAAAAAATAATTGCAGCACATTTCTATTCCACGTCTTAGGCCTGAGGGAGTCTACATGTGAGGGAGAGTGTTAAAGTATAAGTGAATTGTCCGTCTTTTCTCATTAGCATAAACTTTTAGATGAATTGGTTGGTGCATATAACTCAATAGACATGATGCCTTAGCAACTTTAGTTGTCCTTATAAAGATTTATCAACACATAGCCAATTAAGTATGGCTAGACACTGATCTAGATTCTGTTATATATGTATTATAGTTGTGTATTTACCATATTGTGTAAGAGGCTTCCTGGATATATGCCATACCTATACGTGTATACATGTTGGCACATTGGCCTCATGATGAATACAAGCGCTATTCATAATATGGTATCAGAGCAAACCTATGTTTGTTTTTGTCAAGCCGCCGCTGGTTCGTAATCCAACCACCGCTTGGCTTTTCCATCACGCTCGTCACCGTCTGCTGTAGATCGTCACCGAGGCTTTCCACCTATCGTCGCCGCTGTAACAGGCTCTCCGCCTCTTCTCCAGCCGCCCATTCGCCAGGGAGGTTGACGCCTTACCGTCTAGATCATCCGGATCCGTTCTTCACTGCCGTCGGAAATCCCGTCGGGCTTCTTCTTCACCGCCGCCACCATAAAATCTTCCACCAATGTCGATGTCGGCCATCACTCACGGTCCGACACTCAGGAGCTTCTTACACTCCTGCATTGCATGGCTACTTTTGCACCATTTGGTTCTGCTGGTTCTGCTTCTTAGTCTTCCAGTGAGGGATCACCTTCTACTTCTCCTTTTTCAGGTATATCATCTTAGAATCTTGATTCTGGTGCTTCCTTTTATATGACATCTGATTTCACCAATCTTACTTTTATTAATCCTTTAGCTACTCCTATCACTGTTCAAGAAACATATGGTATCTCTCTTTCTATCGCAGGATGAGTCACTCTTACAAATTCATCCTTTCATGTTCTTATTGTTTCTCATGTTCCAAAACTAACCATGCAGCTCATATTTGCCGGTCAGCTCACTGATCATGGTTGTCATGTTATTCTCAATTATGATTCTTGTTGTGTTCAGGATTGTCGCATGGGGACTCTAGTTAGTACTGGCCCTCGCCGTCGTGACTCACAACGGCTCTGGGAGCTTGACTGGCTTCATTTTCCTTCTGCTGCCCCTATCAGCCTTGTTGCCTCCACCACCGCCTCCGCATTTGCTGCATCCTCCACCGCGTCTTTTGCTCAGTGGCATTATCTTTTAGGACATCTTTGTAGGTCACGTTTGTCTTTCTTACTTCATCGTGGTCTTTTAGGGTCTATGTCTAGTGATGCTTCTCTAAATTGTCAGGGTTGTAAACTTGGTAAATAGTTTCAACTCTCCTATCCTTCCAGTGAGTCAGCGTCTCAGTGTCCTTTTGATCTTGTTCATTCTAATGTATGTGGTCTAGCTCCTTTTATTTCGAAAGGAGGGCATCGAGATTATATAATTTTTATTGATGATTTTTCTCGGCATATATGCATATACTTTATGTCATCTCGTAGTAAGGTTCTATCCATCTACAAGACTTTTGCCACCATCGTCTATACTCAGTTTGACTCTCCTATTCATATTTTTCGTGCTGATTCTACTAGGGAGAACTTGTCAGAAGTTCTTCGTGGTTTTCTTGCTGAGCAGAACACTCTCTCTTAGTTTTTTGTCCCGGTACTCATGCCCAGAATAGTGTGGCTGAATGAAAACATCATCATCTTCTTGAGACTACTTGTACTCTCAGCTTGCTTCTGTTGTCCCACCACACTTATGGGTTCAGCCTATTTTTACTGCCACTTTTCTGATCAATATTCAGCCCTCTACTGCTCTTCAGGTGCGATCCCAGTTGAGTGTTTCTGTGGTAAGATTCCTGATTATTCCAGTCTTCACCTCTTTGGGTGCGCGCGCTATGTTCTTCTTGCATCCCGTGAGCATACCAAGCTGACTGCTTAGTCTGTGGAGTGCGTTTTTCTGGGCTATAGCGCTGGGCACAAGGGATATCGTTGTGGGATCCTATTGGCTGATGGACGCGGATTTCTCGGGATGTTACTTTTGATGAGTCTCATCCTTTCTATCCTCATTCTTCTCCTTCCTCCACTTCAGCATCTCTTATCGAGCCACTTTCTTTCCTGACTTTTTCTTTCACCCCCATAGTCACCACTCCACCACAGTCTTTGGTCTCTCAAGTGCCTCCTTCACAGTCGGCATCTTCTTCGCCACCGGCACCTTCTCTAGAGGTTCCTCCTAGCCTTGTTCATTCTTATCCTTTATACTATACTCATCGTTCACGAGTTGAAGATTCTTCTGATATGCTATCTCCTTTTGATGGGTCATCTTCTTCAGCCTCTTCTCCTCGATACGCTCTTCGTGATTGCCAGACTATTCGACCTCCTGAGCGTTTTGGCTTTACTACTGCTGCTCTTGCTGAATCGACTTCTTATCATGATGCTGTTGTTCATCAGGAATGGCACCATGCGATGGCAGAAGAGATCGCTGTCCTTGAGCATACTGGCACGTGGGATCTTGTTCCTCTTCCTACGTGTGTTACTCCTATTACGTGTAAGTGGGTCTATAAGGTTAAGACCAGCTTTGATGGTTCTTTTGACTGCTACAAGGATCATCTTGTGGCACGTGATTTTCAGTAGGAGCATGGTCGTGATTATGATGAGACTTTTGCTCCTGTGGCTCACATGACCACGGTTTACTCTTTCAGTTGTGGCGTCTGTTTGGGTATGGTCCATCTCTTAGCTTGATATCAAGAATGCCCTTATCAATGGTGAGTTATGTGAGAAGGTTTATATGCAGCCACCATTGGGGTATTCTATTCTTTAGGGTATGGTTTGTCGCCTTCGCTGATCTCTCTATGGCCTCAATCAAGCTTCTCATGCCTGGTTTGATCGTTTCTCTTCTGTTGTCACGGCAGCTGGTTTCTCTGTTAGTGCTCATGATCCTGCTCTTTTCACTCATACTTCACCTTAGGGTTAGACGTTTCTCCTTTTATATGTTGATGATACAATCATTACTAGAGACGATTCTCGGTACATCAATTTTGCCACGGAGCGTCTTAATGAATAATTTCTCATGTATGATCTAGGTCCTCTTCACTACTTTCTTAGGGTTGAGGTTATTTCTACTCCTGAGGGTTTCTATCTGTTCCAAGAAAAGTACGTTCAGGATCTTTTTGATCATGCATCTCTTACTGATCAGCACACCGTTGAGACTCCCATGGAACTTAATGTTCATCTTCATCCCACTAATGGTGAGCCTCTTACATATTTTACTCGCTATAGTCATCTTGTTGGGAGTTTTGTTTATCTTGGTGTCACTCGTTATGATATTTCATACCTTGTGCATATCTTGAGTCAGTTTGTTTCTGCTTCCACATAGTTCCACTATAGTCATCTTCTTCGTATTCTATGATATCTTCGTGGAACTATCTCCTGTCGTGTTTTTTCCTCGCTCCAGCTATTTACAGCTCAGGGCATATTCTAATACCATTTACGCTAGTGATCATTCTGATCACCGGTCTCTCTGCCTATTGTATTTTTCTTGCTGGTTCTTTGATTGCTTGGAAGACTAAGAAATAGACAATAGTTTCTCGTTCAAGTGCTGAGCCTGAGTTGCGAGCTATGACTTTGTTGACTATAAAGGTTATTTGCTATGGTGGTTACTTGAGGATTTTGGTGTTTCTCTTTCTGCACCGACCCCTTTTTTCTCTGACAATACATGTGCTATCAGCATTGCTAAAGATCTAGTAAAGCATGAGCTTACAAAGCATATTAGTGTTGATACTTCCTATATGAGGACACAACTGCAGAACCAAGTTGTTGCTCTTCAGTATGTGCCTTTAGAGTTTCAATTGTCAGACTTCTTTACAAATGCACAGAGCAGAGCTCAGTACAGCTTTCTATTTCTCCAAACTTCATGTTGTTGATCCACTATAAATTTGAGGGGGGCGTTAGATATGTATTATAGATGTGTATTTATCCTGTTTGTAAGTAGTTTTCTGCATATATACTATACCTATACGTGTATATATATCGGCTCATTGGCCTCATGATGAATACAAGCGCTATTCATAACATATTCTAGAGTTATTTTGACTTGATAAATCTTTCCTCCTGGTTATCTTGTATACTTGGTTGCTAGAAGTTTATTTTTTCTGAAGTTTGAGTGAGCTATGTTACTATCTGGACCAACTTAAGTCATATGACCCACAACTTTATTTGGTTTGGGTTTAGGGTTTCTTTTCCACATACTTGGTTATCTTATGTGATGATTGATGAATAGTGTTTTGTTGGTTCCTAGTTCCTACATAACCCATGTGGTTTGTTCTGCACAACCAAGGCTCCCCCCTTGCCCATCAATAATCGGGCCTTTGGACTTTGGAGTGGATAATTACCCAAGTTAGGAAGAACGGTACTCTGTATATAAATGTGAGTGGGCATTGGGCATGGAGGTCTATTTGTGGGGGATAAGCGGATAACTTACATATCAAGTTTGTGGGGGAAGTAAGCATTGAACATTTGGATCTGACTAATGAGCATCATTGGCTCTATTCTTACATTAAAATTTGCAGCTTGAAATCATTCATGGATTATTCTGTGATATGTTGTGGCTAGACTTGAGGGCTATCTCATCTAGTGTTTTATAAAAATCTGTGTTAAAGGGGTTCTTGTGCTTTCTATCGAGTAGCATTCCATTTGTTATGTTATTTTGGTTGGCACTCTTTTTTGGGCCTTGGTCAATTCCTTTGTATTGGGTTCTTGTCTTGGTGAATTCCAAATATTTATCAAGTTAGACAGGTATTGGAGCCGGTATTCACCATACAACTTCTTTGGACTCTCCTACAGCACAATCACAATACCTACTTTACATCCTTTTGGAAAATAGTTGCAAAAGAGTGAAGTTAAATCTTTTGTACTTTTGCTGCTTACACATCAATCTCTGTTTCCCAGATGGTTGCATTTTTTTTTACTTCATTGGATCTTGAAACTGGGAACCACGTTTCAAGATGCGCTACTGATGCTAGACAAATGAAAGAGGAGTTAGAGAGAAAAGAGCATCATTTGAGTACTGCTGAAAAGGAGTCAGAGAATTTTCGGAAGTAGTTGTCATTCTTGTTTGGTATTACTTAAACCTGTTCCCTTATTGGCGTGGCATACCGACCATCAGCCGACTTACTGCGATGTAACTTGACAGAATTCTGAACAGAGGCTGCAAGATGCATTACTGGAGACGGACGAACAAGTGCGCAACTGAGCTGCTGCAATCGATCGATTCCATCGCCGACTACGAAGAGTTGATGGAAACCTCAGTTTCTGGGATGAAGAAATACCTGCATGAAGCTGCCGACGGTGTAACTAGCTTCTTCACCGTCGAAGACGGTCTGCACAAGCCAAACTTGTGCCTGTTCCTGAATGCTGAATTTGAAGAAAGCTTCACATGAAACCGGCCGTGTCCCATGTCCGGAGACCGGAGTACCCCTTCTGATCAGCTGCTCTTCTTTGAGGTCACAACTAGATTAGCTCTGCAATAAGTTTTTCCTTTTTTTCTATTTTTTTTAGAAACTAGTTCTGCGTTAAGTTTGTTTCTGCTGATAATGCTGAGTATGGCCGTGCAGCCGTTCGGTCCGGTAGAATTAAATTAACCAGCTGGACTTGTCTGCGAGGTCGCAGCCTGTCCGCCCCGTTTACTTGGGCTGTTTAATTGGGCTACAACGGATGACCTGTTGTCTTTTAGCTTTCGCTTAAATAGCACTATAGCAGCTTTAGTTTTTAGCTACGATATTTAATTAAAAGAAAAACTCCGTCTATGTAGTTTTCTACATAGCCTGTTTCAAACTAGAAAAAAGGAGGAGGGTTGTGTTAGGCTTGGCAAGCCACCGTGAAAATCATGCCATCTTTTCATAAAATAAAACCCAAATTAAAAGTTTCGTTGGGGTGTAACTCTCTTAGTGACACGACATATTGGAACCCGGGTGTGGTGATAAATGAGCAAGGGCTGGGATGTCACTCCCTTAGTGACGCGCTACGTTGGCATCCGGATGTAGTGAAAAATAAGTAAGGGTTTTCGCACTTTACTCGACGAGTGTGAGGGGCAAGGAAGCTAGTTAAGGAGAGTAGAATTCGTATGAGTAGTTAGAATGTAGGGTCCTTAACAGGTAACTTAAGAGAGATAGTTGATACAACGATTAGCAGACATATAGATACCTTGTACGTTCAAGAGACTAAATGGGTGGGTTAGAAGGCAAAGGAGGTGGAGCATACTAGAACAGAACGAAACAAGAATGGGGTGGGCATCTTAATCGATAAGCGCATCAAAAGTGGAGTTGTCGACGTGAGGAGACAGATGGATAGAATTATCCTAGTCAAGATAATTTTTGGTGACTTAGGTTTTGAATGTTGTTAGTGCATATGCTCCACAAGTAGGGTTGGATGAGACCGCTAAGAGGCAATTTTGGTTAGATCTAGATGACATGGTTAGAAGTATGCCTATCAATGAGAAAATTTTCTCAAGAGGTGATTTCAATGGTCATGTCGGTACAACTAGTGGAGGGTTTTAAAGGGTGCATGGGGGGTTTTGGTTATGGTGATAGGAATCAAGAGGGAGAAGATATCTTAAACTTTGTCGTAGCCTATGATCTCATGACAGCTAACACCTTATTTAGAAAAAGACATTCTCATTTAGTTACCTTTAACAGTGGTCAACACACTAGCCAAATCAATTTTGTTCTTGTTAGGAGGGAGGACAAACGTGGCTGCATAGACTATAAGGTTATACGTGGAGAGTGTGTTGTCCAGCAACATAAGTTGGTAGTCTCAGACTTTCGTTTTAGGTTATGGGTCCAACAAGCTAAGGTCACCAAAGCCACGAGGACGAAGTGGTGGAAACTCAAAGGAAATACCGCACAGATGTTTAAGGAGAGGATGGTCATGGAAAGGACGTGGGACGTGAGAGAAGCGTAGTGAAGCGAATAGTATGTGGACAGAGATGGCAACTCACATTAGAAAGGTGGCTACGGAGGTGTTGGAGTGACCAAGGGACAAGAGGAGAACCAAAAGACACATAGTGGTGAAATGAGGAAGTGCAAAAGGCTATTGAGGAGAAGAAGATATGCTACAAGCACATGCATCATGATAGGAGCGATGACAACGTACAGAAATACAAAGCAGCAAAAAAGAATGCGAAGAAAGCGGTGGGTGAGGCACGAGGCAAGGCATATGAGGAAATTTATCAGAAATTAAGTACAAAGGAGGGAAAGAAGGATGTCTACAAGATGGTTAAACTTCGTGAAAGGAAGACAAGAGATTTCAACCAAGTTACATGTATAAAAAACGACACTAATAAACTTTTGGTGAAAGACGAGGAGATCAAGGATAGGTGGAGAGATTACTTCAACAAGTCGTTCAATCACGATAATGATGATAGTATGATTGAACTGGATGATGTTTTTGACAACACTAATAAGCGGTTTGTTCGAAGAATCCAAGGGTCAAAAGTAAGAGAGGCCTTAAAAAGGATGAAAGTGGGTAAGGCGTTATGGCCTAATAACATCCCTATTAAGGTGTAAAAATACCTAGAAGAAGTGGCGATTGTTTGGCTAACTAATCTGTTCAATAGCATTTTTAGGTTGAACAAAATGCCAAAGGAGTGGCGGAGGACCACATTAGTACCAATTTTTAAAAATAAAGAAAACATTCAAAGTTGTACTAATTATAGAGGAATTAAGCTCATGAGGCACACAATGAGGCTCTGGAAATAAGTGATTGAGCGTCGTTTAAGAAAAGTGACTAGCGTGACGATAAACCAATTTGGTTTTATGCTTGGGAGGTCGACCACGGAGGTGATTTTCTTGCTACGATAGTTGATAGAGAGGTATAGGGAGCAAAAGAAGGACATTCACATGATATTTATTGACTTGGAGAAAGCATATAACGAAGTGCCAAGAAAGGTCATGTGGTGGACGCTTCAAAAAGAAAAGAGTCCCAACAAAATATATTACCCTAGTTAAGGACATGTACAAAAATGTTGCGACTAATGTCAAAACGTGTGGTAGTGTTACTAATGACTTTCCTATTAAGATATGACTACACCAAGGGTCAGCGTTGAGCCCATACATTTTTGCCCTGATGATGAACGAGGTCACATGGGACATACAAGGAGATATCTCTTGGTGTATGCTTTTTGCTGATAATGTGGTGCTGGTTGATGAGAGTAGGATAGATGCTGATAGGAAGCTCGAGTTGTGGAGGAAGATCTTAGAATTAAAGGGCTTTAGACTTAGTAGGACTAAAACTGAGTACACGAGGTGTGATTTCAGTGGTGCTAGAGCAGATGATGAAGATGTTAGATTGGATAGACAAGTAGTGCTTAAGAAGGACACGTTTCATTATTTGGGATCGATGCTAAGTGAGATTTTAAGATTGATGAAGACGTAAGCCACATGATAAGAGCAGGGTGGGTGAAATAGCGCCAAGCATCTAGTGTCCTGTGTGACAAAAAAATCCCTTAAAAGTTAAAGGGTTAGTTCTATGGGACGGCGATCAGACCCACGATGCTATATGGAGCAGAATGTTGAGCGACTAAAAGACAACATATACAGAAAATGAGTGTAGCGGAGATGAGGATGCTGAAGTGGATCTGTGGTCACACAAGGCGGGATCACATCTGCAATGATGATATATGTGATAGGGTGAGGTAGCACCAATTGAAGAGAAGCTTGTCCAACATCGTTTGAGATGGTTTGGATATCTCCAATGAAGCCCTCCTGAGGCACCGGTACGTAGTGGAATTTTAAGACGTACTGAAAACGTAAGAAGAGACAGAGGTCGACTAAGACTGACGTGGGAGGAAGCAATTAAAAGAGACTTGAGAGATTAAAATGTATCTAAAGAATTAGTTTTAGATAGGAGCGCATGAAAGTTAGCGATCCACGTACTGGAACCATAATAATGTTAGGGGCAGTGTTTTAGGCTCTCGACTTAGCAGGTTGTACGGCTTAGGGTTTTAGTACTGTAGGTTTTATTTCAAGACTCTCATCTCTTTGATCTTGAGAATGTTTTATTTCTAGTCTGCTCTAACTTGTTTGGGACAAAAGCCTTTATTGTTGTTATATTTAATTAAAAGAAAATAAATAAAAATTAAAAAAACCATTATAATTTTACGAGCAATATAAAAAAACTCATGTTAAAAAATCAAGAATTATCGTGTTTAAAACTGCTTAAAAGTTAGAAGCCAGAAGTCACTAACTCTTTCGACCGGGCCCAATATCCGGCGTGGTGCGGTCACGTGGTGAGGCCCGTGGCGTGGTTAACTGGCTAAGCCGCACGGTACGGCCGTGGCAGCAAACATGGCACCGAACAGAATGCAAGGTACGTCCGAACCACGCAAGCCGCACGGAGTCACGGACTAGTCCCAGTAACACACACCCTTCGCTCATGGCAAAGCCTATATACGACGGCAGCGGGGCCGGTTCTTTTTAGTTGTGATTTATGGTTTTTAGCTGCGGCTTGTGATTTTTGAGCTGTTTGTATGAGAGATTATAGAGTAACAGAAATTCACATACGATTTTTGCTAATATAAATGAAGTCAATAAAGCATATACTACAATTAACTAGTAGACTCTATCTTAAAAAAATACTCTGTTTAAAAGCTGGCTATTATAGAAAAATCGAAAAACAACTTTTAAAAACTAAAAAGAACAGGGCCAGCATTGCACCACGCTTGGTCAGATCCATCCATCCATCCTTGCATCCATATATGCTGGTATTTTGGTTCTCGATGTTACTTATTGGCTACTTGCCGTATCATTTTGTTCGTACATGCATGCTTAATTACAGATTGGCACCGGTGCATGCTAATTTGTTTCCTAGTTTTGGATGTATCGCCCTGGCCCGGGGAGTTGGGCCAGCTGCTGTCTCATCCGCGATCCGTGAGTATTTGAACAAGTCTAATTTGAGCACAACGGAACGACAGATTCTTCGCGTCTCATAGCAGAGACAAGTTCTAGCTCCTCGATGGTAACCAAATCGAGAAACAGATTGGAAATAAACTAAGGGCGTGCTCAATATGGCTTATTTTGGCTTAAAGCTTATGGTTTAAGCTTTTTTTTGCACTATTCACAATTTCGTCTTTTTCTGAATTTTTGATTTTTTTTTGAGCTTTTTTGTCGGTTCTTTTTTTTCTCGTATTCGTTTGCATTGTCTGTGATGGGTTAACATATTTTTTATAT
Organism: Bonia amplexicaulis; assembly: GCA_036346245.1. Classification (NCBI taxonomy): domain Eukaryota; kingdom Viridiplantae; phylum Streptophyta; class Magnoliopsida; order Poales; family Poaceae; genus Bonia; species Bonia amplexicaulis. The sequence continues at coordinate 22,947,988 of CM070741.1, read as the reverse complement.
TTTTTAATTTTTTTAAATTTAATTATGTCAAATAAACCTCTCTCAACTACAGTGTTTTTTTCACCAAATTCAATGTTTCACCATAAACCTTCAAATTTTCAAACGAACCGATCACCACCTAAATGAGAAGCAAACGAAGGGGCAGCTTGAACCATAATCTTTTTATCTCCTCATCTCTGACCGTGACTGTGTCCATTTCTTTTCTTCTCTTTTTTTTTTGGTGAAGGATGACGACTGTAATGAGTCACTCGTGCGTGTTAGTTCCCTGTGGCTGTAAGTAGAGTACAAACGAAGTAGGTTACAGATGAAAGAATCTTAATGGACGTACGATCACAGGATCGTCCACATTGGATTTTTTTACGAATATTTTATTTTTTTCGAAATAACAGAAATATATCTTGCCAAATTTTTTTATAAAAATAAGCTCTAGTCGCCTAACCGTCGAGCGATTGGAGCCTATCGCCCAACGGCCCAGCGACACGTAAGCAATCCGTTGCCTGTTGGGTGAATTATTGCACTTGCCCAACGGTCGGACGACTACAGTCACCATCGCCCAACGGTTAGGTGACTGTGTTTCCAATCACCCGACCGTTGGGCGACTGGAAGCTAGATAAAAGGGCCCCCAGCTGAGTGGCCTCGGCCGCTCGACCGCGCAAACGAAAGCGATATCGACAGGGAGTGGAGGAGAGGAAAGAAAAAGAGGAGAGAAAAGGAGATGGAGAGGAGAGGGAGGAGAAGAGGTGAGGAAGGAGGTGAGGGAGGAGGGGAGGAGAAGAGGAGAGGGAGGAGAGGAGATGAAGAAGCGATTTGTGAGGTAATTTTTTTGTATTTTTTTGTATTTGAAATTTTGTATATGCAGTAGATATTTTATTTAGGGTTAATATGAGTAGAATATTTTAGATGTAGTTTTAGAAATGTAGTTTTAGATGTAATTTTAGATAAGTAGAAAATAGTTGAACTTTGGTATAGAAAATTTAGTCAATGTAGTTTTAGAAATTTAGCAGTCGTAGTAGTCTGTAGTTGTGTATAATTTAGTGAATATAATTGTACAAAATTAGCATCGTTAGCAAATTGGCATGCGTACAAAATTGTAGTTGTAGATAAGTCAGTGAACGTTAGTACAAATTAATCGTCCGTAGAAATTTATAGGTATTAAAAAATTCAGTTAATATTTCTGTAAGAATTTCATAATTTGCTTTGTAAAAAATAATAATATGTAATATTTGTGATTAAATACGAATGAATGTAATGTTGTTGGTACGTTAGAAAAATATATGTAGCGTTGTAACTGGTACATTGGCATTTAAATCGATATGTCATGTAAATTATCGAAACCAGTAGGAATTATTTGTAGTAGGGTACAACTCGAGTAGCGAGAAAAGTGCGGCATCGGTGCATAGGTTACCGATAGGAAATTAATACTACGAGGTTAGTGTAGTTAGTTACGACAAGTGAATGATCGGTCAAATGTGAAATACAGTACTTCAATATTTTCGTAGTGTGCGATGCGATATGACATGTTGCAAAATTGAAACATATACGCAGACAGACATCAGCAATGCCGATACCCACTACATTGAGAGTGCATTATGGTGCTGGAACCGTTCGTGAAGGTACGAATGGTATGGATTTGAGCGGTTTTGGATAAGCCACTCTGGTACACTCAAACGGCGAGAATGCTCGAATCTCAGATGTGATGCATTGGCTTACCTGCAGTTTTTCGTTGGACCCCGAGGTGTGCATCGTTGTCACTTTGGAGCTGGGCTCCCACGGACATCAGATAGGAGTTGAGAACATTGATGCACAATGTTGCGTGGAAGGGGTTTGTGTAAGGGTGCCGGCGCCGTGGATACGACTGTGTCATACTTGTGCAACCATGCCCATTGGAAGCTGTGCAAGGTCATGCGTACGACCATCATTCGAGAGATGCGAGCAGCTCGGGCAGCCCGCATGTTGGCGAAGGGAAGGAGGATGCTCGTGACAAGGCCGATGCAGTACATGGAGGAGAGAAGAATGGTCACATCATGATGAGGGAACATGACAACCGATGAAGGGGGGTATATGGAGTACATGGTGCACCAGATGGGGTACGATGACCAGACAGCATGGGTTGAAGAGGAAACTGTATAGGAGGATGACGAGGACAGTTCAGATGAGGATGAAGCTCCCGTCCCGCAGGAATGGAACTGGTTCGATGCTGAGGGTGTTTTCGTACATGACGAGCACGAATCACAGTGGGAGTATCATGGGACAGAGTTCAATTGTGTTCAATGTTTACTAACAAGGCATCGCTGTAGAATGTCATCAAGCTTTGGGCCCTTTCTATGCAGCAGATTTTTCGGGTCGTGAAATATAGCTAGGAGTAGTACACCGTGAAGTGCGAGTAGGCCGGTTGTCCTTAGAGGGTGCATGCACGTAGACTCAAGTATGAGACTCACTGGATTGTGTCAAAGGTGGACCCGCACTCTTGTATTCTCAGTAGTGTTTTGGCGAGGCATCGTAACATAATGTCTGCCTTTATAGCCAATCTAATGTATGGAGAGAGAGTGGAGAAGAAAGACATGGAGGCTACGTACATCGTGGTAGCTATTGAGAAGAAATTCAAATACAAGATTAGCTACGCGAAGGTGTGGCGTGTGAAGTAGGTGTTGGAAAAATGGTTTGGGTCTTTCAAGGCGGCGTACGACAAACTTCCTTGTATTCTTAAGGTGTTGTAGGACAAGAACCCGGGCACGTATATCGCACTGATGACCGCACCAATCGAATAGTGGTCTGCATTCATGGCAACCACACCAACGTACGAACCATCCGATTACATGCTTAAAGACATTGCAAAATATTTTGAACAACAGGCGAGAGTACAACGATACAATGATACACATCGTTTCTTATAAGTGGAAGGAGCCTCGTGGTACCCATAGAATATTTTTGAGGGGGTCGTCTCGGACGTGGCCTGCCATCGTTGTAGTGGTAAGCACATATACAACTAGGATTCGCACAACAGCATGTTGGGTCGTACGAACTCCCTATGGTCATGACCTCCTCGTTGCCCCTCTCGCGCTCCATCTGCTGATGGAGGTCATCGTTCTGCTCTTCGAGACTTTCAATCTATGCCTCCAAATTAGCGATTCTCTCCCACAACGTATCTACGTATCTCGCAACATACCGTTCATGGGGAGGATCAATCTATCACACCAAGTCACATTTATCCATCTGCTACAAAGGAACGTTAACATCGAAACTCTATTAGTAGTTCTACAAAATAAACGACGAGTGCTTACTTATGTCCCGGAGCATGGGCATTAGAAGAAACGTCGTCCGCCATCCGTATGGCCTTCTGCCACCTGCACCACCGCGTCCTATATGTGTTTGCATTTAGGCCACACTGGCTGAGCGTGCCTGTTTGGCAACAAGCGATACATAATGCCAAAGTCCTCCTTCCATTCGAGTGGAAGGTCCCCCTTTGGTGACTCATATTCGATTGGCCCCTTGGCGTCTGTTATGGTGGCTTACTCTACGACGGAGAAGATAGTTGTTCCTACCATCAATGTCTGGGCCATCCATTTTATAGCGTAATTGCGGTGTTGCAACGTCATTTATGACACAGGGCAGCTTTGCGTAGCGACCGCACGGACCAACTTTGCGCAGTGACATGACATGACGGCCCAGCTTTTAACAGCGACAAGACTACACACGCCAGCTTTGCGCGGTGACATAACCGCACATGCCAGCTTTGCTCAGTGACATGATATGATGGCCTAGCTTTTCGCAGTGACATGACCGCACGCACCAGCTTTGAGCAGTGAGAATACCACATGCGCCAGCTTTGGCAGCGACATGACCACACGGGCCAACTTTGCGTAGCGACATGACATGACGCGCCAGTTTTGAGTAGCGACAAGACTTCACACGCTAGCTTTGCATAGTGATATGACTGCACGGGTCAGCTTTGCTCACTGACATGACATGGCGGCTCAGCTTTTCGCAGTGACATGACCGCACGCACCAGCTTTGAGCAGTCAAAGGTCTACGCGCGCTAGCTTTGCACAGCGATATTACCGCATGGGCCAGCTTTGCACAGTGTGTAGACCAGACGAGACATCTTAGCGCAGTGATAAGACCACACGGTCCAGTTTCGCGTTGCGACAAAGACTAAAGGGTGCAGCTTTCTGTAGTTTGAAGACCTGACTAGGCAGTTTCACGGGCCCACAATACCACACTTAGTAGCTTCGTGCAGTGACACGACCACACACACATCTTCATGCACCGATAACGCCACTAAGAGCCCTATAAAAGGATGTCGAACAGATTTATAAGAGAACGTTACACAAGCAAACCCCACATTACTCCGGTGCTTGCTTCACCACACCAGGATGGACAAGAAGCAGAAGAAGCAATATGAGAAGATGATGAAGGAATGGGAGGAGACCCGCGACCTAGCAAGATCAGCTGCGGCCCGCGGATGAGAAAGTAAGGGCTGTTGCGGGCAGGGCAGAATAAGCCCAACATGCTACGAGGTCAGCTCCCCGTAGTAACAACCCCATCCCGAACGTTCCTACCCAACGTTCACCGCAACACCCACCAGAGGGGGAGACGTCCCGCTTTGTTGGTGCTGGGACCTGTGCAAGTTTTTCAAGTCTAAGCACTGCCTCAGCCTTGGTATGCGTTACTGGGGTTGCACAAACTACTTTAGTGACTATCCCGACCGCCGTCTAGACACCGCGACCTATCGGCAGTCGGTAAGGACCAGGTGTACCATTTTCCCCTACCGTTTCTCCTTCAAACTACGCATTAACAATCTCTCCCGTATATTCATAGTTCCTGGACCAGTTTTTCTCCATGTACGAATTTCTGGTAACATCACAATATCACTTACCATCGTACTTACCGATTATTTTATGTTCAATCGTTCTTAAAAAAAGTTTCACAAATTTTTTTAGCTTACAACAACATACAATGATCATAAACTTTTATTACGAATCCACCATATTACCTTCCATTCATAATCTACAAAATTCATAAAATCTACAAAATTCACACAGCCGCTTTTAGTCGCCTGGTCGGGCGATCAGATTGTTGCCGCCACCACCGTGCGACGTACCGCTTGCCTAACTGCTTGGCCGACCGAACCTCGTCAGTCAATGGCTTGCAGAGACCTTTGTGGTCGCTTTTCTGTTGGGCGATATGTTAGGTGACTGGAGCCTATTTCTGTAAAAAATATTGGCTCAGATATATTTCTGTTATTTCGAATAAAAATTAGATTATTGGTAAAAAAAATTCTTCACATTGTTGGGATCTGGTTGGCTTTAATTTCTATGGATAGATTGGATGGAGCGTTTTCTTCCACGCACAGTGTACCTAAGCTATAAATAGAACAAGAAAACTAAATTGAGAAGCTAATTCATGATGTCATAATGTGGTTAGGTAAGGCGTTACTTTACTATAGTCAAATACCAAACGAGCATACATACATACATGTATATACATATATACACACATATATATACATATATACATACATGTATATACATGCACACATACTTACGTACATACCTACGTGTATGTATATGTATATATATATATATATATATATATATATATATATATATATATATATATATATATATACATATATATACATACATTAGAAAAGAGAATTTTTTTCTCACCACGGCAGTACAGGTGCAGCAGCTTATGCAATGTCGACTTCTGTTTTTTTTTTTTGAGATCAATTATGCAATGTTAACTATGAAACATGTACAGTCCTGTCTTGCTATGGAAGGCCGTCAGGATTCTACCCAACCAACAGGCCTAGCTTGACAATTGCAACAGATCGATATTGATACACACCGATACACACACAAGCAATCACCGATACACACCGACACACACACAAGCAATCATCAAACACACAAGGGAGGTGGGGGCGAGGCGGCGGCCGGAGCTCGGGAGAGGTGGGGAAGGAGGCGGCGCCGGGAGGTGGGGAGGAGGAGGCGACGCCAGGAGGTGGCGGAGGAGGAGGCGGCGCGGGGAGGTGGGGAGACCGGAGGCGGAGGCACCGGGAGGGGCGTGGCGGTGGGAGCCAAGGCGTGGTGGGGAGGCCGGAGGGGGCGGCGGGAGGGGCGGGGGAAGACCAGAGGGGGCGAGGCGCCGGGGGGCGGGCGGTGGGGCCGGGCGCGGGGGGAGGCCGGAGGGCGGCGGTGGGGAGACCGGAGGCGGGGGGAGACAGGCGCGGTGGGAGAGGTCGGGAGGAGGGGGGCGGGGGCCGTGCGCAGGCAAGCCCATGGGAGGGCGGATCAAGGAGGTTCGGGCCATGGTCCGCGGAGGAACCGAGGGAGGAGCGGAGCGGACGGGAGGACTGGGATGGGAGGGAGAACCGAGGGAGGGCGGCGTCCGCGAGGTGAGAAAAGGCGCGCCCTCCGTGACCCGTCCGTCCTCCGTCGGTGGGAAAAAGATGGCGCATGGGCAGGCGCAGGGACAGGTGGCGGCGTATGAGTGGTGTGATGGTGGAGAAAAAGAGGAGGAGCGGGCCGAACGGGTAAAAAGAGTGATTGGATGGGGAAAAAAGCCAGAAAAATTGAAAACGATCCATTAAACGGTCAATTTAACGGTCATGTAAGTGTAACGCCCAATAATCATCTCTATAAATCACTCCGCTTCACCTTGAGCCTCCGAGTCCGACTCACAACGCAATTCATTTTTCACGAATCACTCAAGATTTCACCATTTTCACCTTGAATCACAGCGCAATTCTTCGCATAACATTCTCCTTTCCTTCTCATTTCTTCATTTATTATAGTTGTACTCTTTATTTATTTATTTGTTATTTCTTATTTTATAAGTATATTTATTGTATTAACTAATCATCATGTTACCAAGAAGTTACTGTGCTGTGGAACACTCAAGCGTTATGCGAGGAATCAAGCACAAAAAGGACAATGGACGACTTAGTGTAAGCTCACTGTCGCTCCCTAGTCCTCCTCCGCCCCGCTGATGCTCGTCAGCTCTCGCCAAGTATGGGAGATTACGGCATGGATGATCGTCATATGGACGGTACAGAGGGCTACAAGTAGTACCAGGGCGGTCCAGAGTCAATGGAGTCCAAGGCGGGTCTGCAAGAAGGGTGGATTGCTGGAAGCACATGACCTGGAGCCAGGAAATCCGAGACGGTGAAACGGTAGATATCGCAACTTGTAATTATTGTAATGCTAAATTAAGTGCTCGTACAGCTGTAGGGACAGGACACTTGAACCGCCACTACAAAGCATGCTTACGCAAGATGGCGGCACAGGGCCGAGGCCGAGGGGGAGGAGGACTACAAACACAACTAAACTTCGAGGCTGATTGCTCTGTAAGTACTTGGGTATACAACCCGCTTAATGCCCGTGAAGAAATTGCTAGATATATTATTTCAGAAGATCAGCCGATTAGAATGAGTGAAAGTCGCGCGTTCGAAAGAATGATCCAACGCGGCTTTTGCCCACAGTACCAACATGTTAGTAGGAGAACTACTACATCCGATATTTTACGGATGTATCAAAAGGAACTGGTAGAGTTAAAAGAATTATTCCAACAAGTTCAGTATTCTTTTGCCATAACATCAGATATTTGGACATCATCCCACCAAAGAAGTGCATATCTTAGTGTTGTAGCCCATTATTTAGATGATAATTATAAACTAAACAAGAGAGTCATAGGATTTAAAGTAATAAATGAATCACACACGGGAGAGGCCATTGCCGAGCGTATACTACACGTACTTGATGATTTTAAGATAGATAATAAAATTGCTTCTATAACTCTTGATAACGCATCGGCAAACACAACGGCTATGAATATTCTCACCTCACAATTACAAACATATATTGGTGGTTATGTCCTCCACCGAGATGTGTATGCCACATCTTGAATCTTGTTGTTCAAGATGGTATGCAAGTAATTGGTCCATATCTCACAAGATCCGTGATGCTATTCGTTACCTCACAAGTTCTCCACAAGTGATAGCCAGGTTCTCGGAGTACTGTGTAGCTAATGGTAAAGAGCCAAGAAAATTTGGTCTTGACATGAAGGTGAGGTGGAACTCAACATATATTATGTTAAAAAAGTTACAAGGTTACGAAAATATCATATCCGTTTTTGTCAATGTCAACTCTCAAAATAATGAATTGGTAGTTACTAATACAGATTGGCAGATTGCTAGTCGTTTTCGAGAGTTTTTAAAACCTTTTTATAAAGCAACAAAGGTTTTATCTGGTATTTATTATCCTACCTCTTGCTTAGTTATAGAGTTTGTTTGGTTAATTGCAGATAGAATTGCTAAATCTAGGGACGATGCTCTTTTAAGCCAAGCCGTCGTTGCAATGGAAGAAAAATTTGTTAAATATTTTGGTTCTCTTTCACACTTATATTATTTTGCTATTATTTTTGATCCTACAAAAAAGTTGGCAGGTTTACAGATAGGTATGGAGGGGATAGGTGAATGTCTTGGCCTAGATTATTCAGAAGCTTTCGCATATGTGAAAGAGGAGCTTTTTCGTGTTTTCCGTTTGTATCATGATAAGTTTGGTAGCAGCGGAAGATCGGAGGCCTCACAGCAGACACAACATGGAAAGACAAGCATGGCATCACACTTGTGGAAGAAGCTAAAGGGCAAATCTACTTCTTCGTCCTCTTAGTCTCAGGCGGCCTCCAAGTGGAATTCTGTCTCGGAGTTGAACCACTATTTGGAGCATAATTTTGCAAACATTGATCCTGATCTTACTGATGGAGGCAAGATAGACTTGCTCGAGTGGTGGAAGAACAACAAGCGGATCTTTCCTGTGTTGTCACATTTTGCACGAGATGTTCTCTTGGTGCCAGTGTCCACCGTCTCTTCAGAAGCGACATTCAGTACGGTAGGGAGAATAATAGAAGAGAGAAGATCATCCCTTACGCCAAAGATGGTGGAGGTAATCACATGTACCAAAGACTGGGAATTAGCCAAAGAGCGGGAACAACATCAACTGGAGGATCCCGAAATCGTACAGGCGTATGCTGACCTAGACATTGCCGAGTAGATATTATCTATGCATGTTGTAATAGTTAGTATATACATATGTTGTTACTGTACTCTTTTCTTTACTCGGGAAACCCCACTCTGGGGCGTAAGGTTTTTAACAAGGCAGTAACATTGTATTTCTAAAATATCAAAGAAATTCCACTTTTCCCGAAATATTTATGTCATTGCGTGCCCATATTTTTATGCAATTAATTCAATTATTTCAACTAGTTTTAAACGAGACGGGTACGAGAGAAAGAAAGATGCCGACCGTCGTCACCGCCTTTGCGTATAGTAATTTCAGGCTGGGCTTGGGCTGGCACAGCATGAACGCTGGCACGGTGGGCTTTGGGCCGTGCTTAGGCCTGGCCGGAGACGCCGTGGGCCGGCACGGTACGGCACGATGAGATGACTGGGCCGAGCCGGCACGGCACGAAGCGGCACGAAGCACGATGGGCTTGGGCCGTGCCGGCACAGCACGGCCCAAGTCCCAGCTCTAGTTGGTGCTATAGCAACAGAAAAGGCATTTACAACACTTAGAGATTAGGGCTCTGTTTCTTTTAAGCTTTTAGCTTCTTTAAAAATTAAAATAAAATTATGTGTTATTTATACCAACATCTCTATCTTTTATTATCACATAAAAAATACAAATATAAATCATCAGCTGTGCCCTAAATAAATAGGGCGTAGGAGAAAGCAGCTTTACCAACGATCCTGTCGATGGACATCTTGGAGAGAGCGCAAAGCCGACGGATTTTGCCGGCAACACATACGTGGTGATATCGTCTGATAAAGGTGGTGCTTCCTTATCGACCCATTATAGTCGGTGACACCAGCTAAAATGTTACAAATAGTATAATTTTTAACTTCGTGGAATCATTAGATCCTGGGTGGATTCTTTTAGACTAGTTTTTAAATTTTGGGTATTTACGAGAAATAGTATGCAGAGAAAAATAGTCGTATGTGATTTTAAGCGGTATAACTAAAATCGGTACAATACCTACTACAATTTACCTGTAGACCCTGTCTTGAAAAAACGTACCGTTTAACAGCTAGTTAATGTAGCAAAGTAAAGCCTAAGCCTAAGCAAAGTGCTCTGAACCCACCCCTGTTCTAAACAGTTTTCGGCTTTTAACTTTTAGGAGCTAGTTTTTGAACAGAGTGGCTTCTTAAAGTAGTTTCTATAAGCCGTTTGTAGGAGTCGCTGCAGGAGCTTCTTTTGAATGGAGTGGTTTCTTAACACGAGTATACCTTACTCCCTTTTGTAATTAGCTCAAAGATACAACACTTTTAAACAGGGCCTAATCGAACGCTTTTCCTGTTTAGTCACTATAAACAGTTTATTCCTTACTCGCTTACACAACTAGTTTATTTTAACCTTGCTAAAAAAAAGGTGTGTAACGGTGTTTACAATGTGTACTATTTATATTAAGTATAAGCTATAAAATGTGGCGTACACCAAATGATGTTTCGCGCAATGATAATTTACCATAATTTTGGTGACTAAATTATTTTTATTCAATCTGAAATATAAATAAACATATTATTAACAACATATATCCGTTTGTTAAATTCAAATTATTCGGCAGTATAACGACAAATCGTTGAGCGGAGCACAGACCGTTTTTCACGGCACAGGTTTCCAATACTTAATTTGACGACAAGTCTTGTAAATTAACCAATGTACCAATGAAACAGAACAAATTAACGACACGTCGAAGGTTGCACTCGATCGAGACCGTTCGTGCTATATTCTGCGGTGGGACTCTCCAATCGGCTTAAAATCTCTGACGTACTTTTTTTTTTTGTTGCAAAAATTAGTTTTTTAACTCAAAAAATGAGAAAAGTAATAAAAAATATTATATTGTCATAAACAATGTAAAAGAATAAAAAGGAAAAAAGCAAAATTCAAAAAACAAAAAGCAAAAAAAAATAAAAAAATTGAAATTAAGATGATACATCCAATTAAATAGCTTTTAGCTTTCTACAACAGGTATCCGCTGCAGAAGCCTACCTCAGTCGTTGGAAATGACGCCACACATCCCTTGTACCACATTCCAACCGACACACATGACCTGCCCTGCTCCGTAACCACATCTCATCTCTCATCGCCAGTGGGCCCCCACCTCACAAACTCACCTGTAACTTATGAAGAAGGTTACTCTCATGTCCATGTAGCATCATATCAGAAGCCTATAAATTAAGCAAGTTAGCTCTAGCCTCTCTCTCATGCTTGCTTGCAATATTAACTAGCTAACTAGCTAGCTCTTCGAGAGCGCAGGCCACAAACATATATATGCAATTACCTGGTGTCTCCAGCTACTTAATTACTTCTTCATAAGTAGTTGCAAGATTAGAGATCGACAAGTAGCTAGCCAGCTATATATATATATATATATCCCGTTTTGGATTAATTGGGTCCGCACATATCGATCGAAGAGGCCGTCGTCGGCGATCGATCTACCAGCAATGGGGAAGCTGGTGAACAAGAGCTGGCAGGAGTCGAAGCTGCTGTGGCACATCGCGTTCCCGGCGATCCTCACCGCCGTCTTCCAGTTCTCCATCGGCTTCGTCACCGTCGGCTTCGTCGGCCACATCGGCGAGGTCGAGCTCGCCGCCGTCACCGTTGTCGAGAACGTCATCGAGGGGTTCGCCTATGGGGTCCTGGTACGTACACGCCAACTCGCTAACTCATCATCACTTGCTCATATAGATGGAGATGGTTCTCCTCGTACCAAAACACAGATACATATTCGCTCGCAACATCTATCGGCATGCATGTCTCTACATGGCATATATGCTAGCTATGTATGCACATTCGCGTTAAGAATCAATGGACCGGCTAATTAATCGCTCTAAAATTAACCTTCAACTGAACTGCTATACGGAGTACATAATTAAGAAGGCTAGCTTATATATTTGCATTGTTGGACTAGTTTCAATTTATAACCTAGCTAGGAGCATACATATATACACACACACACATAGATATATATTCTTCAACTGCGGTTTGTTCGATCGGATTAGGACATATTTGCACTTGGAGAATTTTGTGGAATTTTGTGCGAAACGAGCCGTACGTGCCGAGCTAATTAATGAAGGGTGGTTTGCACGTCTCCATTAACCGAGCAAGCTAATTTGTTCCTTCTTCTGGCCTGGATGGTTCGATATATCAACAGGACACACCATGCAGCAGAGAGAAGCCGGGGGAGGAATAATACATGCGTACAGCTAAAGAAACAATTCCCAACAATTAATCCTCGCTGATCTTGTTCGTATACGTCCATGTGGATCCGAATATATGCGGACAACTAAAGAAACATTCGTTAGTATGCTTGTGCTTTAATTCTCACGAATGTTTGTACGCATATACACACCTTGTACTCCACACTTGAACTGGTAGCATATTGCCTTTTAGCAGCTAGCTCTTTTTTTCCCTGGTGAAGCTGGCTATGGATTTCTAGCTGCCTGGCTGGCCCTATTGAGGACCATCGATAGATGGAGCTAAGAAATCGATTTTAGTCGGGTGCAAACATGGGTGCACGATTTCTCTAGCTTGGAATTAGAAAGTGACTATGCGGGATCACATGCGCAAAAGGAGGCAGCACACATGATCGAGCTAGCAAACAAGAGCTACGTACTGGCTAGACGGAAAGCCATGTAAACCTAACCGGCCGGCCGGTTAGCCAGCTAGTAATTGCGATGGCCCACATTGCACCGTGCAGCGCATATGCATGCTAAAGCTGTGCTACAAGGGGAGCAGGATTGCGTCTGAGCTAACTAATCTCTGGTGTGCTAGCTAGCTGATGATCACTTTTTCCGGAAGTTGGTGGAAGCTGCACGCACACATGTTCCTTCCTTATCTCTCTCTCTCTCTCTCTCACTCTCTCTCTCTCTGAGCACGCACGTACAGATGTTAACTTGTGTGTGGCTGTGCAGCGCTAAAGCATTCAGAGTGTATGAAAATAGAGAATCATAAGCCATCTTAAGATCGACTTTATATATTACAGGATTGATCTTAAACAGGTCATAAGCAAAAAAGACTTAAGGCTGGTCCTCAAGTTAAAGACCTGGCTACAAGTATTAAAATACAATTTTTTTTAATCCTGTTGTTCTCTCTTCTCACCAGCCAACTATCAACTACCACATTCAATAGCAATATTAAAATACAATTTTTTACTGCCGAGTGGGACCTTTATTACAACCGAGCAGTGGTCTCAAATATTACAACGATGACCTTAACAATTAGATAAGATCCATCTTAAAACCTATTATAATATATACACTTCTGCACTCACATAGACCATCATATGTTGCAGCACGCCAAGCTAGGTCAGCACACGCACCAACTTCCGTGCGTGCCACGGGGCACACACCACTACTCGACCAACTACTACTGGACGGATCGGGCAGCATACTGCAGAGGCCACATTCGTGTTGACCAGCGAAGGATGACGACGAGGTCCCAACACGTCGAAGAAGCCATTTCCGGCGGTCGTTTTCGTTAGGTACAGCGAGAAAGTAGATGCATCCCATGACAGCTCCACCCGAACGAACTCAAGCCGGGAAATCGCCCGTCCGACTGTGCAAGACGCCTGTTGCAATCGTTCGTTTGACCGCTTCCATGCTAAGGACTAGTGAAGCTGGCGACGATACTGCCAGACGTGCAGGCTGGGCACAGGTTATCGCATACATCGCTCCGCATCTTATTAAGCTAGTTAGCCACACGACTGGTACGTAGACGCCAACCGGTAAATCCGGCCAGTAAAAATATGCAACCTGTGTTTTATCACTAATGGTCATGGTGTTGTTGAGATTTACAGGTGACAATTGTAATGACAAATAAAGTCGTAATGACCAATTTACCCTTTATAACTAATACAGGTGCCTATTACAACTAGGCAACCGCTACGGTGTCTATCGATGCCTTCTGGCTAACGTCTACGATTCAGGTCCCAATAACTATATATTAGGTGAAATGTTTTGGGAATTTTCGGGATTGACCTGATGACCACTCGGCTATAAAGGCATATACAATAATCTATCTTTTAGTATTATCTTTAAATATTTTATTTCACCTAGAGATAACACTAGAGACAATCTCATCAATAGTAAATTATTTTTCTAACTATTTTATACTATTTTTACTATAACTTTCTGTTTCACATCCTCTCACTATTTATGTTGGTTTGCAGGCTAATTCATCTCTTGCATAAGAGACATCATATTATCTCTCCTCACGTTCTCTCTCATTTACATAGGATTTTACTCATTTAGTATAACTAAGAGACAGCTAAGATGATACTATTGGAGATGCCCTAAGAGCATGTACAATAGTTTGTCTCTTATGATTGTCTCTAAGGTTTTTATATCACCTAAAGACAGTATTAGAGACAACCTCTCTAACAGTAAATCATTTCTCTACCTATTTTATACTATTTTTACCATAACTTTCTGTCTTACATCCTCTCACTATTTGCATTGTTTGCGGACTCAAGTCGTTTCTAACATAAGAGAGAGCATATTATCTCTCCTCATTTCCTCTATCCCCGCATAGACTTTACTCATTTAATATAGCTAAGAAATAGCTGAGATGTTACTATTGGAATGCCCTAAGGATGACTATGATAACCACCTTCACCGACCGAACAAAAACTGCAACCATGTATTGTAAATAAAACGACAAAATTTACTAATAGGCCGTTTGAAGTACTCCCCAGTCTAAATTTATAACGTGTATTTTCTCATAATTACATAAGACCAACGAGATAATGAAAACAGCTAGATTAATGAAAATAGTTAGGTTACACCTAATTATTATTTTTAAGCACTATATTTAATATATGAATATAAAGAATAGCAAATAAAACTGTATATTTATTAGAGATATAAAGAAAATACCACATTAAACTTGTATTGAAATATAAAATACATTCTATATTTATGAATAAAGTTATTTAAAAAGCACATCCTGTAAACTTGAACGGAGTGAGCATGAGCTTTGCCGCGCATGCAAGATTGTAGCACACGCTGACGCTATGCATGCGTTGCAGCTTGGGATGGGCAGCGCACTGGAGACGCTGTGCGGGCAGGCCGTGGGCGCCGGGCAAGTGGGCATGCTTGGCGTCTACATCCAGCGCTCCTGGATCGTCTGCGGCGCCACCGCGCTCGCGCTCGCGCCGACCTACGTCTTCACGGCGCCGATCCTCCGGGCGTTCCACCAGCCGGGCGACATCTCTGACGTCGCCGGCCGGTACACGCGCTGGGTCATCCCGCAGCTCTTCGCCTACGCCGCTAACTTCCCGCTGCAGAAGTTCTTCCAGGCGCAGAGCAAGGTCTGGGTCATGACCATCATCTCTGGCGCCGGGCTCGCTATCCACATCGTGCTCAACTACATCTTCGTCACGCGGCTCGGGCATGGTCTCGTCGGCGCCGCCCTCATCGGGAACGTGTCGTGGTGGCTCATCATCGTCGCGCAGTTCGTGTACCTCATCTCCGGCTGCTTCCCGGAGGCGTGGAGGGGGTTCTCCATGCTCGCGTTCAAGAACCTCGCCTCCTTCGTCAAGCTGTCGCTCGCCTCCGCTGTCATGCTCTGGTTGGTCTTATCTATCGACGTCGTAGTTACTACCTATGCCATTATGATCCAAGCGGTAGGTAGATTAATTTTTCATGTTATCTGTAGCTTGGAGCTCTGGTACTACACTGCAGTGCTCATCCTTGTGGGTCTCCTAAAGAATGCTAAACTCCAAGTTGACGTCATGTCAGTTTGGTAAGCAATTTTTCTCTGACAAACCTGTAACTTAATTATGCATATATCTAGATGTTCATTTAGTAATTAATTAATTAATTCGTTCCAAAATTTACAGCATCAATTACCAGCTCTGGACCCTAATGATTGCACTTGGCTTCAATGCAGCAGTGAGGTAATTAACACAAAATCAACACAAGCACAGTACTAGTACTAACACAAGATTAAAAGCATCAGTATTGGTGTTAGTGCAAAATTTCTCTTCTCTTGCTTGAGCGTGCAGCGTGAGGGTGTCGAACGAGCTGGGGGCGAACAGGCCAAAGGCGGCCAAGTTCTCGGTGATCATGGCGGTCTCGACGTCCGCCTTCATTGGGGCCATCTTCATGGCCGTGTTCCTCATCTGGAGGACCGAGCTGCCACGGTTCTTCAGCGAGAACGACGAGGTGCTGAGGGAGGCTGCGAGACTGGGGTACCTTCTGGCAGGAACCATCTTCCTCAACAGCATCCAGCCTGTGCTCTCAGGTACTACCAATTAAAAACCAAAACCGATGAAATGGCGATC
The DNA here is from genome assembly GCA_036346245.1 of Bonia amplexicaulis. Classification (NCBI taxonomy): domain Eukaryota; kingdom Viridiplantae; phylum Streptophyta; class Magnoliopsida; order Poales; family Poaceae; genus Bonia; species Bonia amplexicaulis. Next base: position 22,931,641 of record CM070741.1, on the reverse strand, counting down.
AATTCTTGAAGATATATTTGCATTTCTGATGCGAAGATCTGAACAATTGTTCAATCTAATTTTACAGGTGTGGCGATAGGAGCAGGGTGGCAGTCGCTTGTGGCATTCGTAAACATAGGGTGCTACTACTTGGTTGGCATTCCACTGGGAGTCCTCTTTGGCTTCAAGCTGAAACTTGGTGCATGGGTAAGAACAAACCAAGTTAACTTATAATATGGATGGGTAATTGGGATGCACAATTTAATTCTAACCTTTGAATATTCTGCAGAAACTATATATAATGATGTGCTTAATTTTTATTTTATTTTTGGCAGGGGATATGGGTGGGCATGTCACTTGGCACGCTGCTGCAGACTGCTACACTTGTCTTGATTTCCTTCAGAACCAAGTGGGAGACACAGGTGCAGTACTATAAATACTGACGCTTAACAATATCGCTGTCAATCAAAGTTGAAGAAAGAGATCTTTATTTGAAGAAACGTCTGAACTTTGAATGTTGCAGGCTATGTTGGCTAAAGAGAGAGTCAGAGAGTGGGGAGGAAGGAACGACGACGCCTTGCCGGCGACGATCGACAACGTAGATCGATGATCAGATGGTTCCTGCAAATTTAATTGCAATTGTTATTTATATATACATGGAAGACACACAGGGGTAGATTTATAGAATTAATCTGTACAGATTGATCTAATGGACCTCAATTTACGTCTATCTTACCGCCGCCCGCCCCCCCTCCCCCCACCCTTTTTTGATCGGAAGATCAGCTGGGCATTGTACTTAGGTTAATTTTAGTCTTTTGGAACAATCTAATGAGTATAGATATTTATTTTTATTCAACAAGAAAACTATTACGAGTATTTCCGATATTGTACTTGTAGTCAAGGGTTTAGTGTGTCCCTTGAGTCCTTATACTATATATTAGCCCCATGGGCTATTGCAATACATCCAACTATTCGCATTTGCACTCCTCTTCAGCTAACAAGGTATCAGAGCAAAAGGTTCAAACCCTAGCTCCAAAATCATTCTCACTGCCGCTGCCCCCATGAAGAGATCTTCACTCCCGAGGGCAGACACTTCCTAGTTGTAGTTAGTGTCAAGCAGTAGCAACCACGTCACCAGCATCTGCGGATATGGTCATCACCGAGCTCACCATTGCCAAATCCGACCTCCTTCCGCCTCAGGTTGGGTCGCCGCCACCGATCGTTTGAGCTTCACCTGGCTCGGATCTACTCATGTCGCCCTTGCCTCCTCCTATGGCAGCCGCCACTGAATCCGGCTTCGCCCCGCCCTGATCCGGCCGTATCTGACGTTGCACCACCTGAATCCTGCTACTACCAACTTTGCCCCTCCCTGATTCGACCATCTCCATGCGGAATCCGTTCGTCTCTACATTGCCTCGCCCGGATCTAACTTCAGCTTGGATTTGTGCTCCCCGATGTCGCCAGCAGCGGATTTGGGTCTTCCCATAGTCGCCGAGCCTGATGTCGATGGATCTAGGCTCTAGGGCGCCATTGAGCTTGGCCCTCATCAGATTTGCTCATCTGGTTCTTGAGCTTGACCCCGACGCATGCCACCTAAGCTCCACCTTGCCTAGATTTACCTCTGAATCTGCTCACGCTGCCATGCCACCCCAAGCTCCTCCAAGCCAGATCTACTCCTCATCACCACTGCCTTGGGCCCTCTCTCTGGCTACCGCCACCTCAGGTCTCCTCTTCCCCGAGCTATGGTCGCCACAGCCTCTCCTGCTCGGGGTCATTGCAAATCTGTAGGAGAAGGTTGCCACCACCCCAAGGTCATGCAGCTGCCTGGGACTCACCTAGCTCAAGTCCTCAAGTCACTGCTACTCTTGGGGGACGCTGCCAGCCACCTTGCAGTGAAAAAGGAGGAGGGAAGGGACCTTTGGATCATCTCCTCATTGCTTCTAGCATCTTCCTCCACTGGAACTCAACACCTCCACCGAACTTGGCACAGCCGTCTTTGAGCCCTTCTCTTCTCACTTGCACCATGGGCTGTTGCTCTTCTTTGCCATGGACTTGTCCTCTGCTAAGCCCTCTGCTCTCGGACATGAGAGATATGCTACTTCTGCCCTTCTTTGTGGTGCTATACAGGCATGCTATTTGGGCAGATGTTGGCCAATACTAAAGCTACTATTTAGGACGAGCCCCTTTGGTCTTTGTGGGCTAGTCCAGATGCTTTGTCAGCTGCTGGTGTGGCCATTACTATTTGGCAGAGGATATTTCTACTTACTGCTCCTGCTAGTATTTCCCTTTCATTCTTCCGTTGTGTCAATCCAAATCCATTACATCACACCTTTGAGTTCATCAAAGCTGTGCCAATCCATCAAATCTTTTGTTGATTAGTCAGTCACTCTTTGGTTTTTAGGTTGCCATGGTTAGTCTAATTGGATCGATTACAGTTGCCCCCATCATCATCGTTGTTGATGCGACCTTTGCCCTGTTGGTCCTCTTGTAGCCATCTTGTTACACATCTTCGCATTCATTGCAACTCTTGGCCAATGGCCTTCTTTGTCGGCATCATCAGGCATGTTTCTCCATCTTGCCTTCTTGCGGGCGTGATCTAATCGATCTCTCTCTTCATTAGCTTGATTTAACAACTCTCTCTATTTATGTCGGCTTTATCATCTTCTTTATTGTGTTGTAGGGGTAAACTTTGCTCCTGCTTGCTTCTGCTTTCTCAGCCCCTTCACTTTGTACTTTGTGGGCTACCACACGATCTTGGATGTTAGGAGATCATTTGATACTAGACAAGTTTTTCAAGAGTTACACGCTACGACGACATTATCAAAACTCGGGCTTTGGATTTTCTCTATTATAGTATCAACCCTTTTGAATGCAATACTATTGCGTATGACTTGCAATTGAGCAGGTGTTAAGGGTTTTTTTAGTATTGTACTTGTAGTCTAGGGTTTAGTGTGTCCCTTGAATCCTTCACTATATATTAGCCCCATTAGCTATTACAATACATCCAACTATGCGTATTTGCATTCCTCCTCTTCGTCTAACAAAAACTACATGCTCTCTCTTTAATTTCGATCTTTGCAAATCCCAACTGGTCACATATATCCACACGAGCAAAATATTGCTATAGTAATTTATAGTGTGGAATGTCGCACACACACCGAGTAGTTTCCGACACTACTACAGAAAGCCTAATACTAGACGACCAATCACAGACGGTTTGACAAAACCGTCTGCGGATCGACACTAACACGCATGTTTTAATTTGGACACCGTCTGTGTTGGCGGCGTCGGAGAAAACGAGTATCACAGACGGTTGTTACCGATGAACCGTCTGTGATACTTTAGTATCACAAACGGTCTGTATTAAAAACCGTCTGTGATAATCTGGAATTATCACAGACGGTTTGTAATAAAAAACCGTCTGTGATAATGACGCTAATAACTTAACTATAGAGACAAGAGATCACAAATTAAAGGCAAATTTATTAATTTCAATTCGAGGCAAATTTATTACAAAAGTCGTAGAGATAAAGAGATTCTCAGATTCTAATCTTCTAGGCTTCATACGCTTCTTCTTTGTCTTGGGACTTGGAGGATCAGCCTTTGAGTTCTCGAACGCCGTTAAGATTGTCCTTGTCCTCAACACTTCCTCCTCCAGCATGGGCAAATGATCAGTAGCATAGCCCATAATCTCGTAGAGGATAGCATTATAAGATTCCTCAGAATCTACCGTTTCTGCTTAATCGACAATGCTATCCATCAGTCTCTCCAATGCCACAATTGCTTCTTCCATTTTGTGTACATTGTGTAGAAGAACCAGGATGAGGGCTGTTTCCCTTTCTTGAGCGGCAGCGAGACGCCTCCGTCGACGGCGGATGATCAAGTCGAGCTGATGGATGCAAGAAAGTTGGGGACGGAGAGGTATGCGTGTGCAGAAGTCGCCCGGATGTAAATTGTCACACACGTGTAAGGTTCCGGTCGAACAACTCTTGATGAACAGATGAGAGGAAGTAGATGATCACTAGAACAGTAGAATCTATATTGTACGTACGTTGAGAATTCTGGAGAAGAAGATGAGTAGCTAGAGGACAGTACGTACGTATGTAGAAGACCTAGATTAGGTGCGCATATTTAACCTTTAGCACAGATGGTTCGTATACCAAACATTAATGATATAGACGGTTCGTATACCAAACATTAATGATATAGACGCTTCGTATAACGATCGAGATACGTTAGACGAAACACGAGAGATACGTTCTGACATTGTATTATCACAGACAATTCGTAAGTAAAAATACCACGGGATCGGGAAGGTTCCCCACTAGGTTTCCTGGGAATATATGGGAATTGTGGGTGGGTGCCAAATACACCGACCATATCCTCTATGGGATAATTGAAGGAAAATCACTGTAAATTTTGTGATATAATGGTTAAAACACCACTAATATTTATAATGAAGTATTTTATTTCCAAGGGATCCCATATGGACATGGATGATGTTGGGGGTGGTCGGGTGGAGGTGGATATGGGCCTGTTTATTTTTCAGTTTATAGTTTATGACTTATGTTTTTCTCTGAACAAATAAACGGGTTAGCTTTTCGTCATCTTTTCAAAGGGGTTTATCGAGACAGTATTTTCGAAGCACCTTATCGGCATACAATTCGTTCGCACAAGTACTTACGCTAAGGCCAAAAGCTATCAGCAGCAGCTATAAGTCACCAGTTGCAGCTGAAAAGAATGCATAGGCATGTTCTTTTGGGCTATGGGCCTGTTTGGCAAGTCAAAAGCCGAGCGGTTTTTGGCTTTTGCTACAGTACCTAACTTTTAAACGGAGTATTTTCTCAAGACGGGGTCTACAAGTTAAACGTAGTACACGTTAAAAGCCCAACATATGTACCAGCCAAAATCGTAAGTGGGTATTGGTCTCTCCGTAATCTGTACCGTAAACAGTCAAAATTCAAAAATTTCAGTCAAAAGCCATAAACCGTAGCCAAAAAGAACATGCCTTATATCTTTTGGCTTTTGACTGCAACTTATGCCTTTTGGCTATTTATGAGAGAGAATATGAAGAGATAGAGATTCACGTTTGATTTTAGCAGATATAAATGAAGTTGTTGTAATATGCACTATAATCTACTTATAGATCTTGTTTTGAAAAAAAACACAACGTTTAAAAAATAGTTACCGTAATAAAGCATTTTACTATAAAAAAAATAAATTCTAGAAGCCGAAAGAAGAGATGAGATATTTGCCCCCACTGGCTTTAGTGAGGGCAGGACGGGAATGCCTTCGCCGAAAAGAACCCGCGCGACCTCTGTCCCTGTTGCCATCCCTGGAAGATTGACAAATTGCCCACAAATCACAACCACTTGATACGGTATTGGTTCAAGTCACACCAACTGTACGCCATAAATGATTTACTAGTATTGATCTCTCTCCAACTGTGCTACCTATATCTTTAGACAGCCGAGCTAACTAACCATCCTTGCGCTCTAGATAAAGCGCAAGGTCATGACGAAATGTTTGTGTACTCAATGACACAATCAGGGACGGATCCAGGTTAAAGCAACATCTCGAGCTGAACAGTATATTATGAATGGTATTTATTATATATAAGATACTTTTTTAAATTTTAGAATAGATTTTTAATCTTAAGCCCAGGGCTGAAGCCCAGACAGCCCTAGACCTGTATCCGACACTTCATACAATCAATTATTCAATTTGATAGGTCATTAGATTGAAATATCAGAGTCGAGCAAGCCACCAACCACCAAACCATGCCAGATCAGTAATTGTGCATCAGACTCAGGCCTGTCGGGGGAGAGAATGATGCCCACAACAAGAAGAAGACCTATGACTTTACTGACATGTGTTTCATAGCTAAGGGCAGCACCAATGTCAACTCCTCCAATGACGAGCCCTACAGTGATCACGATGAGGTATGCCCCTTTTCGAAAGAGGTAAAACGTGCTCTTATTGCAGGTAAACAAAAACTGAAGAAACAAGCTAAATTGATCAAGAACTAGGACATCATGATTGTTAACTTAAACCTAGAAGTTGTTAGGCTCAAATATATGAATCATACCTCCAGGGCTGGTCGAAGTTGTTAACAAGAAGAACATGGTAGGCCAGTCAGACTTTACTCCCCTCCTCCAGTCATACCTCCAGGGCTGGTCAGATCGACACCTAGCCGGCAGTTCGACCGCTATGCACCAGTCAGACCACCCCTAGCGGCCAGTATAATCGCCTGAGCACCAAATTTCTCGAAATTTTGGTTTCTTGATTTGCTAGCTTTTGTGTTGGTTTTTCATCATAATTTTCATAGCTTTGTAGCTATATAAGAGAAGGATCGCCGAATACTTAGGGCAAATTTTGAAGGCACATTTCACCCCACCCTACTGCTATACGGGTCCTACATTTACTCAAACATATCCACTGACTATATACTATTGGAGATTACTGCTATATGAATTTAGTTAAATCCACTAATTTTTGCTTAGTCAACCCCATTATATACTTCTCTATGTGTAAACAAAATATACGCTTGCAACACGTGTACATTTTTGTTATTTTGCTCCATTCCATCTGCTTTTGAGCAGCTCTGGTTCATCCATATATGTGTGATGTGTCAAGTAATCTAGCTCAAATAATTTTCTATTTTCCTAGATCCACTGACCATTATATCCATGGAGAACTGATAATAGATGAAAACAACTTGATGTACTCTTCCGGCTTTGTTCATCCATATATGTGTGATGTGTCAAGTAATTTAGCTCAAATAATTTTCTGTTTTCCTAGATCCACTGACCATTATATCCATGGAGAACTGATAATAGATGAAAACAACTTGATGTACTCTTCCGGCTTCGTTCATCACTTCTCCACTGGTTTCTTTATTGACCTTGGAAGCGGCTTGAATTTCTAGACAGGATTTTCTTGACCTATAATACGATGACAAAGTTATCAAATAAGTCGGTAGGTGCTTAAATTACATAGGTCAAATAGATGATGCTCTCTGTTCCTAGAAAATGCATGAGGTAAGTGTTCCATTATTCCAGAAGCTTGTTTTAGTTGCTCTATACAAGAATCAATTGGGTGCTTCCAGTATGTTGATAATTTATTGGAAGCCTTTAGAGGAGATTTTTTCAACCATTAAGGAAATTGGTTATCTTTTAAGCAAAAATATACAGCTATTTGTTTTAGGATATTTTTGGAAGGAACCTAAGATGCAACGGCGATATTCCTGCAGGAAAAAAGGACATCAGAAACGAAGTCTTATACAGCCAATTCGGACTTTATTGAATTTAGACCACTCTAAATTTAATATTGCTACCGCTAGTACTACGTAAGAGACATTAATTTCTCTATTAGGGGTAGTTAACACACATCTATCTCGCGATTTGCAGGCTATTTACTCATCGATTAAGACGTACTCCTAACATTACGGCACCAGTTTCTTAGAACTGCTGACAAATAGCCAGTTGATAGGGATGGTGCGGTCGGGCGCCGGTCACCCGCGTGATTGGTCGAGGCCGGCTGAGGCGTGACGCGGCGGAGGCGTTTGAATCGTTGCAATCAAATATGACCGGTGTTGCTCTCGGGAAAGAAAAACTACGACGCTGAAGAGGGCAGCCATGGCTCAATTTATCGGCCGATTTTCGGCGAAAACCGGTGGTATTTGGGTTTACCGCCCACCCCGTTAGTTTGCATACCGGGCAAAACAAGATCTCAGTCCAATTGAAATAGATACTTGGCCCAACATGGCCCACTTGGCCTCCTCTTTCTTTTTCCTTTGCTTGCAGCACAGAAACGAGCGTGTGTCGCTCTTGGCGGCTCCGTCTGGATGTGTTCATCTTCTGCCTTTGGTTCTTCCTCCTAACCTCTCTCTCTGTCTCTTCCAAACTCCCAATTTGAAGTACGAGCCCGAGTGCCATTGCAGTCGTGCCATCATTCCTCCTCGGCTCGCACATGGAGGGCGCCATCGGCGGAGTCATGAGGAACTGCGGCGGGAACAGGCTAGGATGACAGCGGGGCTGACAGTGGGACACCTACGGGAGAATCAGCAGCAACAACGACCGGGGGTATGGATATGAGTATCTTCACTTGTAGTATTTTGATGTGGTTGATGAGTAAAGAGTGTTTACTAAAGACTAAAGAATACTAATGACTAGTAACAATTGATGATTTTTATGTACAAATCTAGTAAGTAGCAATTGATGTACTGTATGCACGTGCGCCATCACCTGATTGCATGATTTCGGGATCAACATGTACAATTGATGTACTTCTATGAAATGTTTTAGATCATTATAGTATTTCATTCCATTGATGTATGCAGTAATGGCAATTTGGAATTCTTATTTGTTGTTCTCGAATTTCAGGAGACATGGAGTATGTTTGGGGCTATGGGGGGCCTGTAGGACCTGGCATCAAGTGCAAATATTGCTTAGTAACATTCGAAGGAGGAGGTGCAGTTTGGCTGAGACAACATCTAGCGGATATACCAGGGAATGTCAAATCTTGCAATCATGTGATGCTAGAGGTTTGCGATGCAATGAGGAGGTCCGACTGGACAGGAAGGCAAAAGAGGAAAGAAGCAAAGGAACATAAGCTTAGAATCAAAAGTGATATTTTTCAATAGATGAATGCACCAATTGATGTGCCCAGTGATGAAGATGTACAAGAACAGATGGTATTAGACACGTCATTGAGAGACCTTCACTTTCGGAGAGTGTGGAGAGGAGGGGTGGGATATATGAGCATAGAGGTGGGAGTGGCAGTGGCGGACGCGACAGTGGGAGTGGTAGTTGTGCTAGTAGAGCTAGCAGTAGCAGGATTCATACATTGTTTCACAATGCAAAGCCTACTGGTAAAGCCTTTGATGTAGATATGGCATGTAGCAAGGCTCCTGTGCAAGTTCGGGATGGAGACAATGATGAAAACAAAGACTAATTAAAGAATGACTTGCCAAGCTTAGACAAAGTGGTTTCATGCGAACGACATTCCTTGTAAGAAAGCTAACTGCCCATACTTTCAGGGAGCAATGAAGCTAACTCAACGACTTGTTAAAGGGATTCAGATTCCTAAATGGATAGACATAGATGGACCATATTTGTAAGGAAACTTTGAGGAAATACAAGGGTGTGTGGAGGAATTCAAGATTGAAGTGTGTATGGTGTTACAATCATATGCGACTCATGAACTGGCCCTACATCGATGAACATTATTAACTTCATGGTGTATTGCAATGAGCACATGTTCTTCTATAAGCTGCCAATGTAACTAGCCATATATAGAATGCAGAATTCTTGTATGACTGGATCAAATAGGTGGTTGTTGATGAGATTAGCACAAGTTGGTTGTTCAAATAGTCATAGACAATGGTTCTAATTTCAAGAAAGTTTGCCCCCGACTCATCACCGAGTACCCCCCCCTAATATTATCGGGCAACCATGCGCTGCTCACATTGTCAATCTAAAGTTGAAGGACATAGGTAATGAGTTGGAGGTTGAGAATGTTCCATAGTGCCAAGCGAATCTATATGTTCTTGTACAATCATGGCAGGTTGCATGTTGAGATGAAAAAGAAGATTGGTGGAGAGCTAATTAGACCCAATGCCATGAGGTTTGGGACAATGTTCATCTTCTTGGAGAGTTTTTGGGATATGAAAGATAAATTCTGGCAATAGATGGTGTTTGAGGATTAGGAGAATAGCGCATGGACTAGTGATCCTGACTACGATTATATAGATGCTTGCTTGACAAGTAGCGCATGATGGGTGGATGTCAAGTGGGTGCTAGATACAGTGTAACCACTCTACTGTGTACTGTGGTTTGTCGATACAAGAAAAAGGCCACAATGTCTGGATTTATGCCAATGATGATGGGTGCTTTGCAAAAAATGGAAGCTCATTTGAGCCCCAGGCCAAGAGAGATGAAGAAATTCATGAGCCTTGTGAAGTCAAGGGTCAGCTACCTTTACAAGAACACTCTTATGGTCGTAGGTAACGAGCAATGATAAAGCAATTAAATTATTAATTAATGTTGTTGTCATGAATTTTAATTGTTTTCTTCGTTAATCATGAAGCTGGTGCACTTGATTCAGAAGCCCACTACAAGTACAGCTTTGGAAAAAAACTAGTATATACGAAAGCACTAAAGAAGGTAATTAAGAAAATTGCGGACTCGCCTTGGAGTGAAGTGCAGGCACTTGCATAATTTGATGCGTTCCATTCTTGTAGAGGAAATTTTGGCAGTCAAGGTGCACGGCTTGCAGCACCACAAATGACTGCATATAAGTGTTCATAGTCGTTTTCCGTCAACAATGCTTTGTTTCATTTTCATACACCATTGCTTAAATGTTTTGTGGTGTTTGTCGCAATTGCATGGTGCTACATGCAAAGATATTGCAAAAGTATGCAATGCAAATTTGAAGGACCGAAATGGCAACAGAGGGGGGGGTGAATGGTGCCTTAAAAACTTCCTCCCCAAGTTCTTCTTCTCCTTTAGCTAGAGAGCTAAGAAGTCAGAAAAACAAAGATCAACCGAACAAAGAACAATAAAACAAGAAGTCGAGTCAAGACAACCGTAGTCGTAAATGTGAAATCAGACGGGTTTTGACCGTGGTCGTATGGGGTGAGAAACAGACCAAGATACGCAAGACCACCGCTACACGACGAGGTTGAATGACCGAAACAGAGGATATTGCTGGTGAAAACCGAACCGTAAAACTTATGCCGTAGTCGATCATCCGACAATGTAATGTATACAGAAATACTCGTTGTCGCGCACGACCGAGGAGCAAGAAAATAGAGATCTTTTGCACGAGATCCAAAATGAATGAAACTTGAAACTTAGTTCGTACAAGATCTCTCGAAGTAAAATACCAAGAACCTCCAAAGTCTTCACAATGAAGAGGAGAAAACCAAAGTCGAAAATCGAAACAGAGAGCTCCAGCGCAGAACCACGAGCTCGGTTTTCATGATTTTGCTTTTGCTCTCGGAATGATCTTAGCAAGCAACATAAAACAATTTCCCATCCCCGAGCAAGTGAAGCACAAGCCAACTCTCGGACAAAACACATATGATCGAAAGAACACGAGAGGGCAAACAGATCAAACAAATCATCTCAAGAACAAAACCGAGAAAGATACGAGAGATGAATCCAATCTTTTCTATTGCACATGGAGGTTTCTCACCACTCCATCGGAGGTACACGAGCATCCATGCTCTTACCCGAGACAACTCACACAAGATAGAGAGGAACACTCGAGCACTCGGGGACAACCTCGCCGCTCCCGAGACCTAACCTCTATTTATAGTCTCACACGCTAACGGGTCTCAACAGACCACCCGTTCAGAGAGTCCAAGCTGCGGGCCTCCGGTGCTTTGCCCATTACCCGTGGCAACGGCTCCACCGCTTGCCCAATAGCACCACCAACTCCAAGAGCTTTCCCAGGACAGCCTTCCTTTGCAGTGCTTTGGCATTTCTCCAAAATGCCCTTCACCTCCCAAGCTTCCTCCTCATGCCTTGTCTTGTTTCGGTTACACCACTCGGGCAAGACCACGTCCTCTTCGGCTTCCACGCCGCTCGACCTCAACATCTCCTATGTCTAGTCCCGACCTCTAAGCCTCACCAAGACATGTCTCCCAATACCGCAACCATCACGCATAAACAAAACCATCACATAGCACCGATCCAACTCGCACACTCTCACGAGCTCAAGTCTCTTTCCACGTAAATTAGATTTTACCAAACCTTGTCAAAATGTAGAACAAACCAGTCTACAAGGTCCACAACATCACAAGGAACCCAACCGACCAAACCTCACCGTAATCGGACATGAAATGCACCTCACGACCAATTTTAGTGATCCCACACGACCACGGTCATCCAACCGATAACGTGGTCGAACGCGTTTCGACCACGCTCAATTCTCGCTAACGTGGTCGTAGCTCTCCGAGCGCATAACGCGGTCGCACCACCGAGTGCCACAACGTAGTCGTGGCTCCTTTCCCACAACGTGGTCGAGGCCTCGAGCTCCCACAACGTGGTCGTGACGCCCACCGACCACGCCAAAGTGGTCGAACGCCCGACCGCCCAACGTGGTCGAGGCTCCGATCCCACAACGTGGTCGTAAACCCTAGCGCCGAGTGCCGACCACGGTCAAATCTTCTGAGGGCTCCGCAACGTGGTCGAAGCCTGAGCGCTACAACGTGATCGAACGCTCCCAATTGCCAACGTGGTCGTAAGCCCTTCCGACCACGGCCAAAGAACTCGTACGTTGCTCGGCTGGAACCCGATAGTCGGCAACGTGGTTGTACGCCACCCGATATGCGCCAACGTGGTCGTAACGCCTTCCGACCACTGTCAGTTTTGCCGAGAACACCTCAACGTGGTCGTACGCTCCTGAACGAAATTCGACCACGACCAAACGTGGTCGTATGGCATGCTACATGGTCGACGAGCGTGGACAAGTCGCACACGACTTCATTTCGACCAGAATTAAGACTTTGCAATAAAAGCCCAAAACAAACTCAATTTTCCTTCAACCAAGAGTCAAATACTCATCACAAAGATAGGATCATCTCCACATGTCTCACAAAATTGTGTCATAGTGTGTCTCCTCAAGCGGGTGCCTGTGTAATTGGACCACATTTATGTTGGTTCACACGAAAGTGAGAAACAGATTAGGTTATGACAAGCTCAATAAATTGGTTTATGTCCATTGCAATATGAAGCTAAACCTCGAACAACAAGAAATAGAATGCCAAGAGAAGGATTTGGATCCTTGTGCAATTATGATGGATGTCGTACTATATGACCAAGACAACTCAATTATGGACTAGTTGTCAAGATCGATGAGGAAATCCCAGTCTGTTTTGCATGAACTGGTGATCCTCCAACCTTCAAGGGTTGTGCTTGAAGAGGTAAGACCAGACAAGTCGAGTCAAACACTCCTCAACAAGGCCCTCAATGTCTAGGCATCAAAGAGGAAGTGTTGTGATAGCATAACGAAGCATAAGGCAAAGAAAGGAAAGAAGGCAATGGATGAATACGAGGATGATGAGGAAAGTGGTGAGACCAATCGGCTCCTTCCAGAAGCCCAAGATATGTGAACACAGACACTGATGACGATGGTGATGATGACGTAGGTTGTCACAGTGGAGGACAAGAAGAAGAATACGAGGAACTGAATAGGTTTGTAGGTGAGTGTTTTTGTGTACTATCTAATATATATCAATATATCCATTTGAAATGAATTTGTGATAAGTGATTTGTCATTCACTTTTGAAGAAATTACCATTGCTTTGCATCATCGATACAAGGAAGAATATCACAAAGAGAAAGAGAAAGAAGGTGAGATCACAAAGGACAATAATGATGGTTCAAGGAAAGGCAAAAACAAATGTAATACCCTAAAAATAACCCTCTTGAGGACCTATATGTAATTAAAGAAAAAGAGATACAGGAAAATAAGATGGTTGGAAATTTAGAGAGGGAGTCATTTTTCTAGAGCGAGTCGTATGGGAGAAGTTAGAAATGGAAGAGGAGTCATACCGTGATAAAAGGGAACGTGGAGGAGAGGACCCAAACCCCGAAAACCCTAGGTACCTTTTTCCTATGTTATTCCCTGGCATCGAAAGTCGTCGCTCATGCGCCATTGCTAGTTCCATCGCTAGCAACACCATTGCTAGTTCTCATCGCCACGTGCCAACCTGGCTACCCACCAATTGCAATCACACCCATGTTACTGTCGGCCAGCACATGAGCTAGCGCTAGCACTCCAGCATGAGTGGCACTGCCTAGTTGCCTGCCATCATGCACGCGCACACTAGTGCATTCGCCCGACTGCCCACCAAGCGCACTTAGCCATGCAGCCGCCTGCCCGTGCTCCATGCCAGCAGCGCAAGACCTTCGTGTGAGCCATCGTCGGTCAACACACACGCGCGCCTTGGTGCAGCCGTGTCCCGGATGCCTGACCGTCAACTGCCCGAGTCAGCAGTACGCAAGACAAAGGGGAAATCAAGGGGGAAAACAGAAGAAGAGATGTGGCAAGGGAAAGATCAGGAGGGAGAAAGGAAGAAAAAGTGAGGAAATGGTCGCATTTTTGGCGTTCTTCACCTGGGTAATTATTTATATGTTCCCTCTCTGTTTGCTAATTTTATTAGAGATTAGAGTCAGGATTAGGAAGAGGAGTAGCAAGTTTTCGTCAGAGGTTCAATTAGTAGATGGGTTTGTTTGCCATTATTTTCAGTTGTGATTTCAGGCATATTATGAGCATGTCATCTACTATGTATATGTAGAGAATTTTGTTATATTTCCATAGAGTATTTAATAGCATCAATTGCATGGTTAAATTTTGAGTTATCATTTTTGTAAGCTTGATGTCTGCGAAGTTGTCATCTTTTGGTAGCACTTGGTAATTTATAGATTAAAAATATTAAATAGATGAATTGGGGTGTTTGCTTTGCATGAAAAGTGTAGGTAATTGTCTAAGAATTCCAGAGAGTCTAAAAACATTATAGGCCCTGTTCTTTTCAGCTTCTAAAAGTTGCTTTTCGGCTTTTCTACAGTAACTAGCTTTTAAACGAAGTATTTTTTTTCAAGATAAGGTCTACTAGTTAATTGTAGTACATACTTTATTGACTTCATTTATATTGGCAAAAATCGCATGTGAGTTTCTGTTACTCTGTAATCTCTCGTACAAACAGCCTAAAAACCACAAGCCGCAGCCAAAAGCCACAAGCCGCAGCCAAAAAGAACAGGCCCATAAATAGGTAGACTAGACGCAGAACCAATTTTGGAAAACTGCTGCCCAGAACCGGTTGCTGCTGGACGTAGTCGTGGAAAATTATTAAATTGACTTTGTAGATGATATAATTGAATGTTATGTTTTCTATAGATATAAATAGGTAGACAATTTTCTATAGATTCTAAAAATGTTATGTTTTACTGGATTTGCTTGTGTAGATTAATAGGTATGCAAATATTAAGCATGTTGTCCAGAAGATGGCAGATCTATCTTCTCGGTTAAAAATGGAGGGTTAACCGATTTGATCTGGACTTGTGGCCATATAAGAACTTGTAGAAAATTTTATGTAGATTACAGAATTGGTATGGTTTGCTATGATAGGGCTTGGAAGTTAAAAGATATATTGTTTTTGGTACCAGGACAGTAGGAGTTACTATCGGGCAAATAGAGAGTATTGTGTATTTGGGAAGCATGTAGGATTGATGTCATTTAATTGTTGTCTTGTACTACTGTGGATTGTATTGAGTTTGGAT
This sequence comes from Bonia amplexicaulis, assembly GCA_036346245.1. Classification (NCBI taxonomy): domain Eukaryota; kingdom Viridiplantae; phylum Streptophyta; class Magnoliopsida; order Poales; family Poaceae; genus Bonia; species Bonia amplexicaulis. The sequence continues at coordinate 22,916,372 of CM070741.1, read as the reverse complement.
ATTTAATTAGGAGGAATGGCGTCGGGTTTGTGTCACCTTCTAATCAAACTGTTATTCGCAACTAGAAAAGGCAGGTGCATGGTAGAATGGTATTCGGATGTTTGAAATTATTATTTTTCTAAATAAATACTTGCCACGATTATTCATATGACTATGCCTATTTTATATTGCTCACATGCTTATGATAAAAATAATGATGATGTTGATGAATATGGTAGAATGATGATGATACCAACTGTTTAATGCTGAAAATGAACTAAAGAAAGATATAACCATTACATTACATGTTGAGTATTCATGACGAAAAGATGTGACCCACGAGAGTAGGGATGAGGTCCTCGTATGTAAAGGGCAGGCTTGTGGTCCCCGTATGAAAAAGGATAGGCTTGAGGTCCCCACATGAAAAGGGCAGGCCTGAGTGGACATCGACAGGTGTAACACTCCGCTATACCGGTATATGGTAAAGAGAAATTGAGACATGTGCATTAGCATTGCATTGCATTCATGAAAAGAGAAATGAGATAATGAGACATGTGTGGAACTTGATAAGAATGAATATGTGAAATTGAGATGATGGTGAATGGATATGAATTGTTAATATGATGTTAGCCTCATTTATTATTCTATTATGTACTTGCTGAGTTGTTGACTCACCTTTGCTTTATTGTTGTTTTTAAGTGCCCATTGATGATGACATGCATGGGTGGAATATAGCCCAAGTTGATATTACACTTTATAGTTTCTTCTTTACTTGGTGATCACTTATTCATTACAATAATTAAACCGTGCTATCCATGAATTCCTTAGATGAATAATGATTTCTCTTTAGCACTTAATGGTTTCATATTAATGCTACTTGTTAATTCCTTTCGGTTAGATTTATTATTGATTCAACTTATTTTCAATTGGTTCATTTTTATGTCAATCAATGATTTTTGTATTGCTAAAATTTCTATTTATAATTGTGTTGTTTGATTATTCTTGAAGCCTAGTCGTTGGTAATGTTTAATTAATGGTTTAAGTTGGTAGTGATTGTATATGTGGGTGATCTTTTAGGCTTTTGTTAAGCTAGAGTGTTACAACAAAGAAGACGAAGCATCTTTCCAACCTGTACTAGAGTAGACTACTGATATGTTTCCATGTTGGCTGGTGGCTTTTGCTAGTTTTCCCCAACTATGAAGGGTCTTCTGCATTCAGTGTGTTGATTTGGTGGCTTATGCTTCTAAATTTTACATGCATGTGTTCGGATGCTTTTTGGATTTGCAGGTGCATGACTGTTTTTTTTACTGATTTTTGGCTGGTAATTTTATCTAAAAATTGTCTGATATTCACCGGTTTTTGGCTAATATTATTTTCAAATTCAAATTTTGATTTGAATTTTTGGTCCAAAAACTCTTTTTTTAAAAAAAAATTGGTCCTATCAGACCCTCAGTAAAAAGTTGAAACCGGTTTTGAAAACCCTGTGTGGAGTGAGGATTCTAGGATAGGGGTACCAATTTAACATAAGAGAAGGTCAAAATACATAAAAGAAAACACCAAATAGCTCAAATAGCAAACTTCTTCTACTAGAGCTAACAGCACAAAACATTTATGGAAAATTACAAATTACCTGGTGAGACTTCATTTTCTATAAACATTATTTATTCTAAGTATTGTCATGTATGCCATTTTAAAAAGTGTTCTTCGCATAATTCATCATTGATATATCGATACATGAAGTTGCTATAGTTAGGATCAACACCAACTTATAAGTAAATAGATTATTCTTCACATAATTCATCATTGAAGAAACTATCTCGATACTTGTAGTTCCTATAGGTAGGATCAACACCAACATATAAGTAAATATATTATTTTTTTAGAATGATCATCTAATTTATATTAAGAGTAAATTGCATGGTGGGTCAACGAATTTGTTAGAGTGGTTCAAATAGGTCACCGTTCTCCCAAAATGCATATTTAGATCACCAATTTCTTTTAAGTGAGTCACTCTAGGTACTAACCATGCCACGTGGGGCTTAACAGATGACATGGTGATCCACCTTGCTAATGAATTTCTGCAAAAGAATCCCTTGCTTTTTTCTTATTTGCATGTAAGTCCACATCCTCGAATACAAACAGAAGCCCGATGTCTTCCATGGTGAATGGCGGTGCACAGTCGGAGGAGGCAACCGCGAGCGGGAGGAGCCCACGTGAGAGGTGGTACAAGGCCGGAGACCTAGCGGTGGTGGGGGTGGCGGCGGAAGGGAGCACGAGTAGGTGCACAAGCTGCTAGAGATGAAGCTTGTTGTTCACCATTTCCTTGCTTGTTGCTCCCAACCTGCAATTGGAGCTAAAATGACTGTGCAAATTGACACTACTAGTGAACAGTTCAATGCATTAGGGCATGTCATACTTGCCGTGAGCATCCTCAAATGTTGCTGTAAAATCTTCTGGTATTGCTTACATTGAATAGGATACTATCCATACTTAAAAAACTTGAAGCTGTGGTATTCCCTGTTTGTTTGGTCCTGCATGTTCTAGAATTCTTTGACCATGTACCCATGCGGGAAGGTGTAGTGGACGACACCAAGGGTGCGGTTGCCTTATCTGGCCACATGTAGTTGTATGCCACTCATCGTAGGCTACTCACCGTGGGCGCTATTGGCTGCAATTGAGGGTTGGTTAGGTTATGGGATGGGATGGGATTACTGTAACGACCCAATTTTTAAGAATAGGTTGTTGCATTTATCGCAACAACTAAGGAGTTCAGTTACAGATAGAAAAAATATCATGCTTGCTCATGAGCATTTAAAAATAATTAGCTTGATTAAAATATGACCTAATGGTCAAACCATAATATCCTTACGGGTATCTAAGTCCAAAACTTAACTTACATTTAGAAGATCTAAAGAAATTCCACAGGAACGCTTGAGTATGGTCGTAACTCTAACATGTTAATTGTTTAGATGAAAATAAGCAAGATTGAATATACTAGGTATTTGGCAAACCACAAGGGAAGGCTATTTAACTACTATGCAAGAGTTCAACTTGATAGAGTCACAGGTTATAATATGATAAGAATAAATGCGAGTTTACTGGTAAAGAATTTTACACTTAAAATAGTAAAACAAAATTTATTTAACAATGGGCTTTATGATCCGTAATTTCCACGTTAAAATCCTTCAAATTCTACATATTCCTTGTTATTGAAATCAACCATGAAACACAACTCCATTGACTAGGAGCATGACATATTTAAATACAATTTATTATATTCTGCAGAGTTGCTTAACTTTACCCACAAGATATCTCAAACTCATAATATCAAATTGTAGACACACAACATGATAGCATGCGACTGAGTTGAGATGAGTCGTGGTGCGGCGAGGTTACGTGAAGTCTAAGCAACTCATTTTGGGTATGTACAAGGTTGGAGGGGCTCTAGAGAAGGGTAGCGGCGAAGAGGGCTCGCTGGCACAAGGCCACGTTACGGCACCACTTCGGTGGGGTTTTGGCTAGATTGAGAGTGGCTCGAGCATCTATGGAGCATGGGAAGGCTTGTAATGGGGGTGGCTTAGGCTAGTTTGGCCCATGCATGGTTGTCCAAGGTGGTCGTGCTTGGCCGACGGTGGTGCACGGCGTCAACGGCTTAGGGGTGACGAGAGGAGCCAGCATGGTCGGGTTGGCTTGGCGATGTCGAGAAGGTGCTAAGGTAATGATGAATTGGTTCGGAATTGAGATTAGAGGAGAAATCGCATTTTGGGGCTCACCAGCGTGGGGACGGTGGTGGTGGCATTTCTTGGCCAGAGAGGAGAAGGCAGTGCTTCGGGATTGCGATTTGGTGCAAATGAAGATGAGGTAGCTACTTGGCTTGACTTTATAGCCTGTTGAAGGCGATGGCGCCAAGACCAAGGCAATGCCAAAGCTAGCGTGTGGACGACGGTGCTGGTGGTTGAGGCGATTCGGGCGAGGTTGGTGGTAGCACCGGCAGTAGCGATGGCATCACGAGGCACAGTGAGTCTCTCTAGTGTAGGCATCATGCTGGCAAGGCGATTTAAGGCATCAGACAGGTGTCAAGCAGGTGTCAAGCAGGAAGTAGTCGATGTGGCGCGGCAAGGTCGACGGCGGTGGAGGCACGACGTGTGATTGTGAATTGGTGTGATGGCCAATTAATCCTCGGTTAGTTAGGTGGTAGGGCGCTGTGCGGATTTGATAGGTGTGGCATCGACGAGCAGTGCGGCGAGCTTGCATGCGCTCGGGCCAGCTCACGGCTAAGGGGGCAGGGGAGGAGACGCTTGGGGAAAAGGTGCCAAGGCCAGAAAGGGAAAGTGAAGGACTGAACTTGCGGCCGGCGGCCAGGTTCCTGCTTTCTCGGTGGAGCTGTTCGTAGTTTATAACAATCAATGCGACCAGAGACCATTTTCGGCCTGCTATTGGGCTTGGGCTGAGGTCTTATTAGGGTTGCAAATAAGGACTGTCGGCTATGCCTTAGGGTGTCATGAAGGCGTGGGGTGGATTGACCTCATGGAATTTTTGCAAATCACCCTATTTTCTGTTGAAAATTGTATAGAAGTGTCTTGCAATAGTAAGATTTTTTATGAAATCGACCCCTCTCAACATACAAATTTGATAATCTACCACACCTGTATTAATTTCGTCTAGCTCCGCCGCTTACTGACACAGCAAAAAGAAAGGCAAGAAAAAGGGAATTGCATTCAGGCACAAAGGCATTACATGACATCAACGTGCACTCAATTTTCTATTGCATTTCAAATACTCTACATACAATGATAATATGAGACTGGCCAGCTAAAGACCATTTTCGCAAGTTTACCATCACCATGTAACTTCGTATGTAAAGTATAATTTAACAGAAACAGAAGAGGTTTCCGCAATTTATGGTACGACTAAATCCTCATTTCCCTTCTCTTCTATTGCTCATTTAATGTTGATAATATATGCCCTTTGGTATATCTAACTTGAACCAAAAGTCCTCATAATGTATAATCCATCCTCACAAATTGAGGCAAAATTCTACTTCAATATGGAAAAGACCCTGTCAGCTTGATATGATCAAGGGTACTTCTCAAGCCATAGCGTTCAACTGCTCGACTGCCAGCTCGAAACCCATCTCCATATGCTGCAGAAGAATCTGTTTCAATCTGGTGCTTGAAGAATTCTCCAAGTTTCTTCTCGAAGTCAGTCTTTGCACCCTTTTTCGATGAGGAGGAAGTTGAAGATGATGATGCTGCTGCTGAGGTGGTTTCAGTGATGCTGCCAGAACCTGACGTGATTTCTGACTCAAGCCACAAATGAGCTAGAACCTGACAGATGCCTTCTTCAACCTCTGGACTACAGGTTCGGTATCCTACCAAAAAGGATATTAAGTAAATGTAGCAGTGATTGATGACACAAAAAAATATAAGGATGATGAGGTACAAGCTGCTGCAAGAAGAAAATACACAAGCACAACAGAAGTACCTTTAAGTCGAAGGTAAGCATGCATCGTCTCATGAGCCAGAATCGAGCCAGTTAGCAGTCTGCACAATTAGATCAATGGAAATAAAAACCTATGCTCACGGTTGGTAGATTAGTTGCAGAGTCAACACCAATAAAAAAACTACATCATACATCAAATGTGATCACCAGTTAATTTGGTAAATGATGAAAATAAATAAAATTTACCTTGGCAAACCATATAATATAAGAATTGCAGTTACTTCACACCGCCGGACTAGTCTGTATGGTCCTGTAATCATTTCTATGATTTTGTTTCCTGGTCCAATTATTGGTCTTCTCAATATCTGCATAGGATTATATTATTTAACCGTAAATGCTTATGAAGTACCAAGTTCACATATTCAGTAGATAAATTAATGCAATACAAGTCACTGTTTTAAGAACTTACAGTTCTGACAATTTGCTCTTCAGATAGGCAGAGACCCCTGGTTTCAGGAAGGTGATGTCCCTAATCAAGGAGGTTAAAATAAACAATTAGTTAATAACTAAATGTACATTATGCTTCACACATTACAGAATGGTGAATATCATGTCACTTACAATTTTCTCTGCTTCCATGGCTTCATTTAGAGCTTGTCGCTCAACTAAAAGTAAGGGAATTTGTTGTTCTACTTTCATGTTCAAACCCTCATAGAATTCCTGAATATCAATGTATAGTGGTTGGCACTCATTCGTGTCCATTATTGCAGTATTCAGACACTCCAAGCAGAGTTTGCGGCCATCATCTAATGTTATGTACTTACTATCCTCTGGCTGGGTTGATGATAAAAAAAAATGAAAGAAGGAAAACTCATTAGACTCACCAAAGTCGTGAAGATGTGCACTATGAATGGCACAAATTAAGAAATTATCAAATGCACATGCATATTTCTGAAACAGGCACACATGTACAAGTTGAAGCAGATGTAACTGAAGAAACATGCCAAAATGCCAGTTACTTTATGATAATCCCATCACTACATATAATCGTTTCGTAGCCATGACACTAACCTCCATTCGTTCACAACTGCAGCACCTAGGGGTACCATCATTTTCATGAGAAGGGCAATACTTCTGCATCCAGAAAGGATGGGCCCGGTATTCAATAAGGCCATTTTTATTTGTTGGAATCTGATCACAAAAATGCATCAGCACACATATAAATAAAAAGTTAGCCACCACTAAATACTCAAGCTCATTCATAAACTTGAAAAGATGAATGCTCACAAATTTCTTGCAAACATCGCATTTTGGATGAAAGAGATCCTTGTAGCAGGATCTGTGGTATGGATGATCTTCATGCACTGCAAACTTCCCGAAAGAAAGGTTGACGTTAATTATTTCATCAAGTTGAACCATGTTAAGTCGAAATATGCAAGGTTTCTGTACCTCATATTCTGATATTGGCCTATCGCAAGCAAAACACCTGAAGCACTGAGGGTGCCAAACAGAATCCATACAACTAAGAAACCGTCCGTGCCCAATTGGAGTTTTACATCCAGCACAAACCCTACACAAGTCAATGTGGTGCAACCATAGCCGTAAAAATTACAGAACAAAAAGAAAAAACCTTCCAAGGAAACAAATGGAGAGAGAAGAGAACCCAAGGATTCCACCATCTTGCACTAGAGCAAGGCTCTGAGAAGTGAGAACCCAAGGAGACCATTGATTCATATTGCGAAGATTATAGTATTGCCTTTGCAACACAAGCATGCAAAGAGAATTGTTCCATGACTTTAAGGCAAGAAGAAGATGATAATGTCTCTGTTCTCAAATAGATGTCGTATTCGAATGCATGCAGTCAAGCGTTTAAAACTGACCACAAATATACACAAAAAATCTTGGATTTGTCACATGTAAATGGTATTAGTAAATTTGTCATCGAAAGTAATTCCATATCATTATATTTTTAATAATTTGCACTAGCATATAATTAGAAAAGTAATAGTCTGAAACAACAAGCAAAAGAGAATGAAGGTAATAATAAATACCGCTAAGACACTACATGTGTTTACATTGTTTTCAACCATATTCAACCCATCAACAAGCCACTGCATACACTCTCCTCACCAATCAAATGGTCCCAATCACCTTCTGATATTCCACTTAGCAATATGATTTAGATCAGCAATTTTGATAAGCTTTCAACCTCCTTAATTCAAGGATTTGCCTGTGTAAGCAGGTGCATATGTGTATGTGCCTGTCTGAGTGTTTTTTTAGGGTTGGGGTGGGGAGCATGAGGGGGACCACATATTTTATCAGTAAGGAGGCATGAATGTACAAGCTCTTTAGTAGAATTAATATAGTACAACATAAAGAACTAACAGGATACGAAACTGAAAAACAAAAGGAAAAAGGAAAAGAAAGAAATGATACATTCGGAGTTACTGGTACAAATACTACAGAAGAACAGACTTCGCAAGAGCATCAAAATATTGATTTGAACCCTACAAAATTTACTGCTAGAGATGCAAAGCATTACATGTCTTTTTTTGTTAAAGTTCCTCAGCCATGTTGATGAGAGTAGTATAGATGTCGATAGGAAACTGGAGTTGTGGAGGAAGAATTTAGAATCGAAGGGTATTAAACTTAGTAAGACTAAAACTGAGTATATGAGGTTTGATTTTAGCGGTGCCCGAACAAATGATGGAAATGTTAGTATGGACGAAAAAGTAGTGCCTCGGAAAGACACTTTTCGATATTTGGGCAGCAAGATTGATGAAAACATTGTTATGAATATTGTGTGTATATTGAAGAGTCCCATAGGCAATATATATAGAGAGTACAAAGGGATATTATAGGGGAATATGCTGATCATATTCTATCTCTAATACCTTATCTCTAATACCCTTAACACCCCCTCAAATGCAAGGCGTATGCAATAGCATTGCATTTGAAAAAGGTTAATACTAAAATAAGAAATATCCGACATCCGAGTCTTGATAATATCGTCGTTGCGTGCAGTTTTTGAATAAACTGTCAAATCAAGCCAAAGAGGAATAGATAGAAGCATGACGGCGCAGATCGAAGCCCAAAAGGTGGCGGCGCATGCACAAGGTGCAAAAAAAGTGCGGCGGCCTGAAAAACTCGGGGCGGCGGCATCATAACGACTTCTACGATCTGCACGCGGTTCAGAGAATAGAGCGGCGGCTGCTGCCATGCAAAAGAAAAATTTCTACACTTCTATAACTAACAATAAATTTGTGGACTCGCACGGCTTGGACGAACTAAAAAAATTGGAGACTACGAACTTGGATGGACACAACGAAAGACTTATGAAAAATAACTAAAGACTGACTAAAAGAAAACAGATACTAGCATCGGCTGGAGAAGTGCATCACCCTGGATGACGATGGTGCTGGCGACCTCGATGCCGCTGCAACAGCAGACGTTGCGGATGATCACGCCGCTCTACCGCGCGATGCATAAAACAACCATCCATCTCTCCTGTCTCCCCCTCGCTCCCTCCCGTCTCTCCCTCGCTCTCTCTTCACTCCCTCCCCTTGTGCGGCCCATTCATCTCTCCCGTCTCCCCCTCACGCTCACTCATCTCCTCCCTCTCTCGTGGGCGCTGAGGCGAAGGCGGCAGCCAAAAGGCGGCGGCGCGGGCGCGGAGGCTTGGGGCGGCCGGCTCCGAAGGACGATTGCTAGAAGCGACGGAGGAGAGGCGATGGCAGGGCGGCAGACCCGGTGGTGGGATCCGGCGGCGGTGGGATCCAACGGGTGATGGCGACGGCGACTAAGGAGGTGGTGTCGGGGTGGTCAAGAAGAGCCCCGCGGCCGCGGGAAGAGCCACCGACGAAGACGAGCGATGGCGCCGAATCCGGCGGAGAGGCCGGATCCGAGCTTGCCGGCAATGAAGACGAGCCGATCCGGCGGACGACGGAGAGCGGCGACGACGGATCCGAGGCGGCTCGGGCGATGGCAGCCCAGACGACGGTGGATCGACGAGATGGCGGGGGCGTCGGCGTCGGCTGCACGGGCAGAGGCGGCGTGGATCCACCGAACTAGCTGGAGGAGGCGGCGAACCGCGCGAGACAGCCGGGCCGGGAAGAGGCGGCCCTGCAAGCGGCGGCGGATCGAGAAGACCCGAGCGGCATGCGCTACCGGAGAAAGTCGATGGATCCGGACGGGCGGCGAGCCGGAGGCAAGGAGGCGGCGCGGCGCGACACATGCGGTCGCCGGGAGAGGAGATCGATCCTCCGGGGCAAAGAAGAATGAAGTAGATTGAGGTTAGGGTTTTAACCTAAGCTCTGATATCATGTTATGAATATTGTGTGTATATTGAAAAGCCCCAATGGGCAATATATATACGGAGTACAAAGAGATATTACAGGGGAATATGCTGATCCTATTCTATCTCTAATACCTTATCTCTAATACCCTTAACAGACATAAGCTACAAGATAAGAGCGGGGTAGGTGAAATGACGCCAAGCATCGGGTGTCCTGCGTGATAAAAAAGTCGCTCAAAAGTTAAAGGGTAACAGACATAAGCTACAAGATAAGAGCGGGGTGGGTGAAATGGCGCCAAGCATCGGGTGTCCTGCGTGATAAAAAAGTCGCTCAAAAGTTAAAGGGTAAGTTCTATACGGAATCAAAGCCACTTTTAGCACTGTTTTGCACCGTATTTATAAAAATAGCAGCATGGTGACAGTATTGACAAAAATATTGTTTTTGCCGCCCGGCGGCCGGGCGGCAATGGTGGGGAGGCGACGCATGGCGCCTGCCGCCCGGTGGCTAGGTGATAGGCAGCCTGTCGCCCAAGAATGAGGCGGCAGCAGCCTGTCGCCCGACCATCGGGTGGCAGGTAATTAGGCCAGCTCATCAACCGGCCTAACTACTTTTCTAATTTTTTTCTGTTTAGTGCTTCTTTAAATTTTTAAATATATCAAATGAGCTCAAAAAATTAGCAAAATTTACGTATAGTCTCACAACACAAAGTTCCTTGCAGTGTAATTTTTGGAGAATTTTACCCATGGCGAATGTTGCTCAAACATTTATATAATTTTGATATTTTTATGAGCTTTTACATATAGCAAACGAGCTCTAAAAATTACAAAATTTTATATAAAATGTTTCGATATAGTAATAGTTATTATGTAATTTTTTATGAATTTTATGCGGTCCGAATTAGACACATTTGTTCATATTAACTTAACCATGAATTTAACGAAAAAATTCCCATGGTTAAGTTAATCCGAACAAATGTGGCTAATTCGGACTGCATAAAATTCCCAAAAATTACATAATAACTATTACTGGATCGGAAGGCTTCACATAAAATTTTGTAATTTTTAAATCTTGTTTGTTATATGTGGATAATTTTTAAGTTATCTAGCCTAATTACCTGCCGCCTGTGGGCTCGGCGGCAGGTAATTAGGCTGGGTAATTAGCCGACCTAATTACCTACCTAATTACAGCTTTTCTGTTTAATGCTTGTTTGAATTTTTAAATATATCAAATGAGCTCAAACAATTACGAAAATTTATGTACAACATCCCAACATAACGTTCCATGCAGTGTAATTTTTGGGGAATTTTATCTACGGCGAATGTTGCTAAAAAATTCATAAAAGTTTGATTTTGTACGAGTTTTACATATAGCAAACGAGCACCAAAAATTAGAACATTTTATGTGAAGCCTCCCGATGTAGTAATAGTTATTACGTAATTTTTTGGGAATTTTATATTGTCTGAATTAGCCACGTTTGTTCGGATTAACTTAACCATGAGAATTTTTCGTTAAATTCATGGTTAAGTTAATCCAAACAAACGTGGCTAATTCGGACTGTATAAAATTCCTAAAAAATTACAGAATAACTACTACTATATCGGGATACTTCACATAAAATTTTGTAATTTTTAGAGCTCATTTGCTATATGTAAAAACTCATAAAATATCAAAATTATATGAATTTTTAAGCAATATTCATCATGGATAAAATTCCCCAAAAATTACATTGCGAGGAATGCTATATGGAGCGAAATGTTGGGCGACTAAAAGACAACAAGTACAGAAGATATGTAGTGGAGATGAGGATGCTGCGGTGGATTTATGGTCACACGAGACGAGTTCAACTCCGCAATGATGATGTATGTGATAGGGCAAGGGCAACACTAATTAAAGAAAAACTTGTCCAACATCGCTTGAGAAGGTTTGAACATCTTCAACGGAGGTCTTCTAAGGCACCAATATGTAGTGAAATTTTAAGATGTACCGAAAATATAAGAAGAGACAGGGGTCGACTAAGACTAACGTGAGAGGAGGCAGTTAAAAGAGACTTGAGGGATTGAAATATATCAAAAGAGCTAGCTTGGGATAGGAGTGTATGGAAGTTAGCGATCCACGTATCGGAACCATGACATAAGAAGTAGGTTTAGGACAGTGTTTTAGGCTCTTGGTTCAGATGACAAGATGTGGGGCTTAGAGTTTTAGCCTTATAGGTTTTTACAAGATGAAATATCCACACTCGTAGTTGTTTTTACCTTCATCTTTTTTTTTTTGGTGAGATCAACAAGTTATAGCAATGGATCTTAGTGTAACACATCTGGCGCCCACTATCTCTACATGGTTTTGCTCTGCAATTAAAGCACATTAACGCATGCTTCCTATTAAATTGCAATTAACTACCTCTCATTAATGTGAAGTGCAATGCACACTTAACTTACTAGTGTCTTAACAAAACAAAACAGACTTTTTCTGAATTGACATGTAAAGGGTTATTTAAATTGTCCTGAGAAACTAGTGATGTATCATAATGTAACATTACAACAAATACCTGAATCCACTTGAGGGGAACATGTACGGGGGCAAACTAGTTGCTGGAGTATTCTCTGAGTGAACATCCTCCATCGGAACATTCTGGCGGGGAGGAGGAGGTTCATCATTCAGACTTTCTTGCAGAGCCAGTGCAAGCTGTTCATCTTCCTCTAAATGATGATCAGTATCTGGTTCATAAATCAAAACAAATGACAAAGCATAAAAAACTCCATGCTTTTGATCAACTCTAAATATTTGGACATGCTCATTTGTATCAACCTAGAACTGCTGTTCCTAAGAAGTGAATTCATGTCACAGGAAAACCAGGTCCAAGAATCTCTAAATTAGAGATTTTCAAAACAGGCTAAGATGAGACAGAGTAATACGAACCAATAGCCTTTCCCTTCCTTTGATCTTCCTCTGATAAGGATAATGCAATAGCATGATCTATGTCTTCAATGCCACTGTCATGCGTACCCTAGAGTAATTAGTACCAACTTAGAAATAGTGAAGTACATGTTGATTTATATAAAAAACCTAGTACGTCCTGAATAATCAAGCACAAATTATTTAGTTGTTCACTATTCTATAGCTTGAAAATTTAAACTTCCCATGTTGCATGAGGTATCACATACCAGATCCGTAGGCCTGGTTCAAAGGTTGAGGCAAATTAGGAATAAGGTGTTTTATTTGGAATTTATCTATTACTAGGAAGGTTCTATTCCCTTCCATCTTTTAGAGATTAGCTCAGATTATCTCTTTCCAAATTAGTTATGCCTTTTGTCAGGGGTGTAGGCCTTGGGCCCAAGGCCTAGTCGGTTTATTATTAGGAATTAGAGATTGGTTTCTATTTGAGTTAGAGATTAGATTCCTTATGTTAGAGATATAATTAGAGATATGATATTAGTTACTATATCTGTTAGAGACAGGATTGGAATTAGACTCTATCTGGTAGGGGGAGCCATCTATATAATGAGGGCTACCGTATGCTATTGGATCAATCAGAAATATATCAAAGTCTTCTTCATCTAATCTCTCTCTCTCTTCCTCTACCCCGGTTCATGACAACTTGGTATCGAGCAATGATCCTTCCCACGACTTCGCTACCATGGTTTCTACAACTCGTCCTACAGCTGAGTCGTTGACCATAATAAAGGTTAACGCCGACAAGATGGCGAAGCACGACAAAAAGATAGCGGATATCATCCTCAACATACATGCCATCCTCGAAAAGATGGTCGCAGATCGGGAAAAGACACAACAGACGACAGTGGCACTCATGCCAACAACTGCTATGGAGCCACCAGACCCAGCCCCGTCGCTGTCTCCGTCCAGCGCCTCAACGGCCATCGTGGTCGCGTCCCGTCGGCCATCGCGCCCGGCCACCGACGCCACTCATCGCAACCCCGCCTCTACCGCGCCATCGCCGCTCCACCGCCGCTTTCACCGCCCCGTCCGTCACCGCCATCCGCCGCTCGACCCACGCAGATCGTTGCCGCGCGCTGCTCTCGGTCGTTGGTCGCCGGAGATGGTCGCCGCCAAGGCCGACCAAGCACTGCCGCCGCGCTGAAGCGCCGGCACCGCCGGCCGCCATCGGCCGCAGCCACGCCGCCTCGCCGCCGCTACTCCGCCGACCGCCGCTTTTGCCGCCGCCAGCCGCCGCTCACCGGTGCCGCCGCCGCCGACAAGCCACCGCCGGTTCGCTGCCGCTTAGGTCGCCTCCGCCGCCGTCCGCCGCTGCTTCCGTGGGCTGCGACTCGAGTCGACGAGATCCGCCGCCGCCCGGCCAGATCGCAACCGCCGCCGAGTCCGCCTCACCTGAAGCCTCCGCCGCCGTTTCTCCGGACGGACGCTCCACCGATCTCGTGCCCATTTCATCCACCGCCGGCCGCGCCTCGGCCGCCACTCACGGCCGCTCATGCAGCCGCCGCTATCGGCGATCTGCCGCTTGCGATCCGCCTCGCCGAGCCGCCGCCCGAGCTCATTGCCGCCGCCACTTCGCCCGCCGCTGCCGCCGGGCCGCCATCGCCGAACCGCCGCCGCCACCGCCGCCGCCTCCGCCGCCGCCGCCCCTGCATCCGCCGCGCTTCCGGTCCGCCTCGACCGGAGTTCATCTATCTCGGTCGGTTTAGCCGAATTGATTGACTAGTTAAAGCAATATATATATATATATATATATATATATATATATATATATATATATATATATATATATATATATATATATATAAAAAAAAAAAAAAAAAAAATAATAAAAGAAAAGAAAAATTCTTTTTTTGCGGCATTATATACCCAAAAGCGCTACATTTCATCCAGCCTTGTTCCGCTTGGATCCGCCTATCGTCTCCATCCTCTACAGACCCCGCCACCGCTCGTTTTCTACATCGGCGCCTAAGTCTTCCATTGACGCTATGATCACTACTAGCACTCGAGGACGAGCCGCATGTCCGAGAGGGTGTAATGTCGGGGTGTAGGCCTTGGGCCCAAGGCCTAGTCGGTTTATTATTAGGAATTAGAGATTGGTTTCTATTTGAGTTAGAGATTAGATTCCTTATGTTAGAGATATAATTAGAGATATGATATTAGTTACTATATCTGTTAGAGACAGGATTGGAATTAGACTCTATCTGTTAGGGGGAGCCATCTATATAATGAGGGCTACCGTATGCTATTGGATCAATCAGAAATATATCAAAGTCTTCTTCATCTAATCTCTCTCTCTCTTCCTCTACCCCGGTTCATGACACCTTTCTTTTTCCTTAAGATGTAGCCGGCTCTATATAAGCCGCATCTCCTGTTTATCAAAGAGGCAAGAAATAAAAAGCTAATTCAATTCTCTAGTTCCTTAGAAGTAGATTAAACTTCTCTCTAGAGGCTCGGCTGATACCAATTTGGTATCAAAGCCCAGATTCATGTCTGGCAGCGAGAGCCCCATTCCGCCACCACGCATGAAGGACACCCTACAACTCATCGCCAAGCAATTGGAGAACTTCGTGCAAGATCGCTTGGAGGACTGCGCGTTGATGGGTGATGTACTGCAGAGACTTGCGGCATGGAGAAGCATCCGGTGTGGGAAGAAATGGTGGCAGCTGTGCCCAGCTCAGGCCAAGTTTCCACCTCACCACCTCCTAGTAGTGCACCGACAACAAGCTATATGCCGTCCCTGCCGCCCTTTCTTTTCCTGCAGCACAATGTCCACCCTCTGTCTTCCTCCAATCTCAGCCACCACCACTATCAACCCTCCCGAACTACCACCCTCCACAACACCTCGGCCAACCTTCTCCCCTTCCCTACCCACAATTTCAGCCACCCTACCCAGCCCAACCACCTCCCCAACGCCCATACTTCCCACCTTCTCCATCCGACTACACTCCCTCACTTGCTCCCCTAGTTGAACAACCGAGCCTGCATATAGGTGCTAGTTCGGCCGCGCCTAAATACCACAAGCTCAAGTTTCCCACCTACGACAGCTCCGTTGATCCTATCAGGTGGCTCAACCAATGCAAGTAGTTCTTTTGGGGACAACGCACGGCGGAGGTAGACAAGGTCTAGTTGGCGGCCTATCATCTGACGGAGGACACGTAGAATTGGTATCTCCAGTTGGAGTGTGACTACGGCATGCCTACATGGGAGCACTTCAAAGAGGTGTGCCACTTACGGTTCGGACCTCCGGTCCGTAATAATCCTCTCGGTGAACTTGCTCATTTACCTTTCGCAACATCTGTTGCCGACTACACCAGCAAGTTCACTACGTTCCTTTACTGCAATTGGGAATCTCTTTCGCCCAGCCAGCAACGCTTCCTCTACATGATTGGCCTTTCAAAGGAGCTGAGGACAGACGTGGAGCTCCAGCAGCCGGTGGACTTGCAGGCGACCATAACTTTGGCCCGTGCATATGAACGTCGGCACTCATCTGCGAGTGCTCTGACTACCACTGCGCGGTGATGCGCCACGCCCCCGGCGCGACCGGCAGCAGCCAAGATCCGATCAACCACACACCAGCAGTCGGCACTTCTACTACGCCAACTGCTACTCCAACACCTCCATCGACTTGGCCACTCCACCGCCTTACAACCATAGAGATGGCGAACGGGCAAGCACGATCAGGTCAGCGATGCGATGAGCGATGTGGTGGTCACAAGTGTGCTCGCCTCTTCTACATCGAGCGGGACAACTACAACGACAGCGCCGACAACACGCCCGTGGAGGACACTTTAGCTGAGTCATGTGTTTCACTTCAGGCCCTGACAGGACTTTGGAGTGTTCGTGCGGCAGAGACTATGCGGGTGGAGGTATTCATCGGTGTGGAGTGATTCACCGCCCTCATGGACACCGACTCAACACACAGCTTCCTCAGTGACGACATTCTCGCTCGAGTCGGCTTGACACCAACCGTCACACCCAGCCTCCGTGTGATGGTAGCCAACGGAGACCGAGTGGCCAGTAGGGGCGCATGTCACACTGTTCGCCTACACATGAGCGGCTTGGAGTTCCAGGTGGTCTACTTCGCTATTCCTCTAGGTAGCTTTGATGTGGTCCTCGACGTCCAGTGGCTCCATACACTAGGGCCCATTTAGTGGGATCTCGATAATCTCTAGATGTCCATCCATGTGCACAGCCACACGATTTTCTAGACGGGTTTGGCAGCTCCACGACCTAAGGTGCTACGCGCCATTACCGGGCACGACTCGGCACTCATGGAAGATGTGCTCCTAGAGTTTGACGGCATCTTCGCTAAGCCGACTGCCTGCCTCCGGTACGTCGCTGGAACCATCGCATTCGGCTGCACCCAGGCATGCCACCGGTGGCTGTACGGCCCTATCGCTATCCACAACTGCAAAAGGATGAGTTGGAGTGGCAATGTGCAGCTATGCTGCAGCAAGGGATTATCAGAGAAAGCGACTCCGAGTTTTCATCCCCGGTATTACCTGTCAAGAAGCATGACAGGACATGGCGTTTCTGTGTCGATTATCGTGCGCTCAATGCGCACAAGGTGAAAGACAAATTTCCAATCCCTGTCGTCGATGAGCTGTTAGATGAGCTGCGTGGTGCCTGGTTCTTCACCAAGCTAGATCTTCGTTCCGGGTACCATCAGATCCGTGTACATCCGAAAGACATGATCAAGACTGCGTTTCTCACCCCAATGGGCACTACGAGTTCCTGGTCATGCCTTTTGGCCTGATCAATGAGCCAGCAACCTTCTAGGCATTGATGAACAACATATTACAACCATTCTTGCGTCGCTTTGTCTTGGTTTTCTTTCATGACATTCTCCTTTACAGCTCATCCTAATCGGAGCATCTTCGCCTTGTCTTTCAGGTCCTACGGGACCATTTGCTCTTCCTCAAGCTGTCCAAGTGCTCTTTCACCACACTTATGGTGACTTATTTGGGGCATGTCATCTCGGCTGATAGTGTGGCCATGGATGCTGACAAGGTGTGTGCAATGACGGATTGGCTAATTCCCCGCTCCGCACATGGCCTAAGGGGCTTCCTAGGACTCATGGGATATTACCGCAAGTTCATCCAAGACGTCGGCATCATAGCTGCCCCGTTGATTGCTCTCCTTAAAAATGAGGAATTCAAATGGTCCGAGGTAGCTCAGGACGCGTTCTGCAAGCTCAAGGACAACCATGCCAGCGTCGTAGGCCAGGTTCAAAGGTTGCGGCAAATTAGGAATAATGTGTTTTATTTGGAAGTTATATATTACTAAGAAGGTTCTATTCCCTTCCATCTTTTAGAGATTAGCGCATATTATCTCTTTCCAAATTAGTTATGCCTTTCTTTTTCCTCAAGATGTAGCTGGCTCTATATAAGCCGCATCTCCTGTTTATCAAAGAGGCAAGGAAGAAATAAAAAGTTATTTCAATTCTCTAACTCCTTAGAAGTAGATTAAACTTCTCTCTAGAGACTTGATTGATACCATCCCACAATTGTCTTTAAACCAATGTTCTAAAAATCGGGTCTAGGCAGTGCCTAGGCGCTAGGCGACACTGCTTTAAAAACACATGATTTATCTCGAAGAAGATGACCAATTTCAAATTGAGTGAGTAAACAAATAGGGGAAGTGCACAAGCAACTGACAATATATGATAGTGAGAATCAAATCTTGAAGAACCATGATTTTCTTCTTTGAATTTTTCTCTCATTGTAGGTTTTACTTAGAAGGTGACTAATTTGCAGCAGAGAATAAAAGATAAAGGCGGAACTGAGCAGTACATATGATTTAGTGTGCTGAGCGGAATAGCCTTCATGAGAGTTTCCGTTGTAATGTCCTCTTGAAACTCTATTTACTGAACCTTTAAAAAATTTTCTCAACCAACTCATGTTCTTTTTATTGGAGTGAAGATCCTTCTACCTGCACTGGAAAAAATTCATTTAGAATCAAACATAGAGAAACCTGTGCAGATGGGTTTTTTATTTGAAATAGAAGCCGATTGTGAGAGGAAGGAGATGCATTCTCCCTGAATATTTCATTTTATTCATTTTCTTTATTACTATTTTGCAATGTAGTTGTCAATAGTAGGTGAGATATTCTAGGAAACAAGTAATGTAGTCCCTATGCTAAATATATGTGATTCTTGCTTCTAGCCTTACTTAATACCCTATATATTATACCTTCCCATTCTGTCCTCGAATAAAAAATATCTTGCCATTCTTAGAGCCACTAGTTATCTCTTGGAAATGTGAATTTCAGTTATTGAGGTAGGGGTATGTAGGGAAAAAGTACCATAAATGTATCTCAAAATGGTAGAATAATATGTATTTAGTAATGGAAGAAGTACACAGACGAAAAAGCATACACTGTTTCTAAACACCCTTCACTCTTAAAATTTGTTGAATACTTCAAACAAGTAATTAGGTGGGATTTGCTTTGAAATGGAATATCATAACTACTTAAAAATGGAATAACGATTCATCGTCCATCTGAGAGTGGATGAGTGGTACACTCTACAACATTCTACAGGGATGAGGTCAAATGTAAATGGGTTGGTGTGTCTCCAAACTGGTGTGTCTCCAAACTGATAAAATCATGTCTGCATGACATCCAATGCAAAAATGCGTAAAAGTACATCCCCCCTCCCCCCAAAGATTAACCTATCTAATTTAGTGGAAATGTCAGCATAGGCTTTCAAAAGGAACAAATTATCAGAGAAAGACACAGAACAGCGTTAGAATTTTAGTGAGAAAGTCATCAGCTCTTACCTTGGAAAGGCCAGGTATGCGCTGGCAACCTTGAATTCAGCAAAGTACAGAAAGGGATGAGGAAGTGACCAGCAACCGGCCACTGCACCACGTGTCCAGTCTCCTACACAGCTATGCCTATTGTTTGTTTTCCTCTGAGATCATAAAGGAAAAGAATCAATGCAAGTTATATAGAGTCTGGTGTCTTTGCATCAAAAGTTGATATCTAGAATTGAAAAAAAAAAACAACCTCAGCACATCTCTTACAGTTGATATACATGAAAACGCTTTGAGAACCTCGAATGTCGCAAAATCCAGATGCAGTCCTGCTTAAAACAATTACTCAGGCTGCGTGGCAATAGCTGGCGACGAATCCACATCATGCTGCAATCACGGTATGTCTCATCTATATTGCTGTCGTCGGTAGAAACAAATTAGCAGAGAAGACATGGACACCTTCTAAGGGGAAAGAAATTAGAGCATAAATCAAAATGGCTCATGTCATCATCTTCTCCTCACCTCAGGAAGTCTTGAAAAGCTAAAGAGAATCTTGAATTCTGAGAAAAGCAAAAACAATTGTAATGAAACAGGCAATCACCGACGACCAGATGGTCAGGCTTAGTTCCTGTTCACCAAGGAACAGATACTAATAAGACAAAACAGAGCATGAACAAAAGGAAGAGCATAACTTTTACCAACACATATGTAAATTGATGCAGTATCAAAAAAGGCAAACATCATGAACACCTTGAGTTTAGTACAACGGGGGACAAAATCCTCATCGAAAGAACCACAGGGACTTGTAGACTGGATATAATTGGGGACAACCCCACCTCAGGTTCCTGGTCACCACACTCTCAAGTCTCAACTGCTGCACTTGAAACAGAAACTAGCCATTATGCCAGTCCCCACAAAGCAGCAAAGTACAAAGCTTACAATTCACCGCAAAATGACACAAGTAACCAACATAACTTCTAGTGTTTGTGAAACCAGGAAATTGCACCAAAAAGAAGAAAACCACCCATGCCACAAAATACAGGATCATCATAATTTATCAAAAAAAAAACGCCGGGCAGAGAGAACTTCCCCAAGACTCACCAAGAACCTATAACTCAGCAAAGATCACCTCCTGCTCTGCTGGTTTCTTGATTTCTTGCGCAAGAAAGGCCGGCTAGAGAGAATCAGAGAGAGAGAGAGAGGCGACAGAATCTCTCCCACGCAGGGCTTCAATCAAGAATCCGGGGAAGAAGAGAAGGGAAACGAAAAGAAAAGAAAAGAAACAATGGGCGAAACATGCGAACAAAGCGTGACATGGACGGGAAGCGGAGGGGACTGGCGAGCGAGAGAGGCCAAGTCAAAAAAAAACAGTGGGGTGAGGTGACATCTCTCTCCCTCTCCCTCTCCCACTCCCACTCGCCCACCGTCCGCGTCGCTGTCGCGGCGACGCCAACCCGCGCCGGGGGGCCGACGGGAAGGGAGAGGCCCACATGGGGGTGGCGCCGCGGCGTCTCCCTCACGCATTCCGTCGAACGCCTTGTGGGCGGCTAGCGTAGAGTAGGAAACTCGCGAGGCAACAGTGGGCGTTTGTTAACTCCTTCCCGCGGCGGGCGTGGTGACTGGAGCGCAAAGGTGGGGTTAGACCGTTAGAGGTCGCTTTCCTCCCATCCTCCCATGGGCACGGGGGACGAGGCCATGAGGGGGCACGAGGACATTGAGCGTTTTTGGGGAAAGGGCCTTCTGTTTGTGGTAATTACAGGAATAATTTTTTGAAGAATTTATAAGAGGACATCATGAGGCCATCTTTTTCAGTTTACTGTTTATGACTTCATCAAAGAAATAAAGGTGATATTTTCTTCGTTATCTTTTCAAAATAGATTATCGAGATAATTTTTTTGAAACAGTTTATCAAGACAATCCTTTCGAAATGGTTTATCGACATTCAGTTCATTCACGCAAACACTCATGTTAAGAGCAAAAACCATTAGACGCAGACAAAAAGAATCCACCCATCAGATACTTGCTTCTTCCCTGTTTTCGGCGTTCACTGCCACTTATAAGCCACGTTCTTTTGGGCTGTACTTATGACTTTTGGCTAGGACTAATCGTTTTTGTCTGCACGTTTCGAGACAGTGGTGGATAGCGGAGATGTCGATGTAGAAACGGTTTCGAGAAGCTATTCAAAAAACCATCTCATTTAAAAAAAGCGGTTTCGAGAAGCTATTCAAAAAACCATCTCATTTATTTCGATTTCTAGATAAGCTAGAGCCAAAAACCTCAAAAGGCCAAAAAAAAACACAGAGCCATTGCTCAACTAGCTCAACCCGTTTGTAACTCAATTATTTTGGTTGTCACCGGCTACTCTACCCTCCTACAAACTGAAGCGCCCTCGTCGACTCACCACTCCCAAGATTATAAAGGTAAGAGGGGCCTGGTGAATATTCTCAGCAAGGGGATACCGGAGATTCCCGCTGTCACTGCCCCCACCTTCTACATTGGATCCAGCAGATAGCACGAGAAATGATAATAATATCGATCCAACTGACAAGATCGTCTGCCAATACAATCCAACAACGCACGCTGGTGTGTTTGCAGGGTAGTGTTTTAGATAATTAGTTGGCGAAAGCAATTATGCAGTGGGCAATCAAACTGTAAGTGTAGTGGTGGTACCAAGGTTGCCCTCTACAAAGCTGTCATTGACGCTAGCAAAACAAAATATCTTACAAGGTGCTATTTGCAAAACAAGAAAGACGTACATCGAAGTACAGACGTCAAAATACACTGGAGATGCACAAAGCATTACGAACCACATGATTATGCTCAACCAATTAGCTCAGAGTCTATTCTTTTTTCTACGATTTATGACTTTTGATTGAAATTTTTAAATTTAATTGTTTACGGTACAGATTACGGAGAGACCGATATTTACTTACGATTTTAATTTGATACGAGATGTTGGACTTTAACGTATTACGTTTAACTCAGACTCGTCTTGAGAAAATACTCTATTTAAAAGTTAGATACTATAGCAAAAATAAAAAACCGTCCGGCAATACTGCCCACCAATACCTTTTCTTAATTTATTTTACTACACATTATTCAATTAGGAACCTGTCACCTTCTCTAGAAGACCAGGCGTATCATGAAGTGCCTACATCCCGGCCAAATTAGCATTTTACAAAAAAATTAAATCATAACTTTGTTTCTTCGTCTCCATCAACAAGTATCACCACATCTGGACATTAGAAGATGTGTGTACCACAATTTCGTACTAGACAGGCTGCCATAATTGAAGGATCACACACCCTAGAGATGAGAGGTACTCAGGTACCCCAACCACGAGCACTTGCTGGCAGGGGCAAGGAGATATCCTGTACTTCCTCGCCATACATTGCTACTTTCAAATGGGATCATTTAAGTTTGATCTTGGAATTTTATATGTCTATAGAATGTGTTGAGGATGTTCGAAAACTTTTATACGAGGAAGCACGAATGTATAACCGTAAGGTGGGGAAGCATGAGATATTTCCCATTACCATGCAGACATCGATGGAAAAAGCTATCAGTTTACTAAGGTGTGCATTATACAAGAATAGAGTGATGAGGATTGAATAAATCTCTAAATACGGTTTAATATTTAATTAAGGTTAAAGAATCCTAGTGATTGTAAACCTCCAGAAGTTGCTCTCTGAGTACCCTAATCGAAGAAACACTATGCATGTTGCCCGACCGGATGATTGCTCGAAGAGTGTGAACTAGTACCTAGACCCAATTCTAGGACATTTCTTCCGTGCGATAGATAGAACACATGCCTTATTCACTAGAAACAGCACGATGTTTCAGCCCTTAGTCTCTGAGAACAACTGCCATGCAGTTATTCCCCATATTCGTCTCCCACTAACAATAACCGACTATCAGGCATCCTCTCTCTAACAATAACCACATCCTCGATCGGACGTGTTAGTTCCATAAGACATCTTTTTCGGTAGATAATTGGCGTCCCTTTAATACTATTTAAAGCATAACAAGAGAAGACTGAGGGAGACAATTCAAGAGGTTCAACAATAAACAAGTCCAATCTCAATCAACGGATTCAAGTCAAGGCAATTCGATAATCCAAAGTTAACTATATTAGAGTCTTCCCTTTAGAGGGAAGAACATGGAGGCTAGGGATAGTTTTTAGGCCTTTGAGAAGGCATATTATAATTAGTTCATAATAAAGAGCGTCCCTATTCTCTCCCAAGGATTTCAGCCATTTTTCTTATTTTATTTCGTAAGATCGGCGACTTGATCGTCGATAGCTAGTGACATCCGTGGGAAAGAAGGCACTGAATCCTTGAAGTTCTCTTCATTTAGCAATCATTGTCTTCCCCTGTTTCCATCAGTATCGCTCATGCGATCATAGCAGAAACCTGGGATGAGCAAAACTAGTTTGACTTGGCAAACTATGCCGACCTCGACATGGACGCATGCATTTGCGCCATGGAACATGATGCCTCCTCATCATCCTCTTTCATTCCAAGCTCGCCGCTCACTAAGACTAGTGAGATCGACCGGATGGAAGAAGATTCGTCGCCCCCATCAATGATGCTCCCAGATAAACTAGTCGTTCAAAGCAGATCGGAATGCCCAATGCCTCTACAAGCCTGGTACTCCCAACTAGCAAGCATGGCAACAAGATCTCGATGCCACGATCCGGGAGCCACGGTACTCTCAATACGATCATGGGCGATCACTATTCGCCAACAGCTCCTATTTATTCTGGGAGTCGACCGACACCTAGTCACCGTGTCAATGAAGTTACCTCCGTCAGATAACGGGGTGACGATGATAACTCTGAGCATTCGATCGGCAATCCATCGGATCAGGTTAATTCCACCGAAAAGCCTTCCAGAGGTGGTGGTCTCCAACCGTTTCCCATCATGGAGGCTACTTGCCGAAGCAGTGGAAGGTTCTCCATTAGTTTTGACAGGAGTTCGTAATCGGTGATATCGATTAAAATGTCGTGCATGATTCTTCACGACAGGATCCCCTAAGACCCGGTGGTCGGGATAGTGCAAACGCTTCTACATCATCCCGAAGGGACAGAGATAACAGAGTTGTGGACATCAATCGACTAATCCACCTACTTCTACCCTACCACTCTTGATGGATCGAACAGGACAAACAGGAGGCTTGAAGGGAAACTTAGGTCATCTTACCCCCATCTGCCAACATGAATCCTTCGAGGCCCTCAATAACTATTCAGAACCTGCAACAAGCCCATGATATCTTAAACAACCTAGATCCTGCTCCAATAGAAACTCTGGGATATGCTCAGGTTGTAGGTCAAGTATCAGAAATCCTCCAGCAGACCATGAGGCGCACAAAGATGGACAGGGAACAAAGGAACTCATAGAGTCATACCCTGACTTCATCTGAGCACTCCTCTCTTAGCTGAAGCCAACGTGGTTAGGCTGGTAACAATCTAATGACTAGTGGAAGACCCCCTTAAAGATTCTAACAAGGAAGTCACAAGGGAAGAAATCTTTTCGATAATGAAGCGACTCCTCCCCCTTTGTATGAGGGATGAACACATGGACTAGGTTATCCACGACAACACTTGAACGAAACATTTGGTCGAAGACACCATGTGAATGTCCATGACTGGATTAGAGCACTAGTTCCCCAGTACGACTACCAGAGGAATCAATCTCCAACGGACTACAATCTGACCCCTTTCCAAAGAAGGTGCTACGATTTGATCATAAGCTATCGGGCTTTCTCGGCAAGCCTTCAAGCAATTCGCTGGCCAGGCAGGTTCCAACCAGCAAATCTTGAGAAATTCGATGAAAAGCATAATCCATTAGAACTTCTACAAATTTACACCACTGCCATCAGAGCCACAGGAGGTAATGATAATGTGGTGGTAAACTACTTTCCCATAGTTCACAAATGGTCTGCCCGATTTTGGTTGCTTAACTAATCGGTCAGATCAATCTACACCTAGGAGCAACTTTATGGACATAGTGATGAACCCTCCAAGAACAAGCGTTGTGTCGAGCTATTTGACATGGCCGGCAAGTATGCAGCCGCTAGTGAAGCGGTTGAATGAAACAAAGCCATCGACTGAATAAAGGAAATTCCTTAACCCAGCCTGGAGAAGAAAGAGAAGAAACCTAAGAAGTCTCCCAAAGGTAACAAGAATCATAAACCTAACACTAAAGAGGTTCTTGCCCCACCAAAATAAGTAATATAGATCTTCTCCTTTTCTCTTGATTAATAAGAGAATTTCTAGGATTTTTGTTTTTTTTATTTAAGGATTATTATGATATTTCTAAATCTCCAAAGCGAATGAGGTATCTTAAATATCACCAGTTGTATGTAGACATTTAGATAAGAAAATTATGCTTGTTTGTAGCCGATGCAAAGAAATCATTGGGCAATAGAGATACGAAGTACAATACCTTCTTGACCATCATAGAACTAGGCAAGACTGAAATCTTATTGCGCAATTGTTTGCTCCACAAGTCAACCCCATTTTTCAACCCAATATTCCATCGTAACATGCCTTGTAACTTGTAGAATATTTTAGTAAACACCGCACTTCTGCAGGTACTGTATATGCATTTTCTAGGTGACAACTTGCAAAAGTCTTTGACACCAAACCGACAGAGCAAAGAACAATAGCAGAAACATGCAGGTACAAGCTTTACATGAATCGCATTTAGCATTATTAAAATTTTATTCTAACTTTTTGTTTAATGGGAAACAAAAGGAAAAATAATATCAAGAGCTCGTAGTTTACAGCACACTCCACAGTCCTCTTCCATGCTGCCATGCATGATAAAGTCTAGGTAAATCACCCATCAACTTCCTGATCTCGAGCACACACCATGTGGGCCAGTTGGTCTTTGCTTAGCATAAAAGATACACCACCATATAACTATTAATTCATCATGGCGCAAATACGTAGCTGACAAACTTAATCTCATCAAATTACATCTCTAGTAAAATCATTTTTTAGACAATAAGTAGTAAAATTTGTGCAATTTCACGCCTTTACAAGTGTTGTGAGAATAAATCAATCCTTTCAAATGATACTTCTGCTATGTCAATTGGAAAATCTATGTGTTGTCGCCATGTGCTTTCAGACAAAGATGGGCTTTCACAGGCTTGTGGTCGGAGCTCCTAACGCAATCAAGTGCTTCATATGAACTTAAGATCGCATCCAAGCCAGATGAATGGTCAACCTTGAACAATATCCTATCTGTCCAAGATGGCACTCTGATCTGAGTAAGCAAAGATGATATGCATAATAGAATTAGATTTTCACAATATCGATCTACAAGTTCTTTTTGAGAGGAAAATATCTAAAAGTTGACACATCTGAAAATGGTATCAATTCAAGATACCTTATAACTTGTATCGTAGTTACTACTCCCAACATTATATTTGTATGTTGGCTTAAATGACAAGGTCCCTTCGCAGTAGCCACTGAACACTTCACCCTTCTCAGCTTCTTGCAGCAGCTGGTCTTTGCCTCTTAGCTTCTGAAACAATTCGTATATAACTATATGTGAGGCATCTATGTTGGTGCAGAAATGACTAATTTAAGCATACACTTACACTTTGACGATTCTCCTCAATCATCTTCCTTGCGGGTATCGAACTTATTCCTTCTAGTCTGTAATTCAAGTCACCAAGCCACACCGTTATGTCGGCAGATTTGGTATACGGTAGGCCATTCTTGGAGAATAGCGAGTGCGAAATGTGCTGGCATTCTGAGTTCCTCTTCTCCACCTTGCGTTCATGAGCTACACTTAAATGAGACCTTGTTGAGTTACTGGTAATGACATTTGATTGATGACAAATTGACAACGGCTATATAGATCATCAATATGGCCAAATCTCGATTTGTGCTGCTTTCAGTATCAACATCGAGCCATCGAGGAAATCTAGATTTGTGTCGAAGTCACCTAAAATCTCTAAATCAAAGCGATTAAGAAAAGGGTTATAGGTTATAACTTGTGTAGTTTTTAGATGCATGGTTAATACAATTCTACTTCACTCTGTCTGGAGCTGTATAGCACTTGCCCAGATTGACGGTTAAGCATTAATGAAGAGGGTCAGGGCAGAGCCACACCTCGGACAGGGTAGGCTTCAGCCTAGGGTATAGAAAAATATCTAGTGTGTAGCTCGGGTAAATTCAGTCTAACCTGAATAACATTTTCATAATTCAGCATAGATTATTTCACCACTAAGCCCAGAATGTAACTAAATCCTAGCCCCGCCACTGAAGAGGCCAGACGGCATCGGGCATGCATTAACATGGTGCGTGCGGCTGGCTCGGAGGCGGGCACGGAGTGAGCACATCAGCTGTGTGGCGGCGGCACTGGGTATGGGTAGATTAGGATGCCAATTTAGCATATACTTGCCTAGGAACTAGTTGCACCGGTTTTAGTAGTTGAGGATGACTGTTGTACGCTTTGTAGTTAGGGGGGCGAAAATTGAACTCTCATGGTAAAGAGGGTAAAATGGACTTGTTTCTTTTTTTTAAAAAAAAAGAAAAGCATGGTCCATATAGTTCTGCTCTCACGTTGTCTGGTGTTGTATACTAGTACTTGCCACTTTGATGGTTAAGCATTACCGAAGAGGTTGTGGTGCACTGACATGTATTTAGTAGCATAAGTGACACTGAAAAAAGTGGATTGACCGAAAGTTGAAGAGCAACCTGCAAGATGGCAGGACACAAAAACCAGCCGGATCCCACTGAAATTGATGTACATGGCCACAGCTCCTTTCTTTCTCCCAATTACGCCCCCGCAACCCCCGACTGCATGCTTGTCCACGTTTATCTCTATCCAAAATTAGGAAACTAAGCAAATTTTATTCGACCAAAGAAGAAACATGCTTTTGACATCAAGAACATTCGGCTATATGTATAGACAGGCTCAAGTAGATATAGAACCACCTCTGATGTATTTCTCCGAACTCTTTGCTCCGAAAAGGAACATCTGAAGAGACTGCATGGTTTTCTGGCATAACAGACTAAAATTTGACAAGCACCAAACTATTTTAGAATACTGACAAAACCTTCAGAGTGTTCGCTAAAGAGAGTTAAACTGGTAAGTTCCTCACATGTGTGTCTCAGCCATGGCTTCTTGCAGAACCTGCGCAACATCACATTTGGGTGCTTCTTGCAGCCCAACAACTAGCAAATCGAACTTCCTGTTGGAGCTCACCAACTTTGTTACATCCTCCGCAGACATCTTCACCAAGAACAAATGTTAAACCAAAGCAAATGGCACAATCATCATCAAGGAGAATGCAACCAAGTAGATCATTCACCTTGCCATTCATGTTCCACGTGATAATGCAGACGCAAAGCACAGGGATGGCTGTGAATTCACAGGATTTCTGAACCCGAATTGTCTTTATGCCTTCATGAGTTCCATCCTCATCAATGGAAACCATGTCGTTGCTGTGCAGCTCACTTAATCTCCTGAAAAATTCAGTGTATATATCAAGAAGTGCAATGGAATAGTATGAAAAAGCAATTTTTAGCAAGATTAGACGTATACCATTTCGGAAGAGTAAAGCTGCTGCAGTTGCCCATATCTCTACCGATTACCGAATCCTTCCTTTCAAATCATCTTAACATGGAGAAGATTACAGAAGAAACCCTTCTTATACAGTTTTATTCTGAAGGTTCAGAGTTTCTATGCAGAAACAGAACTGAACAGATTTCAATATGGATTCTTCTCGTCTCCACGCTTCTTGCAGCAATTATTTAAATGCTCCATATACTTGTGAAAGTTTCAACATATTATGAAACTAACAAGTGGAATGCTGAAGAACCAACCACTTGGGCTATCTGGATTGGAATAGTTAGGTCCTGGATATCTTTGATGTGATAACAAGATCACGTTTGCCATCACATCATCAGATGGCTGCTACTGCAGTCCACAAAGATGGGAAATGTGAAAGAGACTAGACACGTGAAGAGGACCGCCAGAGCTGCTACCACTACCAGTATTGTTGCCGATAAGGCAACATTTTCTAAGCAAGTAACGGAATTGTTTGACCATGAGCTCTAATGGGTGAGCCTTGTGCAACCCTGATCCCTAGGTATAGGAAGGAAAAAGAACATTGGAAGGCCTGATCAAATTTCTCCACCAGAATCTGGAAGGACTTCGCCGTTTGGGACAGCTACCAACGGCCTTGAAGAATCTCCAGAACTGTGATAGTAACTAGCTGCTGCATTTTGGCCATGTGCAGTCATTATTGACTGGCTGCTGCCAAACTTGCAGGTGAATCAAATTGGTACTCTTTGGCTTGCTCATATCTGCTGGCTGGCAAGATCTCAAATCTCAACCAACCAAAAGGAGATTGTCTGTCTCCAGGCTTATTGCTGCATTATAAGTGCCAGAATCAAATTTAGGTGCTTCTGCAAACAGAAGAGATTTGTCACTTTATCTAAACATCCATAGCACATACAGCACAAGCCACAAGTTTTCAGCATCAATCAACACAGACGCCGGAAGATACACCGGTGAAAAGATTGTGGGGTTACAGGTAGGGTACACTAGTGCAATTTAAAATTTACTACCATGTAAACCAGAAAGTCATACGAGTAAAAGATTATAGATCGTTACCACTAAACGCGCAGTACAATGGAATAAAAAATGAAGCAGTCCGATTTAACGTAGCGTGGTCGATGTACTGGAAGTAGTCGATCTTCACAAGACATCTGTCTCCTCCTCATGATCGTCCCAATCAACGTCACAGTCGCAGCAGCGCATCTATCGAAGTTCACACGTCTGGAGACAGAACATCGTACGCCGGTGTGTTAGCACTAGCGCGCACAACAGGAGGTTTCAACAGGTAGCTGCTAGAATTTCTATAGGTGTTTCTCAGATGCATACAACTCATATCACATGCATCCCTTTGTATAGAGACTTCGATTGGATCCATATCCAAGACGAGTAAAGATCGTATTCCACTTAGGCAGTCTCTAATCGGATCTGTATCAACTACGAGGAGAGATCGTATTTCACTCGAAGTCTATCATCCAAATTTTTATTATTCTAACCCGTTAAGTGTGTAACCCTGTAGGTTCATACACATTTGGTTGTAATCTGGAAACGCATTTCCGATCACTGGTCGGTAGCGGTCCCTAGTAGGACATATCGACCTTCAAATATATACAAAGATCAATCTAGACAAACCTTATGCAATATGATCTGTAACCAGGTCTTACTCACGATCAGCTCATAACTCATTATGACCAGATCATATATGGTCATGACCAATTTGTATCCCATATGACTAGGCTGCAGATTAGTTTGTGATATGTCCGACCAACTCACGACCAGTCGACCAGTTCGTTCCAGTCTGATTTATCAACCTGTTTACGTATTCTCCTTTTGTCTCATGATATCCGATCGAACTCTAGGTAAGAAGTGTGCCATCCATGAATTGTCCAATCTTTTTTCCAATCTAGTGAAGGATAACATCATATGGTCAACTCTTTGACTATGGCCATACACTTTCTTTATCCGACTACATTAAGGGACCTAGGGATATCTCTCATGTTATGTATGAGGAGCAAATCACATATCCGATCAGTCACTTTCCTCTGCATGTTTCATAGTATATCTAAAAGCTATATTTATGACTACCTAATTGCGGTGTAGCGTTTAGCAATCCTTAAGTGCAATATTACACATGTATGAAATTATATTGATCTCAAATACAAAGATTATACATCCTAATTGCTTGAGACCAACTAATGACATATAAGACATAACAATCTTAATAATGTCTTAAGGTGGGCCAATCCAACATCATCTTCTCTAATATGTATCCATATTATTGATTTAATATCCCCATATTATGATCGGTAAAACATAATCATCAATCAACATATGTGCTAGTCTTATAAGTCACTAGTGTTCCGACTAGTGATATCCAACCAGTGATAATTTTAGAACGATATCATATAATAAATAAAGAGTTTCACCAACAAGTCACATACTTGTTAACATTTATAAATGGTAGTCCATTTAAGGAACATAATAATATTTATTTAAAGATCATAAATATAGAAGTGATATAATCATCTCTATAATTGCCTCTAGGACATGTCACTAACAAACAAAGATTGCTCTTATTAGAAAGGTTCAGTCTAATGCTTAATTTATCTTCCCGTCTCTTTTGCTAATTTTGACATTAAAGAACTGACATTGCCAAAAGAATCTCTTTCCAGGAAGAGACTAATAACCCCATAGGCCTCTGAAGATAATGTATCAATGATTCCATATTGCAAGTGCAGCGTGCAAATAGTCTAACCATGAGAATCTTCATGGACCAAAACTGTAAAAGGACTCCATTTCACACTGTTGAAAAGATACCAAGCATTAATCTCACAAGTCACAAAGCACCCACAACATGCATATTTGTGACGATCCATATTTTTACCGAGAGGCAAAAACACTAGTCAACGATTATTATTCATTCTCTCTGTAAAACACTGCTCTAATGAATAATAAATTCATCAGAGTGTTACAGCAGAACAATAATTAAAGACATAATATAATATTACATGAGCATAGCCATGCAGAGCTAAAGTTTAATACAAAGCCACAAGGGCTCGAATAGTACAATCTAAAATTAAACAGTTCTAATTCAGTTTCTAATTATACAAGAATACTAAATATAAAAATAGTATGCTAATGTTACAAATATTCTAGGGGTCATGCCCATGCTGATAGTAACTCTCTAATCACTCCATGTCTCGTATAAGGCACTACTATAGAATAGGTCATCATAGACGATTCAAAAACGTCATCACAGATGTTTTCGTGAGTCGTCTGAGTTTATGGGTTAGTAATAATATCAGGTCATCACAGACAGTTTTTGAACCGTCTGTAATAAGCCACAACACAGACGGTTCGTATTAAGAACCGCGAAGGATACTATCACAGACGGCTCTAATCAAAAACCGACTGTGGTACTCGCACATCATAGACGGTTCTAGCTACTAACCGTCTGTAATGTACAAGTAGTACAGACAATTTTTGGTTAGAGCCGTCTGTGATAGTATTTGGGAGAGTTCATGGAGAGGAGCGAATTTGGGAATGTGATGGGCTTCGGCAAAGGTACCCAAGAATATAATGGGCAAATGGCCCGTAGAGCAAGGCGTCCAGTCTTCCCCCACTGTCCCTATTTTTTTGGTTTTTGGTTTCTCCAAAAATCAAAATAAATAGAATAGGTTATTAAAGTGGATTATCTAAATAGCTTGTTGAGCTTAAAATTGTGTGCACCATTTGCATCGACATTTCGCTATCCACTATCGTATCAAAAAACACAGACAAAAACTATCAGTCATAGCCAAAAGTCATTAGATGTAATCCAAAAGAATAAAGTTAATACAGTGGCCTTGTTTTTTTAGCGTTTTAGCAACTTTTATATTTTTGGCTTCTCTCAGTAATCACTATTTATTAGACTTTTTTATTTGGACTTTTTTTGTGACTGATGACTTATTTTGCACTGTAGCTGATTTATTTTGTATTGTAGCTGTTGGTGGCTTTTTTGGCGTAATTAAATTTTAAATTTTGAAAAAGTAAAAAAACAGATTAGTCTATCACAGATAATGCAAATGAATATGAAAAAAAGAAAGTCAAAAAAGTTCAAAAAAGCCAAAATACGTTAGAAAAATACGGAATTAAAGAATATTGAACTAGAAGCCAAAAAACAAAAGTTTAAGCCAAAACGAGCAGGACCTAATAAGCCACAACTAAAAGGCATAAGCCACAACCCAACAGAACTGACCCATAAAATACCTTGCCGCCGCATTCTTTCTGCAGGATTGCTTTCTTTGCCTTTTCTTCTTCTAGTTTTACGAAGACGGTTGTCGTCTTCGTCGCCATTGACAACTCAAACCATACACATAAAAACGGAAGTCTAAGGAGGGAGAAGGGACACATTTGGCGACTACAATGCTCACTAGAGATGGGAATAGTGGCGAAGCCAGCAACAAAATTGAAAGTGGGTTAAGCTAGATTGTCACAAATATAGTATTTTACTATTGTATAATTCAAATTTATACATGAATAGAAGAGAAACAAAACAACAAAAAGAGATAAATACAATGAAAATATCACATTAATAGAAAGCGCATCTCATCTATGGTTTTGTCATATCCTTATTGTCTGACTGGAGTTCCACCATATCATTAGACTTGGTATGACTGCCTTTTTACTTTTGACATGCTTATTTTTCTTCTTCTGCTTCATCAACTCTATTTTCTTGCTCCGTGCCAAACTTTGGGATCGCTCCAATCGGCCGCTAGCTGCGGCTTCCGGCTACGACTGTTGGCTGAAATTGCACTGTAGCGGCTGTTAGCTTTTTCTGAGTCATTCAATTAAAGGAAAATAAAAAATGAGAAAAAATAGGGAAAAAAGAAAAAACAAATAGTAAAAATTAGAAGACGGCACGTTCCAAGTAGCTTTTGCTTTAAAAAAGTCAAAAGCCAGAAGAAGCCCGAAGTCGAAGCAGTTTGGAGCAGGGCCTTATCTAACAATCAAAGGGATGAAGTTAAAAAACTTGACAACTATATATATAGGGCCTAATGAACAACTTAAAGAACCAGAAGAAGTAAAGAAACCAATCAATGCCAAGTGATGAGATAGTTGTCATGCCACTTGTTTTGGGCACCCATGTTACTCATGATGATCATAGAAGTAGCATCAATGAAAGCCGCTAATCAGATAATGCATCAGATTGACCATGCAGCAATGAGATCCCTCCTAAATGAAAGAGTCGCCCATGGTATAAATTTGAACTGATAATGTTTTTCATTTCCAAAATCAACACCAACTCTTATTAGTTGATTTACTGATACTAACTCAAGTTGTACCACTGTATCTCTGCTTCCACCTTCGTGGGGTGATCAAGGTGACAATTCTAAGTTCGTAGACTAGTGTACTAGGCTTAACCACTAATTCTGCAACACAACCTAAAAAGAAATGGGAGAAAATAACAAGAAACAATCACTAGTAATACCTTCCACGATACCATGTTCGGCAGCGCGCTCGCTCTCAACAGCACCATATAAACCTCTATCCTTCTTCCTCTTCAGTTGCTTCCTCTTCACTGCAAGCACCAATTTCTTATCCGCATTCGCTCTCCGCGAAGCCTTCTTGTCTACAAAAGAGCAAGCTTTTACCTCCGCCTCTCGATTCGAACCAATCCAATCAAGAAGCTACAGAATGCAGAAAGGCGAGAAAGCTGCACCTTTGGATTTGCCCATTTGAACAAATCAGTAACCAAGCTCACGCGAGGAAGGCCACGAAGTGAATGGCGGAAGAAATTTCACCGTCGGTGAGCAGCCAGGATTTGCTCGGTGCCACGGCCCGTCAACCACCGCCCGGATCTACTCGGTGGCTCGGCCATCGCCCGGATCTGCTCGATCGATGACTGTCACGCCGCCATGGTCTACTAGGGCCACCAGGCGACGCCAGATGCATGCAGGTCCTCTCTGCCTCCCTCTCCAAATGCATGCAGGTCCTCTCTGCCTCCCTCTCATCTCCCGTGCGTGTGCGCTTAGTGTGGCTCTAGTGTATTGAACCGATATCGGTTCAAAGTCATGCCACGTAAGTATTCTAGTAACTAAGCTTATTTTTCTCCAATATATTGAATCGGTTCTTACTAATAACTGGGATCATGTTATATTAAAAAATACGAAATAATAATATCCTCTATCAACCGCACTCTCTCGTATGTAATTATTTAATGCTCATATGAGTTGTTTATTGTTTTGAATTGACTTCTAAGTATAGTCCGGTTCTATACACTTTTTTATTGGAATCGGACTCTTCAATGTATTAAATCGATTCAATGACTTCTCTCTCCTCATTTGAACCATTTAAAACACAATATTGGAGATAGCCTTATATGTTTGTGATGTGTTCCTGTGGCCAGGGGGCTCGTTGGATAAAGTCATCTTCCAAGCGGTGCGGGGTCAGCCCATCTTGGGGGATTAGGGTGGGCTGAAGCCTGACAAAGTCCATCCAAGGGTGAAGCTTCACTCTTGGATGGGAAGGCCCAGAAGTCTTCAAAACCATCCGAATATTACAACTGGACTGAAATCGTTCGAATTCCTTGTCTCACATGTATGCCAATTTCGTATAAATATTCAAAAAATACTTTAAATGAGGTTTACCTAGTGTGGCCAGGCCGCTTTGGAACCACCTCTACATACAGGCGTGTTCAATTTCACGCACGTCAAGCACTCAAGCTAGGCTTCCTGTACTGCGCACCGGCCGGCGCGGCCAAGAAGCGCCGCCCGTCCGTCCATTATTCCAACCGGATTCAGAATGGTCGCTACTCTCAGAACCCATGATCTAATCAAACATTTGTACCAATGATCTAAGGAGCATTAAAAAAAGCGGTTACTCTACCGCTTGGCGCTTTTATTGAGTGGATTGTGTAATCATAAGTAATATCTATATTACTTCATTAATCAGGCAGTAATTTGAAAAGAAAAGGGCAACTAACATAACTATTATGAAGAAATATTGGCATGGGAAATTTGACATTTGGCTTACTCAAGCCAACGAAACTAAGAAAAAGAACCAAATTTGTGTGCAATTGGACTTTCTAATTTTTTTGTCTGGTGTTCGATGTGATTAAACCAGTGCTTTGTAAGCGTTAGTGAAGGGTCACCGTTTAAGCAGTGGCCGCTTGTTAGAACGATGCTTTGTACAGACACCTGAGATAACCTGAATGGAGCCGTACGTGCTTCACTTCCAAACAAACAATTCTACCGAGGATAGGTTTTCTTAGTGCGAGGCTTCTCAAGTGGAGCCCTTCCGTCCGTCACGCCGGGAGCTCCTTGGCCTTGTCAGGGCCGTCCGGCCGGTACGTCGCGATGTTCATGGGTTCCACGAGCAGCGGCAGCAGCTCGTCCTGAATGCACTTGTACATCTCCCCACAGAGCGTCTCGACGATCTTGGCGAGGTTGACGGCCTCCTGCTTCCTTCGCAGGATCTCCTCCTCCGGCAGTGCTGGCACGTCCGTCGCGAGCACCTTGGAGAGCCGCTCCACGTTGCGCTCCAGCTGCTCCTGCTGGTCCTCGAACAGGTTCTGTGCCACAGCCAGGTTCCCCCGCTCTGCAGGGTGCGTCCGCACCTCGCCGCCGAACATGTAGTAGGCAAACGCGTACGACCGCGACAGCGCCTGCCGCGACCACAGCAGGCGCTGGTGCGCCTGGGTCAGCCAGCCGCAGTCCCTGATCGTCAGCGGTCGCTTCAAGTGATCCGACTCCAGCTGCTTCACCCGCTCCTCGATGGCCGGCCCCAGCTTCTGCTGCTCCACTTTGTACGAGTCACCGTGGATCTTGAACCGGTCGCAGTAGTGCGTGTACCGCTGCAGCTGCAGCCTGCCGGTGTCCACCTTGTTGTCGTCCTGCTTGTAGCGGTTGCAGCTGTGGCCTTCGATGCTCCCCCACGTGTGAGCCGACCCAGTGGCGCCGCCGCACAGCCAACTGCATTCACAAAAGGCTAGTAATCAAAGAGGAGAATTGGTTTAAGTCTTGACAGGATGCATGCATCAGGTAGGTGACATCAGCTCATTTTCTCAGAGAACATGAACTCGCGATCTGAGCCATGCCAATATCCGTGGACAGGAATCATTGGACGAAAATTCTCCCTAAGGTACACTGATCAGCAGATTGGCCTGGCGAGTTCACATGTTTTCACCAAAAGATGACCGAGTTCTCACCTGGTACGCCCAACCGCCGGTACCCGACGTGTAACAACAACTTACCATAGGCATTGGCCGCACTTGCACCGGACAAGGTTGCAGCCACCGTTCTTCTCGATGGGCTTGAAGCACTTGGGGCAGCTCTTAGTGTTGGTAAGGATCCACTTGATGTTCTCCGACTCACCGTGGGTCTTGGCGTTCCATTTCTCCCATATGGTGCACGGGCATGGTGAGTGCACCTGCCCCATGCAGTTGAAGCAGAAGCTGACGCCGCAGGGGCACTCCACCTCGCAGTACCGCTCACCAGTGCTCACACGGATAGCGTGGCCACAGTGCGGAGTGCTGGGGCACCACTTCACTGAGTCGTTGTCCTCGAGGTAGGACTCGAGCAGGAAGTGATCGAAGCGCTTGGCTGCGTCGGGGTACTTCTGGCGAAGGAGGCGCCGCACGATGCCCTCCTCGCAAATGGCCGAGCACTTCACCTCCATGCACCAAATCTGCTTCTTGCCACTGTCTACGGCTGCAAAGAAGTGCTCTGTCCAACCTGAACAATGAGTGAAAGTACCACGGAAATTAAATGTCCGAGTCGATCTTATTTTGAAAGCCTAGGAAGCTGACTGACTGGTATCTATAGTTGATGTTCACAAGGAAAAATCAAACACCAGCAATATAACATAAGTTCTTATTAAAAGTTGCTGAGAGACATGTGGGAACTCACAGTCATTGCAGAAGCAATGCCCACAGTCCATGGTCGAGACAGCACTTAGGGAGAATTCCTCAAAACACACATTGCAGGTGACACTTATTGAGGATATTGTTGAGCTAAATGCCATGATATTCTTCTCCCGCAGCACAATGCCTGCCTCCCTTAGCATGCGGTCTCGCCCCTTCCTATCAAGGTAGTCATAGATGCAATCCATCTTCCACCGGTGGTGGATGAGGAGTGAGCGCGCGTGGTGCTGCTTTATGTTGAGCAAGTTCATCACTGTGGACAAGTCCTGTTGCTGTTGGCAGAGTAGATAAAGAAAACAGTCATTGGATCACAATTAGATGTAGGACTGACAGAATCTGAACTCATACGAAATGACCAGTTCAGTCTCATTACCTGTGCAAAGGAAAGGGACTCTTGTGTAATGGCCTGCAACAACAGTTATAAATGTTAAAAACTTTAAAATTAACTATAGGGAATCTAAAAAATCTTTCTTTTAGTGCAGTTCACTAATGTGGAGACCTAAATCCCAGACAATGCAAAAGTACATGTACACATGATGGGATAAAACAAGATAATACTTTGAGCAAATCGACAGAAAAGTTCGACGCTTTGGTGGTGACAGACAGGGACTGAAGTACTGAGCTAAATATCAGCAAACCAGGCGAATGGTATCTATACTTGATGCCTGGATTAGCAATTATTAAGATGTGAATATTTACTGATGTTAATTGTAATATTGGTGACTCCAATGCTGCTAAGCGTGACTTGTACGGTGCTTAAAGTTATATTTAGTACACAAAATTTGTACAGTTGATTCAAGAAGGAAAGTTGTGCATGTCATCCAACATATATGTTTTAAGATAATAAACAAAAATTTGAACAAAATGCATATATTAATACATGTTACTTTATCATATTACACAACTAGTAAACAACTCTAGAAACTTCAAATATATTAAGTATAATTCTCTTGTACAAAGACCATTACTTTGGAGTTTGGGCAAAATCGACGACTTCTACGCAAATGATCAAATCTTTTTCAGCGAAAGATGGGGATTGAATTCAACTACTAATTCTTACAACCAAGTTTAAGATTCAAACCAAGCTAACTACGGGGCTGCAAACCCGGACAAGCCATTAGCAATATTGTTTCTTTCATCACATTGGAATTCTAAAACCAGTCGGCATTAAACGATACCGATCCCATCCCATCGGAAACTGATCTGGTAACGATTTCAAGAGACCTGACGCCGACGCCGCGTTGGCTTCGCGGAATTAGCGCATCACTGAATGGAAACAATAGACTCCCGGCGCAGAATGCAAAGCCGCAGAAAACTAATTAGTCTTAAAAAAATCGCGCAATTCGACCAAGATTTCTTTTTTTTTTTTTTGCGATGGATTTTATGAAGATTTGGCTCAAATCGATCAGCCAGCTCCACCCCGATCTCGCCGAGGCGGAGGCCCTAATAATGCATGCGCATCCAATCCAACGGCGAGTCAGCCCCCCCTGCCCGCCCGCCGCATCACTCACCCAGCAATCCGCGCGGCGCTCCGGCAGCGGCGAGGCCTCCTCGAGCAGCCCGACGTCCTCCTCGTCCGCCTCCATCGCCACGCCGTCCCAATCCGCCTCCTCCCCGTCGTTGTCGTCGAAGTAGTAGCACTCGTCGTCGCTTGCCATGATGGGGTTTTGATCGCGTCGCGGCGGGGGAGGCGAAAGGAAGGAAACGAGGGTTAACGAGACTGACTTCGGTGAGGAGGCGACTAGTTGGCTAGCAGTACGGACGGGTGTAATCGAAGCGGACGGACGGACGGATATTGCTCGTTTTGTGCCGTGTTCTATACTTTCTCATCGGTCGGAGTACGAATTGTACTAGATATAATGTAAATAGTATCAGTTACAAATACAAAGTAAATACTACCAATATTTTATCAGATAACATGTGAAAACAGAGATCATATATAACACACATATAATATTAATCTACCAGTTGTACATCTCCAAAATGCAAATGTACTGTAGCCACTTAACAATTAGCCCAACAAAGTTCAAAAAATGTACTAAACGATACATAGATACTTGTCCCTAAACATTATTACATTATATAAATACTTTGCATTACATAAATTTTGTCTCTAAACATTACATAAATACTTTACATTACATAAATTATAGAAATAGCAGTTGCTCTTTGCAAATTTAACATGGTAGAAATGGTAGCAGGCCTGTTCTTTTTAACTGCGGTTTGTGGTTTTTGAGCTGTTTGTACGAGAGATTACAGAGTAACAGAAATTCACATGTGGTTTTTGTCAATATAAATGAAGTCAATAAAATATGTACTACAATTAACTAGTAGACCCTATCTTGAAAAAATACTCCGTTTAAAAGCTAGTTACCGTAGAAAAGCCAAAAAGCAGCTTTTAGAAGCTGAAAAGAACATGGCCTTTGTCTCTTTGAGAATTCAATACAACAAGCTAGCAACACACAACCGCTCTCAATCACTCTCAGTGTCGATCATCATCTCATCCTACAAATAATGTTTGAATTAACACCAATTGGTTTTCCAAAAAATAAATAGTTTACTATAAGCAAATCAGCAATCAATTGACAATAGCAAACATCTATCTCTGTTGCCTTAGCCTCCATCTTCATGTCCAACTCATATACCAGTGTTGCAATCTTCTCATCCTTAAAAGTGATACGGGGTCATCCGATCTTCTTGATGTAGGATCTAAGATACTCACGTGCAACCTCTCGAATCATAGTGATCGTCTATTGCCAATCCAAGAACGAACACTCTCTAATTCGTGAGAACACACGTATCGGACTTCATAACCACCAAACGAAACCCTATCGTGCTCCCAATTCCCAGCGAAAAGGTCGAACGATCTTGATTATTGACATACTCCCAATTTCGCCTCAAGATGGTTCATCCATTGTAGAAGAACAAAGCAATCTAATGTTTCAATCTATTATAAAAAAAATCTAGTCTCCTGGATACAAGAGAGAGGCAAGGTATTTATGGCACCTCTTGACTCAAGCAAGCTAGGCCTAAGGCCAGCTGGTTTGTTCGGCCACACCAACCGAAACAAAGTCCAACTCGGTGTAGTCGGTCTGAACAAACCGATTCACAAGCTAATCTAGAGTTTAAATCTCAACCCTACTAACCAGTCGGACTCAACTCAATACACAAGCTAGACTGCATGTTCAGCTATATGATTGCCACATACGCCTAGGATACTTTCAGTCGTGAGTGCATTTGGCCAAACAAGATTGCATGTACTCGGTGTGCAACAAGTGGTGAGAGCTTTGGTACGTCTTGCATTCGTGGAGAATGGTGAAGAACACCTGCCATGCATTTTTTCTTAACTGAATCAATTAAATGCACAGCAGCTAATCTCTTTGTATTTCTTCTATCATTCGGTTGCATGCATGCAGTCAATGCATGGCACATCTCCTGCATGCACGTATCGATTTCCTTGGCCAGCAGCAAATCCCTCCATTAAACGTGATTATGAGTCGATCTTCTCTGTATAAGATATTGTGGGAATCCACTAGCAATTATGTTGTTGCTTGGCTGGATCTTTTGTGTGACCTTCCAAATGTATCTTCACTTTAGGCTTATATAGGTTAAGTATGAGTCTGCATATAATTATATAAAATAGTAGTAGCTATGTATCTCCAAGTATAATAATTAAAGACCCAATAAAATTAGAGTTCACCTAGCAATATTTAATGTGGCTCAGTAATTCTTTCTAATCAAATAATATTTTTAACTGGAAAGCGTAAGACACGTGTGTATCGCATCATCCTCCCCTTCTTCAAGAAAAGCCGCCTTCGGCTTTTGATAGCTTGAAATTGTACTAAACAAAGAATACAACGTGTATGCATGATATGTATATTTGTCATCCACACTTGTTCTGCTTAGCACATCATGAACATCTGAAGGTGTAGTAAACAAAAAGAATAACACATATGCATGTTATATGTATAAATTAATTATTGTGTCATTCTGATTGTTTTGCAC
This sequence comes from Bonia amplexicaulis, assembly GCA_036346245.1. Taxonomy (NCBI): domain Eukaryota; kingdom Viridiplantae; phylum Streptophyta; class Magnoliopsida; order Poales; family Poaceae; genus Bonia; species Bonia amplexicaulis. The sequence goes on along the minus strand of CM070741.1, from coordinate 22,874,464 downwards.
AAACTAATTAGTACAACAATAACCATAAGATGTATACATTGAAATATTGCCATTCACATCATTCTCCCTTCCATGAGAAAAAGTCGTCCTCGACTTTTCTAAGGATATAGACAAGATATCAACTAACAAAACCCAATCAACTTATATGTGTAGGCATATGTACTAACTAGTGATTTTAAATATAAAATTTTAGTAAAATTCTCTATCACACTAGATAGCTCTCTAGCATCATCAAATATGATATAGTATAAAGAATCATCAGGAGATATTTTAGTAAGAACTTTCTTATGAGTAATCAATTCCACATTATATAAATTGAACAAAGAAAATTTAGAACATGAAATGTTTGATTGAGCACACGAGTTCTCACAATTACTCACATTTTCACAATTAAATTCAGCACCAATATGGTTACCTTTATCATCCTCCTCAGTTGATGTAGGTGCTATAGGTATAAAATCATCATGGTGTATCCACGGGGCAGCAAGTATTTCATCCCCACCCATGATTATCTCCTCATCTTTTGCTTCCAATGGTTCTGATTGTTGAATGTTCGACCCTCTTTTTTAAGGTCAACCTGCACAATATGAGAAACAACACTAGAAGTAGATATTAATGTGTTAGTTTCAGAATTAACCTCACTTTATCTACCTTCTGCTTCTCTCTTTTCTTTTAGTGTATCTCTCACACTCTCAATTTGGATGCTCTTAACCTAACATATGGTGGATTCACACAGCTCACTATTTTTAACACTCTTACTTAATTTGACTATGTGGCTCTTATCCTTACATGGGTTTTGATGTATCTCAAGTGTTGTATGTAGTATCGGGATAGAACTGCATGTCTTCTTGATCGAAGGGAAAGTCTGATGCTCGGTCCTTTTCTCACGTGTCACACTAGTAGAGGCATAAGAATGAAAGGGTTGGCTCACATGGAACCGTGGTGTATGACTTTCCTTAATTCTCTTCTTTGCCTCAATAGCACAATTTACAAGATCATGCACACTACTAAAATATTTATATTGAAATGCAGCAACGATCTTAGAATTCAAGTCTCCTTTGAAGTATGCCTTCTCTTTTAATGCACCAATGACACTAGCGCGACGCAATGTATCTTGTAGCTCAAAATAATAATCTAGAACAGTATTACTCCCTTGTGTGATACTCTCCAGATGGCAAAGCAATTCCCGCGCCTAATAGGTTGACACAAACTCACTCCTCATGAATACCTTCAAATCTGGTCAAGATTTAATGAATTGTTTTCCAAATAGTTGTTGTCACCAACTATAAGCATAGTCTTCAAACTCTCTCGTGGCACGCATCACCTATTGGGCTTTAGAAAGTTTATGATATCTGAACACTTTCTCCATTCGTCATTCTCACTTAAGATACTCCTCTGGATCATCACTGTCATAAAAAGGAACAAAGATATATTCTTCTTGTTGTGGATGACGTGCTCGCACAATATCATTTACGATATTTTTATGTAACACCTTTATTTGTTGATTGAGCTCAATGCGGAGATTCTGCATATCCACCTTGAGTTGTCCCTCTATTGTAGTTTCTTGTTGCAATGCGCTTTTCAATGCCTGATATTGGAAGCGAGTCACGGGGGCATTAAAGTCAACATCATATTCCTCACCATAGTTATCTTCTCTACCTGACATGGTTAGATTATGCAAAACAAAACACAAAGCAATAACAAGGTATATAGATGATTAGTATAAATCACTCAATCTCACTCTTTTCTATCATAAGTAAAGTTCTCACCTATCTAAAGTGAATTAAGGTTAATAAAAACTTACACTTGGTAGTAACTACAAAAGTAAGTGATGATCAAGCGAATTTAAGAGTGTTCACAATTGCACAACAACAGATATTTAGTGGAACTTGATATGGAATGGTATATCCTATCAATATAAAATTTTTGATGTTGTAAAGTTAAGTAACAATCTAAACTAGAATAATTTGCCTAATTGTTGATCCAAAAGGTTTAAGTGAAGTGTATGAATGCACATGCAATGATCAGTGTGACTTAATGCAAACAAAGGAATGAGATAAATAGAGGCAATTTGAAATTGAGAATTAAATAGCTCGTTTTTCACCAAGTATTAGGAGAGACGCTAGCCAATTGTAATAATACGAATATAAGGGCACAAGATTGCTTAAAGAAATAAATACACAAACTGCAATTTCGTTGGCTAGCAAGGTTCATTGTTTATTCATGCAGCCGAACTGGATTCATACTCTCTATCTCTTTTTATTCTTTTTTCTCTTCTTTCTCTCTTTTTTACTCCTTTTTTCTCTTCTTTCTTTTTTGTTGCCACGGATTTTACTTGTGGCTGCCTTTTTTCTTTTTTGGCCGGCTGAAAAAGGAATTCACTCACAAGTCGACTATCAGTATATGTAATTATTTATAAAAGCAGCCCTTCAAGTAATCTCAACAGCTAGTCTCAAAGGTGAATGAAAATAATATAAGTGAAGCTCAAGCTATAGCAATGCATTCGGCTGGTTCAAATTTGAGGCAATGAATATTTCAAACCAGTCTAGCAGCACAACGCGGAATGTGTAGTTAATGGAATTGAACACAACTCCTCTTGTTGGGTTCAGATGGAAGCAAGCTGTTTCCAATACAAACTAGTCTCACGTGATGGGCTCGGATGGAAGCAAGACTGAAAGACCGCAAAATTTCAACCCAAAATTTTTTCCTAATTTTTTCTGGATTTTTGGTGAATTTTTGAAAACTTTCCCAATTTAGAAATTCCCGGCTCTTTCCGCTTTCCCTTCTCGTCTTTCCGTTTTCTCGCTGCCGCTGGCGCCTTCTCTCTTTTCCGCTTCCTCCTCGCGTCTGCGCTCGCGCCCGGGGGACAGCCGCGCCCGCGGTTTCCCCGCCTCGCCCCGCCGCCAACCCGGTCCGAAACCGGCAGCGTCTCCCCGAGCCACGCGTCGCCTTGGCGCTCCACAGGTCCCGCCCGCGGTCTCCCCGCCCACTCCCTCCGCCGCCACGCTGCGCCCGATTCCACCTTCCCGCCCGCCACGCAGCCGGAAGCGCTCGCCAGCGCGCCACGTCGCCTTGTGTGACTCAGCCCGGTCACCTCGGGGCCCGCTCGTCGCCCGCCGCGCGCCTCCCTCTCTCAGCGGACGCATCACCGCCTGTCGCCGCTCACTGTTCCCGCACTCCCACTCCCCGCATTTACTCCCTCTCGCACCCAGTCCACATCCTCGTCAGCGGACAAACCCTTCTACTCTACTGCGGCCCCCGTGCCTCGCCAACCCCCGCGCCATAACCCCCCAAACACTGTCGCTCTGCCCTCACGTCGCCAGCTCCACTCACACCGTCCCAAAGCCCAGCCACCCCTCCAAACACTTCGCCTCACTCCCCTGTTGCTCTCCGAGCTGCCGATCGGAGTCTAACCGCCCGCATTGCCTCCGATCAGCTTCTTCGTCTCCGGTGATCCTCCGAGCCCAATTTCTCCTTTTCTTCTTTAAAGTTCGATCACTCTTGCTGACTTGTTCTCTTCTGTCTCCTGAACACGCTGGTGAGCTCCTCCAATCGAATGCGCCCCTCTTCTGCCCTGGCGGCGAAGCTCGTCGTCGGCCGCAAAGGGGCCACCATGGCCAGCCCACCGAGGGCCCCCTAGCTCAAGCTACCGCCACCATCGAGTTCCCCACTCCCCAGAGATGCTCCAGACGCTGTCAATTTGCTCAGAGCGCCGTTCATGGCCTCTGATGCCAGAAAACCGCCGCCGACTCCCCTTCGGCCGTTCATCGCCGTTGAGCCTCGGCGTCCGTTCCAAACCCCCGAAATGGGTTCCCCATCTCTCAAGGAACCTTTTCCCACCTTCGAACCCCATAGAGTGGCGCCGGTGGCGCCATTCCGTTTTCGCCGCCGCTCTCTGCCTCCCGGCGAGGGCGTTGAGCTGGAGGTAGACAACGGCGAAGTGGACGCATCCTCACCGTGCATGTTTTTCGCTACCATCTGACCTCGGCCGTCAGATAACCTCGCTCCGTAGCCGTCCGATCCCACTAAAGATCGACCTCCACAACCACCCGATCCGATCCCCCTCCTCACTGCCGTCCGATCACACTTACTCCAGCCGATCCGGTCCGCCCGCCCTCGCGCCATCTCCACCAGTCGCCAGGCCGCGTGTCGGCCATCCACCCGGGAGGAGCGCGCGCGTGCGTGGGCCGCGACCGCTCGCTCTTGGTCATGGCTGCCTTGGCCGCTGGTAGAGGCGCATAGTGCCAGCCGCCTTTGTAGCGATTGGGCCGGCCTGACACTGTTCATTGAATTTGCAGGGTTTTATCAATTTTCAAAAATCCAGAAAATCCAAATAAATCCTAGAAAATCTCAGAAAATCCCAAAAATTCTCAAATTTCACCACCTTGCTCATTTCAATTTCCTGAGTCCACCTGTGGTCACCAACTCACAAAATTCCCCTCTAGAAAAATCTTAAAATTCAAAGAGCCCTTTTTCATTTGGATATTTATGCAATTTATTTCTTTTTGTAGATTATTTTAATTTTTCATTGCTTGATTAGACTCAAGCTGGACTTATGTTATTTTGTGTGTTTGCGCTAGTGTCGGAGATTCCGGAAGCCTCAGTGCAGGACCAGGATTCGGGAGTTGCCGCCTATGAAATCGCCGAGATCGTCCAGATTCACGGCAAGTCACAATCCTTGATCATATTGAATCCCATGTTCAGTAAATTATGTCTTTATACTATTTGCACTACTGTTAGTTGTAAAATGCTAGTTTGTGTAAAATAAAATGTTTAGAATGACATGCTATTTAGATAAAACCTACCACCGATAAATGTCATGTTAAATTTGCAGCCGTTCCTTGATAACCCTAGAAATATCTACATTATGGTAGAATTAATTGTAGGTCATATTCATATCATGCAAATCTTTACACTACTAAGGTTGCGGCCGTGAGCCGATAGACTTGGAAAACCCGAAACTAGGGTAGGGTGGTATGGGACACCGTACCCTAGGTTGGTTGTGCCGGTGCGCACAAATTTAGGGTAAGAGTGTTGTGGGAAACTGCGAGTCGTCCTTCGCCCACCGTTTACCCTGAGGTGGAGGTTGCGGACGTCATGAGAAAACATAAAGACTAAACCCTTACGCTGAGCAAATGACATAGTGATCGCTCAACCACCGGTGTTGACGTGTCAACCCTGGTTTAGTAACTGCTCAAGCCCAAGTGGAGCCCTGCATGGGAAGTTGGTATGCGGGATGAAAAACCCATACGTATTAACGATGGGTCCCCATGACTCGGGCCTGGCGTTCCGTTTTGGCCTACGGATACCCGAGGGTATGCGGATTCTGAACCCATCGGGTAGAGTATAAGCGAAGGTCTGAGCAGCGAAAAGACCCGGTTTCTTAATTCAGTCATGAGGATTAAGAATGCTTGTGGGTAAAATTGAGCAACTCTGCAGAGTCAAATAAATGGTATTCGAATACGCCGTGCTCCCGGTTAATGGAGTTGTGTCAATTGGGTGATTTTCAGCTGCGAAGCTTAAGTAGTTTTCACAAGTATGTTTAACTTGTTTAGTTGGTAAAGCAAACTTTGAAAACCCCTGTAAACTTAAGGAGTAGTTTTGACTTTGATCTTCCAAAAGAATTATCAAATAAAACTGCATCCACCCAAATAATAAACCAAGTATACTCCCAACCTTTGTTGATCCGTGCAAATAGTTAAGATAAGCTTCCCTTGTGGCTTGCTGAGCTTGTTAGCTCACGGCTTGTTGAACACTTCAGATGACCAAGATGCTGGTGAGGGTTGTCCTGTTGCGGAAGCCCCTGAGGAGTCGCTCTTCGACGAGGATCAATGGTTCTAGGTCTCAGTTACGCTCGAGTTTTCCTGGAGGTTCTTTTGTAATGTAATATATTTCGGGCTTGCACGCCCGCTGCTGTAAAACTAGGTTGTTAAACCTTATATGGTAATATAAGTTGGTCTTTTGCTGTAAGCTTGTGATGGTATACTATTACGCGACGTTTCATAACTGTTTATGCGTGAATAGTTACGGAATATTGTGTCCTCGCAGCACCCCTGGCAACGGGGGTGTTACAAAGACTTGGATTCTAACTTCTGCATGTGGACTTCAGACGCAAACCGGCAAGGCACTCGGTCCAATCACAGATTAACTCGGCGAGTTTCAACCGACCGAGCGACAAAGTGAAGATCAACGTTGATTCGGCCGAGCACTAGTAAAGCGGGTTGGCGCAAGAAGATGATCTAGACAACAAAGCTTAATATTCGGAAAAGTGATTTCAATTTACTTTTTGGGTTCTAATTGAGGGTTTCAACTAGCAAATTTTTTTTGGGTTTTATGTGGACTCAAGATTAAGCTATGCAAAATAACATGACGATCAACACTTAAATAAAAATTCTAATGGATCAAAACTTAATGAAACTCACAAAAATAACAGATTGAAACTAGGGTTTGGATTTTTTTTGTTGCAATTTTCGGTTTAATGGACTATAAGATAGAAATAAATCAATCTAAAAATAAGGGTAAATAATCCTACCGTGTAAATAATCTAAGATGATACGGGGTTGCCTGATCTTCACGACGTAGGATCAAGATACTCACGTGTAGCCTCTCGAATTGTAGTGATCCTCCATTGCCAATCTAAGAACGAACACTCTTTAATTCACGAGAACATACGTGCCGGACTTTATGACCACCAAGCAAAGCCCTATTGTGCTCGTAATTCCCAGCAGAAAGATCGAACGATCTTGATTATTGACATACTCCCAATTTTCCCTCAAGATGGTTCATCCATTATGGAAGAATAAAGCAATCTGTTGTTTCAATCTATTATCAAAAATGTCTAGTCTCCTGGATACAAGAGAGAGACAAGGTATTTATGGCACCTCTTGGCTCACGCAAGCTGGGCCTAGGGCCGGCTGGTTTGTTCGGCCACACCAACCGAAACAAAGTCCAACTCGGTCTAGTCGGTCAGAACAAACCGATTCACAAGCTAATCTAGAGTTTAAATCTCAACCCTACTAACCAGTCAGACTCAACGCAATAAACATACTGCATTGCCACGTACGCCTAGGATACTTTCAGCCATGAGTGCATTCGGCCAAACAAGATTGCATGTACTCGGTGTGCAACAAGTGATGAGACCTTTGGTACGTCTTGCATTCGTGGAGAATGGTGAAGAACACCTGTCATGCATTTTTTCTTAACTGAATCAATTAAATGCACAGCAGCTAATCTCTTTGTATTTCTTCTATCATTCGGTTGCATGCATGCAGTCCATGCATGGCACATCTCCTGCATGCACGTATTGATTTCCTTGGCCAGCAGCAAATCCCTCCATTAAACGTGATTACGAGTCGATCTTCTCTGTATAAGATATTGTGGGAATCCACTAACAATCACTACCGGGTTCAGCAGCTTTGCCAAGTGCCGGTGGCACTCGGCAAAGCACACGAAACACTCGGCAAAGTCTTTGCCGAGTGCCACCCACGGCATAGCTCACACGTCATAGTTTCTGACGGCAAAGAGCTCTTTGCCGAGAGCTTTTCATCGAGCACTCGGCAAAGTCTTTGCCGAGTGCCGAAACGACCCTCGGCAAAAAAAGGACGGTGGACGGCGAGAACACGGTGGCGTCGTTCTTGCAAAGTGCCGGACGGAATGGCACTCGGCAAAGCTCTAAACTTTGCCGAGTGTTCTCGTAAAGACACTCGGCAAAGCCTTGCGTTTGCCGAGTATCATAGTAAAAACACTCGGCAAAATCACAACACTCGGCATAGTACGTTCCCAGAATGCCCAGAAACGTTACTTTGCCAAGTGTTTTTACCATGACACTCGGCAAAATCACAACACTCGGCATAGTACGTTCCCAGAATGCCCAGAAACGTTACTTTGCCGAGTGTTTTTACCATGACACTCGGCAAAGCCTCTCTTTGCCGAGTGTAACACACTGCAAAGTGGTAAAACGCCAATTTTAAATGTTTATTGCACCCCACTCAAACAAATCACAATATCACGGATATATCAACAAGTAATCACCACAAGTAATCACATATATCACATATAGTCCACAATATATCACATATATCACCACAAGTCATAATATATCACATATATCACCACAAGTCTCCAAATATCACATCACAAGTCACAATATCACATATAGTCACAATATATCACATATCACATATCACAAGTCACATATAGTCACCCCGACTGATGTGGTGGGTCATGAGGCATATTATTCGAAGCCGCCGATTGATTCTGCACAAAAGAGAAGAGATTGCATGTGTGAGACAAGATTTAAGGTAGGAACATACAAACTTAAACATTCATACTCCACTAGAAACTCACAGGGAGTAGTTGCGGGAGGAGGTGGAGGAATAGCTCCGGTGGCGAGGTTGACCCATCCTCTCGCCAAGACTTTGCATCCATCGAAACATCTGCGTCATCCTCTGCCGCTCGGCCTCACTCCTCTGCCGATCGGCCTCCATCCTCGCCTCCATCTCCTCCGTAGCCTCTTCTCTTCTTCCACCGGGCCTACAATATTTCACCACAATGTTACAATGCAAAGCAAAGGTATGTAAAATTAATGAACGATTTAATAAAACAAAATAACTGGAGTGCCTCCATCCGGATCGTGCAAAGGTCCGTGGTGGGCGAATGGCGGGCTTGAGCTCGTGCTCCTTGCTCGAATCTGGGAGAGAGTGGGAGTAGTGGCCGTGTCGAGTGTCTTGTCGCCAATCCAAGATCGCCCATGCTTCTTGCCTCCTCCCACCCTCATGACGACTTCTCCATCAAGGTCCCGGGTGCTCGGATCGTACTCGGCCCATGGACCGCCCTTGCCATCGATGTGTACTCACCGAGGCGGCCGTGACGATCGCATTGTTTGTACACCGAGGGCGGGTCCTCCGGGTTGTAGTCGACGTCGGACGTCGCCTTGCCCTTGTGGGCCAAAGCCCATGCCTTGAACCGGGAGCAAGGCGGCCACCATGTAACGACGATCGCGAAAAAAGCAAGATGATTAGAAATTATGCGAATGAGCGTTATAATAAAGAAATGAATTGCGTACCCATGTAGCCGCGAATTGCCGAGGCTACGGTTGCCTTGATGGTGTGGTGCACTGGCATCATCAAACGCCGCTCCGACAAGCGTTGTGCGTCTCCTCCCACTCGGCGGCGCACCACTTGTCCACCATCTGTGCCCAGCACTGGAGATGCTAGGCGCACCACCACGGAGGCACCTACATGTCATCAAGTATATAACATATAAGAAGATCAAATTAAGCGTACTTAATCTCAGAAAAAATCAGTATTAATGTTCTATATTTACCTGCATGTAGTCTTCCCGGGTCAGCCTCATGTTTCTTGCTTGAGTTTTGTTGATCTTCACTCCAAGGTAGGTAGCGTTGTATGTTACGATGGCTCGGACACGCTACCGTAATGCATGTCCTTCACGAGTTTATAACAAGCTTTATGAGCCACACTAGCCGTCTTGGCGAATATCCCTCCCGGCATCTGAAGAAATCCCGCATATAGACGCGATGTATCCGGTCATTATTTCAAGAATGTCCAATGAATGCGATGTATTGAGCAATGTAGTGCGAGGAAGACTTACCCACATCTCGTAGTCACCCGCCCGCCTTGTTGGCGAATACCGCCATCCCGATCCGTAAATCGGGGAAGGCGACGTAGTGGTCCCACGTAGGCCGGCTCCGCCTCCGCCAAACGCAACCGGGCCGGGGAAGTGTAGCTGCACAAAGACCAGGATGCCATTGACATGGCGTTTGTGATCACCGCGACCACAAGCGTCCAACACCGCCCAAGTGATTAAGATAAATTATTAGTTTATATTGTGATTTTCAACATATCAAATGAAAAGTAGTGATAACATCTAAAGTTACTTACCTAGCCCTGTGGGTCGAATCGGTGGCGTCTCTCAAGAGGTATCGGTCGCCTCGGGAGGGTCGAGGACCTCGCAACCAGACACCGATGAACCGAGGAAGCGGAATCCCTGCCTCCTCCTCCTCCTCCTCCTCCTCCTCCTCCTGCTCCTCCTCCCTCCTCCTCCTGCTCCTCCTCCCGCTCCTCCTCCTCCTCCCGCTCCTCCTCCCGCTCCGCTCCCTCTCAAGAGTGCTCCTGCTCCTCCTGCCTCCTCCCACTCCTCCTACTCTTGCTCCCCATTGCTCACCGCATCGGGCCGTCTTTAGTAAAGCGACCTTCGTTCCTCATACCGCCCACCATCTTTGGTCAATCACCGCAATTAAAAGAGTAAACCAATAAGCATAGATAAATAAGACGTACTTAGAAAGAGATGCAAAATAAACAAAACATAATTAGAAAATAACAAAGTATTACATGTATTAGAAATAATCATCATGATCGGGATTAGGCGGATCATAAGTCTCATCATCGATGACGACCATATCCATATAATCAACACTATTCGAAGGAGCAATGTTGTCATCACCGTCATTTCCTAAATGTAATCGTGAAGTAATTCTAAGTCCTTGATTTTGAACCTCATCTCCAGTCCTCGTCAACAACTCTTTCATTGTCTACTTCCATTCCATCGCTTGGTTAAGTCTATCTCAAAAGCGCCTTCTAGCCCTCTTCTTGAAAGAAGTCTCCGTCATATGTGTTTGGGTCAAAGTTGTAATCTTCATTGTTTGGGACGGGTAGTTTACTGTGTGGCGATACCTTGTACACAACATCCCAACCCTTAAGACGGTCGTCTTTTGGCACGGTATGAGAGATAATAAACTTGCGTGGCTGTTGAGCCACAATATACACATCATCTCTGGTAAGACGGATGATCGCCAATTTCGACTAGCCCAATATTAGGGGTCCGTCTCGTTACTTGAGATCAAACCAATGACATTTGAATATGACAGATTAAGAGGTTTGCAACCATGAAACGTGAGTTCGTATATTTCTTCAATTATTCCATAATACTCGACCCCATCAAGGCCAGCGTAAAACTCCGGTATTTGTGGTTCTTGATTGGGCCGACTCGCTCATGTCTTGTTGTGTGAAAGCGATATCCATTCACGTCATAACCGGTAAATGAGCTTACCCTATAAACACGACCATCGGCAATCTGTCTCAACTCGGCACTCATAGGCGCATCGGTTTGGCCTCGCAAGCTCAAGCGGGATAGTTCGTTATATTATTCGCCGTCACGAGCAACTTGTAATGTCAAACTAAGTACGAGCTAAATTGGACGGTACTTTGCTTGAACCAAGAAATGAAATCGGGCATTCCGCCTCCGCACCGGCTAAGAAGGGTCTCACCTTCTGCGGTAGGTTCCCTTGATTCACGCCGAATTGATGATGAAATTCCCTACACCAACGAGAAACAAGGGGTTGGATGCGAATAGTGACTACTCGAGAACAAGTTCGTTGACAACTTACCGCATGTACGGCTCCACTTGGAAGGTTGTTCAACACATATAGCATGATAGTGCGCCACTCTTCATGTTTCAAGGTCTTGGGGTCGCATCACTTGCACTTCGAGTTGCCCTCGGAAAATGCCGAGGTTCGATTCATTTCGCCGACATTGTAACGAGGGGTGGATTGTGCACGCTAGGAAGGTTGTCACCATAGTACGTTGTTGTGAAGTTTGACACCTCCTCCAAAATGTATGCCTCGCAACGGAAGCCTCAATTTTGCATTTATTTTTACATTTAGTTCGATGAACCTTTAGACATCTCTCAATTGGATAGCACCAACGCCCTGCGGCCCCCATTCGTGCCTCATACGGAGGTGCAAAATCAAATGTTGCATCGGATTGAAGAAGCGGGTGGAAAGATCTTCTCCAACTTACAGAGCAACACAGGTGCCATTCTTTCCAAGTCTGCAATCACGGTTCGAGATAACTCCTTGGCACAAAGCTGGCGGAAGAAATTGCTCAACTCTGCCAGCACTAGCCAGACATGCTCAGGAACATAGCCTCGAACCATCACTGGAAGAAGCCGCTCAAGCCATATGTGGTAGTCATGACTCTTGAGCCCATTGATTCGCATAGTAGATAAGTTCACTCCCCTCCTCGATTCACGCATACCCATCGTGAACATTAACGTTTGGAACCATTGTAGTACTTCCTCCTTTGGGGCTGGTCAAGGCGAATTCGGCCTTAGGCTTTCTCCATGTCCCGCCGCCTCTAGGAGGCTTCATTTCTTGCTTTGGTCTATCGCATAACGTTGCGGATCCACTCTAGCCTTAATGTTGTCCTTTGTCTTATCGTGAATGTCCATGATTGTTGCCCAAAGTGCCTCGGCGACATTCTTTTCGGTGTGCATTACATCAATGTTATGTGGAAGAAGAAGGTCATCAAAATAGGGGAGCCTCAACAAGCCCGACTTATGAGTCCATGCATGTTGCTCACCATATCCCACAAACCACCTTCTTCTTGATTGACCTCGAGAGCATCTATCGAGCACGAACCGCGACACCGGTCATCATATGCGGTTCAGAGTCTATAACTACGACACCTTTCGTAAAGTTCTTGACGTCTCGTCTGAATGCATGGTCAAGAGGGAGGAATTGTCGATGTTTGTCGAACGAAGAATACTTGCCACCCTTCACAGACCAAATGAACTTCGAGTGCCTTGCATCTGGGCATGGGAACTTCCGTGAACACACCGTACCGAGAATATCCCATACGCGGAAGTCATGCGGGAGTAGTGGTACCAAACATGCATTTTGAAGTTTCTCTTTGTAGCTCGGTCGTATGTCCATACCCCTTCCTCCCAAGCACGGACCAATTCATCAATCACGGGCTCCATGAACACACCCATATTATTCCCCGGGTGTTCAGGAATTATCAACGACAAGAATATGTTCTGTCGTTGGAAGAGGACACCGGGGGGGAGATTGAGGGGGATAACGAACACGGGCCAACAAGTGTATGGGGCGGCCATCATTCCATAAGGATTGAACCCATCTGCTGCCGCAACACGTACATTACGAGCCTCTAGAGCTTTCTCGCGATGAATCACATCAAAGTGGGTCCATGCTTCACCATCGGATGGATGTACCGACTTCTCGAGATTGTATCGACGTCCATTTTGTGCCATGTCATCTGCTTCGCAGCTTCCTCGGTCATGTATAGTCGTTGGATCCTCGGTATGAACGGAAGGTACCGTAGGATTTTCACGGGATCGCAAGTCGCCTCTTCGACCATCACCGAGTCCACCTCCGTGAACCTAGAGGATCCACACTTTCCACGAGCACTTTGCTTCGCGTGTTCTTTCCTAAATAGGATGCACCCTTCTGACAAGCATGTATCTCGCTCATATGGCATCTTAAGTGCACGAAGGAGTTTCTTTGACTCGTACATGCTCTTTGGCGTATGTGACCCTCCGGAAGCATGCCGCCAAAACTATCAACATAGCATCGGCGTCTCGACTCAAGCTAAACTGGGACTTCAAGGCCATTACGCGTCCAATGCCATCCGGTTGAGAAACCTTCGTCCGCCGTGAAGGGGTTTCGTGCGCGAGACAACATGTCGTAATACGCCTTTGCGGTTGCCTCGGCTCCTCCTCCCTCGTCCTTCAAATAAGTGTGCTTCATGATAGTCATTTAACATGTCTCCTACCCCGCCATCAAGATCATAATCCTCGACGCGTGGTCTCACGACCTCCTCTCTCATACGATCGGATTCACCGTGGTAGATCCACCGGGTATAGTCTGCCAGAAATCCAAACTTGCAAAGATGTTTACCCATGACCTCCTTTGTTTGTCGACGCGTGTTTGCACATCTGCCGCAGGGACACCAAGTGGCACGCGCTCCTTTAACCTTGGCAAATGCTAGTTCCAAGAAAGCATCGGTCTTCTCAATCCATTCATCGGACAACGAACCCTCGACTTGAGCGGCCGTGTACATCCACTCACGGTCATCCATCCTCTAACATATCGTGGAGTAATATAAGAATCAAATGCATCTACGATCTTTCTCCTATCTAATAGGTGAAGATAGGTCCTAATCTCACTGGGATGCGTAGATGAGGTTAGTTTCATGCTCTACTCCTATCCGAGACAGATTTGGAAGACCTCCCACTGTTCTCCAAATACACGTCTGGCGGGGAGATTGTGTATCCGGAGAACAACAGGAGATGTTGTCGAAACTCGTCACGGATCGAGAGTGAACCACTAAACTAACCCCATCTACGCATCCTCAGTCTAAAACGTGGACAATTCAAAACAGATACGGTTATAGATATGCAAAGATATGCATATTTCCAACCGTATCTCTTTCGAACGGGAGACGCCTAACTAGGTTACGCCTAACCAGAGAATAAACTGGGCCGACCAATCAGAGAATGGCATATATGTCACTAAAACATCATAGACTAAGCCAAGTAACATCGCCGACTCGCTAAATCGCACAACACAAACACAAGGAGATCCACAGAAACTAACACTGACAACTAACACATTTCACAGCTGACAGACCTAAACATAGATTATTCAATGACAATTACTAACACAAACTAATCACACCACATTTAACTAATACAAGTACGTGTATATTAGTCTGTAGACTTAATTTGACTCCTCGTTTGCTCCAAAATCTGCTCAGTTCTATTTCAAAGGAAGTGTTCTTTAGAATTTTATGCACAAATAAGCAATTCTATCTAACACAAAAACTTTAATTAAAATGGAATGCAAGTTTACATCAGGAAAGGTATTTTCAATTTTCGTAGAGAATTTTCCTTATAAACATATAGAATATTAAAACTAAGACACAAAATACAAGTCACACACAAAGAACTAAAATTGCATATTACCTAAAAGTGAAATTTTAATTCAAATGGTATGCCAGTTCTAAACTAGACCTAAGTATGCCATTTGGATTGTGTGAACCATTTGTTTATAACCCAGATGGTTGGACAAAAAGGAGGTGTCCAAAATTACGTCACAAATTTTATCCGATGAAAAGGAAATATTACATCTCAATAATAGATATCAGTTAGTTAAATCTTGAATAGCTTCTTCCACGAGAACATGTTGTGTTCGACTCGACAATGGTCGGTGATTGAACATCCATGTCCCGTGAGAATGGGTATTTCAAGATGCAAGATATCATATAACTAGTTTATTAAAAACAGTGTTTGCAATCCATTCAACCGAGAAACTGAATAATTGAGTTTTTTAGTCTCTCAGAGATGATCATAGTAGATAGAACTTGAATCAAGAAATAGCATATAGCAATTCTTCGGAAATTTTGGGAAAATTCCATAATCCAAGAAAAGCCCGTGAATCAAAAGGAGAGAAAGGCACACGGGGCAAGGAAGAAGGGGCGAGATTGCGGCTAAAGGTTGGGTGAGGTAACACGGGAGGTTGCGGTGATCTTTGAGGTACACCGCTTGCCCTCCCTCGGTCGTCGTGATGGCCATATAGATCTGCTCGTGCACGTCGTCCGTTGGTCACCGCCGCTTTGAATCCATAGACAAGCAAACCAACCATCAACGAACCGGATCACGAATCGGCCGATCGAACCCAAGAAATTAAAGGAATCCAAGAAGAACCCGCATTATCCTGTCCGGTCCATCTTCGTGTCCAAAATCAAAATCCCAAAGAAACCAAGAACACCAAGTAGGCTCACCGAACGTAGCGCCGCTCGGTGGCCGCCTCCTGCCACCGCCGCCTCCTCCGGCGGCGCTGCTCACCCGGCGTCCACTTGAAGCAGCGCAGGCGTTCACGGGGGAGGGTGGGGGGAGTCGGGAGATTTGCTTCGACCGAGGAGGCGACCGAAGCGGCGATGAGCCGATGAGTGAGGATTTCCTTCGCCAACCCTACGTTTGTGAGCATCGTACGTAGGAGATATCCTGGTTTGTGAGCATCGTACGTGACAGCTTTCTCGAAACTTTTTCAAATTTTTTCCACGGCATACGCATACGATACGGCGACAACTCGACAAGTTTCATGATCCAACGAATTCGTTCGCATTTTATACAATTAAAAAACCACTCCCACGCAAGTTGGCGGCGTTGCCCCGTGAGCACGTTGATCGAAATTTCGAGACAGTTCCTGGATTTAGCCTAAATTTACACTAAGAAACAAGGATAACATTTTTTGAATGAATGTAATCCATTATTCGATGCACCTGCAGTTCAAACTTACATTTTCTGGAAAAATTCAACAAAACAAAATAAACTATAGAAATATGCCAAAAGGCAATGAAAATGTCCCAAATTTAAACATGTTGTTTGTGGTAGTGTACTAAAGCTTCAAAAAAAAATTGGTGGCAAAAACCAAAAAAAATTAGTTTGCCGAGTGCAAAGTTTTGGCACTCGGCAAAATAAATTCTTCTTAGAGTGCCAAACGGAAGGCACTCGGTAAAGAGGACGCCGGATGCCGTTAGGCCCCGCCAATCTTTGCCGAGTGCCTACCTTTGCCGAGTGCCTAGCACTTGGCAAAGACAGCCTTCTTAGAGTGTAGGTATTTGTTGAGTTCAGGGCACTCGGCAAAGACCTCTTCTTGAAGTGCCATATTTTGCCGAGTGCGGCGCAAAGAAATCGGTTTTGTCGAGTGCCCGCAATTTGGCACTCGGTAAAGATTTGTGCACTCGGCAAATCACGTGTTTCCCGTAGTGAATTATGATGTTGCTTGGTTAGATCTTTTGTGTGACCTTCCAAACGTATCATCACTTTAGGCTTATATAGATTGATTATGAGTTTGCATATAATTATGTAAAATAGTAGTAGCTCTGTATCTCTAAATGTAATAATTAAAGATCCAATAAAATTGGAGTTCACCTGGCAAATTTTAATATGGTTCAGTAATTTTTTTCAGTTAAATAATATTTTTTAACTGAAAAGCGTAAAACATATATGTATCTGTATCAAGAAGGCTTCCCGATTTCATCATATTCCTAGCAACAAGAATTCCACGGGACCACAAAGAGGGGTAGTGATATATTGATCACACCAATACACAATGCATACATTCAGAGCTTGAGATGAAGGAAGCACAAAGGGATACAAATTCAACAGTCAAAGAAGATAAAGAATTGAAGAGCAGGAAAGGACGTGGACGAGCGGGGGCCAACAGACAAGCAGCAAACGGTGGGACGCAGTTGACATCGGTGAGGACAAGCGGTGGAATAGTGGGGATGAGCAGCGGACCGGTAGAAGGATCTGCGGCCGGCGAGACAAGCTGCTGACCGGCGAGACGAGCGGCTGACCGGTGAGATGAGCTGTAGTCGGCGAGACAAGCTACTGACTGGTGAGAATGAGCGGTGGACCGGCGGTTTCAGTCCACACCGGCGGGGACGATCTACGGCAGGGAGCACGAGCGACGACTGACCAGCGAGGAGGAGTGGCGGATGGTGGGAATGAGCGACTGACCGACGGGACACAGTCGACACCGATGGGACGTAGTCGACCCTAGGGCAGACGACGGGACACAGTCAACACCAGCGATGACGAGCAGTGAATCGGCGAACGCGGTCAGCCTAGCAAAGACGAGCGGTAGACGGTGGGGAGCGAGCGGCTGACTTGCGAGGACAAGCGACAAACCGGGGAATGCAATTGACGTTGGTAGAGAGAGCGACGGCGTGTTGTAGCTGCTACCCCTGCAGGACGACCGACGGCGGGAAGAGTTGCGACCCTGCGAGCGTGAGGTGGTGACCTGAGTTGGGATTGGGGAATTGTAGCCGGCTAGGGTTGGCTGGTTGGGTAATTGGGTTGGAGATGGGTCAGCGCGAGTGTTGGACCAATTAGTGACTTAGATAGGCTGCCTTAGTCACCTATATAGTTAGAAGGGCTTTCCTGTTTCATGGGCCGCCTCACTCGGATATTACGGATTTACATATACCAAATTAGGCACTGAATCTGACAAAAGCTATTCAATGCCGATTTCGAATCTAAAAAAACAAGTTGGATACCGACTTCCTTTCCTGAATTTGCTCCGAATAGATTGGATTGGTCGATCGGTCAGAAAACATCCCATCCGATTACACCGGTAGTTAGTAGTGGTTAGTTCTACTCGATCACCACGGGGGTTTAAAAGTTGAGACAGTCGAGGAGAGTTTGGGTTTGGGCTCAAGTCGTGCATGGGCGTCGTGTGGGTATAGGACTATATGGCTTTTGTTATTGCCATAGCGTTCAAGATCCTCCTTTCTTTGTCTCCATACTTGTATTGTAGCAATTTCAAGCACGGAAAAGCAATTGATCTATATATATATAGATGGTGGTTAATCTAGAGGGTTCTTGGTTCGAGGAATTATTTGGTCTTGATCATCCAATTCCGACCATGAACGAATGGACTGTTTTGTGGTTAATCTAGAGGGTTTTTGGTTCGAGAAATTGGGTCTATTTTTTTGTTTTGGTTTATAGTTTTTGGGCTGTTTATGAGAGAGAGTCCGGAGTAACAGAAACTCTCACGTGCGGTTTTGACCGATATAAATAAAGTCGCTACAGTGTGTATAATAATCAATTTATAGACTCTGCTTTGAAAAGATATTCCATTTAAAAAGCTAATTATAGTAAAAAAAGTCGAAAAACATATTTTATAAGAAAAAGAAAAGTCTTTATTTGGTCTTATCATCCAATTCCGACCATGAACGAATGGATGGACGATCGTGTTTGTTTTGGGTAACGGAGTTTGTTGGCCCATCGTCACCCCACCTCACATGGTTATAACATAACAGAAGGCGAATACAACGACGTCACGCTATAGATTTTATGGATAGCTCACATGATAGATCAGTCCATCTTAGACGAGACTAATTGTGAAACCAAACACCACAGTAACGTACGGTCAATGATACTAGAAAATCGAGTAATAGGTGAATACAAGCATGAAAGCATGCGACAGCCGGTGCAATCGGTGTGAGTTATTGTTGTATATGTATGCATTGCTAGTGGTGTTTACAATCTCGGGGACCGTTTGCAGAGGCCAATTAAGCTAGAACATAGCCACTCCAACAATTGAAATTTTTTGAGATTAACTCTAAGTATGTAGTACTATTTTGGCTCGTATACTAACTACTCGTTTGGGTGGCCAACCCTGCACCTCTCACAGCTAGGTGTGGAAAACGATAACGGATAATTCGTTTTATTCGATATTCGTATCCGAGAAAATACGAATGTGGTAAGCAAAATCCGTATTCGAAAATGTTCGTATTCATATTCAAGAATATTCATATCCGTATTTGAGAATATTCGTATTCGCATTCGTATTCGAGAATATTTGTATCCGTATTCGATTCGTATTCGATCCGTTTCTAGAACCCATGAAAAATTCGTACGAATTTTGTGATTAAAAATTTGAATTGAGGCGGTTTAAAACCGGTAACCGGTCAAAAACCGGTGAAAAATCAGCAAAACTGCTAGGAATCCGTTTTATCTGATATTCGTATCCGAGAAAATCCGTATTCCAAAATATTTGTATTCATATTCGAGAATATTCGTATCCATATTTGAGAATATTTGAATTCATATTCATTTTAAAAATATGGATTCGTATTCGTATCTTAGACTATTCGATCGTATCCGATCCATTTCCACCCCTACTCACAGCCCATAGTTCGGTGCACTGCTGTAATGTCTCAATTTTTGGGTTTTTCAAAGTCTTTTATTTAAAATGGGATTTTATACCATTTTCATGAATTTTTGGAATTGATTAAAGCTTAAATTGAATGTTCCAAAATTAAAATCATTTAGTGTGAATAAATAAAACATCAATTAAATTCAAAACTATTTTATCCGAGTTCTTTATGTTCCAAAGTATTTTCTTGAATTTTCTAGAATTTTTCTGATTTCATTTGGTATTTTTCTTAGCTTATTTGTAATTATTGTATTTTATAAAAATAAAAAAACTAATTAAAATATTAGAAGGCCTTGTGGGCTTAAACTATCTCCGTGGCCCATTCTCCCCCTCTATCTTTCCAGGCCAAAGCCCATTTTCAAAACACAGTCGACCCGCTTTTCTTTCCCCCCTCTATGCAGCCCGTTTTCGCCTCGGCCCAGCCCAACTCGCCTCTGCTTCTTTGTGTCACTGATGGGTAGGACCCACCTATCAGGCGCATTGTTCTTCGTCCTAGGGAGTCCATCTCCACGCTGTCGCTACCATGGTGCCATTGGAGTCCACCTCGTGCACCGCCTCTCCTTGCTATAAAAGGCCAGCCCCTACCTTGGATCCACACCCTTACGACGCACCACCTCAAAACCCTAGCTGTCTCCTTGGAATTGGCGAATCGAAGCCCTCGCAGTCACCCATGTCGTCATCGGTGAGCTCCGAGCCCCATTGTCATTACCCTCGGGATCACCTCGTCGAGGTCTACCTCACCCCTCCTTGTCTTCCTTAGGAAGACGTGGAATTTGCATCACTAACGAAGCACGTAGCTCGTAGCATCGACGGTTGTCTCACCGCCGGTTGTCTCCGTCGACTTTTACGATCCACGCGCCATCCATCGAGTTTGCCAATCCATCCTTTCTCTTTTGCGCTACTCCAAGACCCCAGACACATCATTGTTCACCACCGATGCCATCACCAGAGCTACGTCGTCGCTTGCGGGAGGCTATTGGTTCTTGTGCGCCGACATCAAGACATCATCCGTGTTAGCGCCACGCCAGTGCCATATTAGCCACGCACCGCCCCGTCAGCTGCCACCCTAGATCAGTTGCGTGGACTTGGTCCACCATGAGCAGTGTTGTCGCCACTTAGACCCCACCTATCAGGTTTCTATTCCATGAACCTAGCCCACCGTAAACCCACTGCTCTAGCCTGTGGACTCGGTCTATAGACCATGGGTCCACATGTCGTCTCTCCTATTTTTTCAAAAATCCAAAAAAATATAAATTCTCTAGAATATTCATTGGCTCCACTTGTCAGCCTCTTATTTTCTCTCTCCCCTGTTTATTTCCTGAATTTCTTAGCCGAGCCAACTTCCAGAAGCATGTTCTTCTTCGTACAAGCTCCGACTAAGCTCATTCTTTTTTTATAAATTCATCTAAATTTGATCTTTACCTTTTAGTACTAATTATATTATTTTTTATTTGGTTTTGGGCTCTATTTTTGTATTTATATGCATTTTGTTCTTTGTTCATGTAGACGTTGATGTTTTAGAGACTTTTGGAGTAGTAGAAGATCAAGCTTAAGACCAAGACCCATCCCAGCAAGGCAAGTTGTGCTTTGATCATGTTGCACCCAATTTTACAAAACTCCTTTGTTTTATTAAAATTTCATGCTATTTTTATATCAACATCACTTGGGAGTAGTTAATACCTAGTCGCTCATTTATCCACTTTGATTACTTGTATGTCATGAATTATTTGTCACCCTAGGCTGGACAGTTATTTGGTTGGACATATTTGTAATACCAACATGGGTTAGTGTAGTTTTCTTAGCCATGCTTAGCTGTGGAATCATCTTTTGGAAACAAATTCCTATACCTGACTAATGATATATGGAATTGTTTTTTGTGATGTTGTGCGCTATGTACTATTAAGTATTGATGGCATATGTTGCACCTTAAAATGAAGGATGGTGGGTAAATAGTTTCAGCTAGGGTGAATAGGAGACTATGTACTAGTCTATGGTGGGCTCGATGCACTTTTGGTTAGCCGTCTAGTTAATTAAGTACTTCACTTTGTGCACCATTGAACTGAGCTACATTGTATAACTACATGCTCTATGGGAAGAGTCTAGCTTAGTAAGATTTCGAGTCTCGGCATTGGTACATCATATTGTAGGTGTACGTTTAGTGGTAGATTTAACCACATGTTCTGTGATTTCACACAAAGAATAGATCTTCATAAAACAAAGTTGGGAAGGAAAGTGAATGTGTTAAATTAATTCAGCTAAGCGTGAATTGTTTACTTGATTATTACATTGTTTTCTCAAAGTTAAGCTTTCAATCTATTTATTATATTTCAAAGCCAATTATCGTTTTATGCAAAATAATCAATGGTAGCCATCCCGTTGTAATAAACTTTGCATTTATATACATATTATATTTTGTGCACAACTTTTTGAGTACTCATATGCTTACCCTCGCTATCTCACCATTATCACCAGCGATTGGAGAAGAAGGATAATCTAGTCCTTTGTTCGAGAAGGAGTACTATGAGGATCAAGACAACTAGGCCTCGTTCCCTAATTGATTGCATGTGGTATGTTGATGGCAAATAAGCCCTGCATGGCTAAATAAGTGTAAACTCTAACCATAAGGTCTCACTGGTTATTTTCCTTAATAAATTGGTACTTTATTAGTTATTTGTTGTGTATGGAATGATATTTTATCAATATTATAATTTTATGCATTGGCATGATCCTAAACTAGTATAGTAAATACAAAAAAGTTCAGATTTGCGTATTCGATTGCGGCAACTGCATGAGTTTCTTCTTCTCTAGGCTTTGCCATGACATGACCCAAATCCCGAATCCCATTGCATTGTTCTTCATAGGTGTAGCCAAATCCAATTAGGTTTGCTTATTAATTTTGGCAGCTTAATGCTTCAATGAATCAGTGTTGTGTCCTATTGTTCGTGCTAGTTGCTAACTCAGTAGCTTGCTACTTTTTCTTGGGCCCGCGTCGGCACAACGCGAACCCCTAACTAACCTCCGTAGATTTGGGATTGGGAAGAGGAGGCTGGGTTGGGAGGGAAGACGAGTAACGTAGGGTTTTTTTTAGAGCAACTACACAACGCTATCTGTTGGACTCCACCAATGGGATAATCTCTTGGCCACTCTCCCTCTCATCTTCGGTGCCCTCCCAACCACCCTCCTCGTCGTTCCCTTGCTGTCGCTTCCCCTCCCCTCCCCTCTTTTATCCAACACAACAGCTTCACACCCCTCCTCTGTCTCCCCCTGCCCCATTCTCCACCACCGATAGCTGACGGCGAGATCATCGCCGTCTCCCCCTCCCCTAGCTACTACCCCGCTCAACCCAATATTCACAACACCGCAGCCTTGCTCGTTCCTCCTTCTACCATCGCCCTCCACCGTGGCCCAATGTCCTCCACCACCGCCCACCACCAGAGTACTATCTCCTTGGCCTCCCTCTACATCTGGGGGTGTAGTGAACCCATCATCGCGACGGTGCCCCCTTGTCGCTAGATCCAGAGCTGGAGCTGGTGGCAGCAACGGAGGAGAAGGAAGGGGAGGTGGCGGCATGAGGCAGCGTGGAGGAGGAAGGGGAGGCTATTCCGTCGGTATAGGAGGAAACATTATATCTTTTTTAGTTTTTTTCCGTATAATGTAGGGGAATGTAGGGATGAGTAGCAAAATGAGTAAGCCGGATGATGTGATCCCGTTTATGATCTCGAATCTGATGATCGCAGCAAGTTTGTGCATATGTATATGGATATGCCCTATGTACATGAAAAATTAGCTCGATGAAACGTACGGATTTGCGCCACTCATTAGCGACCGAGCGACTCGCGTGCGGTTCCGGTTCCACCGCGAGTCCTACCAAGTCAACAAACCCAAGTGCAACCCGTCTCGCCCCCTCCTCAAAAGCCCAGGTAGTACCGTAGTAGAGGGGTAAAAGCAAAAGGTAAACGAACCGTAACACCCACACAACGGAAAAAAAATGATTTGATTAATCTGAGTCTGACGCCACACCAGCAGCACCTCACCGACCTATCCCTCCCCGAGGTAATTGATCTTTTGCCACACCTTTCATTGCATTTGATGATTTGCCCTGTGATGTCTCAATGACATGTGGGTCCGCGCCCACATGTCAATGGCACAAATAGGCAATCATCAAATTCCATGTTTATGTATGGGGCAAATGCTCCAATCTCCCCTCCCTCCCCCGCACCGCGTCACGCCCGCCTCCTCGCCTCCTTCCCTTCTTCTCAGATCGGCGGCGAGTCGGGCTCGGGCGGCGAGAGGAGAGAGGGCGCGCCGGATGGCGAAGTCGAGCGCGGACGACGCGGAGCTGCGTCGTGCGTGCGCGGCGGCCGTGGCGGCGTCGGGCGCGCGCGGCGAGGAGGTGGCCTTCTCCATCCGCGTCGCCAAGGGCCGCGGCATCTTCGAGAAGCTCGGCCGCCTAGCCAAGCCCCGCGTCCTCGCGCTCACCGGTAAGTGCTCCTCATATCTTTCCCTCTCCTCCCGCATATCACCCGCTCTGCGGCTTTGCTGTCGCTGCTTCGATTTGGGTTGCTGTGGTGCGCGCGATGGTTTGGTTTGCTTTTGTTTGGGTGATCCTTCAAGTGGCTAGTTCGGCGCTGATTTCGTTGCTTGGAGAGGCAGATCGTTTGGGCAGCAAATGTTAAGCCGAATTCGTGCTGTTCCATCTGATCTCCACTTATGCGACTCTAGCTCGGATTCGGCATGCGAGGGTTGCGATCTGGGTAGCTTGAATCGAACTAAGGGCTGTGGCTGGGTTTGGTTTGATTTGGTTTGGTAGTCTAGATCACTAGGCGGTTATACGTGGCGCTGCTTTGAGCAGATCCATTTTGCTTATTTGACGCGGTTAGCTGTAAATTACCTAAATTTGTAAACTTCCTTGCATGTGCCACTGAAATTCCAAACAATATCCTATCCCATGGTGCAAGATCACAAAATTATTAGAATTTCGGATGTAGGAGCTTCACCTCATAGCTCATACTGGAAGTAGCCTACATTCGCCAATTTGATCCACTGTACTGTGCATATTGTGCAAGGAACTTGCCTGTTAGAGCTCTCACCATGCGGATCTGAGACCAAGAAAATGCAAATACGGGCACCCAAAACCTAATACACAGATCTATAGCAACAACTAAGCAGTAGAGAAGACGAGTAATAGCTGGAGTTGGCTGGGCGAGGTGCTGGAGCTGACTGGACAAGTCCTTGTGAACTGTGGTTAGCTAGAGTTGATGCCATTAGCCAGAGGTGATGATGAGCACTCACAACTTGTGAGACGAGACGGCCATCATTGTTTGAGAGAACCTGCCATAAGTTGTCAAAAAACAAATGGGGTAGGACTTAGGAGGTAACTATTTTACCCATGTGAATGTACTTGACGGGTCCAGGAGTTTTCCAATCCAGGTGCTACCCAGACAGCCTCTTTGAACAGGGCAGATTTTGTAATGGACTGGGCTGCTTCCATCTGGATTGGGTTGGATCCACGCCAACACAGGGGTTCCCAAACGAGGCCTTGAAAAATTCTGCCATATAATTACAGCAGCTGAATTAATGTTTTCTTATGTGATTTTTGAGTTAATGTTTTCTAATGTTTTTTCATTCCATATAATTAACTGGTTGGGTTGCTTGGATGATTGCCAGAACAGTTTGCTTTGTTCAAATAATTACTGCTTGTTGAGTTGAGGTATTATATGGTGCATCTGCAAATTTCAATGTGTAAATCCATAGCTTGGTCAGGAAATTGTGATGTGGAATTGTTTGGATGGAAGAACAGTGATCTAGATGGTTCTGATCCCAGTGGTAGTGTTGTATTTTTTTTTGGTTTGAAGCACCCTTACAAATGCTCAGGTTTGGTGTGGATTGATGCAGTGCTGTGGCAGGATCGGTGGTACTGAACTGCTGCTCTGCAGTTGGATTGATTTTCATATCAGTTCTGTTTGGTGTGCCACTTGTTACTATATGCAGTCGCTATTCAATTGCTGGTGCAAGGAGATATTGACACTGTGATATTGATTACTTGGATTGATTTAGGAACATAGTCTAATTGGGGTGCATTTGCTCTTGGAGCTAATTAGGTTAACTTAAATGAATATGATAATTGTAGTTTAGTCAATGTTGTCTGCCCAAAATATGATACAGACATATGGTTAACTTGGATTCGTTAGTAGTGGAGATTGGTTAATATTGTTATGTGCTAGCTGTAGCTTGGACGATACCTGATTAGGACTCAAGTATTTCTGTGCTAGGAAACTTTAGATAATAACTGATTGATTATAGAAGATATATGCTTATAACATCTGCTAAACAGTTTCAACTTCATGCAGCTAAACAATCATCAAAAGGCGAGGAAAACAAAGCTTTTCTCCGAGTATTGAAGTATTCATCTGGGGCAGTACTTGAGGTTTGTTTTCTGTACTGTAGAATCTTGCTAGCTTATTGTTGTCCAATACATTACAGGAATTTGTACATTGTCGTGTTTAGTG
This sequence comes from Bonia amplexicaulis, assembly GCA_036346245.1. Classification (NCBI taxonomy): domain Eukaryota; kingdom Viridiplantae; phylum Streptophyta; class Magnoliopsida; order Poales; family Poaceae; genus Bonia; species Bonia amplexicaulis. The sequence goes on along the minus strand of CM070741.1, from coordinate 22,848,409 downwards.
GCACTGTTATGGTTTAATATTCATAAAAGTACTGTAGCACATACTGTAGCACACGGCATTGTTCACCACCGTACAATGTAGGACCTGTTATTGTAGCACACACTGTTCACGCGAGGGTACTGTAACACTGCGTGTGTTAGGCATAGTTTATTATTTAGGAATCTATCTATTAGGTGTTTGATATTATCTATTAGTTAGGCAAGTTATTATTAGATTGGATTGTTAAAAATAAGTTTTCTTATAGAATATTTCTTAGGAGTCAAGTCGAGTTGTCCATATAAAAGGGATAGCATGTATCCATTATGAATCAAGCAAAGATGAATAAACAAGTCCCTAGTCCCTAAAGTCCAGCTGTGGTTGTTCCTTTGACTGGCTATTCTAGATCTATTCTGCCCCCTTTATCTAACGCCGTTCTACTTCAAGTCATCGCCGTCCGACGGATGGTTACCCTCTTGTTGTGCTAGTTCACAACAACTGGTATCGGAGCCACTCGTCATGGCTTCCAGTGCTGCACCATCTCTCTTGGAGAAGTTGAAGGCTAACAGCGAAGAGAAGAAAGTCTTCAACGGTGGCCACCACCGCAGTTCGAGGATGAGTTGCCTTACCTCAAGGGGTATAATGTTATAGGCTAATATGCATAAAAAGTACCGTAGCGTGTACTGTAGCAAGTGGCACTGTTCACTGTGGTGCACTCTAGCACATGTTACTGTAGCGTGCACTGTTCCCACGTAGGTACTGTAGCACCGCGTGTAATTAGGCGTAGTTTGTTATTTAGGAATCTAACTATTAGGTGTTTGGTATTATCTATTAATTAGGCAAATTATTATTAGAGTGGATTGTTAGAGATAAGTTTCCATATAGATTATTTCTTAGGAGTCAAGTCGGGTCGTCTCTATAAAAGGGATAGTATGTATCCATTATGAATTAAGCAAATATGGATAAATAAGTCTTAGTCCCTAAAGTCCAGCTGTGATCTCTCCCCTAGACCGGCTACTCTAGATCTATTCCTCCCTCAATCGGTGCCTTCTTCACCTAGCGCTATTCTACTTCAAGTCGTCGCCGTCCGATCTCTCTTCGATTGATGATCACCCCCTAGTTGTGAACAGGCACCAATTTTGTTAAGCTCTCATATAGGTAGATATACTGCTGTTGACAGATGGAACCTCTGTTTGATCTGTGTATTTTCATTGCATACATATACTTTAATCTTTCTGTTATTGTCTACCTCATGATATGTATACATGGCCGTTGCCTCTAGCTGGTCTTTTAGTATGCATCATCGACCAATAAACGGTTTGCACTACGCTTTGTTATGTACTTTTACTGTCACTCTGTGCAGGTTACTGTTTAGATTTCTATTAGAAACTTTACCTGTTCGTTTTGTTTCAGCCAGCCAAACTTTACAAGTTGAAACATCTTACGAAGGTTGAGGTTATTTCAAATGATCCTAGCGGTTGTACGTTTGTTCTGGTACTTACTTTCATTCCTCTTGCATTTTTTGTGTGCAGTAGTTAAAGAAGCTATTGGTTATATTTGTTTCTAACTATGAACTGGATTGCAGGGGTTTGATAACCTTAGGAGTCAGAGTGTTGCCCCTCCACAATGGACAATGCGCAACATTGATGACAGGTTGTTGCCTAGAAAGTTTGCTTTGTGGTATTAGACTTTGTTACTTTTAGGCCCTGTTCAATTCAGCTGCGGCTGTTGGTTTTTGGCTGAAATAGCACTGTAGCGGCTGGAAGAAGTTGCAGCTGAAAGGAGGAGTGTTCAATTCGGCTTTTGGCTGGGATGATTTGGAAAAGAAAAAAAGAAAAAATATGGTGGAAATTGAAAAGGATGAAATGGACATGGAAGAAACAAAGAAAGAAATTGAAAAAAAAAGGAAAGCGAAACCAAATTCGCCGGGTGGTGGTGGCGGGTGGCGGAGACAAGAGGCAGAGGTAGAGGCTGAGGTGGCCGGGACGGGCAGAGGCAACAGCAGCACTATAGCGGCTTGTAGAAGCCGCTTCTAGAAGTCAACCCGTTCACTTCGGCTTCTAGCTTTTGGTTGTTCCAACCGGCGGTGGCGTCTGGCTTGAAGTCACCGCCGGTTGGAACGGCCCCTTATTCTATCTTGTTTTGCCTACTCTTCTTTACATGTCTTCACAAATTTACATTCTCAGCAAATATAATATATAAAGTTCTGTGTATGTCTAGTGTCTACTCTGCTTTCCATCGTTATGTTGAGTCATTTTTCAAAATATTTTTTTATGTTGTCTCTGTGTGCTGTATTTCTTTGACATGAGTCCATTTGCATGTTTAGGTAGATTACATTGATGCGTTGATTATGGAGACTTTAACAAAATGTTTGCTATTTATTTTGCAGAAATCGCCTACTTTTTTGCATCCTGAACATGTGCAAGGAGATACTTAGTTATCTTCCGAAAGTTGTCGGAATTGATATCGTGGAGCTAGCTCTCTGGGCAAAGGTGCATGCTTCAACTTCGTCTTCCATTAACCATATGTGGTTTTGACTTTTTGTATTGAACCCCACCCCCTTTTTCTCTCCAATTATTATTTGACTTTATGGGAAATAAAACTAATCCAACCTATATTATTTACCTAATTTTGTTACAAGCTGCTGATATCTTCTTCTGTACATCTTAAGTGACTTTGGTCGATTGCTGGCTAGAAATTATTCTAATTAACATTTTTCAGGAAAATACATTGACACTGGATAACCAAGTGAGCACCCAAGATGGACAAGAAAAATCTGTAGCTACTCAAACTGAGAGGAAAGTAACAGTAACTGTTGAAAATGATCTTGTGTCCCAAGCAAAGGAGGAAGAAGAAGACATGGAGGCACTTCTTGACACGTAAGCATGGGCTATATCTTGCATGGAGGCTTCTTGTCCGATGTTTCTATTAACCTAATTTATATTTTTTTCAAGCTGCATGTCTACTAATTAATTTCTGTTTGTCTATCGCTTGTTTCCAACCTTGGCAACATTGACATACATTTTGGCAGCACAGATTTGACTAGTGTAAATAATGCAGGTATGTTATGGGCATAGGTGAAGCAGATGCTTTCTCTGAGAGATTGAAGCAGGAGCTTGTTGCTTTGGAAGCAGCAAATGTCTATCAATTACTGGAAAACGAGCCTTTAATAGAGGAGGTATTGCCTTCTATATTCCTTATTTCCTTTACTGTGTAGTATCAAAGTTTCATGCAATGATTACTAATGAATTCACTGTGGCATCTGATTGCCTTGCCACCTGCATCTCACTTTTACTTTTTAAATGATGATTCTTGATTTTTTTGGCACGAAAATTTATTTCATTGACCGACCCAACTTCTTGGATTTGCAGGTCTTGCATGGTCTGGATGCTGCTAGTGCAACCGTAGATGATATGGATGAGTGGTTACGGATTTTCAATCTGAAGCTCAGGCATATGAGAGAAGATATTGCATCTGTATGCTTCACGAAATCTATTTAATAAGATGTAAAAGTATTTTAGAAGTGGAGAACATTTCTAATCCATCCAATTAACATGTAAGAGGCAATCACAATATTTAGTTTTCGAATTAAGAATTTTAACCCCTTTGGTTTTGACCCTGTAAGCAATATAGCTGGTTGGTTGGAGCATGGTTTCTACTGGCAACTAGTAGTAATTCTGTACTGTTACCTGGGGTAACTAGTACCAGATCCACAAGGTTAGGACATTAAATTAACTCAAAACGCACCTGGCACCTAGACTCTTTTAGAACTTAGGTTGTAGCAGGCCCTGAAACTGCCCAATTTCAGCCACTAGCTGGCCGTGTTCTGCTGAGTTGCCTTTTGATTTTAAATTATTTTCTAGTCCATGAGAACTTATGACATTGAAAGTGCGATTTCACCCAAACTCGTTAGTGACAGCCAATGCGATTTCACCCAAACTTGTTAGTGACAGCCTTATTATTGTCAGAACTGGCATTTGCTTTTTGAAATAAATGAGCTGCTTTAACCGCTTGACGTTGTCCTACTCGGTTTGCCCTGTTACTGGTTGTAACTAGCTAGTTATAATCAGTTTTGGAACCATGGACGGAATTCTTTTTTTTCTAGTAGTGCTTTTATGCTCTCCCAAAAATTGAAAACACAATTTTTAAATCGCATCAAGGGCCTGATTCTTCCCCCCCTTGTCCTGGACTTGGCAGTTTGAAACTGAACATTCTCAATTTTGTTTTTGTGATCCTGGTTATGTCTTTTTGATACCATGGGTGAATTGTGGTTCATGAAATTCGCTTACCAGCATCTAGAAGAGTATGTATCTTCTGGTTACACATGTCTAAGATTAGTTAGGATATATTTTCCTTATATTCTTTGCCTAATTCCTTATCATGCTCATGTTTTTGCAGATTGAATCGCGTAACAATGGTTTAGAGATGCAGTCTGTAAATAACAAAGGACTAGTTGAAGAGCTAGAAAAATTGCTTGAACGTTTGCGAATTCCGCAGGGGGTATGGTACACAGAGAAATGCTATTTGTTTACCAAATGTGATGCCTAATATTTGGTTCTTTTATATTTAAATACAATGCAGTTTGCATCATCATTAACCGGTGGTTCATTTGAAGAGTCGCGGATGCTGAAAAATGTTGAGGCTTGTGAATGGTTGACGGGGGCCATTCGCAGCCTTGAAGTGCCAAATTTGGACCCATGCTATGTTAACATGCGTGCTGTAAGCTATCTTCATTATATTCTTGTTTTCTTCTATTAGCACATTTATTCATACCAAATCACACACGAGGATTTTTGTCATGTTAACAATGGAATAGTAGCAACCTGAACAATGAACATTGAATAAAACCGTGTTTTGTACTTTCAATTACCTATATCATTAAGGGAACAAACTTAAGGAGCTTGTGCCATTAAATGTAGTGTTGCAGAAAACCATTGATGGGTTGGGATCTAAGTGTTTCACAATTAGACCCTATGTAAGTTTTGTTTGGTGATTGCTTCAAGTTCAATTGTGACTCTGCACCTCTGAGCAGAAATAAAAAAATAAAAAAAATCAGGTTAGGGAAAAAAGAGCAGAACTGGAGAAGCTGAAAACAACTTTTGTTCGACGAGCATCGGAATTTTTGAGGAACTACTTCTCTAGTTTGGTGGACTTCATGATAAGTGACAAAAGCTACTTTTCTCAGGTTGCTTCATAGCCTTATCATTTGCAGTAATTTTTACCATCTCCATTTTATTTTGTGAGATGACTTAGTTCACTTTGAACTGAAAGTAGCGAGGGCAATTGAAGCGGCCTGACCATGCAGACCTAAGGTACAAATGCAGGACTTATGCCCGACTTCTGCAGCACTTAAAGGTTCTAATCCTCTTAATTTTTGTTCTGTAATCTGTTAATTTATTACATATTTTTCACCATTCCCACTTTTCTCATTTCTCGTTGCTCATTTGTACGCAGAGTCTGGATAAGAGCTGTTTAGGTCCCTTAAGGAAGGCATATTGTTATTCTCTTAATTTACTACTTCGTCGGGAGGTCAGGATAAAGACAATTGAATGCTATTGTTTGATATGCTACCTTCATGCTTTAACATCCTGCCTCTTTATCTAGTTCCGATATGCTTGTTTTGTTTCCTACCGTACGTTTAAATGTTCAAGATTGGGAATGATATGATACCGATGTACACAAGCTCTATTTATTTCCCTTGTGCCTGATTTTTGGAACATCCATTAAGCTTGCCCATTTCAAGAGTTGTATAATTTAGAATTTCTTTTTCATGTAATTTGATTCAGGCACGTGAATTTGCCAATGAACTTCGTGCAAGTACAAAAGCACCCAAAAATCCAGCTGTTTGGCTTGAAGGTTCTAATAATGCTGGTCAGAATGGCAGTAGTGCTGAAACTTCAACAGTATCTGATGCATACTCAAAGATGCTTACAATATTTATCCCGCTTCTTGTGGATGAGGTTATTCTTTTTCCTTAATTACAGCTGCATAACTATATTTGTCTGACTTTATGGACAAACTAATAAATATTACATTTGCAGAGTTCCTTTTTTGCACATTTTATGTGCTTTGAAGTACCCACACTTGTTCCAGCTGGTGCTCCTAATGTTAATAAGAGTAGATCAGGAGGAAATGACCCAGATGATGACCTGAATCTTATGGATCCAGATGGCAACGATCTCAAACCAGGTATTCTTCTCATCTTGTGCTTATCATTGTATGTTGCTGAGTTTCTTGAATGTAATATTAATGCTCCTTTGCTGGCATGCAATCTATTATAATCCTATTTCCAGATAATACATCCGCCGAACTGGGTACATTGAACGAAGCTCTTCAAGAACTACTTGATGGAATCCAGGTAGATTTTTTGATATCTAGAACCAGAACAAAAAATGAATAAGTTGTTCTTAAGGACCAAAAAGAAGTATTGTTGTTTTGCAAGTCAAATGTACAATCCTTTCTACATAGCCAGCTTGTTACAAAGTATTGCACCCTCCTTTTATTGATTGTCGAATGTACTTTTACTCCCTTCTCTTTCAGGAAGACTTCTATGCAGTTGTAGATTGGGCGTACAAGATTGACCCCTTGCGTTGCATTTCGATGCATGGGATTACAGAACGTTACCTTTCTGGTCAGAAAGCTGATGCTGCAGGATTTGTTCGCAAACTTCTTGATGACCTGGAGTCAAGAATATCAGTGCAGTTCGGCAGGGTTAGTGCTCCCATTGAGGCTGTGCTGCTACAGTGTGGCTATTTAGAAGAGATTAGCTTTCTGTCTACCTCTCATTTATGTCTTTTAGTTCTTCTCTTTCCAGTTTATTGATGAAGCGTGCCATCAAATTGAGCGTAATGAAAGAAATGTTCGTCAAACGGGAATTCTAGCCTACATTCCAAGGTACTTGACTTGATGAATTGGCATGTTCAAACAAGTGTATATACATTCCTCATCCCTAGCAGCATGGTGCTATAATTTAACGCTACATTAGATATTTGATGATGACATACTGATGACACCTTTCATGTGAGGTGTCTCCTCTTTTGGATATTTGTGTTGTTAATCTGCTGGTATTTGCATTATTATTATCAATCATTTTATTCTGTCAGAATTATATCAAGATAAAATGCAGAATATTTTTGGATTTCACTACCAAGCCTAGTGGTGCATATTTTTCACAGGAACATTGAAATAAAATAGTCCCTATTGAAATTTTGCAAATCCTTGTTTATTCATGGTGGAAACATAGGCTATGTCATTATTGTTAGATATGTGTTAGTAACTGTGTATTTTCTCTGTTGTATAAGGAGTTACCTGCATATATGCCATACCTGTATGTGTATATATACTGGCCCATTGGCATTAGGATGAATACAAGCAGTGTTCATAACATGGTATTAGTCATACCTAGAGTTTCGTATAGTTGCCCACCATCGCTGTCGCCAGGATCCTCTTCACCTTGCCACCGTCGACCAGATCCTCTCCACTTCGCCGTTGTTACCAGGATCCTCTTCATTGTGCTGCCGTCGCCCGGATTCTCTTCACCATGCCGCCGGCGTCCACTGGCCGCTCTCCAACTTCGTCGACCACCGGATGCCGCCGCTTGGATCTTTCGCCGGATCTCCCGCCTTCCAACGCGGTGTTGCTGTCGTCTCCCATGAAGAGTCGACGTCGTTGATGTCGGATCGATCGCTGCTCATCACCACTCCGCTGTTTCCCGTGAAGAGTTGATGCTGCCGACGTCGGATTGACCGCCGCTCCGACTGATGTCTATTCGGGTTGCCATCGCTCTGAATCGACACCGCTCTCTGGTTTCTTCCCTTGTGTTGAATAGACACCAGTAGTCTCTTGGTTTCTTTTAACTTCCATTACACGCAAGAAAAACAGAAGAAAAAAGAAGAAAAAGAAGAAAAAGAAGAACAAGAAAAGAAAAAAATGTCGTCCTCTTGAACTCGCTTTACATTCCTCATGGCACAGTGATCTTCGATGGTCTCAATTATTGGGAATGTTTTTAGCATGCTTGTCACTGGCGTCGCTGGCGGCGCCTTGGCGTCGTGCGTCGGGAGGAAGCGCCGGGAGGATCGCCTCGCTGTTGCCGTCTGCCGTCCGTGCTCTCCATTGCGCTCGGCTGCCTTGCCTCTCCTCCGCCGGCCGCCTTCCTTCCTCATGCGATCGCCTCCTCCCGTCGCCGGGGAGGAGGAGGCGACGGGACGCAGCAGCAGGAGGGAGGTGTCGAGGGCGCCCGAGGAGAGCGGGAGGTGACGCGGGGAGGAGGCGGTGGGGAGGCGAGGGAGGCGGAGAGAGGCGGCGGGGCGGGGGGGGAGGAGGCGGAGAGGTCATGAGAGTCGGGAGAGACGAGAGAGAGAGGAGGCGGAGAGGTCGGTATGAGGGGGTATGAGGCGGAGAGGTCACGGGAGAGCGATGGCTTCATATATGAGTCGAATACATACCGATGCTGCTGGATATGGCGCTCGCCTGGCGTCGCCTGGATGTCGCCTAGGCGTCCAGGCGCCTCTCGCTCGCCGTGGTCGCCGACTCCGCCGTGACAACCATGGTTTTTAGCACATGCGCCTATATATGCATGTTCAACTCTTTTGGGTGTTTCTCACCGGCGAGCTGTCTTGTCTGCCTCGTCCTGTTCCATCTGTTGAGTCTTTGCTCCCAAAGAATGTTTTCGAAGACACTCGTAAGGAGGCATCTGATGCTTTTAAGGATACCATAGAGACCTTTCAGACTCAGTATGCTGCTTACAAGATATAAATTGATGAGGATACCTGCGCTTCTACTATTTTGATTGCTATCATGGAGATGCATCTCACTGGGGATATAGTTAGCTTGGCTTCAACACAGTCTACGAGCCATCTGATGATTGCTTATATCTTGCTGTCGTGCGTCAGGAGCAATCGTTACAACAGGGAGATGTTACTGTGGATGAGTTCTATGCCCAGTTATCTGCGGTATGGCGTCAGATTGACTCTTTGGGACCGGATGTTTGTCACACTTGTCAGTACTCGGTGCTGTCAGCATCAGTAGTCTCACCTGGAGCTTCGTCACATTTACGACTTCTTGACATGTCTTTGGTCCGAGTTTAAGCAAACTCGTGCTCAGTTGCTGCCTCGCCATCCTCGTGTGACTGTTGGAGGCTCTTGCAGCTGTTCATACTGAGGAGATTCGCTTTCGTGGTCCAGGTCTGCTGCCGTCATCGTCGTTTCCTTCAGTTTTGGCAGCTCCAGCTTCTACACCCGATATGCCTCTAGTCACTCCTTCGCTAGTAGCGCCTTCTGTTTGGTAGGGGATTCTACTGCACCTACTGCAGCAAGGATGGACATGTGGAGTATTTTTGCTATAAAAAGAAGATTTTTGTTGTGGTGGCCGTCCTCCGAAGGGCACTGGAGGTTCCTCTCAGAGGAGCTCTAGTGCTTCTAATACTCAGGAGCTTCTCACACTGCTGCGTCGCATGGCCGCTTTTCAACTGTCCGGTTCTGCTGGTTCTGTTGCACAGTCTTCTATTGAGAGACTACCTTCTGCTTCTCCTTTTTCAGGTATATCACCTTAGATTCTTGACCCTAATGCTTCCTTTCATATAGCATCTAATTCTACCAGTCTCACTTCCATTAATCCTTTAGCTGCTCCTAGCACTATTCAAATAGCAGTACCTCTCTTTCTATCACAGGATGATAACACTCTTTTGAATTTATCCTTTCACGTTTTTGCTGTTTCTCATGTTTCAAAACTAACCATGCCGCTCATATCTGCCGGTCAGCTCACTGATCATGGTTGTGTTATTCTCGGTTCTGATTCTTGTTGTGTTCAGGATCGTCGCATGGGGACTCTAGTTGGTATTGTCCCTTGCCGCCGTGACTCACGGCGTCTCTAGGAGCTTAACTGGCTTCATCTTCCTTCCACTGCCCCTGCTAGTCTCGCCATCTCCACCATCGTCTCCGCATGCTGCATCCTCCACCAAGTCTTTTGCTCAGTAGCATTATCGTTTAGGACATCTTTGTGGATCGCGTCTGCCTTTTTTAGTTCGTCATAGTCTTTTCGTGTCTGTCTGGTGATATCTCTCGATTGTCAGGGTTGTAAGATTGGCAAATAACTTCAACTCCCTATCCTTCCAGTGAGTCAGTGTCATAGCATTCTTTTGATCTTGTTAATTCTGATGTATGGGTACCGGCTCCTTTTGTTTCAAAAGGAGATTCTTGTAGTGAGGTTCTATTAAACTAGCACAATAAGGGGGTAATAATCCGTCATAGAGGTCGGACAACGACAGCTTGAATTAAAACGGCGCTAGGTGAAGAGGGCACTGATTGAGAGAGGAATATATCTAGAATAGCCAGTCAAGGGAATGACCACAGTTGGACTTTAAGGACTAGAGATTTGTTTATTCATCTTTACTTGCTTTATAATGGATACATGCTATCCCTTGTATAGGGATGATCTGGCTTGACTCCCAAGAAATAATATATAAGGAAACTTATCTCTAACTATCCTATCTAATAATAAATTGCCTAACTAATAGATAATACCAAACACCTAATAGATAGATTTATAAATAACAAATCATGCATAATACACGTGGTGTTATAGTACTCATGGTGAGTAGTACTGCTACAGTACCACGGTGAATAGTAACCGCGCATGTAACATTACACCCCTCCTGGCGAGGCAGCTCGCCCTCGAGCTGCGGTGGTGGCCACTGTTGAAGACTTTCTGCTCTTCGTGTTAGCCTTCAGTTTCTCTAAGTTTTTTTATTGATGATTTTTCTTGGCACACATGGATATAGTTTATGTTATCTCGTAGTGAGTTTCTATCTATCTACAAGAATTTTGCCACCATGGTCCTTAGTTTGACTCTCCTATTCATGTTTTTCGTGCTGATTCCGCTGGGGAGTACTTGTCGGGAGTCTTTCGTGGTTTTCTGTCGAGCAGGGCACTCTTATCTCAGTTTTCTTGTCCTGATGCTCATGCTCAGAATGGTGCGACTGAATGAAAGAATCGTCATCTTCTTGAGACAACCCGTGCTTTTATGATTGTTTCTGTTGTTTCACCACACTTCTGGGCTGATGTTGTTTCTACTGCCACTTTTTTGATTAATATTCAGCTTTCTTTTGCTCTTCAGGGTGGGATCCCAGTTGAGCGTCTCTGTGGAAATACTCCTGATTATTCTAATCTTCGCCTCTTTGGGTGTGTTTGCTATGTTCCTACATCTTGTGACCGCGCCAAGCTGATTGTTCAGTCCCTGGAGTGCGTTTTTCTGGGCTATAGCGCTCAGCATAAGGGATATCGTTGTTGGGATTCTGTTAGTCGACGAATGCGAATTTCTCGCGATGTCACTTTTGATGAGTCGTCCCTTCTACGGTTCTACCCTCGTCCTCCTTCCACCACTCCAGCATCTCTCGTCGAGCCACTTTCATTCTTGATTTTTCCTGCCACCCCTATAGTCATCACACCTCCACTACAACCTTTGGCCTCTCCGGTGCCTCCTTCACCGTCGGCGTCTCGTTCACCGCTGATACCTCCTTCGCCACCGACACCCTCTCTAGAGGTTCCTCTCGGCCTTGTTTCTTATCATCGCTACTACACTCATCCGCGAGTTGAGGATTATTCTGATGTGCCATCTTCTTCTGATGCGACATCTTTGGCCTCACCTATCTGATATGCTCTGCGTGATCGCCGGTCTATTCGGCCTCCTGAGCGCTTTGGTTTTGCTGCCGCTGCTCTTGCCAAACCAATTTTTTATCGTGATGATGCTGTTCATCAAGAGTGAAAGCATGCGATGGTAGAGGAGATCGCTGCCCTTGAGTGGACACATGAGATCTTGTTCCTTTTGCTACGTGTGTTACTCCTATCACGTGCAAGTGGGTCTATAAGGTTAAGATCCGCTCTGATGATTTTCTTGAGCATTACAAGGCTCGTCTCGTGGTACATGGTTTTCAACAGGAGCATAGTCGCGATTATAATTGAGACTTTTGCTCCCATGGCTCACATGGCCACTGTTCGCACTCTTGTTGTGGCATCTGTTCGAGCATGATACATCTCTCAACTTGATGTCAAGAATGCCTTTCTCAATGGTGAGCTGCGTGAGGAGGTTTACATGCCATCACCATCGGGGTATTTTGTTCCTGAGGGTATGGTTTGTTGCTTTCGCCGATCCCATTACGGTCTCAAGCAAGCTCATGTTTGGTTTGATCGTTTATCTTCTGTTGTCACTGCGGCTGGTTTCTCTGCTAGTGCTCATGATTTTGCTATTTTTATTCACACTTCGCCTCGTGGTAGGATGCTTCTTTTATGTGTTGATATGATAATTACTGGAGATGATTCTTAGTACATCACTTTTGTCAAGGAGCGTCTTAGTGAGCAGTTTCTCATGTCTGATCTGGCTCATTTTCGCCACTTTCTTGGGATTGAGGCTATTTCTACGCCTGAGGGCTTCTATCTGTCCGAATAAAAGTATACCCAAGATTTTCTTGATCGTGCTTCTCTTACTGATTAGTACACGGCTGAGACTCCTATGGAGCTTAACGTTCATCTTCGGCCCATTGATGGTGAGTCTCCCAAGAAAAGTATATCCATGATTTTCTTGATCGTGCTTCTTACTAATCAGTACACGGCTAAGACTCCATAGAGCTTAATGTTCATCTTCGGCCTACTGATGGTGAGTCTCTTACTGATCCTATTCACTATCGTCACATTGTTGGGAGTCTTTACCTTGGTGTCACTCATCCTGACATTTCGTACTTTGTGCATATCTTGAGTCAGTTTGTTTCTACTCACTCAGCTCCACTTTTGTCGTTTTTTTCGTGTTCTACGATACCTTCGTGGAACCATCTCTCATCGTCTCGTTTTCTTTCACACCAGCTCGTTGCAACTCCAAACATATTCTGATGCCACCTGGACTAGTGATCACTCTGATCGCCGGTCTCTCTCTGTTTATTGTGTTTTTCTTGGTGGTTTTCTCATCGCTTGGAAGACTAAGAAGTAGACAACAATTTCTCATTCGAGTGCTAGGGCTGAGTTGCAAGCTATGGTTTTGTTGACTGCCGATGTTACTTGGCTACGGTGGTTACTTGAGAATTTTGGTATTTTTGTTTCTGCACCGACTCTTTTTTTGTCTGACAGTACATGTGCTGTTAGCATTACTAAAGATCTAGTGAAGCATGAGTTTACAAAGCATATTAGTGTTGATGCTTCCTATCTGAGGACACATGTGTAGGGCCAGATTGTTGCTCTTCAGTGTGTGCCTTTAGAGTTTCAATTGGTAAACTTATTCACAAAGACACAGACCAAAGTCCAGCACAGCTTTTATCTCTCCAAACTTAATGTTGTAGATCCACCATAAGTTTGAGGGGGGTGTTAGATGTATATTGTTACCTGTGTATTTTTCCTGTTGTATAATGGGTTACTTGTATATATATCATACCTGTACGTGTATATATACTGACCCATTGGCCTCATGATGAATACAAGCGGTGTTCATAACAATTATATACCCTGTGAAAACAACGGTGAGAAAACTTGTCTACATTGATGCGTTAATGAGATCATAATCTTTCTGCTACAAGAGCACTTTAGAAAAGTAGTATGCTATGCTATGAATAATTCAAGGTGTGCCATTGACTAGTTTTTGTATTGTATCTGTTTAGAAGTAGAAACATTTTTGTGTGCAAATGGTCTGTCATATGATGATTATGGTGTCTTCATTTTATATCAATAAGAATATTCGTAAATAAACAAATCAATATCTAATTGTTCTATGCTCTTCACTTTATTTAGATTTGCTGTCCTTGCATCACGGATGGAGCAATATATTCAAGGGCAGTCCAGAGATTTAATTGATAAAGCATACACAAAGCTAGTGAGTATTAACTTCCCTTCCAATCTTGCACCTATTCGCATTTTTGGTATTCCATATGTAACTAGTAATTTTGTGTCCTATAAATTTAAATAGTATGTTAGTCCTATTTTGCTTTGATGCAACCAATTTCTGTTTACATCTTTGATAGCTGTATAAGTTTTACTTCTTTTTTGTAAATCTAGTTTTTGCAACTAGGTTGTTGATTTCTTTTATTTTCTTTGTGAATAAACTGCTCTTGGTACTCTGGAATAGGTTACCACAATGTTCACAACATTGGAGAAAATTGCACAAAGTGATCCTAAAACTGCGGACATTGTACTGATAGAGAATTATGCTGCTTTCCAGAACAGGTTATGTTTCTTCCTTTTGTCATTCTTAAATCTTGGCCAACCTTTTAGCATCAAATCTTTGACTTGTATGCCTTTGTCATTTTTAATGTATTGATAGGTCTTACCAAAACTAACACTATATTTTTGTTGGATGCAGCCTTTATGACTTGGCTAATGTTGTGCCAACTCTTGCAAAGTTCTACCACCAGGCCAGCGAAAATTATGAACAAGCTTGCACTCGCCATATCAGCTCACTCATTTATCTTGTATGTAAACCTAGTCAGATTCCACTTGCCATGGATATAATGCATTTCTCTTTCAAATCTAAGACCTTTTGTTTGACTTATGGCAGCAATTCGAGAGGTTATTTCAGTTTTCTCGAAAAGTTGATGAATTGACATACACCATAGCTGCTGAGGAGGTGAGCTAACTTCATAATATATCATATGTTTTAGTGCAGTACTAGCCTCCATCGAATCCAATCCTAACTGGCAATCCTGAACTGGACTGATTTTGTTAAAATTGGCACTTTTAGAAACTAGGAAATAAGGATTTTCAGTAAGAGTTACAAACAATTCACACCACAGTCGAAGATGACCCTAGAGAGTGTGGCATCATCACATTTTATCTCAACCGTCTGATCTCAGATGATCAGATCTAATGGACACAAATGCATGTAATACAAATACACTCAATGGAACAAGGTTCCAAAAACCGCTACCAGGGTAAATTCACTTGGAGGGCGGTGCAGTTACGGAAAAAACCGATCAATTTCACGCGTCAAAATTTGAATTTGAAATCGGTAACCGGAAAAGCCGGCCGATATCTGCCCAAAAAACCAGAGAAAAACCACTAACACCCGGGTTTTCAAATTTGAAATTGGAAATTCCTAACACATTCATGGAAAAAAGTATCAAGTCAAACACGGGAGATGTATGGATTTTCCTAATACATTCTATTAGTGTTAAACAATATAAACATCGCTTGGGAAATTAACTTTTACATTCAAAATTTGAAAATTCCTAATACATTCATGGGAAAAAGTATGAAGTCAAGCACGGAAAGTGCATGCATCATCCTAATACATTTTATTAGTGTTAAACAATGTAAATATCATTAGAGAAACTAACTTTTACATTCAAAAGTTTAAATTTGAATTAAATAAAAAACCAGCGGTTTTTTTTTTCTCCCGGCCGGCACCGGTAAAACCGGTTACCGGCGGTAACCGGCCGGTATTTGGAACCCTGCAATGGAATAGTCATTCTAGAACCTACTACAAATTTCTATATTTTTAAGGAATATTAATACTAAACAAGCAATAAGCCATGCTTTCTGGCCATCCTCTTCCCAGTAGTTGATGTGTCCTCAAACTGCGTTCGTGCGGGTTCAATTATAGTAGAACTACAAAACTGAGGGGTTTGGGGTGGGTGGTTGGAGTATTACGGTAAGAGGTTGGGCATCTTATTACATGTTCCAGTTATTCACATGCTTCTACTACATTCTATTGGAAAGTGGCAACGACTTGATAACCAGTATTCCTGTTATTTTCTTTGAATGAAACATCTAAGTTTTATTTCTTGAACTCCTCAGATCCCTTTCCAGCTTGGGTTGTCAAAAACTGATCTCAGGAGGGTGCTGAAATCGAGTTTATCTGGGGTAAGTAAACAGAGAAATCTCTTCATGATTCAGGTGTATTTCAGCGCTTGCTACCAAACAACAAACCAACCATAGGCAGCAGGGTGTGGGCTTGTCATTTTTTGTTCAAAGCTGGCAAGTGCTTTATGGCTAAGAGTGGTAGACATTTTTGTGCACTTGGTGCATGTTCAAGTGCATGTTCTTTTCTAATGTGGTTTTCACGTCTCCTTAAGGAGTTATGGTGCCCATTGCCAACGTCCCTTTCTATTTTCAGAATAATGATGACAGTTTCATGCCCCATATTTGTTTTTTTTCAAGAGGCTGGTGTAACAGTGACAATGTGAATTGACATAATTGTAAAACTATGCAGATTGACAAATCAATTGGTGCCATGTATAGGAGATTACAGAAGACACTGACTTCTGATGAGTTGTTTCCTTCACTGTGGGATAAGTGCAAGGTAAGCCGCTTACCCACCCTATCAATTTGCTTGTTTAAAATGATGGGTTGATGATGCGATTTTGTAGACAGTTTTTTTGGATGACTGATGCAAGCACTGCAGAATGTTTTGATCTTTGTCGTTTTGAACTGAAGCAACGTCCTCACGTTGATTTCCATCACTTGTTGAATATTTGCAGAAAGAGTTTTTGGACAAGTACGAGAGCTTTGTTCAGATGGTGACACGGATCTACGGTAACGAGCCTGTCATGTCGGTTGCCGAAATGAAAGACACCCTCGCTAGCTTTTAGATATAAGTACAGCGCCATGTATCATTTCACAGTGTGATAGCTATCTATATTCCATTCATTTCATTCACTTTTGTTAGCCTTACTAGGATATGTGTGTGTGTGTATGTGGCTCTCGACTCTTGTACAGAAGTGGATGTGCTCTGCTTCCTTAGATTGTACATGTGGGGCAGTCTTTCAAGCTCACCAGCCTGTTTGTGGATCGTGCATAGAAGTATCAATGTAACACCTGTCTGGAGCAATATCAATGTAACACCTGTCTGGAGCAAACTTGTGTATCCCGGAATTTGTACTGTCTTGGTTAAGCCTTGTTTAAAAGTGTTATGTCTTTTGGCTGATTAGACAGATTGCAAAAGAGATTGAGAGAGTAAGAGATATTTGCATTGAGAAACTTCATATTGGCTTCTGTATTGACTTCTATAAACGGTTTATAGAAACTATCATGAGAAATCACTTTATTCAAAATCTGGCCTCTAAAAGCCAAAACTAGAAGCTGTTTAGGTCAGGCCCTAAGTCAAGCATTATCTCTTCTTGGAGTTATTTTGTTCTGAATCTAGAACTTAACATTGCAGATTGCTAGTTTATTTCGCCAAAATTATTACATCTCGAATTATTACATATCAATGCATAGTCATTGGTGATTTTGAGGTAGCTCGGTTCACCAGTGGCCGTTGATGCGAGATGACGGGTATGAGATGCAATGCTCCAAGCGCTCCTTGCATGAATGAACACGGAAACGTAAACCGGGGGGAAAGAAGTAAATTTCAGAATGTGAGAGACGGAGATGCAGCTCAAAGAGTGCTTGAAAGTAATCATGGCTTGTTCATGGACAAACCTCATGATCATACGACTTATGCCTATCACTGCTGCATAGCTCCCTTGCTCATTATGATTAAAAAAATTGGCTAAAAAAGTTCTAAACACGGTAATCCATTCAGAATACTTTTTTTTAAAAAAAATTGGACAAAGCACCCTAGCATCAGAACTCGTAACCTCCAAGAAAACAATGAAAAAAAAGAGAACAGAGACATTCAGATTAAGCAAGGAGGAAATCGCTCGTCACATATGAAATCTCTAGATAAATCAAAACTATCACCATGCCTCCCATTAGACATTCTTGCTCATTGAAATCAAGAAATAAAATCCTCAAACCAAGAAATATAAAGAGAAAGAGGGAGTAGCTTTTATCTCAGACAAATGCCTCGATTTGTCCTCATGGTAAATTTGAATGGATTCCGGACTCGTCATCTACAGATGTACTCATCATCAAGGAAAGCCCTCCGTGTAAAATAAAGAGAAGCTAAAAATAAAACAGAGAAAGAGATGGCAATGAAACCGAGTTCTCGGCAGGAGGAAGATCCAAAGCAAGATTAACGAACCAGTCGAAAAATGAAGGGGGAGACGCTGAATATGGCAGAGTTGGCGGCGGAAGAGGCAAGCCTTTTCTTTGAATTTACGTTTTTGTCCCTTACCTCAGGATGCATGTGGGCGGTTCAGCGACCAGGTTCATGCATTCCGCAGTCCGGACAGCGCGGCACAGGCACAGAGTCTGACCAATATTCTACCTGATCCTATAGGGGAAAAAAATCTACCACCAGTCGCTTCGTGGATTTCCCAGAAAATAAGCTACACACATTTTAAGGCGATACCATTGCTCTCCAAACTTTGGAACCGAAATTGTTGCTAGCGAAAAAAAGTACAGCGGTGGGTACACACCGCTGCTTGCGTGAATTGTGGTAAGTCACATTTCTTGTGCCAATAAAATTGGTTACCATAAAGTTAGGCAAAAATTAGCTAGAATATATATACACATACACTATTGTGTGCGCAGGTGCAAAATGCGCGCCGAAAAATTACTGCTGTGTACGAGTAAAATTACTACCAAATACATGTAGAGTTACTGTCAGTTGTAATACTACATAACTGACAGTAACTTTACATATAATTGACAGTAATTTCACTCATGCATGGCAGTAACTACACAATTGACAGTAACTTTTTGGCACGCACAATGCGTGCAGATGCATAATAGCGCAGCTGTATACATACACACACATATGTGTGTGTGTATATATACGTATGCATATATACGTATGTATATATATGTATATGTGTGTATATATATATGTATATGTGTATGTGTGTATATATAATTACTAACCAGCACGCATGTGTAAAATAAGCACGTGCCACTAATTGACTCAACCAGCCAACCGCTCCACCATCCTACCCCATACTCAGTTACTAGAGTTTGTTAATTATGGCAAAGTTACTATCGAATGTACATCAAGTTATCATCTGTAATGCCTACAGTTACTTTCAGTTACGCATGAAGTTATCATCCATATGGATAAAGTTACCATCCCTATGGTGAAGCCCTACCAACCCACCCTATTCTAGAAAGTTGCTTTTGGTTACGCATGAAATTATCATCCATATGGAATAAAGTTATTATCCCCATGGTGAAGTTATCATCCCATGATGATGTTACTATTATATGCGATCAATTTATCATCTATTGTGAACGAAGTTACTATCGGTAGCGAGTGAAGTTACCATCGAACGTTCACAGTACATAGCAGGTAATAACTGATATAAGACTTTCGACTACTATAGTACTTTCGATTACTACAGTACCCGCTACAGTACCATGACAGCTATAATGTTTCTGGCTGCTATAGTATCTACGACTACTGTAGCTATGACCACTGTAGCTACAGCCGCTCACTGTAGCTTCAACCACTGCTTCGGCCATGGCTTTGTCCACGGCTTCGATTGCTCCTTCGACCATAGCTTCGACCACATCTTTGACTGCTTCTTCGACCATGCTTCGATCACGGCTTCGACTGCTCCTTCGGCCATGGCTTCGACTGCTCCTTCGAACACTTACAAATCAAGATTAATTCTAACAGTATCGCCACGGTTGTAATCACGACGTTTGCTCATATCTGATATGCAATATAACTATGAATTACAGCTAGTTATATGCAGATTACCACCCCTTATATGTGATGCAACGTTACTTTCGGTTACTCATGAAGTTATCATCCATATGGAATGGAGTTATCATCCCCATGCGAAGTTATAATCCCATGGTGAAGTTACTATCATATGCAATCAAATTATCATCCATTGTGAACGAAGTTACTATCGGTAGCGAGTGAAGTTACTGCTGAACGCTCACAGTACACAGCAGGTAATAACTTTCCTTACAATAGGCAGTAACTTCACTAACAATAGGCAATAACTTTCCTCATGACCGAATCTACTAAATTATCACAGGCAGGTAGCTATACAGTTAACGTGGGGACTCTTTTTTATCTTGTTTACAAGCTAAAAAAAATACAATAACTCTTTCAAGGAAAGTCCGATCTACGATCCGTTTGCGCCATTGTGTTCGAAATTACGAGCTTAATAAAACAAGATCTACATTGAATATGTTTCGATGCTATGAAATTCATGTTTTTATACCAGTCGCAAGTAAGTAACTTCATGTTTGTCTAATGGTAACTTCACGTGTAAAATTTACTGCTGAATCAACACAACTTCACGCAGTAGGACCTGTGTGTAGCGTGCGCGTAGGTGCTAAATAGCGCTACCATATATATATATATATATATATATATATATATATATATATATATATATATATATATATATATATATATATATATATATATATATATATATGAAGCCTCTTTTCTACTCCCGGGTGTAATTACACCTTATGTCGTATCTCACAACGTAGGGAGTATCTCGCCCCTCAATTCTTGAGTGCCTGAGACTTCTGCACTGAGTTTCCCCTTCGTCAGCCTTAAGTCGAGCTCCGACGAGCATCTCTGGGGAGCCGGGGACTCTTCACGCTTCGTCATCACCACCTCTGTCTTCACTAAGCCCACATGACCGACCGTTGCCCCTTCACCAATCTAGACCACTGTCAGAACCCCTTTGCTATTGATGACCGAGCCACTTTCACTTCTTCTTCCTCATCGCTGACCAATTTTTGACTCTTTGCAGTCCACGCTAAGGTGCTCATCTTCTTTCTCTGCATCTTTTGTATGCAATAGTGTTTTTCGACCGTAATCCCTTTTGACCACTATTGCTTCTGATCACCGAAGCCATTCGATCACTATCGTTGGTTACGACCGTCCCAGTCGGTTACAACCACCATTGTTGGTTACAACTGCTTTGGTCGGTTACGATCACTCTCGGCAGTTCGACAACTTTCAGAGGTTTTGACCACTGCCACTATCGACCACATATAGCTTTCGATAGTAAAGCTTCGATCATTAAGCTTCCGACTACTCTTGTTTCGGACTACTCCCTTGTTTTTGACCACTCTTGCTTTCGACCACCTGAAGATCCGCCCACTATAACTACTCCGACCACGTATAGTTTTTGACCCTTCCGACCACACACAAAACACTCTTACTTTCAACCACCGACCACTCTATAGAGTTTTCGATGATCGACCGCTCTATAGAGCTTCCAACCACTGACAACGTTATAGCCTTCAAGTACCAACCACCTTATAACCTCCGACCCATCTGACCATGGTAAGCCTTCTGACCACCAAGTTTCGACCACTTTGTAAGTATCAATCAATTGCTGTAGCTTTCAAGTATCGACTAGTTCCTGTAGCTTTGAGTACCGATCGGTTACTAAATTTTTGACCACTCTAAAAACTCTAAATTTCTAACCACTCTTAGCGTTTCGACCATATATAGTTTTTGACCAGTATAATTTCTAACCACGGCTTGGGACCATGGTTTTCCAACCACAGCTTGCTGACCATGTCCTGTCGACCATAGCTTTTCGACAACTGCTTCTAACCACAGCCACAAAACACTGTACCACTGACCACTCATAATACACTATACCTTCAACTTCCAACCATGCACTGAACATCTGACCACTCCGACCACGGCAAAAATATTTCTAGAAGCCTGTACTTCCTTATCCTAACTCCGATTGGACCCGTTCAAATTTCTAAATTCTTCTAAAATCCTAAACTATCCATTTCTAGATTTCTTTTGAATTCTTGAGTTTTATTTGGTTTTTGTTTGTATTTATTTTCCTTGGTTTTTGTGCACGTAGAGTATGACGACTCCAAAGAGTACGATTTCGATGATCCACAGCACCAAGACTTCGAGCAAGGCAAGTTACACACCATGATTAGGTTGATCTCTATTTGTAAATAAAATTATATTGTTTAAATTATTCTGCATGCATATTTTTATTCAACTTATTTCAATTCAGTTTTAAACATATTTATTGCATACTTGTTAATAGCTCCTTTGACATTGATTCCCAAATGCCTTGTCACCTTAGAATAAAACTTTGGTTAGTACACTAGTATTGGCTAGAGAATTTTGTAGCAAATGCTTAGACGTGCTTAGAAATAATTTTAGGCTTGGGATACCTTTTCATATATAATGATGAGTTTTAAAATTGTATTCTTGACTTCGGTGAGTCAAGAAGGTATATGGAATATTTCAAAACAAAATATAAAACTTGGTTTAGACTTAGATTGATGGTTAGGTGGTGGGTGCTGGCATGAATTGTTGTTCGGTAACACAATATTGATTGTTAGGTACAAGAGGTATGTGCTTTGGGTCTAAGTCAAATTAAGGATCGGTCTGTGAGCTACTGCTACAAAGCCCTATCATACTACCACAAGGCTGGTATGGTATAATCCTGCCTGACTAATTTGCAGGTCCTGAAAGTGAGCATGACGTAGGCCATGTGAAATCTAACTCGGCTCGAGAAGGGGTCCTGGTCAGGTGGATTCTTTACTGAGGTAAAACCTTAGTGTTGGTTTGGACAGGTTGAAGGCTTTGCATTGTAAAGGCATTGTTATGATTTTCTCAGTCGCATACCTTCGGAAGCGTATAATGGTCGACATTATGAGATAATCATATCTTGTAGGTAAAGCTGTACAATCTCTACAGAGTGTATAAACTATCCTGGATAGCCATGCCCACGGTCATGGGCAAGCTAAGTAAAGTTTTCCATAGATTAGACTTTATTTTTCAAAATGGTTTACAAAATGCTTATGGATGGATGGAATCCATATGAGATCATTTTGGAGAAAGATGGTTCGGGTGGGAGATATGTCTGATTGTGGTTGGTGACATGGTTCAGAAGTCTCACGGGATACCGGAAACATGTGGGTCACTTTGGAACACCTGGAAGTGGAGTCTATAAATAGGTCCCTACCCTCTAGCCTCATGATGCATTGTGAGTGGCACCACGGATAAGGCAGAGGAATAGAGGGTAGACCGTAAATCTCCACAAAATTAATTTAGGGTTTGAAGAAAACCCAACAATCTCGGCGCCCTAGCAACAAGCCATCGTGCGCCCTGGCAACTGGCATCTCGACACTCGGGAGGCCAGCATCTCCGCGCCTCGGCACGCCCAACTAACATCGCCATGGCACACAACCACCCGCACCCTTAGTATCCTGCTGCCGGTGCCACATGCGTCGCGACAACCAAGATTACTGCTGGGCATCCTCACGGGCAAAGCTTGGCCGCTGGTGTGTGACTGTGCAAGAGGCAGCGCCTTGGTTCCAAACCGTGCAAGGGTTCTTTGGGGCTGCACATGCCTAATGCCCACAACCGGTTTGTACTATTGCACAGTCGACTAAAGTTTTTTTATCTCTCAGTCACCTGAACTTGCACTCTCAGTTACCTAAAGTTGCAGTGTACTAATTCACCTTCTCCTGAAGTTGCACTCTCAGTCGTCTAAAGTTAGTGTAAAAAAATGACTGAAGATGAAGAGAAAAAATAGTCGCCTGTGCAACAAGCCGTCGGGCGCCCTGGCAACTGGCATCTTGACACTCAGGCGGCCAGCATCTCCGCGCCTCGGCACGCCCAACAAACAGCGCCATGGCACACAACCACCCGCACCCTTAGCATCCTGCTGCCGGTGCCCTGTATGTCTCCGGCAACCAGTACTTGCGTCACGGGTAAAGCTTGGCCGCTGATGTGTGACTATGCAAGAGGCAGCGCCTTGGTTCCAGACCGTGCAAGGGTTCTTTGGGGCTACACTGCCTAATGCCCACAACCGGTTTTACTATTGCATAGGCGGCTGAATTTTTTTTCTCTCGGTCACATGAAGTTGCACTCCCAGTCATCTAAAGTTGCAGTGTACTAATTCACCTCCTTCTGAAGTTGCACTTTCAGTCACATAAAGTTACAGTATAAAAGTGACTAAAAATAAAGAGAAAAAACAGTCGCCTGTGCAATAGTTACTCCCGCCCACAACACGCTCACGTAGAGTATGTTGGCCATAATATTGACTTGGTTAGTTTAGCATGTCAAGTTTGCAATACGTGAATGCATGTGCATGGTGAGGTGTGGATTTGTCACAACTGGCTACATGCATGTGTTAGCAGTTAGAGTTGGTTAGTGGTCAAGATGATTAGCAAAAGAATAGGTCATTTAGTTGGCTATGCATGTGTTGGAGAGTTAGTGGATTAGCAAAAGAATAGGTCAATCAAGTTGGTTATGTATGTGTATAAATATATACTTAGTCATTGTATTCTATGAGTTGAGTAACTAATAGAACAAGCATTTATGCTCAGTTGTTCTACCGTGTTCATTCTCTCTACCGTGTAAATGTGTGTTCAAAGCTATGAACGAGTGTTCTCCTGGGCAAAGCCAACAGAGTAGCCCGTCGTGCTCCACTACCCACGACCAACGCTTGCGCCCTGGCGCTTGCCCGCGAGCCTTATACAGCGAACCAAAAGAAGACGACCGCGCCCTGGCAAAGTTCATCAAACGCCCTGCGGCGTGCGCGTGCTACACACAGCACCCTGGCAGAAGTCGAGCGCCCTGGCAAAGTTTATCAAATGCCCTACGGCAGGCGCGTGCTACGCACAGCGCCCTGGCAAAAGCCCAGCGCTAACACGCCATAGCAGCGCTCATGCACCTGGCACCTTCTCTGCGCCCCGTTCGCAGTTTCGCACACGCCCCGGCACCACGCCTTCGACGTGCCCTAGCAACCGCGCGAACGCCCTGGCACGCCCTAGCAAACGCGCGAACGCCTTCTCTGCGGCCGACTCCCGACGCCCTGACAGCGGACGTCCCACGCCACAAAGCTCGCTAAACAAACAAGAGGAAGCAATAAAAAGCCTAGCCGAAAACCAAAAACCGGCACTCTGGGACGCCCACCTGGTTCCCTGGCACACGCGCCTACATCCCAGCAGAACCGCGCCCACATCTGGCACCTCCACATGCCTGCACGCCCCCATGGCGCCCGGCATATCTCATTGCCTTAGCACCTCCATGGCACATTGCACCTCGATGATGCCCGGTGCCATGCCGCGTCCTAAGCCCAAGCCGAAAGGAAAGGTGAAACGAAGGCTTGACTCACCTTAGCTTTCGCACGGGAGCTCGCTTCCGCCTTCCTGGACTCGGTACCATGATGACGGCAGAGTTTTGTTCGCCATGAGGAGCTTTGTATCCAAAACCTTTCCCTTTTTTCATAAGCGGCGATCGGCGAAATCGCCAGAGCTCCGAAGCCGGTGGCTACAGGAGCTGGGGAGCAGCTAGGGTTCCATCTGTACCCTTTGAGGCATGAAATTGGGCCGGCCGGCTGGCCCACGAATACAACGGCTCCATCAGGCCAACTACTTCGTAGGGATCCAACACCAACAGAAGTAGGGGCTCGGCCCAAGTAGTAACTCAGCTCGGCTGTGCATCGCCCCAGGCAAAGCGCTGTTGGAATTCAATACCGACAACCAACAAATGCTTCTCGGCCACGTCGTGGGTGCCCACGTAGTGATCACTGTGGGAAACTTGGATATGATAAGAACAAATGCTATTCTCACCATGGCTATACCCTATGAAGTGCCAAAGCAGCTCAATCTAGTTCACTCCACGACTACTCTTGAGCTTCCGCAACTGATCCTGCCATGGTCTGGATGTCCAAAACAGTGGCGTAGCTAGGATTAAAAACCTGTTGTGGAGACTCCGGACGGGGTTGCCGTATGTGTGTACTGTATTAATCACATAATCAGTAGTTAGTATACAAATTCACAATTTTAAGATTACATCCATACACATTGAATATATTTCAATTTATGACAAAGAGGTAAATACAATAAGGTTTTACAGCATGTAATCGACTGGTCAAGAGAATACCAGAGTTAAGAGCAAATTGCAGCAGAAGGCAAATAACTAAGTAGAAGTATCTAGTGGTATGCCACCATAGCCAAAGGAAACCGATCGGTGATTAGGCCCTAGAAAACTCATCGTCGAACTCAAAGCTAGAGGAGAAGCACGCGTCATCTGTATCTTTCTTCATTCTCTGATCAACAATAATTTAAGTAAGGTTGAGTACATTGCGTACTCAGCAAGACTTGTAGTGTATCGTAAAATTATATATATGCAAGGCTATCAGAGGATAATGCTCTATACTAGGCTATTTTCAGCATGAAGTGAATTTCATTTGCAATATCGATAAGTAGTACTTTGCAACGGAATTTGTAAAAAGTATTTGACATGTAATAAAATAACATTTATATAATTTCCATAACAGTAGCTCAAATCCATTCGCAGCCTTCCTCGGCTATGAACATCGTACAATTTCCACCCATGGGCATAGCACACGGTTGCATACATGCTGTCGATATTTTAATATCGATCTTACATATGATTTGTTTGGATTCGGGGATTCTTTCGATAGACCTAGAGTATGCACATACATTGTAAAGACACGAGAATCTTTATCTAGGTTCGGGTCTCCTCCTGAGAGAATAATAACCCTACGTCATGTGTAATTGCTAATTGCTAGAAAAAGAATTACAACAGAGAATCATGCAAATGACTAGCCATCTCTCCTCCTTCTCTCTTTGATGTTAACCTTTATATAGCCGGTGAATCGACGACAGTTGTTCCGCCCCAGAAGACGCCTCAACGCTTCAGATGATAACTGCCTAACGTAAGTTACTGTCAGAGAGATGTAAAAGGCCATTCACCGTGTAGCGATTGTTGTCAGAGAGAGATCATGTGTGGTTAGTAGATAAATGAACGTTCTAACAGCCTTGTCAAATGAACCGACAATGTAGATCATCGTCGTAGATAGGTTGGTTGGAGATAGATTTGTCGTAGGAATTCCCATGACCAAAGGGTGGTCACAGTAAGACTTACGACTGCGTGGTCTTAGAAGGACTTAAGACCAGAGGAGTAGTCGCAGTAGGACTTACGACTATTTGGTCATAGAAGGACTTACGACCAAGAGGGTAGTCACAGTAAGACTTACGATTGCGTGGCCTTAGAAGGACTTACGACCAGAGGAGTAGTCGCAGTAGGACTTACGACTATTTGGTCATAGTAAGACTTACGACTGCGTGGTCTTAGAAGGACTTACGATCAGAGGAGTAGTCGCAGTAGGACTTACGACTATTTGGTCATAGAAGGACTTACGACCAAGAGGGTAGTCACAGTAAGACTTACGACTACGTGGTCGTAGAAGGACTTATGACCAAGCGATAGTCGCATTAAGTCTTACGATTATGTGGTCGTAGAAGAGCTTATGATTATATGGTCGCAGAAGAGCTTACGGCCATCCTGCCATACTTACCTCTTATCGATAAGGGGTATATTCAAGGAATATAATAACATAATAATTTGAGGATTATTCTATCCTCATCATCTAGCGCCCCAACTTCAAGTGAAAATAACTTATTCGACTAACTATGGTCATAGATAAAAAGTGGTCAAAAGCAAAGTCTTTCTTGACCCTTATTGACTAGGAATTGGCATGGTCGATTTTGTAATTTTGCTTGAGTTATGAAGACAGATAGACATCAGACAAAGGAAATGCAGTCGATTTCCTTCAACCTGTCCATTGAATCAGTTCCCAAAGTGAATGTTCGGTTCCCTAGAGAAATAACCGACACATTGGTTATAAATACTTACCGGGGGTAACTTTTAGTTTATCACTTTCCCCATCTGCTCCAATTCGTTCGAGCTCTCCACCTCTAATCAATCTCCGTAATCTTCTTCAATCTTGCATAAATCCCTTCTAATCAGCCGAAAGAATGACAAAGTCTTCATTAACCTCGGCTGAATCAGAGATGGATTATGCCAAGATGAAGGCATTAGAGACTGCGAAGAAGATCCCGCCACGGTGATTTGTTAGATGGATCAAAGTTGCCGGGCAACACTAGCCATCCGGACAAATCGCAGAGATTCCGGTGTTCCAGGCGTACTATGAGTGTGGCCTCCGTCTCCCTGCTCATCCCTTTTTGACGGCCGTTCTCAAGTATTTCGGGGTTGAATTGGTAAACTTGGTTCCCAATTCAATCACAATGCTCAGTGTCTTCATATACCTATGCGAGGCGTATCTGGGTATCCTAGCAGATCTCGAGCTCTTCCGGTTCTACTACGAGATGAGCCAACAAATGGGGATTGCTGGGAGTTGTGGATTGAAGCTCCATGATGGAAAGACAAAGCTTTACATGTAATACCCTAAATGTCGTTTCGGCGTTGGCTTTAAAGTAATCGTGGAGTCGCCGGATTTTTCAGTAAATCACGGGAAGAAAAAATAAAAATTGTGAAATAGCATATAAAAAAAACTCTAAGTGGGCTGCCTAGAGGGTGGGCCTACCACCTTGGGCCATCCAGCCCAAGGGGTGGCCGCACCCCCTCCCCCTTTCCCCGTAAACCCTAAGCCGCACCCCCTATTTAATCTAGTGGCCGCCACCCCCTTTTTTGCACCCCCTGGCCGCCACCCTCCCCTCTCAATTGCGCCTCCATCTCCTCTCCCCTGCTGCTGTCCATTGGTGCAAAAGAGGAAGCGAGAAGAAAGGAAGAAGAGAATGAAGAAAAAGAGAGGGAAGAGAAGAAGAGGAAAGAAGAGGGGTGATCCCAAGGGATTCCCTAGGTAACTTTTTCCAATCCAAAATCATTCTGTTTTT
This sequence comes from Bonia amplexicaulis, assembly GCA_036346245.1. Classification (NCBI taxonomy): domain Eukaryota; kingdom Viridiplantae; phylum Streptophyta; class Magnoliopsida; order Poales; family Poaceae; genus Bonia; species Bonia amplexicaulis. The sequence continues at coordinate 22,819,946 of CM070741.1, read as the reverse complement.
AGAGTAACTAGGGTTCTTGGCACGGGATTAGAAAGGGATTAGCAAATTGATTATCCGATTAGTGATTTTCTGCTGTCTGTGCATAGTCAGATTTGTGTCGAAAGGATTTTTCCTGTGGGTCTAACTAAAAGGAAAATTGTAGAGGACGACGAGATCTATTTTTTATATTTTTTCCAGAATGTTAGGCCGCGGGATGTGGGCGCAGCAGTCGTGAACTTTCTTTGTTTGGGAGAGGTGCGATCGAGAGCAGTTGACGTTCGGGTGTAGTTTCAGAGTAGTAGATGGTTTCTATGATTTTACCTACAGTTATTAAAATTGTAGGGAATTTAGTAATCTAACTGCTGTATAGAAATCATAAATTTTAGAGCTTTGTATAGAAGGTATCATGCGTTAGAAGTTGACTGGCCTGATTGCAAAAACAGGGCATGTCCTCTGTTTTGTGCGTTAAATTACACCATGTTAACAGTAAAATAAAATTTAGTGGTCTACTTGAAAGTTGAAGATATTTCAATGTAGTTTTCACAAATGTATAATTTGCTATAGATGGTTTAATAGTGTTAAAGATACAAAAATATTAAGCAGAGCTACTACAGCGGGCTGAGTGTAGGACCGTTAAGCGGAGAGGGTTATGTGTGGCTATGGGGTTTAGCGACGTCTTTATTTCTTAAGACGCGATTCTCTTGCAGTAGTATTGTGCTGAGAGGTACTTCTGAACAGGTGGCTACGCTCCCGATCGCGCGTGATTGCTTCGCTTCGTCGGTAGAGGCAAGTAAATGTAGCGGATGTGCTACCGTTTAACTCGTTATTCTTACTACTTGCAATCTACATGATTCTCGTAATTTAAAATGTTATGCCATGGTTGCATGTTTTCTAAATGAGGTTGTGGTAGAAAAATAATAATCAATTGATATGCTTTGGATAAGTTGCTTGTAGTCATGTGGTAATTTGTTTGATGTGCCAAATGCGGAATATGAAAATAAATACGTGGTGGATATGTTGATGTTTCCTTGAGGTTAAATCCATGATGATCATGTTGATGCTCCTTTGAGGTCGGAATTCTTGTGTTTTATGATTATCATATCATTCACAACATGTCATGACATTTGCATTGTGGACGTCGCCGCTTATAGCCGCGACCGTACCGGTACAGCATCGTACATTGCCGTAGTACGATGCACACTCTTAGCTTGTTGGGTAAGGGTGCAGTGGATCATAGCATGCATATGCATTTAATTGTGGATGGAATAACTGCATTCATATGCCAACTGATTAAAAACTTATGAGGCATGACTCGTGGGAGTCTGTGGTGGTTAAATGAATGTGGACGTGAATTGTGGTTTTGGTTGTGTGGTAACATAAATGTTGTAGTATAATTGTTTGTAGTTTGAATAGCCCGTTAAACAGTTTACTTGCTGAGATTTTATCTCACCCTTGTTTTTCCCCTACAGGTGATCCTTGAGCATGCATGGAAAGGGTAGAGCAGCACCACATTAATGCACTTGGTTCATTGATTTGTGCTGTAATAATGTCGAAGGGATTCTAGCCATTTGCCTAGCTATCTCGTCGATGTTTACTTCAACTTAATAATGTTAAATTTGTGAACTATTCTTTTGGTTAAAATATTGGAGGTTGATTTTAATTATTGAATTGTTATCACTATCCTGTTCCCTTAGTTGATTATGCTTCCGCTTAACTTATCATGTTTTAGGAATTATTGCCAGTTTATTTTATCTTGTATTTTGGCTAGTTATGGAGTGGTTTTAGTGGCATCCCAGGGTAATATGAGTCCTGGGGTGTTACATTACATCCCCATGTTTACCCAATCTTCATGGCCGGGATGGAAGAAGAGGTGGTTCTACTTGAAGACGACTAGTAAAGACGGCCTCTCCTTTGTCGGGAAGACCGCAAAAAAAAGTCTTTGGAACGTAGCCTCCAAAGACGTCACAAGAGTACCCCCTACATCTATGCTATTAAGGAGCTGTGGGACAAGGGGCTTACGAGCTGGCATGTGGTGAAGGACTTCATCGCGTGGATGTACTCAGGAGTCTCGGTTTTGACCTAGGATTATGAGAATGGTAAGTGATAGTAGCACTCGTATTCATAACCAAGTTACATTTTCTGAGTACTTTTCACTGACAACCATGATTATTTGTTCAGACCTTGATTTGTAGGAAATCAATTCTTGAGTTAAGGCCATTTGCGAGAAGGCTCTATCGCTTGAGGTGGAGGCTCCTCATATTCTGGTGGACGTTTCTGCTGAAGAGAGGGAAGAACATTTAAAGGTAATCAAAAAATCGACTTCATCTTTAAGCCTTCTTAGTCGTAGAGCATGACCAAGTGGTATCTTTCTCTTTTGCAGAGTATAGGTATGAATTTCCGTCAAGACGACAAAGGGGTCGAATTGATGGTGGTTGGTGGAGAAGTGGAAAGAATGAAGACTCCTCTGGCCAGAAGATGTCGACTGGTTAAGTCAGTTGATAAGAAAAAGGGGAGCACAGATGCTGCTGCCCCCCCTTAAAATTCTTCCTCTAGTTGCCTCGAGTGCTCATATTCAGTAATTTATTGCGGACATAGGCGCAGCAAGTAAAATAAGGGAAGCTATATTGAAGTAATCGACTCCTAAGATCAATGTACCCTTCTATTATAACATCAAAACCGACTCAGTTGGCCTTTTCGAAGGCTTTATCAAGCATCCTGAAAGTGTAAACTGGAAGAGTTTTGTGTCTTTTGTGAAGGAAACTGCCGCATCAGCAAAACCTATGATCGAGAAGGATATCGTCCCAATGATTGAATCTGGTCCCGTCCATCAGGAGGGACAAGAAAGAGAAAGAACAGAAACTCTTGGTGTAGATCTTCGACCAAACTTGGTCAAAGGGGCTTAAGACTCTCGACTGGAGGTGGTTGAGAAGGTCCTTATTCTCCCACAACCAGACGTGGTTGTGGAAAAGAAATCGAAGAAACCACTCTCTAGGAGGGTTTCTTCCAAATTCGCGCTGAAAGTAATGACTCAAAGGTATGAAAATGCAGGTACATATATTGTATTTTACCTTTATCTTTTTAACTACTGATTCATTTCTTGCGATTGTAGTTCAGCCTCTCCATCGCTTAAGGACGCTTTTACTGAGAAACCTCTTGCGGCTCTCCTACCATCGAAAGTACAGTGGAGAAGATGGTCGAAGAAACGACCACTGCAGCAACAAAAGCAATGGCAAAAACAGCAAAGACTATGACCACTGAAGTGGTCGTAGAAAAAGAAGGTACTAGAGAAGAAGAAAAAGAGGAAGAACAACCTAACTTCTTCTCCTCATTTTTTAATCCTCCGTTTGTGGTAGGATTTTCTTTTGGTCAAGCTCGGAACCATGTTCCACACCCTAAAGATCTTCCAAATAAGGGGTACATCTTCAATGACGAACGTCTTGAGAAGGTGTGGTGGACTAGGGTTGAAGAGCTCGACCAACTCAGAGATTCCAAGCGGGTGCTCGGAAATTTTGCTTGTAGGAGTATGAATGTGAGTATTGACAACTCGAATGTTCTTACTTTGTCTCTTCTTATTTCTCACTACCTTTTCTTATCCAGAGAGCATTATAAGACATGGTAACCGTGGCTGAGTACCATAGACAATTGACGCTCCTACGACAAGAGAATGTCAAACTCTCCAAGAAAGCAGCGGCATTTTAAGTCTCTTAACCTATGTAGTCGAATTCTGTCTTGACCACACAACCAAAAGTTTAGGTCTTGGCTAGATGTAGAGGTCTTGGCTGCTGCACTCGAGAACAAGAAGGCTGATACCCAGAGGCTAATAGAAGAAAATGCTAATTTATTAATAAGCCTCATAAAAGCCAACTCCGTTGCCAGCACATTGGAAGAAAAAAATAAACAGTAAGCCCTAAAGCTTAAATCTGTTTATCTATGCATCTTTTTGGCTTTTTTTTATCTTTCTATTTTTAACAGAAAGAGAGATTGAATCGAGTAATCTGCTCACTGAGGTCGAAGAGAAAACCAAAGTGATCAGAGAGCTTACTTGTATTAGCAAAGAAAAAGGCGAGAGGATAAAGCTGCTTAATACATAGCTATCAGGTAAGTAAAATTTACCTTCGACCAGTTTTTGAAATAAGTCTTGTAGGATTTACAACTACGTGGTTGTAGAAGGAATTATGACCAAGGGATAGTTGTAGTAAGACTTTGGACTATGTGGTCGTACAAGAGTTTAATCTAAGGGGTAGTCACAATTAGACTCGACCAAGGGATAGTCGCAGTTAGACTTTCGACCACGTGGTTGTAGAAGGACTTACGACCATATGGTTGTAGAAGAGCTTACGACCATATGGTCGTAGAAGAGCTTATGACTGTAACGAGTGTTGCCTTAACCAACTTTAACTCTTTCGCAGAGTCCATGGTCGAAAAGAAGCGTCTTTCTGAAGTAATGACTTGTAGGGAGGAAGAAATGAAGTCGATGAAGGCAAACCTTCAAGACTACGGTATTCTTCTAAACAATCTACTTGGTGAGTTTGGTGCGGAAAAGATGATTCCCACTGAGGATACTACATCCGCTCACATGAGTATGATTGCATTACAAGCCATGACTTTGGAAAAGCACTTTACTACTCTGAAGACTGATCAGACAGAGTCGATTAGGGATGTAGTCAGGGGCGCTATGAGCTATGCCTTGGCAAAACTCAAGGCATGTGACCGAAACCTGAACTTACATCCCATTTAGCACGACTTCACCAGCTCTTTGGAGGAGGCATCTCGCCTGATCGAAGAAGTAGAGCATTTGGATGAAAAGTGTCTGAAGAAATGGAACTTGGCTCTTCCTCTCCTCTAGAGTAGAGCAGGTTGTAAATAGATGTAATTATGTAAAAACTTACCTTTGGATGATGAATGAACTTCTTTCTTTCCCTGCATCTTGTCTCGTTGAGCAATTAGTACTCGTAAGACAAAAACAAAAAATGAAAGAGAAATGAAATAACAATTAAGAAATAAAGTTATTATGATAACTCTATCCTAGCCCCTGACTATTTACCTTGTTCATGCGAAGGAACAAAGAAAATAGTACAGAGTAAAGTATACAGAGAGAAGAGTAATGTATCCGACCATCTTTGTCGAATTCAATTGTCACGTACTGGCAGGAAAAGTGAGGAATAAGTCGATGCGAGGGAACTCCTTCTAGTGGGTAGGACCACATACAGAGAGGAGTGACTCCGACTAGGTGATGTTACCACCTTTCGACCAGGTTTAAACAAATCGAAGACATGAACGATCAAAGAATAAACACTCAGATTGCCTTCTATTATATCTGTTCAACGTGTTCATAGGCAACATAATTGTTAGGAACAGACTGACACTAGGAAGCTCCTTCTAGTGGGCAGGACCACATGTAGAGAGGAGAGACTTCGGCTAGTGGTATTCCCGTATTCAACTAGTCAAACAAATTGGATGCGCTAGAAGTGGCCGAACTAATATAAGAGAAGCTCTACAAGACACACAACAATAAAAATTTGCATAAACTGAAATTGTTATTGAAAAAGGGTAGAAATGTTTACACATAGAATTTGTGTAATTGGTCGATATTCCAAGAGTTCGAGAGAATCTTGCCGTCTTCCATAGCAAGTCGTACAGAGCCATGGCTTGTGACTTCGACCACAACGTAAGGACCTTCACACTTGGGGGAAAGCTTGTTTCGATTAGATTGGGATTGGATTTTCCTCAATACCAAGTCATCTACAACAAGGCTGTGAGGATGGACCATACGATCGTAGTACTTACGCATGGCCTGCTGATAGACTGCTGAATGGATTAAGCCTTGATTCCTCTTTTCTTCGAGTAGGTTGATATCATCCACTCGAAGATGTTCTTGGTTAGAGTCATTGAAGTTCTCAACTTTTGCCGATCAGATCTTTAGTTCTGGAGGAAGCATGGCTTCAGCCCTAAAAACTAGAAAAAAAGTGTTTCACCTATTGCCTGACTTAGAGTCGTGCGAATCACCCATAATACTGAAGGCAATTCCTGAACCCAAGCCCCCGAGCATTTTACTAGCTAATCGCAGACTTGAGTTTTAATTTCTTGCATTATTTGGCCATTCGCACGCTCGACTGCCCCGTTACTCTGTGGATGGGCAACTGAAGCAAAACATAATTTGGTGCCTAATTCATCACAAAATTCTTGGAACTTTGTGCTCAAAAATTGCTTACCGTTGTCTATAACTATCCGACTTGGGACTCCAAATCGAGTAATTACACTTTTCATCAAGAACCTTTTTGCGGCTTTCGTTGTTATCCCAGCTACTAGTTCGGCTTCAATCCACTTCATAAACATAGCAATAGCTATGAAGAGGAACTCGAAGCCCCTTGGTGCTCTTGGGAACGGCCCTATGATATCAAAACCCCAGGTTGCAAACGTTAACACAAAGGAATCGTTTGAAGAGCCTAAGCAGGTTAGTGTATTTGCCATCTATGAAACTTGCATTGTACACATCTCTTAACCAGATCTCTGGTATCGTTGAGGGCTGATGGCCAATAGAAACCTTGTTAAAAAACCTTACCGACCAATGTTCTGTCGGAAGCATGTGCTCCATAGATGCCCCCGTGTAGGTCATGAAAGGATTTTTAATCCTTCTTTTTGCGATATACATCGCATAAGAACTCCCTGGGTACCCCTTTTATAGAGTACTTCATCGACCAAGATATACATCTTGGCCTTACAGGCAAGACGAACTGCTACGGGATCGTCATTAGGTATTGAACCCTTTGAAGGTAGTCGTAGATGGGAGCCATCCATGTCTCTTCGTACTTTAGAGAGACTGTTTCATTTGGGGTTGTTTCTGGTGCTTCAACCAAAAATAGCTTCTGGAGCTGTTCTAGGAAGACCCCCGGTGGTACTTGTGATCGAGAAGAAGCTATCCGAGCCAACTCGTCTACGAGTAAATTATCCTTCCAAGGGATATACTGTAACTCGAAACCAAAAAATGCTTTTCAAGCTTCCGTACTTCCGACAAGTACTAAGACATGATCATACTTGAGCATTGAAACTCTTTTCCAACCTGATTCATGACTAGTGGAGAGCCTCCTCTCACGAGTAGTCGTCGAATCTCGTGTGCTTTAGCGGTTCGTATGCTAGCCAACAAACCTTCATACTCAGCGACATTGTTAGTTGCTAGAAAGATCAATTGGATGACATACTTTAAGGTCTCTCGCACAGGAGATTCCAGGACCACCCCAGCCCCCAAGCCACTTAATGTAAGTGACCCATCGAAGTACATCGTCCACAAGTTGTGGGAATCGTAATGTTGGGGATCCCAAACAGGTTTAGGATTTGTCTATTCGACGACAAAGTCCACCAAGATCTGGGATTTAATGGCCGCTCGGGACACGAAATGGAGGTCAAAATCCCCAAGTTCGATCAACCATTTTGCCACGTGCCCCGCTGTTTCCTTATTATGAAGGATCTCTACTAAAGGAAACTCAGACAACACAATTATCTTGTGCGTCTGAAAATAATGTCTCAACTTCCTCGAAGCCATGAGGAGGGCATAGAGAAGTTTTTAGAACTGAGGGTAGCACTCCTTAGGACCATGTGAAACCTCACTTACATAGTATACTGGTCTTTGAATGTCGTCGTGCTCTGCAGCCTGTACAACACTTACTGCCAATAGCGTGGCGGATAGATACACTAAGAGTGTCTCGCCTATTTTTGGAGAAACTAGGACAGGAGCACTCATAAGGTATCTCTTGACATCTTCGAAAGCGTCATTGGCCTCTTTTGACCAGTCAAAACCCTCATGTTTCCTCAAAAGCTTAAAGAAATGAAGGCTTTTTTCTCCTAGTCATGCAATGAAATGACCTAAAGCTGCCATGCACCGAGTGAGTTTCTAGACCTCTTTCTTCATGGTCGGAGGGTGCATCTGTTCGATGGCCTTGATCTTCTCAGGATTTGCTTCGATACCTCTTGCTGAAACAAGGAATCCGAGCAGTTTTCCTGAGGAAACTCTGAAACATACTTTTCAAGATTGAGTTTCAAGTAATGCTTTCTCAGATTGTCGAAGGTCTCCTGTAGGTCTGAAATATGATTAAGACTTTTGATACTTTTTACAACCACATCATCGACAAAGGCTTCTAAGTTTTAGCCCATTTGATGTATGAAGGTTAATTGCATCAAACACTGAAAAGTTGGACCATCATTTTTTAGACCGAATGGCATTTTGACATAGCAAAATACTCCAAACGGGGTGATAAATGCGATTTTCTTTTCATCTTCTGAATACATACTAATCTGGTGATAATTAGAGTATGCGTCTAGAAAGCTTAATATTTCACAACCAGAAGTAGAATTTACCAATTGATCAATACGAGGAAGCGAAAAGTCATCTTTAAGATAAGCTTTATTTAAATTGGTATAGTCTATACACATGCGCCACTTACCGTTAGACTTTTTTTACCATTAGAGGATTAGCCAACCATTCTGAGTGATTGACTTCTCTTATGAAGCCTGTATTTAGTAGCTTGTCTAATTCCGACTTGATAGCTTCTCATCGATCTGGTGCAAATCTTCGTAATTTTTGTTTTACAGACTTCTTATCAGGCCGTAGAGTTAGCCTATGCTCAATCACTTCCCTGGGGACCCTGGGCTTTTCCGATGGCTACCATATGAACACATCTGTGTTTGCCCGGAGGAAAGCAACAAGGGCATCTTCCTATGCAGGGTCGGAAGTAACTCCGATGCGAACTGTCTTCAAAGGTTCCTCTGGATCTAGAGGGACTTCTTTGACTTCTTTGTTTAGCTTTGGCAAAGCTTTAGGCTTCGAGTACTTGCTCGAAGTCTGCACCTTCGTGACTTCCCGAGTTGGTAACTGTCCGACCATCTCGAGGGACTTGCGATCGCATGTCAGTGCCATCTTCTTATCACAACGGACTATGATGATTCCCTTGGGACCTGCCAACTTGATACATTGATATGCATAATGAACAACTATTAGAAGTCATGCTAGAGTTGGTCGTCTGAGTATGGCATTATATGCTGAGTCGAAGTCGACTACATCAAAGGAGAGTTTTTCTGTCCTGAAGTTGCTCGGAGAACCAAACGAAACAGGCAGAGGAACTTGGCCATTGGGCTTGGTTGAAGAACCCAGTGCAATTCCATGAAATGAATATCGCACATGCTTTATTCTGGTACGAAAAATTTGCATCTCATCCATGGCACTAACAAATAAAATATTTAAAGAGCTACCACCATCAATCAACACGTGATTTACTCGATAGTTATTGATGGTGGGCTTGACCACGATCAGGAACCAACTAGGTCGAGTTGAGGGGATTAGACAATCACCCTTCTCGAAAGAGATGGTGACTTCCAACCACTTAGACAAATTATTGATAATGGAAAGGTCGATAGAGTTCACCTCACGCTCGACTGCCTTATACTATTGCTTGGTCTCGTATGCGGACGAACCTCCATATATATGCTCGATAGTGTGCTTCGGATCCTAGAATGGCATGTCCTTGTCTTCGTCTGAGTGCTTTAGACCGCTTGACTATCCCAACTCTCAAATGTTGGAAACGGGTCCATGCCGGAATAGTAATCCTCGAGTTTTCACTGAAAAACTTGGCAATTGCGAAGATCATGCTCCTTTTTCTTATGAAGAGGGAACCATATAGGATGTTTTCCTTCCTCACGGGTGCCTTACCTTTGCCCCGATTGGAGTATTGTTTGGAGTTATGTGGCTCCTTATCGCCCATAGCCAAGACCTCCTTCGAACCTACAGCGCGAGGCCTGTGGCTCTTGGCCTTGTCTCCGGGTTTCTTGGCCTTCTCCTTCCTCTTGCTGCCATCACCTTGCTCCTTGGAACGGTGTCCAGCCTGGTCGATGGTCCTGTCCATTCGATCACTTTAGTAGTAGTTGCATACCGATCGGCCATCTCGAAGAGCTCGGTGATGGTGGTTGGAGGGTTCAGGGCGATGTCCTCAATGAATCTCTGATTGCACACCCCCTTTATGAATGACCTAATAATAGAAGCATCAGAGACCTCCGGAATTGAGTTTTGAACCTAGCTAAAATGCCAGATGAATTGCCATAAGGTCTTATCGCTGCCTTGGCGCATTCGATGAGGTTGTCCTGCTTCCCAGGGCGATTGTATGTACCCTGGAAGTTGGCCATCAGAAGGTCGCAGAGGTGCTACCACGAGTAGATCGACTTGAAGGACTGGTTGAGCAACCAGGATCGAGTAGATCCTTTGAGCACCGTTGGAAGGTAGTTGGCCATGTCGTGCTCGCCTCCTCCTATTTCCCGAACCGCTGTCGTGTAAATCTGAAGGAACACGATGGGATTCTGAGACCCGTCGAATTTCTCCATGCTCACCAGTCGAAATCGTAGTGGCCAGTGCACTACTTGGAGCTCAGGCACGAATGCTCGGCATTCAGAAACAATCTCCTGATGTCTCCTTTGTGGAAATGGGTTGTTAGCATCGCCAGGCGAACGCACTCGACGATGCCCGACGGTGGGCTGACCGGACCTATAATATATCTCGGTACTCGAGGATGATACTCGTAGTCCATCTGCTGCTGTAGGTTCCTTGCTTGAAGTGGTGATCGAGCGTCAACTTGCCAATCCAAAGCAATCCGGGGCATTCTCCTCCAGCTGGTATTGCGATTGGGAGTGCGACGTAGCCTGTCACCATACCGACTCCTACGAGGCAAGTTTCGTGAACGACTAGATGCGGTCATACCTTGTCGACTCTCGAATCGACATCTGCAATGTTGCTCAAGTCGGGCCATCACGTCGTGGAGCCTTCATGTAATGTCTTCAGTGAAGTGGTCATAGCCTGGCACTCGAGCATGCTCTTGAGTCAGGTTCTCGGGCAAGTCATTGACCTGTTGAAGCTCTCGAGCCTCTTCAGACTAGTTCTGGAACCGCATAAGTAAAGCACTCTAGGCGGCAAGTCGCCTTTGCTGAGCAGTCTCAGGATCCTGGACCCTTGAGGCAAACTGGGGCTGAATGGAAGAAAGGCTTGGCACAGAGCAAAGGAGAGGTGCGGGGCTAAGCCACGTTGGTGCGGTGTAGGTGGAGACATGACGAGGTGGGAGCACAGGACATGGGCAGTCAACAGAGATGAGAAACGATGGGCATGGTATTAAAAACGATGAGCATGGCGTCAAAACCAGTGGCCTGTGCTCACGCAGGCTGGAGGTGAAAGATGTTGGAATTAATCTAGACTAGGTTAGCAATCATCGAGTGTAGGTACCAGTCGGTTCAATCCGGGTGTGGATTCGAACCAAGAGTTGAGGTTGTTTTAGTTTTAGAGTCTACTTTTAGCAAGAATTTGAGTCCGAGTCCAGTTTATAATTTGGCATTAGTTTTTTCATCTTTGAGTTGGAAACTTGGGTATAAATAGAGGGGGTCTACCCCAGAAAATGTGCGGCGATTGAAGCACCACCCAAAGATCTTGTTTAATCTATCTCTTTGATTTTATCGGGTTGTCGTCGCTGTACTCGATGAACAGAGGAGTTTCAAGTACTCGGGGGAGGTTTTGAGTTTGACTATCGAAGCCGGGTGGACAGTTGAAGTTTGACTTCGAGCGAGTAGTCGAAGAGAAATCAGATGGCATTTGAGTGCTATCGAAGCGTATCGGACGATGCTTGAGTGCTATGTGACATTGCTCGGCGTTTCGAGTGATATCGGACGGTGTTTGAATAGAAAAGGAGGATCAGATGACATTCGAGTAGCAACGAAGCATCGGACGGTGTTCGAATTCAGATATTTGATTTAAATAATTTTAGGACGTGCTTCAATATTACATTTTTGTGCCCAGATTATACTCGTGGGATTTTTAGGATGCTTTCCACCGTGAGTTTTCTCATGCCACTTTTGATTTTTGGAAAGCAAATTTTCCAAAGAAACTCCAATAAAATCTAAGGGAACATAAAGGCATTCAAAACGTTTAAACTTTTCTCATTTTTGCATGCCCTAGAATTTGGGATGTTACACCTGTGGGGTCAATCCCATTAAAATCACTAAAATTATGCGAATTTCTATGAAATTATCAAGAGAAGAAGATGTGTTTTGCAAAAATCTGTGGGGTCAATTGACCCCACAGAAAAAACCTCCCTCCTCCATTGGTCCTAAACTTTGGCTAAGTTAGAGATTCTATCACGGTTTCAGTGCTTGATTTTGGATGTAGCTACAATTTGGATCCACCAAGTTTTGGCTAAATATCGACGTGAATGTGGTAGCGATGTAAGAATTCGGCCAAGCCTGATACATAAAGTTCTTTGTCATTTCAACATGCATAAGGCCAAATCAACGAGTACTCTCTTAGCTGCACATTTTAGACTTTCTTCAGCGTCATGTCCACAATGAAATAATCAAGTTGAGTACATTTCTAGAGTTCCATAATGTGAGTGCAGTTGGTTCGCTTTTGTATGCTATGGTATGTTCTCGCCCTGATTTGTCTCAATCATTAAGTGTGGTTAGTAGATATATGGCTAATCCTAGAAAAGAGTATTGGAAAGCAGTTCAATGGATTTTTAGATTTTGCGGGGGACATTTACTACTTGTTTACAGTTTTGGTGTAGTAAATAAAGTAGAATGAACATATTCTAAGTTTTAATTCCATCTGAATTAAACATATATTCAATACATTTCTAGCAGAATATAAATGACATAAATTGCATATAATCATGTAATTCCATCATGCCATTCATACAAATGTATATATTCAATGTATATAACCACAAAACTGTTGAAAATAACATGGCTTGCAGTTTTATAAATATGGAAGCAATTAAATCTAGCACATGACAAAATAATTGCTTTAACATTGCTCTCAGAACAGAGTCGCTCAAGATTTTTGATCTTGGCCTTCTCATGCTAATATCGAAACTCTTCATTAACGATCTGATAACTAGAAATCAAGATTTGAGCTCTAAATAAGTTTCTATTGTCAGAACCATGCAAAGATAGAGGAAAGTCAACTAGAATTTCAGTTTTAAATGTTCACATGCAATGGAAAAACAGACAGTATTCTCACAGAGTTTTGACGATTAAGCAGCAGTTAGTAACTAAATAGAGCACAGAAGTAATCTGATCTGAATCATAACTAAACAAAAGAGACTACTGCACAGAAATAATCTGATCTGAACATAACTAAAAAGAGACTACTGCATACTCAACAATTTCAATTGCATGTTAACAAATCTACTCAACAGAAATACAACTAGCTATGGTACAGTCAGTAGAAGCCAAACCACTAGAGCTCAAATCTAATCATGTTATCAAGACCAAATTTAGTATTTGACTAGTTCATCACAGAGCAAGATTTGAGCCCACAAATAAAGATAGCATTCCCAAGTACTTGAACTGAAATTAAGAACAAATACTGTTGCCAAAATATGCAGAAGGATCAATATACTCACGGTGCAGACGGCACTCAAAGCCGTCCAGAAGCAACTCAAGTCAGTGAAAAGAATAAGAAGAACAGGGCAAGGCACACTCAAGAGTGCTGCCCTAGAAAACCTAGCACCCCTCTGTGCCGATGCAGAAGAAGAGTGTGGTTGACGGAGATACAATGCCCTCTTCAACCTCGGATAGCTAACGCCGGAGTCGAAGGTCAGAGTGATGCCACACAAGATCACAAGAATGCACCGGCCGAGTGCACTCAAAGCAACAGGAATCCGTCACCACCTTCGTCCTCCCTTGGGTCAACCTTCGGATTTCCCCTCACACCACAATAGGGTTCACATGGGAAACTGAAGGCAAAGGCTTCAATCGGAGATGGCACAGAAGCCCCAATCCTCCACACAACCCGAAAACCAGAGAGGAGTAAGTCGGGATCGGAAGAGAGCTCTCCCAATGGTGGAGAAATGAGGCCTTAAGAAGAGGAGACGGGGCTTTGCGGCGAGGTGACGCAAGCGGTCGGCTCCAAGGAACCCGGGCCAGCCCGCGCCTTCGCCGTCGCCTCTCCAGTCGCCGTCTCCCCCACGCGCCGCCGAAATCGCCAGCCTGTGTGCTAGATCTAAGCGAAGCCGAAGCGTCCACAGTGGCACATGCACACGCATGATGAGGAGATGCAGTCTCCTCCCCCTTATCTCTTCTCTTTTCCCACTGACAGGTGGGGCCGTCTCAATTTCTCTTTTTTTTCTCAATTGGGAAATTACCGAAATGCCCTCGCAAACCAACAGTTGGAAGACTAGAGATGGACTCATTGGTTATGTAAATTCTGCTTTTGTTGGATATTTGGATAAAAGAAGATCTCTCACTAGTTATGTATTCACTATTGGAGGGTGTGTTGTTATCTGGAAAGCAAGTTTGAAAGCTACCATTGCCTTGTTTACTAAAGAAGCTGAGTATATGCCTATTTCTGCAGCTCGCAAAGAAGCTTATTTATTGAACTTTTTGGAAGTATATCTTGCACTTTAATATTTTGTGATGGTTAGAGTGCTATTTGCTTTACAAAATATAAAATGTTCCGTGAGAGAATAAGACATATTGTTATTAGGTATCACTACATTCGAGGTGTCATTACTTAAGGTGATATTAAAGTCAGCAAGTTGCTACCACTAAGTTTGAGTTTTACTCAGACTTAATTGGTATTACTCACTAGTTCTTTGGATTTTCAGCACAAAAGGTGTACATTCTGATTTTATTGGAGGTGTATCAGATTCTTTGATTATTGGAGGGAATTCGGCTCAAGGTGGAGATTGTTGAAGTTGATCTAAATTTGTACCGTGTCTGTATCGGACACTTCATCGCCTCATGCCAAACATGGCATGACAGGTGTTAGAACCATGCACAGATTATATTAGACGTTGTGTCAATTATTAACAACTGACTCTGATTCGATTTTCTCTCGGTGTAGTACTCGTTTCACTTGTCCTATATATGTACCCCAGTAGCCCATAAGAAGAGGAAGCGCTTCATTATAATCTCTTCTCATTATAGTGATTTCCTTTGTACGTCTGTGGTTTTTTCCTGCAAGAATTTTTCCCTCTTGTTAAAATTAACAATACCGTCATTTGTCTCTGTTCTCTAGGTGATCAGAAAGGTGGTGATGTAAGATTTCATGTCTTCGGATGGATTACTTATCATGGTTTCGCTCCTAATGTCACGACTGATTTGAGCCCATTTCCACAAAATCCGTGTGGCATACGGGATCGTGGGGTTAGGAGCATTAAGGAGATACTAGGGAAGTCATTTATTGCTAGAGAAATCGACGATACAGTACTGATTGATGTAGCCTATAAATCCTTGCTGAAAGAATTTACGAAAGTTTTTCAGCTCTCTCTCAAGTCTCAACTTCAGCCCTGGTTGCCATCTTCAGGAAGTTAAGCAATTCAATTAACTGCTGACATTTTTATTAGAGTTCATATCAGTTAACAGCAGAAATATGCATTGGACTTATTAGGTTACACTTCCTGAAAGAAACTGGAAAATGGAACAAGCTGATGACAGGAACAAACAGAAGATTTGTTCCAAATTTAGACTCCTTTATTGTCCAGCAGTTAAGTTGGTGATCCCCATGCATGTATTCAAGCCTTTGCTTCTGCAAATGAGCCACAAGGAACAAATTGAGTAGGTATATCAGCTGATACTTGAGAAATGCAACAGAATTTGAGTTAAGAGGCATGACCTTCCCTTGAAGCAGTGTTTGTCAAGGATTCTTCTACCTTTGGGGCGCTGATGCCCGGCCATTCTTTGCAGTTGCAGTGCTTCCCCTTTTCAATGCTGTTGTAAACGGAAGCGACGTGATTGCCGCATCCATTCCAGGTAAACTTGCCACATTTCTTGCATTCCACTTTGTAGCACATCCTGTATACTTCTTCCTCGGATGCTCCCTGAATGTCCAATATACAGGATGTCTTTTCTCGAGTTTCAGGTTTGTTGCAGCACAGCATTTTATAGCGTTTGAGTCATTCCTGTGATTGCTGCAAGGAGCAAAGCAGTGGAACTTTTGGCTTGCGGATGGGTCTATAGTTGTTTCCTATGCTGCTGCGTGCTGTCCAATGCGATAGGAGAAGGATACAAAGCCTAGGTAAGTTGTTCTTCTGTGATTGTTCCTATGATTAAAGAATATTCCTTACTCATAGTTGAAGATGGAGAAAGATGCTGTGATAGTTCTTCCCCTTTTATTGTGGCATTGACTTTGCAATGCCCGACGAATGATGCTTTTATCCCTATGCACATAAAAGATTAACAACTGTACTTAAAATAATTTGTGCATGTTGGATTGTCCCTTTTTGCATGTTCCCAGAATTTATTAAAGCCTTATAGTTCCTTTTGTTCATGCTAGAGCCGAGAAGAGCTTGTTAAAATATACAAAGGAATATAGGAGAGTAACAGTGATACGCAGGTTTGTAATAAGTTACAGCGTCACTCCTCGTAAGGTGAACCCTTCGCTGTAATTGTAAGGTTCTTGACTACTTGCGTAGGAATCCCTACAGTATTAAGCAGCCCAGCAGAATGGCTCTTATCATCCAAATGGATTTTGAAGGACCATGTGAGAACATCTAGCATTTTGTTATGGTAAACTATTATTATTTTGGATGAGTAGAAATTTGGAATCTACACATTTTTGTAGACAGCTTACAGAGGCCGCGGTGTGATCAGCCAGTTTGTCAGTTTGTGTTGTTTCGGCTAAAATAGATGATTTTGAAAATTTAAGTCATAAGATGATTTGGTTTGATATTACCATGGTCAATGACTAAGATTGGTGCTACACTCATGGAGGAGGCGAGACCTAGAACGATCAACAATGCTAGGTAAGATGACTGAGCTCAAGTATAGCACAAGGAAGACAAGAAATATTGAAGGGATGTTCGAGCGACGGGTTACACCATGTAGCTTAGTTGGTCTAAGTAAGGTATAGTCTGATGGAACCAGAATAGGAGAGACTTGCCAACGTATGGCAGGCTAGTGGTACATTTACACGTAGCAAGCATGGCGATTGCTTGTAAGAGAAGCTGAAAATCAGGTCAAGAAAGAGTATTTTGGTAAGTTGACTAAAATACCGAAAAGGTACCTTGGATCAAAACCATTGCTCTGAGCGGTGTTGGGAAAGGTAGTTTAGGTCAAGGAGGAGCTGAGATGGTCAAGTGAATCAAAGGCTAACAACTTAGCGGAGTCAGGCTTACGTGCTTTGAAAAGCGTGCATAAGTGTAAAGTGTGAGTAAAACCTATGTTGTGTAGGGTTATTGGGTTTCTCCTATTTTTGCTAAGTAGATAGTATATATTTAGGTTAGATGGGGCTTATTGCATTATCTATTTAATGAGTTGGGAAAGAGACTTGCATGTTTACCATTCAACCATCCTAGTTTTACTCATTGAGTCCAAGAATTCTAGGGTTAGCTTTCGTTAAGTATGAGTGATATGGTGTGCTCTCTTGTCCACTAGGTGGAGTGGCTGTAAAACATTCATTCTCAAATATATAGCAATATATTAATTTTGTTCATCTCTCATAGATCCATTTTGTTTTGCTCGATTTGCTTTTGTTTTGGTTTGTTTTGATCTTGTCTCTCTCCTTTATTGATCTTGCTACATGCCAATGATGAGTAAGTGATGGAGATATATCTTAAAAATCAATCTCCATCCATCTAAACATCAGGTTTGGCAAGTTCTTGAAGTTGCCTGATTTTTGCTTGATTTGGCCTCTCTGAGTGATTTCTTGATCTAATTGTTTTTCCTCGATTCCTTGGATATTCTAGCTTGCTGTGATATATGGGAAAATATCTAGAGTCATCTTGGCCATCATTCACCCACGTGTAAGTCATATTCACCATTTTTGGTTTTTGCACTTTTTAGTGAAATCTTCCTTCAAATAGAAAAATGTCAGAACTTTGGAAATAATTTTCTTGATCGTTGATTGGAATGGCTTCTTGACATCCTAGAGAAGGTGCATACTAAATTTCAAGTGATTTAGAGGCTTGGTTTGAGAGTTTCCTCAAGTTGCGGTTTTAGCTCGGTTTTGGTGCAATAGAGCTTCACGAACCAAAAGATCCCAATTCTCCTAAGTTCTTGGAATATATTTGGTTTAGATAGTTTTTAAGTTCATGATATAGCCTTAGTTTAAGTTTTATGTCTTTTGAATTTACGAATCAATATTTACACGGATTTTCGGATTTGAAATAGTGTTGTTTTCTTATTGTTCATAGAGCTGATTTTAGTGTAGCATAATGAATTTTTGGAATTTTAGTTTCTTGATCTTCATAGCTTCTCATAGCTATTGGAGTGAAGAATTAGCAAATACTTAAGGAAAAATTTGAAGACACAATTTACCCTCTATGTTGTCATACCGGTCCTACAAGTGGTATCTGAGCCCGATTAGCTCTTCTTATAAATCTTAACCGATCTTAGGATGCATGGCATTAGATAAGCATTCAACCAAATTATCTGTTTTTGATGGAGTTGATTTCTCTTATTACAAGGCTCATATCAATCGTACACGAGGCCCAAGTACACGCAATTTAGATTAATGCCAAGAATTCTTATGTTGTGTCGGCCGATGATTAGGTTACTTCGGATGTAGAGGTAAACAATAAGGCTCATAATTTTCTAATTGAAGGGCTTAGTTGATCTGAGTTTGAGCAGGTTGCTTACATGAAAATCCTGATTTTCACAGCCTTTTTGAAGTTTTTAAAATAAAATTCACCATTAGTATTTTTCTGAAATTAATTAAAGCTTAAATGAAATTTCTATGAATTAAAAGGATTTAATATGACTAAATTAAACTTTAACATTTGCTGGAAGTATTTTATTTGAGTTTCTTGTGCTTCAAGGGATGTTTTGTAATTTTGTAGTTTTTATTTAGGTATATTTGCTATTTTCTAGAGCTCATTTTATTTTCCTCCAAATCCTGAAAAATAGAAAATCTACAAAACCCTAAATCCCATTTGGGTCGAGCCCGTTATTGTGCATCCAGCCCAACCCAATCGGCCGCCCCACCCAGCCCCGCCGGTAGCCACCGTCGCACCTTTGTCCATGCGTTGCTTCATCTTCTTGGTGAACGGTCCACCGTGCACCGAGCCATTGACAAGTCGGACCCGCCTGTTAGCCACACTATTCCACGCACCCGTAGACTGAGCCTCGTCAGCACTGCCACCTCAGCTGCCACGTTAGCCCTAGTTGCCCAGTCAGCTGCCACGTTGTTAGCCCAGTTGTCCAGTGCACTGTTCCATGAGCCGAGTCTACCGTAGACTTGATATTCCAAGAACTCGGTCCATAGCACAGTAGAATTTCCAAATTTTTAGTATTTTCTTTAGATTAGATTTTCCAAAAGCCCATTCTTCTTCGTCCTAGCTCTAATTAACCCGATTCTTTTTCCTAAATTCATCTAAAAGTGGGCTCTATCATTTGGTTCTGGTTTTGAAGTTTTTGGAGTTCATTTGAATTTTTTTTAAATTTATTTTATGTTTTATTTCATTTTCTCTCTCGTTATGTCATGTTTTCGAAGGAGCTGAGGCAAGATTTGAAGATCCAGAGTCATTAATTGAGCAAGGCGAAGGCAAGTCGTGTCCTTTGATCATGTTGAACCTAATTTTCAAATCTATTATGTATTATTTTGTTTTAAATTATCATGCATCACTATTTTATTATAAAACCTTTGTATTGGTAGTTGATGACCTACTTGATTAATTCCTCCTTGATAATTTGAATGCCATGATTCTATTGTCACCATAGGATGGATATTTGTCTAGTGATGCAATACTAGTTGTACATGGGTTGTACGATTAAATTGCTTAGCCATGCTTATAATTACGTTGGGCTTATCATCATATTGATCAATTAATTAATTTTGACTTAATGAGATACTGAATTGTGGTGGTCAGCCACAGTCATAAAATTTATACACCTTGGCATGGGTAGTGTCACTGGTGTTGATGATACAAAATGGTTTTCACTTAGGCGAGTGATAGCGTAGTAATGGGGGAAGTGTGGATTCATTTCGAGGGATGTGGATGTCTCGCCTAGGTAATGTTAAGGACTTAACTTTGTATACCATTGATCTAAGCCTTATCGTACAACCATATGTCTAGTATGGGAGGTCCTGACTGATTAATTTGTGATGTTTTAATTTTGGTTCTGTCATTGAGATGAATGTGGTTTGGTCGTAGCTATGTATCCACATTGGCATAAGAGGGGGCAATTATTGACTAGAGAACCTTAGCGAGGCAGAACCAGGCTGAGATTAAACATTGTAAAGGCCTTATGATAATCACTTAGTCTCACGCCCAAGGAAGCATGTATTGGTCAACATGATAAGTGCATTATCTCTTGTGAGTAAAGTTGTGCAACTTCTGCAGAGTGTAAAACTATTCGAATAGCTGTGTCCCCGGTTATGGACAATGCTCAATGATTTCGCACGAGGGGTAGAGTTTTCATAAAAAATCTGGTTGGGTTAAGTTTGAAAAGTGAATGGGTAGTTCACTGGTGGTTCACTTCATGAATGGTTAGTTTACGAGTAGTTTATTCAATTCCTTTGGTTATTTACTTATTATTATTTTCCTTAAAGTTCACTTTCAATCTATTTATTGTATTTACCTTAAATTATTGCTTTCTGCAAATTAACCATTCAGCCAACCTTGGGTAAGCCTTGCATACTATATTGCATCTTTGTTACAAACGACTTGCTGATTACTCTATGTACTCACGACTATATCCATATTTGCTTAGTTGAAGGAGAAGAACCATACCAACAATAGGTGTGTGAAGGAGGATACTTCGACAGCTTTGTGGATTAGGACTTCGCTCTCCAGTCAATTGCCAGTGGGCGTGTCGAATGGTTACTAGGCTTATTTTTTGTTTTTCATTGCAAGTTTCTTAAGCCTTTAAGGCTATTATATGTAAGCTTGGCCATAAGGTCACAACTCTGATAATTGATAATATTTGAGTCTTTTCTTAATAAATTATGATATGGTCGATATTTCATCTATGTTTACACTGTGTGCACTACCGTGATCTTTGACTAGTGCAGAATACACAGGAGAGTCTGAATTTGCATATTTGGGTCTCGATAGAGATGCTATCAGAGCCATAGCGACTGTAGGATGAAACCCTAGTTAAAATGGTCGAATTAGCAAAGTTTTCAAAATTTATTTTCTAAATCAAATCAACCAAATGATTATCTAGTAATTCTCTATTCTTACTTCATTCTTAGGATTCTTACTCTTCGCCTTCTCTGGAGTATTATTTTGAAAACTTAAATTGACTTCTTATCCCTATAATGTCCATAAATGTCTCAAGTGTCACTTAATCAAAGAGGAGGTTGGCCTAGAATTCTTGGAGCTTTGCTGTGAAGTTTGGATCAAGGAAGCACCTAGAATATTTCAAGACAAGATTGAATATTATCGTGAAGATTATACATCGAGCAAGACCCTATAACCTACTACTAGCCGGATTAACCCCACCACTACACTTTCTATTATACTAGAATCTCGCGGTCGAGATTCATTTAAGGGGATAGGTTTCTAACATCTTGAAATTCGTAAGCCCAAAATTTGCGAAAATTTTAAAACTTTTCATTGAATCATATTGGCATTCGAATTTCTTCTACAATTTTGTTTGAGTCTTT
Source organism: Bonia amplexicaulis (assembly GCA_036346245.1). Classification (NCBI taxonomy): domain Eukaryota; kingdom Viridiplantae; phylum Streptophyta; class Magnoliopsida; order Poales; family Poaceae; genus Bonia; species Bonia amplexicaulis. The sequence goes on along the minus strand of CM070741.1, from coordinate 22,798,396 downwards.
CTGAATTTTGTGCTATACAAATCAATACTTGGGAATAACTCCCAAGTGAAAATGATAATAATAAAATCGAAAATAAAAATTCGAGGCAAATCAAATAAAGAGGAAAAAGATATTTCATATCAAAATAATTGAACTAAGATTTGAATTGAAAATCCAAATTTGAATCCAGATTCCAAGCAAAAATCCAAATCCTAATTTTTGCTCTCTTTTCTTCTCCCTTTCTCCTTTCTTTTTCGCATGTGTTATGTATTAGTCCCATGATCAGTAGCTAGTACACACATTTATGTCATTGAGATCGCATCCATACACATCGCATAAAAATAAGTTATAACAAAAGGGGGTGATACGATAGCGATGCATTATAATGTTTACAACATAGGGCCGGCCGGCCAAATAAATATTGCAGTCTAGAACAAAATGCAGCGAAAGACTAGTAAATATCAAAAGCATCCAGTGGTATACAATCATAGCGCACAGGCAACTGACTGGAGTTAGGCCCTAGAAAGACCCATTGTCGAATTCCCTTGTGCCAGGGGCAAAATACACATTGTCGGCACGTAACCTTCTTCATTCTCTGATCAACAATAATTTAAGCAATGTTGAGTACATTGTGTACTCAACAAGACTTGTAGTGTATTACAAAATTGTACATATATGCAAGGCTATCAAAGGATGAGGCTCTGAACTAAGTTATTTTCAACACGAAGCAAATTTCATTTGCAATATCAATAAGTAATAATTTGCAAGCGGAATTGTAAAGGGATTGACATGTAATGAAATAACATTTATATAACTTCCATAACAGTACATCAAATCCATTTGCAGCCTTCCTTGGCTATGAATATCTCACAATTCTCACCCATGGGCATGCCACATGGAAGACGCGTACATGCCATCCCATTATTTTCAGTGAAGCAGTTTTGAAAATGAAAACTATATCCATTGTGGCTGCATCCAAGCTTGTCATGACCATGAGCATGGTTATTTAAATAGTTTTTAACACTCAATAGGTTGTACAACTTTACCCACATGAGATCATCAATTATACTGTTGGCAGCTTCGTCCTTTCTTTGGCGTGTGACAAAAGTGATTATCATATAGCCTTTAAATCATCTAGTCCTAACCTTGCACCAGCCCAATGAACATCGAACCTCTCTTAGGTCCATCCCCTAAGAGAGCATTTGAATCCTCACTTAGGTCCGTCCCCCAAGTGGGCATTCACCGTTGTATTAGTAAGCTTTAGCATCAACACCTTGGTGAAGGGAGCCCATACGAGCAAACCTACCCGGAATGCCCTCACTACATCTGTGCCTACCACAATGCAAGGCTAGACCTAAACAACTTAATCAGCTAAAACCAGAGCCCATATAGTACATGTGGTTGTATGGTATGTCTTAGATGTGTGGCAATTGCGTTCAGTCTTTAATTGACCCAGGCGAGAATCTCCCCCTATCTACATGCGAGATACCATCTCACATTTGACAGTTTATCATATAACGTGTCCGCATCTAAAAACTAGGTTTTTCATTTTATTTTATACCAAACTAACAAAGGTTCCTCCTCTGATCCAACATTTTCAAACCACCATGTCCACACGCAAATTTGTTCGAAAGTTCAAACATAGGAGAAACTTGTGCGTGGCTAAGCATCTAGAACATGTATACGATGTAATATACCCAAATTTTGACATTAGCTACAACTAACAATGTTCTAAGGGTTACAATAGTGAGGATACAAATTTTCAAGGTGGTTCAATGTATACAAGCGGACATAACTACCGATACCCACAACATAACAATTTTGATGCAACATACTCACATGCATAATAGATTTTGCAAACAATATATAATAATTGAAATATTAGTATTAACATGGTCAAAGGGGGTGGTTGCCTTGCTCTTGTTACTCAAAGAATGATTCGGACGCATTCTCGAAATTGTCTGGCGCGACGTCGTCTATTTGATAAAATCCAGATAAACGCAAGTAAGAGATAAATAAATTTAAATAGAGACAAAAATTAAATATTTTTGTATATTCATAAATATCATGATTTTAGAAAAAATTAGAAACAAATATCACAAAATGTGGAGTTCGTATGCAAAAGTTATCAGTGTTTGAGTTTTGGCTAGGTTTGAATTGTCTCTTTTTGACTGATAACGTACTCGTTTCTGACTAGTACATTACTCTTTTTGACTTCTTATATTCTTTGGTTTCTATAGTACTCTTTACGACTTCTAACACTCTTGGGTGCTATAGAGCTCTTTACGACTTCTAGGACGTGTGGATGGCTTTATATCTCCAAGATCAATGCCATAGTGTAAACTACAGCGATAGGTTTTTTGGGACAGTGTCAACTTCGGTGTGCCTAGCCTTGCTACCTTTTGGATGGCTTCGAGTGACGTCACCTCATAAGGTTCCTTCGGTTCTTATTGTTATTGAGCAGTTGTGAGTGGTTCTAGTATACTTTAGTAGTTGATAATATTTTCACTAGTCCTGGGAAATAATTACATGATAATCTATGGGAATAACGATTACTCAATGACGATTCATGGTCTATATGAGATTAAGATGATGTTTTAGGATATTCTGGTGGTACTTGGAGTAGTTGGCAGCCTCTGTTGGTGTTGTCCTTGTTCTGGCATAGCCTTAATCATCATATATTGTGTTCTTGCTTACTGTTACCTTCGGTTAAGCCTTTGTTTTATATTCATGCTTCTTGTCTTGACAATCTAATTATCATAGTAAAGCATCTGAAGTGCAGTTCATAACTTGTTATAATTTTTGAATTTCAATTGACTATTGTGGCAAGATAATTGGCTCAAAACTAGTAAAACATTTAGAGATCATCATTTTAGTTATTGGTTATATTGACACCACCGTGGAGACAAGGCATTGTTTAATAAAAGAGCAGCCACACATCAGAGAGCACATACTACAAAGAACAATTTGAGTATTATGATAATTATTCATTTATTTTTAACAACTCTATTAAGCATGATTCATATTTAAATGACTTGAGAGAGATTTATGCTGTTGCAATTATTGTTTCAATGCTATTGTCATTAAATCTATGTTGGGAACATGCTTTATTGCTAATTTATAATTCTGGAATTATAATTAAATATTTGCTGAAACTGCGCTTATGTCAACAGTTTTTAGGTGCGTGCCGAGGATTTAGCATGGTGCCTTGTCCTACATAAATTAGGTGTAGTGAGTATAAATATGGCTTCATCTTTCATGGTGTTATAAAACACAAGGCAAAAATAGATAATCAAACGAACGAGTGACATGAATTGAATGTGGAATCCTCTTTTGAGAAAAAACATGGATGCACAAAGGTGGAATTCACTGTATGATGAGAGACTACAAGCATGGAGAACTTCAGTGTATCTCAACCGTATGACTACAAGGGTACATATATAGGCTAAGGAAAAAGAGTCCTAGAAGATTATGAAATCGAGACAAGGTCTATGTATATGTCCACTTGGATACATATACGAATTTGTATCACACTTTAACAATCTTCACCTTGAGATGAATTCAGATCACACACTCAACAATCTCCAACTTGAGGTGAATTCACCCTTGTAACCTCAATTTGCTCCTGTAGCCAAAACAATATCCTCAAATTATAATTCACCATCAATGATCCTTGTGTGTTGAAAGTTCATAGGATTAATCATTGAGTAAGAATGGATCAGTCTTCTTCTTTTGCCTCTCCTGTGTTGTTGGATAACTATAGTGAATAACATGTAACCAGCACGTACATCAAACGACCGACTATAAAATTAACTAAATTCCATGACATGGTTGAAAACTACTCTTGAAAAAGAACATCCGGATGAAAGTAACTCTTCTGCCATCAATGGAACAGAAACAATATCTGCAATAAACCCCTCATATTGAACTATGACAACTAGAATGTATTGCACCGGCAATACCAAACATTGTAGTATATATGCAGATAATTAACTCTTGCTTGCACATTAAATACTTCATCTCGAACTCATATTTGAAGCATAACCTTCACTAATGAATAAGAAACTCCAGAGAGTATTATGTAGTTGCCATTAGGGTGTCATCGAATAGTGAATCAATTGTCCCCTCAATTGACATTGATTTTTTTCAAAGTCTCATCGATCAAGTGTAGCCCAAATTAACCTATTGTGTTGAAAGCCTGCAACTGACATTGATTTTTTTCAAAATCTCATCGATCAAGTGTTGTAGACAATAGATCATCGAAGAAATCGCCAATGATTAATACCACATGGATGTCGTTAATAATAGGCACAACGACCTGTATTGCAATGAACTCCACCTCCAACAAAAATGCAGAGCTGACAACACGGTCTCTTAATGTAAGATGATGATCGACTGAGACAGAAGATCGTCGATGGAGATAGCGTAGTATGACAGCAGGGCATGGTGTCGAGCGGCGTGGGCAATGGTGTTGGTGAACCTGACAATGGAACAGTTGCTGAGGTAGAGCACTGGTAGACACTCAGTATAGGGTCGAGTGGCAGAACAGAGTTGAGGCGAGTCGAAATCACCAAATCGAGATCGCTAAAAGTCACCGAATCATAGTCGACGACGGAACTGGCAGTCGGATAGTCGCTAGGGTTGGTGCACTGGGTAGCGCCAAGAATCTTGGTACAATTTTCTGTACATAAAGCAATTGAGGTCTGGAATTCTCCTAGTACATCTTCATGTGTCGGACCGAAATGGCGACAGAAGGGGGTGAATGTCGCTTTCTTTTTAAAATCGCCCCCGAGAATTCGACACTGATATTTTAGACAAATGCAGTACGAGGCAACTCACAGAAAATTAATTCTGCTGAAAACTGGAACGCATGCGATACAAAAAATTCAGCATAAATCAGATAGTAGTCAGTAAAAATTTCAGCTGAAAAGATGCCGTTTGATCTGCATGCAAAATGGTCAAAGAACTGCTAAAGAAATAAAAGAAAAGAAGGAAATGCAAACTGCAGAGCAGCTGGACGAAAACAGCAAAGGGAGACTGTTCCGAGCACAGCCAAACTGAAATGGAGAAAGAAGCCAGCACTTAAAAAGAAGGCATCACTTGAAATCAAATACTGGCGATTACTGAAACTGAAAGCACCAAAGGAGGACTGGAAATCAGAGCAGAAATAGTGCTGATCTGGAAAAGAGGAAAGCTCGAAAGCAGAAAAGAGATAAAGCTAACTGAAGGAAGAAAGCAGTTCAGAGACAAAGAAACAGACGGAGAAGTAAATGGTCGGCATAGTATTTACTTACGAAGAGATGAGCTATTAAGAAAAGTGTGATTGACTGTTGCCCTTCTCAAGTCAGGGAATTGGAGATTTAATTCTAAATAGCATCTAGAACTCAGGAGCAAGAAAACTGAAAAGAGAAAAGTAGGAAAACCGAAAGCAGAAATAGTGCAGATCATCACCCGGCTTGACTGAAAATAGATTAGGATTGCTGCTGGCTGTACTTTGGAAGAACAGAAACTGCTACTGGACACAAGAAAACTGACTGAGCTGCAAAGACTGAAAAGGCAGCCGAAAACAACAGAGACCAAACCGAAAATCTGAACAGGAGGGCAAACTGGACTGCTGAGCCTGAAACTGATTTCATTACTTTGTTTGGCCTGTTTGCTGCAGCAAGAAACCATGAAACCAAGAAGCAGAAGGAGACTAAAAACTGGTGGAACAGTGAATACCGAAGAAGACAAACAGAATTGCTGATCGATTGAAGGTTGTTCTTGTCAGGTCTCTCAATCTGAACTTTAAACTAAATAGCAGCAAGTTCTTAGACCCAAGAAAACACAAAGACAATTTAACTGAGGAATGAACTCTGACCGAAAAACAAGATAAAAAGAGGAAGATTGTTCTAGCAAACTCTTGAAAGAAGGAAGCCAAACAGATGATTGCTCTCAAGAAAGCAGATCAAAGAACCTTGAGGACATATCCCATTCAGAGCAACTCTCGGCAAAGATGGAACTTGAAGCAGACTCCAAAGTAAAGAAAGGAACCAGAACAAACTAAGCACAAGGTCTCTTCAGAAAAATCCATTACATAGCAAGGAATGATTACATGATTTTTCTTACAACCATCTCACATCTTCCCATACACACTCTCTCAATCCTCAAGAACACCAAGAGCCTCACATGCTTCTTGGGAGGAACACAACCCACACAAAGGGATGAATGAGCTCTCAAAACCCTAACTCATTCTCAAGTGTCCTAAGGGATATGCAGCCCCTCACCTCTATTTATAGCCCTTGGCTAACGGGTCTCCAACCCGTTACACCGGCTAAACCCTAACGGAGCCGCCTTCCGCTTGTGCAGCCTTGCGAAATTCCCGTTTCGCCCCTCCTGCACCTTCCGGGAAGCTTCCGCGCTCCTTGCCTCACACGCCTCGCAACCACCTCGAGTCCACGTCGTCTTCGACACATCCGACCGTTCTGACCTCAGCGCCACCTGCGCCTAGTCCGGTCCACCGTGTCTCGCCACGACTCCGCCTCGACGTCCTGCAGACACACAGACAACAAAACACGTCACATAGCACCGCTCGATACATGAACGCGTAAATAACATAAACAAAATCAAACATGTCGCATCAAAAGAATATACATCCTAACCCATACGACTAAGTTTGACCAAGTCCAACCGAGCCCGTTGCACCATGCAACGACATGGTCCGAACCAACCGACTCAAACTCGACTTTTGTAAACCGATGTCAATTACTCATCACTCACAATGGGATGACCTCCACATGGTCTCTCATCATGTGCATGTAGCCAAACTTTCCTGGAATCTCTGATACATAGCGTGTGCACCTAGCAACACAAGCGCAATTGCACTTTTGTGCCGATGAAGTCATGAGGAATGGTTCGCTGCTTTTTCCTCGTCTGCAATGAGGGACGGAAGGAGAGGATGACCCATGATTTGCTTCGACTGAAATATGAAAACAGCTGGTCTGCCTGCAGTTGGGGATAGTCTGAGCATTTTTAGTGAACCGAACTCAACCAGCACAGGAATCAATTTACTGTTAAGACAAGAACTGAGCAGGACATAGCAAACTGCAGATTGAAAACAGCCAGCACAAAACAAATCCAACCAAAAAGCACAGATTCTTAACAGACCAATTTGCAAAGGAGGTGAAGATTCAACCAGAAAATTTGATTGAAACAGAGAGTCTGATTTTCAACTTCAAAAGACCGAAACTCTTGATCTAGAGTAAACTGCAAAGGATTGAGATCGGACAGAAATAGTAAATACTCCAGTCAGCCAAAAAGGAGAGAAAATCTTGGATTCTCATGGCTTTTCTCCGGTTCTTTGAACATGACTTTAATCGAAATAGCACAAGAACCTTAGGGACCAGAGAATGTAACCAAACAAAAGCATATCAGTTGACCACGGAAATCAGTTTAACCAAGAACCGAAAAACTGAAATCAAAAGGAAAGGAAGGATCAAAGAGCTGCTGCGGCTGGACTGTAGGTTTGCTTTTGAGCATAAACCAATCAAGGCAACTTGAGCAAATTCTCAGATCAAAGCAACATTAATTTACTACTTCTTGACCAAAGATACAAACTAGAAAACGAGAAGAAATCAAGGCACAGGGTTAGACCAAACTGAAAAGAGTATGAACAAGAACAAGATAACACTCATAGAATGAGTCAGAGATCAATACACGTAAATCAAACTCAAAAACCTACTACAGCCTACAACTCTCACATCTCATGTTTACATGGAGAGAAACACATATAAAACTCTCAATCCATCATCTCCCTCTCAATCCTCAAAAACACCAAGAGCCTCACATACTTCTTGGGAGGAACACAACACACACAAGGGATGAATGAGCTAAAAAACCATGAGGGGGTATGCGCCCACAACACCTATTTATAGCCTTTGGCTAACGGGTCTCCAACCTGTTACGCCGGCTAAACCCGAACGGAGCCCGCTCCCACTTGTGCAGCCTCACGAAATGATCATTTCGCCCCTCCTGCACCTTCTGGGAAGCTTCCACGCTCCTTGTCGTCCAAGCCTCGCAACCACCTCGAGCCTCTGCCGTCTTCGACACATCCCGACCGTTCTGACCTCAACGCCACCTGCGTCTAGTCCGGTCACCTCGTGTCTCGCCACGACTCTGCCTCGACGTCCTGCAGCCAACACAGACAAGAAACACATCAAATAGCACCGCTAGACACATGAAAGCATAAATAATATCAGTGACACAATATTAAGCCCAAACCTGTCAAATCATCAGAATAATCATCCTAATCCTATTGACCAGGTTTGACCAAGTCTGACCGAGCCCGTTGCACCCCGCAACGACATGGTCCGAACCAACCAACTCAAACTAGACTTCCCTAAGCCGATGTCAATTACTTACCATACACACGAGATGACTTCCACATGGTCTCTCAGGCCCAGCAGTGATTGCAATCAAAGAGGCGATTTTCCAGCCGTCCAGACTGGACCATATCGAAGAAGGGTAGCAAAACCCTAGCACGGCCTCCCTATTGCGCAGCCTCCAATGCCAACATTGCCTCCTCATTGCCAGCTCCTCTCCATCACCAGTGCCACTCCCCTTCATCGGCTCCTCCGCATCACCGGCTCCTCCCATCACCAGCACTGCCTCCCCATCGTCAGCTCCTCCCCATCGTCGCTAGCCTACCAGGTTTGCCTCCAATCTCCATTCTCTCCGGTCTCCACCTCTCTCTTTGTCTCTCGTTTAGAAGTCGATCTGGATGTGCACTTGCTAGGAGCAGCGAGCACTAATGCAGCCACAACATGCACTTGGCACTTTGGTAGTTTGATAGGTTGTATAATACAAGTAACAGTAGGGCACTAGCAATTCACTAATACAATATGAAGGACCGAAATGGCAACAAAGGAGGGGTGAATGGTGCCTTTAAAAAATTCCTCTCCCAGTATTCAGCCTCTTCTTTTTCTCCTATAGCTAAAGAGCTATGAAGTCAAAGAAACAAGACTTAAGAAAAGATAACCAAACCACGGTAGAAAGGCGAAGTCGTAAAATCCAGATAAGCGTGGTCGTAAGGAAGCTGCGTGATCGTAACCGACAAAGACGATGGTCGAAACCGTCTACCGAATAATCGAAACCGAAGAAAAACAGTGGTCGTAAACAGTCGGCAGAAGTCGTGAGATCAAGACCACGGTCGTAATCGGCAAGTCGAAAGAACCAACAGAATGTGGTCGGAACTGGAACTCGCTAAGGTCGTAAATCAGAAAGCCAGAGCTGCCGTGCAGAGAATCGCACCGTGGTCGAAAACCGAAAGACAGACGCAAAGAAGCCGTGGTCGATAGCCGAGACCGAAGGATTCAAGCCGCGGTCGATCGAGAAAATAACCGCAGAGAAATAGCCGTGATCGAACGCCTTTTCGTAGTCGAACGACCCGACCGAAGCGGTCACTGCCGTGGTCGAAAAACCAAAAACAGAGACTGCATAGTAATTACTGTTTTGTCGGGCGCACGACCGCAGAGCAAGAATTTGAAGAACTTTTTGCTCAGAGATCCAAACCACATGAAACTTGAATCCTAGCAAGTAAGAGATCTCTAGAAGTGAAATTACCAAGAACAACGGAGATCTAAGCAATGGTGAGAGAAAACCCAAAGTCGAAAATCGAAAGAGAGCTCCAGCGGCAGCACCACAGAACTCGGTTTTCTACTGATTTCACTTTTTCTCTCGGGAAAGATCTTGGCAAGCAGCCGTAAAACAACTTCCCGCCGAGCAAGTGAAACACAACCCAACTCTTAAAGAGAACACATATGACAGTAAGAACAGAGAGACGGCAAACAGATCAAACAAATCATCTCAAGAACATAAAACTAGAAAGATACGAAGAGATGAATCCAATCTTTTCTATTGATCATGGAGGTTTCTGACCACTCCATCGGAGGTACATGAGCATCCATGCTCTACCCAGAGACAACTCACACAAATAGAAAGAAAAACTCAGAGCAACTCAGGGGACAACCTCTACTTGCTCCTGAGACCTAACCTCTCTATTTATAGTCTCACTAACGGGTCTCCACATAGAGACAACCCGCTAACCGAGTGGTTACGCTTTGCAGGCCTCCAGTGCTTTACCCGTTCCTCTCAGGCAACGGCTCCACTACTTTGCCTGTTAACGCCACCAACTCCACAGAGCTCTCACAGAGCTTCTCCAGTGGTCACAGTGCTTTCCCAGTGGACAGCTTCCCCGCAGCTTTTAGACATTTCTCCAAAATGCCCCTCTACTGCCTTCCCGGAAGCTTCCTCCACTTGCCTTGTTGTCCAACCGGTCAGACCACCTGGCAGACACGTCCTCTTCGGCTTATCCACGTCGTTCTGGACCTCAACAACTCCCTTGTCTAGTCCCGACCTCCTAAGCCTCACCAAGACTTGTCTCCAGGTACCTGCAACCAACACAGACAACAAAACCATCACATAGCACTGATCTACACAGGAACAGACAACCTGCTCAGCTCAAACCGAGCTCAAGTCTCTTTTCCACAGAAATTAGACTTTACCAAACCTTGTCAAGATGTAGAACAAACCAGTCCACAAGGTCCATGACTTCACAAGGAACCCAACCGACCGATTCCCACCATAATCGGACACCACATGTGCCCACACGATCGGTTTGAATGGACTCAACCGACCACGGTCATTCTGCCGACAACGCGGTCAAATCCGATCGTCACAACGTGGTCGTAGCACACCCAATCGCCAAAGTGGTCGAACGCCAGGCGATACAACGTGGTCGTAGACCCAAGCCACGACTGCCGACCACGTTCAAACCCGCGCTAAGGTGGTCGATGCACTGACCACACAACGTGGTCGAAGACCCTAGCGCCCAACATGGTCGATACTCCGACCGGTACAACGTGGTCGACCGCCCGACCGCCCAACGTGGTCGAGGCTCCGATCCCACAACGTGGTCGTAAACCCTAGCGCCGACTGCCGACCACGGTCAAATCTTCCGAGGGCTCCGCAACATGGTCGTATAAGCTTCCGATCACTCGTACGCCGCTCGACCGCAACCCGATACTCAGCAACGTGGTCGTACGCTACCCGATAGACTTCCGATCACGTTCAAATTCGTCGGGGACACCTCAACGTGGTCGTAGACCCTCCAAATGGCCTCCGACCACGGTCATTTTCGCCGAGAGTGTTATAGCGTGGTCGTACGCATGCATTCCGGCTTCCGACCGGTTCCCAAGTGGTCGTACGGGCTGTGGCATGGTCGTGACGACTTTGACTTCGCCGAGCTACGACTTGCAAATAAAGCCCAAAACAAACTCAATTTTCTTTCAAACAAGGGTCAAATACTCATCACAAACACGGGATCATCTCCACATGATCTCTCAATCTCCCCCTTGATGAGTATATTGACAAACACCGAAAAAATGTGAAGTTTGAGTTTGTAGAAGACGACATGGTCCAAAGATAGGAAATAAAATAATGACCATGTCGACAAAGGGACACTAGAGCAATAAATAAAGAGCAAATTGATCTCCAAAACTCTAGTAAGATCCCAGAATTTGAAAATTTTTCTTTTTCTCCAATCTATTCTCCCCCTTTTGGCAATAAACACATCAAGTATGCAAGAGAGAGAATAATTCATGATGATGGATGAAATGGCTGATTTGATTATTCAAAGTATGCAGAGCCATGAGAATTATCCAAAATGATCAAAATGTATTACACCAAGCCATAACATATAAGTATGCTATCAAGATCATGACTATATATGTAAAGAGAAGCTAAGCCAAATAAGGTATAATATGAATTTTAGTTGAAGTGCTTAGCAAGTCAAGTCAAACATGATTTTAGTCTAGCTAAAGGTATCCACAAATGATGCAGGCCATATCAATAAGCTAAATGGAACCGAGAAGCTAGTGTTGAGTCAATTAGAGTGCTACTAGTTCAAGAATGATACATTTGTTTAAGTACTTGTAGCTTATAGCAATTGAGCACATTTGACAAATTTGGACTTCGGAAATCACATGATTGTTTCCAACCATTTTTTTTGTTTAGTCATGTGCTAGACCTCAAGCCTTATGCGACCACTTCAAGCAATGAGCTTAAGAAGATGATCTTGGTCATCCAAAACTTCCCTGAGTTCATGTCTTGTGCAATGGCAAGCCGTCTCATGAGAAGAAATTGGTGAGATCAGTTTTTTCGCACAAAAGAGATCTTTTTGCTTTTAATAGATTGTACTAACTTATGTGTCATCAAGAAACTAATATAGCTCAATCTATTGCTCAGACAATGATTCAAGACCCAACTCAGCCTATTTGACATGGCAAGTATCATAAGAAGATCACTAAAAGCTGACTAGTCTCAAATATTTACATGACATGAATTAGGTTAAAAGTGAGCATTTTAATCAACCTATCATGGCAAAGACTTGACTACACAAATAATGTCATGATCAAATTAGCAATGAAGCAAAAATCATGGCAAGATATAAATCATTGTAAACATGTCATGATTGGATAATAATCAGGGCTCCATGTAGCTAAATTACAATGAAAATGCAGAAAATCCAGCTCCCCCTCAACATGTGATGCAACTTTCAGTTCAAGTTGAGTTATGTCAGTATTAAGATCTAGAAGTTCCCAAATGAACTCCCCCTGAACCAAAGCAATAAAAGAAAGAGCTGGCAAATAAATCAAGAAAGGCAGTCCTTAAAGCATAGATAAGATAGAGAAAACTAATGATTCAGACTAACTCTTATCTACCCCATATGACTCCAAGAAAACAGCTGTCGAGTAAAACACACACTAAAGAGCAAACACGTACCCTGTCTACCCGAGGGTGGCCCAACCCTCGCTAGAACCTAGAAGAAGTGAGTGAGCTCAACCTAGTGAGATAAGAAACAGCTATCCTGAAAGCACAAGATAAGAGCAAGAAATCTAAGCACTCAGCGAGAGACACACTCTAACCTATGCTAGAAGGACTAAGCCCAATGCACCAAAATGCGACGCAACAAGAAGGATACGTATCTGAGAATATGATAAAGCAAGAAAGCCCAAAGCTCCCCTCACAACAGTCCATAACGACAAACCACCCCAAGCTCTCCCAGAGTGAAAACCTTGTGCTATCCAAAGGCTTGGTGAAGATATCGGCCACCGGTGGTCACTCTCCTGGCCGAAGCACGATGTCACCCTTCTCTACATGGTCTCGAAGAAAATGATATCGATATCGATGTGCTTGGTCCGAGAGTCCTGCACGGGTTCTTAGCAATGCTAATCGCAGACGTGTTATCGCAAAAGAGCGGAACACGGTCGATAGCTAACAAAAGTCCCGCAGTCGAGACCATCCAAAGGACGACTACGACAATCGGTCGCACAACATACTCGGCCTCTGCGGTGGGCGTGCAACACCGGACGCTTCCTCAAGACCAAGAAACGAGAGAAGTGCCAATGAACTGGCAGGTGCCCGAAGTGCTCTTCCTATCTATCCTACAGCCAACAAAGTCTGCATCCGAAAAGGCTCTAAGGGATAGATAGGAGGAGGAAGAGTACCAGATACCATAGTCAATGGTAGCTCGAAGGTACCGAAAGATGTGTTTCACCGCCTGGCGGTGAGATACGCAAGGAGAAGCCTGAAACCGAGCACAGAGACACACGGAAAAGTGTATGTCCGGTCTCGAGGCGGTGAGTACAAGAGAGCCAATCATACTTCGAACTCCTTTTGATCAACTGGCTCGCCATCCTCATCTGGGTCAAGAGAAGCTGTAGAAGCCATCGGAGTTGACACTGGCTTATCGTCACTCATGTCGAAGCGTCTCAGGAGGTCTCGAGTGTACTTGCCTTGATGCAAGAAGGTACCCTCCCGAGTCTGCTTGATTTGGAAGCCAAGGAAGAATGTCAACTCACCCATCATGCTCATCTCAAACTCGGTGCTCATGACATCCGAGAACTGTGAAACTAGAGCATGGGAAGAGCCGCCAAAGATGATGTCATCGACATAAATTTGGGCGACGAAGGTCATTGCTGCCGGTGAATGAACAAGGTCTTGTCAACTTTACCCATCTCGAAATCATGCCTCAAAAGATAGGACTTAAGCCTCTCATACCAAGCTCGAGGAGCCTGCTTAAGTCCATACAACGCTTTGGAAAGCTTGAAGACATGACTAGGGTATTTGGGGTTCTTGAAACCTGGAGGCTGTCTGACATAGACTTCTTCCTCAATAAAACCATTGAGAAAGGCACTCTTGACATCCATCTAGTAGAGCTTGAAACCCTTAGAAGCTGCAAAGGCAAGCAGAATTCTAATGGCCTCAAGTCTAGCTACAGGGGCAAAGGTCTCCTCGAAATCTAGACCCTCAACCTAGGAGTACCCCTGAGCAACCAGTCTAGCCTTGTTTCGAATGACTACCCCATCCTCACTTTGCTTGTTCTTGAACACCCATTTGGTCTCAATGATATTGTGACCTCGAGGGGGCTCAACAAGTGTTCAGACCTTGTTTCTCTCGAAACTCTCTAGCTCCTCATGCATGGCATTGATCCAAGACTCGTCAGATAAAGCATGAGAAACATCTTTGGGCTCAAAGGAGACAATAAAAGAAGAATGAAGACAGAATTGAGATAAGCCAGATTTTGAGCGGGTAACACGCTCGAAGAGGTCTCCAATAATCTGCTCAGAAGGATGAGATTTTTGGATATGTCTAGGAGGTCCAGGATGAGATGAAGAAGCGGCCTCTACCTCGTGAGCTGACGAAGTAGGAACAGAGCCACTAGCTCCAGAAGAAGCAGAAGGCATGGGCTGATCACCTTGAGGTGCGGTGGAAGAAGGCACCTCAAGGGGTGGATGAGGGACTGGATCAGGTAGGCAACCCTCGTCTCCATCGTCCTCATCATCCACGAAGATGGTCTCGGATGCGCTCTAAAGAACCTGAGATATCGGGCCTAGTCCCCGGACTGGCCTCATCGAAAGTCACCTCACAGGTTTCTACCATTTTACTAGACTCGCAGTTCCAGACCCTATAAGCCCGCGAAGAAGTCGAGTAGCCTAGAAAGATCCCATCACAAGAACGTGATTCGAACTTATCTAGGTTTTCAGACTTCAGAATAAAGCACTTGCAACCAAACACATGAAAATGAGAAACACTGGGTTTACGCCCATATCTCAACTCATAAGAAGTGCGGTGCAAGTGTGCCCTGAGAAAAACTCTGTTCGAAACATGGCACGCGGTGGCTATAGGCTCAGCCCAAAACTTCCGCGGTGTAGAGTATTCATCGAGCATCGTCCTGGCCATCTCGACCAAGGTACGGTTCTTCCTCTCCACGACGCCATTCTGCTGTGGGACGTGCGGAGAAGAGAACTGGTGCTCTACATGTAATACCCCGGAAATTGTTTAATTAATTGTTTAATTAATAGAGAGAGGGACTTTTGTGAAATAATTAAATTTATAAGAGTTTTGAGGGGTTTTATGAAAATTTAAGACAACCTGGGCCTAGGCCTTGGCCCAGGTGGGTTTTTCTTGGCCCAAGAGGGGAGGGGAGGCCACCTCTTAAAACCCTAGGCAGCCCCCACCCCTGCGCCTCCACCCCCTGCGCCTCCACCCCAGCAGCCGCCGCCCCGTGCTGCCCCGACGTCTTCTTCCCGGTGCGCCGTCGTCGTCTACATCGTCGTCGTCTCCTCCCCCGGTGCGCCGTCGCCGACGTTCGTCGCTGTACCGCGTGGATCCGGAGGAAAGAGAGGAGGAGATCGCGGGCGTGTTCATCACCGTGTTCGTTGTGTTCGTCGACGTGTTCATCGTCGTGTCGTCAAGGGTAATCCCTGGTAGTCTCTAGATTGGTTTTTAATCGAGTTAGATTCGTCGGTTTTTTTGGGCTGCTGGGACAGTAGTTGTTTCTCGGCAGTTTTGATCTAGTTTCGTCGGAATTCAGGTCTGGACCCCTTCTAGAAAGTTGTAGAGGGTTTGATTATCTTTCCAGGGAGTATAAGAAAACATTATTTGGATCTGTGTAGCAAAAGTTATGAATTTTCTAGTGCGACTGTTCTACAGATCGGGGTAGTTCTGGACAGAGTTTAGTAGATCGGTTTGTGCGACTGAAATAGTGGCGATTCAAGAGTCTTTCAAATTGGGAAAGTTGTAGATAAGTTTCTTAGCTTTCAATAGAGGTAAAGAAGTCCGGATTCCGAGTTTCTGGGTGAAAGTTATGACTGTTTTAGTGCGCTGTCCAGAGAGTCCGACGTGAATATTGATGCTTTAGAAAAGGGTTTGGATCGGCTAGTTAATGGCAGAATCAGAGAGTCTCCCCAACTAAGTTTTTGTAGATAATTTAATTATCTTTCCAGAGAGTCCAAGAATGCTTAATTGGAGTTACGTACTGAAAGTTATGATTTTTGGAAGTCGGCTGTCTGTGGTTGGGCAGATTTGGCCGAGGGGAGTTGGGATTTAATTGAGATAAATTGTTGGGTTAATTGGGGTTGCTGTTATTTTATATCTAGAAACCCGCTACTGTTATGTTGGTAATTATTAATTAAATATTCAGGAGGAGAGCGGATTCCGGGGGTTGTGCCTTCTACGTGTTCTTCATTTTCTCGCGGTTGAGGCAAGTATATTTGTGATGTGAAAATCTGTGTGTTTATGGATTTGTTGAATTGTTTGGATGATGGTTGAATCATGACTGTTTAAATTGTGAGTATGAGTAAGTGATGAATTGAGAATGCTATTTATGTTCTGTTACATTATGGCATTTATGAGATTGGTTGATGCGTAGTATGGTGAATGCTCGTTATCTTTGATACATTCACATATATGCATCATATTGAGAATTGTTGAAGTCTTGATCATGCGGTGATCAAGCATCGAGGTCCCCACACTTGCGGTGTGGGCAATTGGTCCCTGTACCGAGGGTACAGGCATGGGTGTGCATTGACGGATGCACACTCCGCATTACCGGTAAAATGCGAAAGAGATGAGAAAGAGGAGTTTTGATCATAATGCATAGCATGAACTTCATATGTAATATGTTTAACTTGAGAGTTAATGTTCATGCTTGCATTTGTTACTGATTATACTTGCCGAGTCATTGGACTCACTCTTCTTTGTTGTTGTTGTTGTTGTTTGTTTATTTTAGGTACCTTCACGAGGTCAAGCATGCATGGGAATAAAGAGGATTAGTATTGTTGCACTTGCACGAAATATTCACCATGGAGAAGATAGAGAACTCTAATTATTATTTGTTGATTAGTTCAAGTGGTATTTGATTATGACCTTGATTAAGATGTAATAATGGATTAGAACTTCTTTATATTGCTTCCGTGCTTTACTTAAGTTTTATAGATGTTTCTGCTTAGTAGCCAAATTACTTTGCTTGCGGTTATTCATACCTTTTGATAATATTGTTAGAACTTCATTTTTATCAATAAACAAAGGAGGCTCTGCCGAAATTTTATAGAATGCCTTAGCATAGTTTTATTATGTTGTTAGTTTGGTAGCATTTCAGGCCATTGTTTGGCTGGGGTGTTACAGTTGGTATCAGAGCGGGCTTTAGGTCCGTGGTAATTAAATTATTAAATTGACACACTGGTGCACAGAGGATGGGATGGGGCAAGCATTGCATTTATGCTTTTGACATGTTGTATTGATGATTTACATTATGAGATAATCTTGTATGCTTATTGATAATCTTGTATGATTATGATTTGCTCCTATGACTGTTATGAGTGGGAATAGTCAATGAGATGATGTAGATGTTGTGATGTGCTACCTTGGCATTGCCAGATTTACCTTTGGGTGTAGTATAAGGATTAGCAATGTAGTTACCTCAGGTAACTTAATTGTAGGTGTTGCGGGTGAGTTTCTTAGAAAAGTTATTAATATCCTCAAGTTGATTCCAGCTAATTCTTGGTGATTGCGCTTAATGAATTTCTTTTGAGATTGTGGTTCTTGCAGTTGAGGGTATGCAATTGGTCTCTACATTCCTTGAAACAGCTTATGGTTTCTTTCCTGACTCTTGAGATACTTTGCTACCGTGCTTATTGTTGATTTGTAAGGTTAGTTCCTTCGTGGGAGTTTGTCCTGTTGCGAATCATGGCTCATTGGTTCGCTTGGTGTTTTATTTTTTTTAGTGCAAATTTTGAAGTTGCAAAACTCAGTGTTATGTGAAAGTTTTGGATTTATGTATTCCTTTATCTCGGCGTTGAAGTTATTGTTCCTCTTTTTTTTGAAAGAGAGTGTTAAAATCCATTATGATTGTTTTGCTATGCTTAAGTGGAAGGTGGTAATCATATAAACTAATTCATAAGGTTTGAATTATTAAGTTGATATGATAGCGTAGTGTATAATTAATTTCTTTTACTAGTATCCTTGGAAGTGTAGTGGTTTAATTTGATATTGACTTGTAATAGTTTTGAGAAGAACTACGATTAAGAAGTTGTCTATTCATGACAAGAACTCATGGAGTTATTGAGGAGTGTGCAAAAGAATTAGAATGATTATTATGATTATTGAATTTCTATCATGTTGGACAAATTGAATTATCTTTGTCTTTAGTAATTAATCCGACCGTTTGGAATAATTAAGTAAGGAGGTGTTAGAATATTACCTTGGTAATATTGACCCTTAACATGTCTTTTATTTAGATGCTTTATGAGAATGCACAATTGCTGGTTTCATCTATCTTTTACAATGCTAAATTGTTGAAATACGTATAAAGGAATAGATGAAGGTTGATGCATTGACTTGTAGAAACTTGTCTTACGAGCTGGTATCATTGAAGTTTAAAGTCATTTCCATTCTAATTTCTGAATGTAAGGTATGATACAAAATCTATGCTCATGAATGTCTTATAATTGTAAAATGGAGTTAGGATCATGAATGTTGTTATGACCGAATAATAATCAATTATTGCCAATAGTGAATAGAGTACAATCAATTGGTGCTAAGTTAGAGTTGAGCACCAATAAAGAATGGAATATATGAAAACTAGTAAGAAATTTATACTAGCATGATTTCTGAGATTATCTTGTTCTAGTATCATCTTGTTTAAGAGCTTTGTTCTATTTATGTGGCTTATGCACTAGGTTCTCCTAGATCAAGTAGTTGCAACCTTACTTAGATATTAGAAACATGATGCAATGATTTCTTATGTTTCTTTTGGAAAAGTTTATGAAGGAGTTGAGGATATGATGATGCTTGTTAAGAATGTATTATTCGATGTTAGTATGTTGGTCCATTTGTGGTTATGATGGTAATGTTGAAGGTTCATTAAATAGAAGAATTTGAATAAATTCCTTGGTACTATTTAAATCAAAAGTTTTGATAGTGTGTATGCGATCTTTGATCTCATGATTTATGTGGTAGCTGAAATTGTTTTAAGCAAAGTGTCGTGTTGAGGATTTTAATTAGTTCTTAAAGAATTAATGTGTTGTGGTCTTCAACTCTTCTTTTGTTGGAATTGTTAAGGTGATACCGTATTCAAAGAAGGTTGTTCTCTTTGTTAAAAGGAAAAGTTTGATAAAAGTTTTGAAGGTTGAAGTCAAGTTGTGCAATCTTTGTGAAGTGTGTTTGACTTCTTATTTTCACTTTAAGAGTTTCGGAGCTCAAATGACAATCTTGTATTCGTATTGGTTGAGATTTGATGTTTTCGTCTCGAGGAGGCATGCGCCTTCACCGTGGTCTTATCCTTTGTTGTCCAAGATCTTTGTTTTCTTGGTTTTGTGTTTATTGCAGATGGACCTTGTGCTGAAATTTTCTTCTTTGCTTCTCCAAGAAAGGGTACTGCAGCTTTGGGTTGCAAAGACCTTTAAGATGTGTATGGCAACCGGTTGGTGTGGTTTTGTGATTAGTCCGGGTGAGATTGTGGGTATCAAGATACTTGAGATTATTGGAGTGATAAATTGTTCGTTGAATAATTCTCGATGAGGATTTGATTTAAAGAAGATGTTGTCCTTGGGGCTAAATAGTTTTATTGTTGCAACTAGAAGAACCTAGCTGTGGTTCATGAGTGTTACGTTCATTTTGTGAACGTTGGAATTATTGAAAGTATGGGAATCTTGATCAATTTTATTGGAGCATCATGATGGGGTACTTTGCAAGGATTATTAGAATGATTATGATGGTGTAGTTAATGAGTTTATAATTGTGAAGAAGCCCAACCGTTGTGGAAATTATTGGGATAGTAAGGATTGTTGAATTTTTTGCCATGTATAACTTAGCTCAGTGAGTAACCCTCTAGGAGTTAGAATCTTTCTACATATAATCAAGTTGAGAATATGTTTCATATGGTTGTTAATGATTGAGTATGGTTGATTGTGGAAATTTTAGTCACTGAATTTAAGAGTCTTTGTATTAAATATATCGAAGTATATGTATAGAAGCCTTAGAGATGGGAAATTTTGGTTGGTGATCTATGCTAGAACCTTGGAGGCTAATGTTATTGGGTGAGAATAGTGGAAGGAGTGGATTCTGAATATTATGATGTTCCTTAATAGTATCCTTTGGATGTAGTAAATGGGTATGTGAGCCGAGAAATTCATGTTGATTGTCCTTAAGATTTGTGGTGAAGTGTTGGTGGGTGAAAAATAACGATGAGGTGCATTGGAAATTATTCGTTAAAGTAACATGTGGGAAGAGGAGTTGACTAGAGTATGTTATTATGAGAATAGTAGAGTCCCTCTACAAAAGTGTGTTGGATGCACTCGGTTTGAACATAGAGTTGATGTTGCCAATTTAAGAGAATTGAGCTAGTATAGTATGGGATAATTTGGAACCTCGTGATTCAAGAGGAAGTTTAATAAAAAAATCGGTAGTAAAATGCTCCCGATTCTTGTTTGAGCTACGTGATGAGAGAAAAGTCTTTTGTGGTTTGAGTTGACTTTTTGTTGGCTTGTGTGGTTTTTCCGGTTTAGGAAAAAAAAATGGACGGGTTTGACATTTGAGTGATTCCCCTTTGACGTATGTGTTGTTTGTTTGCAAACCACCTACTTGGAAGGTGGAGAGGTTCTTATGTTGAATCCCGATTTTCTTTATGATTTGACCCTTTGGTGGGGAGTGGGTGATGCGTGATTGCAATAAGAATCCCTTATTTTCAGTTGTATTTTGTGTGTGAAAGAGTGGGTTTACCTTGACCCCTGTGGTGTGCCCGTGTTTAAGGGGTGCTCATTGCTAAGGTAAAGAGATCGATTGAGAATGGAAACATGAGATATATGTCTTGTGATTGTGTGGGTTGGTACTAAAGGGAATGATAACCCGATGTGTATTTAATCGCTTTTGTTAATTGCGAAGTTTTAGGGGTTTGTGTATCACTAGGACTACCTTGGGTTCTAGTGTGGGATACACAGCGCTTTGTATGACTCGGTATCGAGGGAGAACTTGAAAGATCCGGAGCGTGGGCTTCATTAAAACCGTTGACCAACGAGTAAGACCACCACCATTCAAGAATTAAAGCTACACAATTCAAGTGTTGTAGGGGCGTAAGTTCAACGAGTGGCCTTGGTGAGTCGAATCATTGGCGCCCGAGCGGTGAAAAGTTATGCGATGTAAGGAGCAAGGATCGGGAGGTTGGCAAACCACTTGGATCTTCAAGAACCTATGTGCGAGGTGCAAGCAATTAGAAAAAAATTTAGTATGTCAAAGCGCTTTGGTCGCAGCAGACCGAGAGAGAAGCAACTTGGGAGTTGGAGTCTCGCATGCTGTGAAGCGATGCCGGCGTTGTTCACGTCGGTGCTAGTTAATTGCTAGTTGGTTGTTTTGTTTTCTGTTGAGGTTGCGGTTAGAATTGGGGTCGAATTACATTTAAGGGGTAGAATGTAATACCGGAAATTGTTTAATTAATTGTTTAATTAATAGAGAGGACTTTGTGAAATAATTAAATTTATAGGAGTTTTGAGGGTTTTATGAAAATTTAAGACAACTGGGCCTAGGCCTTGGCCGGTGGGTTTTCTTGGCCCAAGAGGGAGGGAGGCCACCTCTTAAAACCCTAGGCAGCCCCCACCCCTGCGCCTCCACCCCTGCGCCTCCACCCCAGCAGCCGCCGCCCGTGCTGCCCGGCGTCTTCTTCCCGTGCGCCGTCGTCGTCTTCATCGTCGTCGTCTCCTCCCGGTGCGCCGTCGCCGGCGTTCGCCGCTGTACCGCGTGGATCCGGAGGAAAGAGAGGAGGAGATCGCGGGCGTGTTCGTCACCGTGTTCGTCGTGTTCATCGACGTGTTCGTCGTCGTGTCGTCAAGGGTAATCCCTGGTAGTCTCTAGATTGGTTTTTAATCGAGTTAGATTCGTCGGTTTTTTTGGGCTGCTGGGACAGTAGTTGTTTCTCAGTAGTTTTGATCTAGTTTCGTCGGGATTCAGGTCTGGACCCCTTCTAGAAAGTTGTAGAGGGTTTGATTATCTTTCCAGGGAGTACAAGAACACATTATCTGGATCTGTGTAGCAAAAGTTATGAATTTTCTAGTGCGACTGTTCTGCAGATCGGGGTAGTTCTGGACAGAGTTTAGTAGATCGGTTTGTACGACGGAAATAGTGGCGATTCAAGAGTCCTTCAAATTGGGAAAGTTGTAGATAAGTTTCTTAGCTTTCAATAGAGGTAAAGAAGTCCGGATTCATAGTTTCTGGGTGAAAGTTATGACTGTTTTAGTGCGCTGTCCAGAGAGTCCGACGTGAATATTGATGCTTTAGAAAAGGGTTTGGATCGGCTAGTTAATTGCAGAATCAGAGAGTCTCCCCAACTAAGTTTTTGTAGATAATTTAATTATCTTTCCAGAGAGTCCAAGAACGCTTAATTTGGAGTTACGTACTGAAAGTTATGATTTTTGGAAGTCGGCTGTCTGTGGTTGGGCAGATTTGGCCGAGGGAGTTGGGGATTTAATTGAGATAAATTGTTGGGTTAATTGGGGTTGCTGTTATTTTATATCTAGAAACCCGCTACTGTCATGTTGGTAATTATTAATTAAATATTCAGGAGGAGAGCGGATTCCGGGGGTTGTGCCTTCTACGTGTTCTTCATTTTCTCGCGGTTGAGGCAAGTATATTTGTGATGTGAAAATCTGTGTGTTTATGGATTTGTTGAATTGTTTGGATGATGGTTGAATCATGACTGTTTAAATTGTGAGTATGAGTAAGTGATGAATTGAGAATGCTATTTATGTTCTGTTACATTATGGCATTTATGAGATTGGTTGATCGTAGTATGGTGAATGCTCGTTATCTTTTGATACATTCACATATATGCATCATATTGAGAATTGTTGAAGTCTTGATCATGCGGTGATCAAGCATCGAGGTCCCCACACTTGCGGAGTGTGGGCAATTGGTCCCTGCACCGAGGGTGCAGGCATGGGTGTGCATTGACGGATGCACACCCGCGTCACCGTAAAATGCGAAAGAGATGAGAAAGAGGAGTTTTGATCATAATGCATAGCATGAAATTCATATGTAATATGTTTAACTTGAGAGTTAATGTTCATGCTTGCATTTGTTACTGATTATACTTGCCGAGTCATTGGACTCACTCTTCTTTGTTTTGTTGTTGTTGTTTGTTTATTTTAGGTACCTTCACGAGGTCGACATGCATGGGAATAAAGAGGATTAGTATTGTTGCACTTGCACGAAATATTC
Organism: Bonia amplexicaulis; assembly: GCA_036346245.1. NCBI lineage: Eukaryota > Viridiplantae > Streptophyta > Magnoliopsida > Poales > Poaceae > Bonia > Bonia amplexicaulis. The sequence continues at coordinate 22,774,831 of CM070741.1, read as the reverse complement.
ACCATGGAGAAGATAGAGAACTCTAATTATTATTTGTTGATTAGTTCAAGTGGTATTTGATTATGACCTTCAGATTAAGATGTAATAATGGATTAGAACTTCTTTATATTGCTTCCGTGCTTTACTTAAGTTTTATAGATGTTTACGCTTAGTAGCCAAATTACTTTGCTTGCGGTTATTCATACCTTTTGATAATATTGTTAGAACTTCATTTTTATCAATAAACAAAGGAGGCTCTGCCGAAATTTTATAGAATGCCTTAGCATAGTTTTATTATGTTGTTAGTTTGGCAGCATTTCAGGCCATTGTTTGGCTGGGGTGTTACACTACACCTGTCTCACCACAGAACCTCTCGAAGTAGGAATTCTTGAACTCCGTGCCATTGTCACTGCGGATCGCTCGTAAGGAACCTGGAAGCTCAACGGAAAGCCTGCTGAAAAGACCTCGGAAATGTGTAAACGTCTAATCCTTCGAGGCTAAGAAAAACACCCAAGTGTACCTCGAGAAGTCATCGACCACGACAAGAACATACCACTTCCCTCCTGCAGATCGCACTCGAGCCGGTCCGACCGTGTCCATGTGGGCAATTGTCCCGGTGCATCGGTCATAGTCACTTGTGACCGGAGGGTGAGAAGCGGCAACCATCTTGTCGTGCTTGGGCATGGAGCGCAAACAAGATCTTTGACCATCTTGAGTTTCGGCAGACCACGAATGAGATCGTGACCGCTAACTCGGGCCAAATGATCAAAGCCAATATGACCAAGTCTCCTATACCGAGAAAGAAAGATCACGGACTCGAAGCAACCAAACACCGAGAGGATCACGGAAGACTCGGAAAAATCGACGAAAGATCCCGCCATAACGAGAAATCCATAAACCGGACTACAGAAGAATCAAGAATTTTGCGGTTGTTTTTCTTAAAGCTCACCTCAAAGTCGTCATCGGTGGTGAGAAACGGAAAGCAAATTATACTGCAGCTTACTAACCAAGGCAACATCTTTCAAAATAAATGAATCATTAATGCGCACAGTACCTTTGGCGATGACGCGCCCAGATGAAGCATCTCCAAAGGTGATCGTCTCATCACCGGAGCACGGGCAAGGGAAGAAAACCAGCGGAATCTCCGGTCATGTGTCGTGAACACCCGGAGTCAACAAGCCAAACCTTTCCTTCCACGCCCGTGAGCATGAGTCAACAAGAGAGCAAAGTCTCGATCTCGGGATAAATCAAAATAGATTTTGGAACCCAATCTTGAGTCACACGTCGAGCGTAAGAAGTAGTCACACACGGTGACCTCTAACTACCCTCGCTCTCCGTCGTTCAAAGCGAAGGTCCGTGAATAGACTGAAGGCATTCTTGAATCCGACTGCTATGGGAGAGCGAGTCGAAGCACCGGCAACACGCTGATCTCGCCGCGGGTAGCCATCTCGACGAGGAAGCGATCTACCACGAGAACGGCGGAAGTCACGACTCGAGGGAGCATGAGGACGAAAAACAGAAGACTCAGAAAAACCAAGTCCTCGATGCTGCCCAAAGCTACCAACAGTAGCAAGCCTAGACCTCATGTTGGTGTTAGGTGCACTCAAGGTCTGGGGCTGACCCTGAATACGCCTAAGAAACTCAACACGGTCCCTTCGCGCGATCTTGGCGCTTGAAGCAATGGTCAATCAAATGCCCATCCTTCGGCGGAAGGTGCAATGATACCGCCTCGAGGGGTGAAGTAGCATGAGATGGCTTCACCTTCGAGAGGTCAAGTGCGGTGAAGTCACCTTCTTTGTCAAACCCTTGGACAAAGCCCGCCGATTTAAATTGAACTTTCTTGTTCTTGGGCTTGACCTCAATCACACATGCGGCTACGGGTCTGAGCGCGACAGGTGGAAGCTTCCTCACATCCTTACGGAAATCATATCCTAGACCCTGATTGAACTTGCAAATCTTTGATTGGTCTAGAATAAGATTGAGCTTCTTCTTACCTCCTACAAATTTCTCGAGAGTGTTCATAAGGTGCCGACACTCCCGAAGAGAGAGGTGCAAGAGGAGCAAGGAGGAGAAGAAATAGCGAAGGTAAGGGAGCGGAAGAACAACCAACAAGGAGGAAAGATCGGCTTGTGCACGCATACCGACTTAGAAGGGACGATCCATCGCTAGCGTGTTGGTTTGTGTCGCTAGGCGTCTCTACCTTGCAGGGGCTTCTCCCCTTCTCCACAACCACATTACAAGCACAAGGTGGCTTCTCTAGTAGGTCCTTAGTTAGCTTCACACATTTCTCATCCAATGCAATCAAGTTAGATTTTAGTTTGTTACAACTAATGCATGGTGAGCTAACATGGTCCTTAGAAGCAAACTGAGCCATTTTCTTATTGTAGTCAATCATTTCTTGAAACTGTTTTGAGACAGATTCAAGTTCAGCAGTTAACTTAGGACAATTTACACATGAAGCGATAGGCTCAAGTAGAAAAGCTTGTAACTCAGCAATTTTATGATCTGCCCGTTTTAGATTCATCTTTAAGTTATTACAACTTTCACACGTCTCGGGCAGATCGAGAAGCAATGTATAAAGACCTCTAAAAGCATTATCCTTATCCTCACATGAGGTGTAAGAAATAGTCTCAACGAGAAGATGAAACAGAACTACCCTACTCATCTCAAGCTCGAAGAAGAAGACTAATGTTCTCCACCTTAATCAAATCAAGCTCAGAAGACAGACTAGCATGAGAGGTCCTTAATTTCTCCATATCATCAATCAAGGCACAGCATGTATCACATTCGTCACGGGAGGGAGCAGATATAAGTGAAGTAAGCTCCCGTGACAATCTAGCTACTTCCTTCTCTAACTCAGTACACCTAGCCTTAGCTCTAGCATGAAATCCACCTAGCTTAAGAAAAGCATGATTGAGCTGGTCGTAGGTGGGGCATACCTCGTCCGAGTCGAGATGCAGCTCATTGTCGCTCGATTCGCCGAGGGCCATGAAGCACATGCCGGAGAAGTCGTCGCCGCTTTTGGGGTCTTGATCACCCGTCCCATCGTCGTCGCTCCATCCCTCCACCTCACTGAGGTCGAGGTCATCGAAGGCGGTGAGGACGTGGTGGAAGAGCTTCTTAGCCTTCCCAAAGTTGCGGAACTTCTTCTTGCCTTGGACAGGTGCTGAAGGCTTCGTGTTGCGGTTCTTGTCCGAACCGCCGTAGTCGCCTTTGCCCTTCCCCAGCTTGGGGCAGTTTGCTCGAATGTGGTTGGGGCCACCACAATCAAAGCAAATCACTGGTCCTCTTCTTTTTCCGTCCCTCCTTCTCTTGTAAGCATGGGAGAACTTCCGAGCTAGGAGGGCCAGCTGTTCATCCTCTAGCTGCTCTAACTGATCATCAGTTACGTCACAGAGAGCAGCTAGAGAGAACCCGCAAAGAGAATCGGCAGAAGAACCAGAAGCCGAAGTGGGATCGGTGACTAGAGCCATCGATTGTGACTTCGACCGACGAGATACTATGTCAATCTCGTGAGTCTTGAGGCGCGAATAAAGCGCATCAAGAGTCAGGGTCGAGAGGTCCGTGGTGTCCTTGATGATAGTCACCTTCATCTCCCAAACCCGAAGATCGAGTGCGGAAAGCATCTGTCGAGCGTTATCCGAGTCGGAGTATGTGAGACCGACGGCTCGGAGGTTGCTCAAAATCTTGTGAAACCGAGAAAAGCACTCGTCGAGGGATTCACCAGCAAGCATCTCGAATTTGTTGTATTCACGTTTGAACTGGTCCTGTCGAACCGTCTTGATCTGGGAGGTGCCCTCATGGTATGCATCGAGGGTCACCCAGATGTCGTGAGCGGACGACAGGTGAGAGATGCGATCAAATTCGCTTCTGCTCAATCCCTGTATGAGGATGTTCCTTGCCTTTGCGTTTGCCTCAACATCAGCCATATTCCCGGCATTGATGTTCTCATCGACAGGAACAACAAACTGGATTTTCACCTTCCGCCAGATGGCATACCCCTGAGCCTGGATGTGTGTTTCCATTCGGCTCTTCCAGAAGGGGTAATCCAGGCCATCAAAGATGGGCGGCTTGGTGGAATACTTATCTGTTGCCATGGCTCTTTGAGACCGGTTAAGATCTATGAAGAAGAGCTAACCGGCTCTGATACCAATTGAAGGACCGAAATGGCAACAGAGGGGGGGTGAATGGTGCCTTTAAAAAATTCCTCTCCCAGTATTCAGCCTCTTCTTTTTCTCCTATAGCTAAAGAGCTATGAAGTCAAAGAAACAAGACATAAGAAAAGATAACCGAAACCACAGCCTAAAGACGAAGTCGTAAAATCCAGATAAACGTGGTCGTAAGGAAACTGCTGTGATCGTAACCGACAAAGACGGTGGTCGAAACCGTCTACCGAATAATCGAAACCGAAGAAAAACGGTGGTCGTAAACAGTCGGCAGAAGTCGTGAGATCAAGACCACGGTCGTAATCGGCAAGTCGAAAGAACCAACAGAATGTGGTCGGAACTGGAACTCGCTAAGGTCGTAAATCAGAAAGCCAGAGCTGCCGTGCATAGAATCGCACCGTGGTCGAAAACCGAAAGACAGACGCAAAGAAGCCGTGGTCGATAGCCGAGACCGAAGGATTCAAGCCGCGGTCGATCGAGAAAATAACCGCAGAGAAATAGCCGTGATCGAACGCCTTTTCGTAGTCGAACGACCCGACCGAAGCGGTCACTGCCGTGGTCGAAAAACCAAAAACAGAGACTGCATAGTAATTACTGTTTTGTCGGGCGCGACCATGAGCAAGAATTTGAAGAACTTTTTGCTCAGAGATCCAAACCACATGAAACTTGAATCCTAGCAAGTAAGAGATCTCTAGAAGTGAAATTACCAAGAACAACGGAGATCTAAGCAATGGTGAGAGAAAAACCCAAAGTCGAAAACTGAAACAGAGCTCCAGTCAAGAAGACCACGAACTCGGTTTTCATCGATTTCACTTTTTCTCTCTGGAAAGATCTTGGCAAGCAACAGTAAAACAACTTCCCGCCGAGCAAGTGAAACACACCCAACTCTCAAAGAGAACACATATGACAAGAAGAACGAGAGACGGCAAATGATCAAACAAATCATCTCAAGAACATAAAACTAGAAAGATACGAGAGATGAATCCAATCTTTTCTATTGATCATGGAGGTTTCTCACCCACTCCATCGGAGGTACATGAGCATCCATGCTCTACCCGAGACAACTCACACAAATAGAAAGAAAAACTCAGAGCAACTCAGGGGACAACCTCTACTTGCTCACGAGACCTAACCTCTCTATTATAGTCTCACTAACGGGTCTCCACAGAGACAACCTGCTAACCGAGTGGTTACGCTGCGTGCCTCCGGTGCTTTACTGTTCCTCTCGTGCAACGGCTCCACTACTTTGCTGTTAACGCCACCAACTCCACGAGCTCTCACAGAGCTTCTCCGGTGGTCACAGTGCTTTCCCGGTGGGCGCCTTCCCAGACTTTTAGACATTTCTCCAAAATGCCCCTCACCGCCTTCCCAAGCTTCCTCCACTTGCCTTGTTGTCCAACCGGTCAGACCACCTGGCAGACACGTCCTCTTCGGCTTATCCACGTCGTTCTGGACCTCAACAACTCCCTTGTCTAGTCCCGACCTCCTAAGCCTCACCAAGACTTGTCTCCAGGTACCTGCAACCAACACAGACAACAAAACCATCACATAGCACTGATCTACACAGAATGACAACCTGCTCAGCTCAAACCGAGCTCAAGTCACTTTTCCACAGAAATTAGACTTTACCAAACCTTGTCAAGATGTAGAACAAACCAGTCCACAAGGTCCATGACTTCACAAGGAACCCAACCGACCGATTCCCACCATAATCGGACACCACATGTGCCCACACGACCGGTTTGAATGGACTCAACCGACCACGGTCATTCTGCCGACAACGTGGTCGAATCCGATCATCACAACGTGGTCGTAGCACACCCAATCGCCAAAGTGGTCGAACGCCAGGCGATACAACGTGGTCGTAGACCCAAGCCACGACTGCCGACCACGTTCAAACCCGCGCTAAGGTGGTCGATGCACTGACCACACAACGTGGTCGAAGACCCTAGCGCCCAACGTGGTCGATACTCCGACCGGTACAACGTGGTCGACCGCCCGACCGCCCAACGTGGTCAAGGCTCCGATCCCACAACGTGGTCGTAAACCCTAGCGCCGACTGCCGACCACGGTCAAATCTTCCGAGGGCTCCGCAACGTGGTCGTATAAGCTTCCGATCACTCGTACGCCGCTCGACCGCAACCCGATACTCAGCAACGTGTCGTACGCTACCCGATAGACTTCCGATCACGTTCAAATTCGCCGGGGACACCTCAACGTGGTCGTAGACCCTCCAAATGGCCTCCGACCACGGTCATTTTCACCGAGAGTGTTATAGCGTGGTCGTACGCATGCATTCCGGCTTCCGACCGGTTCCCAAGTGGTCGTACGGGCTGTGGCATGGTCGTAGACGACTTTGACTTCGGCCAGAGCTACGACTTCGCAGTAAAAGCCCAAAACAAACTCAATTTTCTTTCAAACAAGGGTCAAATACTCATCACAAACACGGGATCATCTCCACATGATCTCTCACAATACGTTTATTTACATCTTCAAATTCAATCTTCATTCTCGAATCCAGGGCATCTGGGAGCCTGAGGGAAATGTGAACCCGTTGTATTATACATCTAAGGTTCCTGCTTGGAAGGCCAAGTCCAAAGACCCGACATGAAAGTATGGGTTTTGGCAGGACTTGACTAACAAGGATATCGTGCAATGTACTACACGTAGTACATACATGATACATTATCATTTTTGACTAGTCATAACTAATCGTCGACTAGTCAGACTAGGAGTCTGACCGGTACCTTGGTGACTCGATTTGACTTTACGACTTAATAAACTTGTTTGCTATCACTCGAACCACTGACTCGACGCCTTATATTCGGTTGGATATATGCAGCTTACGATCCAACAATGAATCGGCTTTGTGTCTTTCACAAACGCTAACGCTCTTCCACTTCGAGTCTTGAATCACTGCAGTTTCGATGACAGTTATATCATAAACGCAGAGGCTAAGTCTATGTCGCCGAGAACTATGACAAATCGAATGTTTTTTTCTTTTGCTGTAAGTTGATCGTTCCTTGATGGCGTGCAATGTCACTCATGTGCCGCCACTTGATGCCTCCTGTATGTCACTTTGGAGATACCATGTGGGTGTTGCGCAGATGCTAACCTTGTCCATGCGATGGTCGCCCCGGGAGCCTCTTCCTCCCATTGCAGCGGCATTGATCTAGAACCTGAAGCTCTGATACCACTTGTTATAAAACACATGATAAAAATAGAAGATCAAAAGAATGAGATACACTGATTTAACATGACAAAACAACTGACACACGAATACGGAATTCACTATATAAGGAGAGTTTGTAGGCACGGGAACTCATCGTATTTCAACCGTGTGACTATATGGGTATATATATATATATATATATATATAGACTAGAGGATAAGAGTTATAAAACCGAGACAAGATCAATATATATAATCAGTTGGATATATATACGAATTTATATCAGACTTTAAACACATGGCATGGATGCACGGCTTAACTACGAGAACCAACTGCACCATCATCGCATTTGGGGGGGAAACTACACTTGCACGCGCATTACTGGCACTTGAGTTGCATATACCGACTGCTTTTAACAAGTTGGACAAACTACACTTGCATATACCCCCGGCCCGGCTTGTTTGCATGCATATCTGAACCACCCGAGTAGCTGAAAAGGATGGATGGGTGTGATCCGCACGATGCCAGCAGCAGCAGGCATGGAATCCAAGCCTCAGCTCCCGAGTTGCATTGCTACGTAGGGAATCCTCGGCTGCCATGCGAGTTCTGTTCCAGGAGGTCCTTCCATTATTCGGATATTGACGTGGCCAGCAAATCTCTCACTCTCAATCAACCGCCCATTCCAACCACCGTACATTTGATTCTCCCTCCTCCTCATCAAAACACTTACAACCGTATATTCTACGTACGTGTACACTCTCTACCATACTCTGCTACAGTACACGTGTGCCCAGCACATATTGTTCGTGCATGCGCGCGCGATTGCTTCGCCCTCACGCAGCTGCCACACGCTTCAGCTCCGACGTCTGGTACGACGCCCACGACTGCACCGGCGACGCCACCGCCGGCCGGCCTTTCCACGCCGGCGGAGGCGTCGTTGGTAAAACTGTCCGCTCTTCCGGCTCGGCCGCGTCGTCAACTAGGCGCCACACCTTGACCGACCCGTCGAGGCTGCCGCTGTACACCACGAGTCGCCGCTTGCCGTCCGACTCCTCCTCGTCCATGGCCACGCACTTCACGGGCCCCGTGTGCCCGTCGAGCACGGCGAGTTGTACGTGCTCCCCCTCTCGCCGCCACACGCAGAGCGTCCGGTCGGCCGAGCCGCTCACGACGACGCCCCCAGCCACCGCGAGGCACATCACCGCCACCTTGTGACCCTTGAGGACACCACCGTACCTTGCCTCGCCGTGGACCCAGTGCCAATAGGTGACCAGCCCGTCCGACGAGCCGACGTACACGATGCGGCCCTCGGCGGACACAGCGATGGCCGTGACCGCGCTCTCGCCCTTCCTGAGCACCCTCTCCAGGACGTGCCTCGTCGCGTCGCCCTTCTCGGCCGCCTCCCGCCGCCACACCTTCACGGTCCCGTCCGCCGAGCCGGTGAACACGACGTTGTCGAAGCCGGCCGCGGCCACGGTGTTGACGGCGTCGCCGTGCGCGCGCACCGACTCGAGGCACTTGGAGTCCGACACGCGCCACACCTTGAAGGTCCTGTCCCACGAGCCGGAGTAGAGGAGCCCGGCGCCCTCGTCGAGGCTGAGGCAGGACACGGCGTCGGAGTGCCGCAGCCACACGGCTCTCGCGCGCCGTCCTCGACGCGTCTCGACGTAGCTCGACGGGTTGACGGAGCTCTTGAGGAAGTCCGCGAGCCTGGGGAGCGACCCCACCCGGCGGTGCACGGAAGGGTCGTCCGCGTCGGCGCGCCACACCCGGACCTTGCCATCCTGGTGGCCGGTGAAGATGCGTCCGTCGTCGGCGACGACGATGGCCTTGACGAGGCCACTCCCGGTCCTGAACCCCGCGAGCTCGCGCCGGTCCCGCCAAACCCGCACGTTCTCCGAATCTGTGCCGGTGTAGAGCACGTTCCCGGCGGTCGCCAGTGAGTAGACGTGCCCGTCCTCCTTGACCAGCGACGCGATGAGCCCTGTCGCCCCTGCCTCGGCGGCGTCAAGCCAGGCGCCGAGGCCCGGGAGGTGCGTCCACGGCGACTTGGGCGGGGTGGAGGCGCTGTATTGAGACGGCGAGGAGGCCGCGGAGGCGTATCCGTTGGTGGTGTTGCAGGAGGACGAGCTGTACGAGTCGTCGTCGGAGACAGAGGAGGAGGAGGAGAAGGACTTGGGCGACGCGGCCACGGCAGCCGGGTCGGCGCGGAGGAAGTGGAGGAGCTTCCTGTGGTTGCCCATGGTAAAGGCAGAGGAGGAGAAGGTCTTGAACACGCGTGTGATCTCGAGTCTCGATCGATCTGAGGCTTTTTAGGGCGGTGGTGGAGGCGATCGAATTTGGAATGACCTGCGCCGCAAGGAACCCGAGACCGAGAGGGAAAAGGATACAAAAGGATACGAGGAGGCGGCTATGGCGCATAGCTTGAGGTAGCTTGCGAGGTTGGGGATGGAGAATACGGAGCAGCGGAGGTATATATACACGTGGCGAGGGAGAGGGGGAGGTGCCGTGGGTGCCACGACGTCGCGACACGTGGATCCCGGATCGAGGGGTGTCCCATTTAAGGAATTGTTTGGATTTCTTGATTTTATTTTGTGCTTTGGAATCTTGATTCGCTCTTGGGGACACTGCGCTGGTGTTTGATCACCGAACCGGGGCCACGCGGCGGGCGTTGGTACGGCACCCGGATTATGGCGGCATGATGGTGCGGATTGGGTTTCTTCGTGACAACTTTGCAATGTCCGGCGTAAATATCAATCTTTAATTCTGATCTGTATATATGCCTACTTTTAAATTTCAACAATTTGCAGGGTATATGGTTCCGCAATAATTTGTGCAGATTAAAGTGCCGAGTGCAAAATTACCTCATACATGAATTTTTTTTGTACAAATTACAGCTTAGAATTTTGCCCACCGCCCGCAAGTATAGACTGTTATAACACATGTGACCAATGTGCAGAACTGCCCAAACTGCTTTACAACTTACACCTTTTACTTTATCCTGACACCCCCTGGTTGTCTATAAATTGTACATGATCAATGGAATAAAGCACACATTCATTCTCTCTCAATCACTTGTCAATATCTCTTGCAACACGTTATCAGCACGCTGTTCTCACACAAGTGGCAAACAGAGAAGAAAAGACAAAGCATCAACCACCACGTCCGGTACCACCACCGTCGGCAGTGGCGCACAGTGGCGACGCGGCGCAACACGGCCGGTGCGCAATCCGGCGACGCATGGCGGCGCCCATGACGGTCGCGGCGTAGTCCGGGCGACACGGCACGCCCGCGGTGGCGCGGCCCAACGGACGGAGCACGGCCCAGCGGGTGGCGCAACGCGCGCCTAGGGCGGCGCCACCGGCCGCCGCGGCACGGCGTCCGCCCCCCGGCGGACGTGGTAGCCCAGCATGGAGCCAGCGGCGGCGGCAGCAGCAGCGACGGCCGGCGTGGCCCCGGCAGCAGCGAGCCGGGCGGAGGAGCGGCGAGCCGGCGACGGCAGCGTCCTCACGCAGCAGCGGCGTCCTCATGACGCGGCCGACGACTCCGGCGAGTGGCACTCATGCGGCGGCCGGCCAACAGCAGCGCGGCCGGCGACTCGGCGACAGCGTGCAGCATGGCCGGCACTTCTGCGACCGGCGCTTCAGCGCGGTGGCGGCCGGCGCTTAGCGGCGGCGTGGGCGGCGCACCTGCACGGGCGGCGCACGGCCCAGCCGGCCAGCAGCGGCAGGCGGCGGCACATGACCGGCCGGCGGCGCCGGCGGCGGCCCCTATAAGCGGCGGCGGCGCGCCCAAGGGCCGGCGCGACAGCGCGACGCCGACCGCCCAGCGGCGACCCGGCCATGCGAGGCGCGACCGGCTTCGGAGGCGGCCCGGCCGGAGGCGACGCCCGGCGGCGGCGGGTGCCCGTGTCAGGCAGCCGGCGGCGTGGCGTCCGGCCGACCGGCCGGCCGGTGTAGAGCAACCCATGGGGGCCGGCGGCTGCATATGGGGTTTGGGGGGAAACCCTAAAATTCCCCATCTCATTTATATAGGGGATGATCAAATGGGCTTTTGGCCCAATTAATCCCACCTCCCCACTTGGGCCTAAAGGACGGATGGGCCTCAGCCCAAGTTTTCGTAAATTTGCATTTCCCCCCTCCAGTTAATAAAAATGCAGATTTTATTTTCTTTTGTATATTTTGCAGTAAAGTCCTTCTGCTTATTTATAATTGTACTACTCAAATTGTACTGTTATAAATTTGCATTTCAGTCCCTACAGGATCTGAAAATTATGTAAATAAATGTGCATTCACATTTATATAATTTTTACATATGTAGGATTATTATTTTATTGCAATTTATTTACAATATGAATTGCGACCATATTTAAATTTGCTATATTTCACAAATTTAAAATTTAAAAATTCCCATTTAATGAGTACCATTGTACTTAATAATTTGGAATTTTGCAAAATATTATACCTAACATAAATAAAAAAAATCACAATTTATGGCACTTTGCTACATTCATTTGTACGCTACGCCATACAATAAATTGGTGTTCACCACCAATATTGTGATTACACGGTATCATAAATATAACCACATGTTATATTTAATTTTGGTATATATTCATTCGGATTACAATACTCATATTGTTTTCCACATATTTTGCATTTTATTACAATATTACCATACACATTAATTTACCTCATGTAAATTAAATATTTATGGTGTACTTTCATGTAGGTTTTCAAATGGCTACCAAAGATTTTGAGCCTCTCGCTATCAATGGTACCAACTACCCTACATGGGCTATGGACTTAAAGATCAACCTCACCACACGTGGGTTGGAAAGGGTGATATTTGATCCCCAAAGAAATCAAGTTCCTCCGAGATATTGTGAAATATTCCGCATTGAGCACAATACGGAATCACATACATCCAGATTTGAAGGTGAATATCTATATGAGGAAAATCCACTCACATTATGGTTAGCCCTCAAAATAGATATGAGCAATGACTGTTATATTACACGAGGCTAATCATGAATGGGCACATCTTAGACTCCAAGACTTCAAAACAGTTGGAGATTATAATCATGCCCTTCATTCTATTTGCTCCAAATTGCGGTTTTATGTACAGGAACCAACGGATACGGACAAAATAGAAGACTCTCTCTATGCTCCCATCGACAGTCCTCTGACACCAATGGCGTGCTGCAAATTACCAAACTTATTTTGATCTTATGCATACTATACTTCAGGCAGAAAAACATGCTGAACTTCTTTTAAAGAATAATCAGCAACGTCTCATTGGGCGGCTCCACTTCCTGAAGTTCATGCTAATCAAAATTACACCAAGTTCAATGGTTCCAAACACCATTCAAAGAATTTTAAAGGTAAACAGAACCGCAACAAGAAGCAAAAACCAAGTGGATTCAAGAAGGGTAAAGGCAATTCTGGTAAGAGAATTGACAAAACTGAAATTTGTCAAAAGTGTGGTTGCTTCAACCATCCTACCAAGAAATGTCGTACCCCGAAGCATCTTGTGAACCTCTACCTCCAGTCTTTGGTTCATGGCAAGAATACTCAATAGAAAAGATTTGAAGCACACTTCAATCTCACATCCAACGATGATGAAGCCGGATGTTCTCAAAAGTTCCTTCAAGAACTCAAAGATACATGTGCTTCTACAAAGAAGGATGCTCTCATGTGCACTGAGGACACACTTGAAGAATTTCATTCTCAAGACATGTTTGGAGATCTCAATTAGACTCCTAGTCCAATAGCTACTAAGTACTATAGTGTTGTAATATAAATAATGTTGTCATCTATATTGTATGCTTGTATGCTACAATCATATATCGAACACATTCGATATTGCAAATAAAGTTTGTATGTATTCTATATATACTCTAAGAATTTCATTAAATTCTTCTTTTGTGTATATAGATTTTTGGAGTCAATCCAATGGAGGAGGAATTATGCCTTGTGGATAGTGGTACCACAAACTCTATACTTAGGGACACAAAATATTTCTTAACTCTTACAAGGAGAAAATGAAATATTTTAACAATCGCTGGACGCGATGCAACAATAGTAGGCTCTGGTCGCGCCTCTATCATCCTCCCTATGGGTACACAATTGGAAATTGAGGATGCACTCTTGTATCCTGATTCAACACGTACCCTACTTATTTATAGAGATATCCGTCAGAATGGTTTCCATATTTAAACCCAAAATGACAACAAAGAGGAATATCTCCTCTTAACCAAACACAACGGATATGGCAAACAAGTACTAGAGAAAATTCTATCTTTAAACTCCGGATTGTACTATACATACATCAAACATGTTCAACATATTGCATACAAAGTAATTTTCCAAGACACAAACACATTCCAAACATGGCATGATCGCCTTGGCCACCCAGGCATTGGAATGATGAGGAAAATTATTAGCAATTCTATTGGTCATACATATCTCAAAACAAAATTTCCGGAATCCTCAGATTTTGTGTGCACTTCATGTGCCACCGGAAAATTGATTTTAAGACCCTCTTATCTTAAATTCAGAGCTGAACCACTTAAATTCCTTGAACGCATTCAAGGAGATATATGTGGTCCTATATAACCATTGTGTGGACCGTTCAGATATTTCATGGTTCTCATTGACGCATCTACTAGATGGTCACATGTGTGTCTTTTATCCACACGAAACCATGCATTTGCTAAGTTAATTGGTCAAATTATCCAATTACGAGCACATTATTACGAATATCGGTTCAATCAATTCGAATGGATAATGCCGCTGAATTTTTCATCCTATGCCTTCAATGACGATTGCATGGCTCTTGGGATACAAGTTCAACACTCTGTTCCATATGTTCATACACAAAATGGTTTAGCAGAATCTCTTATCAAGAGAATCAAGCTCATTGCAAGACCATTACTACAGAATTGCAACTTACCAACATCATGTTGGGGTCATGCAGTCTTACACGCTGCTGACTTAATACAATTGCGTCCAACTGTATATCATAGCACCTCCCGCTACAATTAGTGCGTGAAATCCACGAGATATTTCCCATCTGCGAAAGTTCGGTTGCGCTACATACGTCTGATCTCACCACCGCAGCGTACCTCAATGGGACCGCACAGGAAACTTGGGATCTATGTTGGGTATAAATCTCCGTCGATTATAAAATACCTCAAACCCCTAACAGGGGACCTGTTCACGGCCCGGTACGCTGATTGCATAGTCAATGAGGAACATTTCCCGGCATTAGGGGGAGACAACAAGTACCAAACTAAATGCCAAGAAATTAATTGGAATGTTCAATGCATTCCTGCCTCAGACCCACGTACTAGAGAGCCTGAACTTCAAGTTCGAAACTCATTCATTGCAAAACATTGCAAATAAACGCGAGATGCATTCTATCGATTATAAGGGTGTCACAAAATCTGATAATCCTGCCAGAAATGTGCCCGAAAGAGTGGAGGTACCGAAAAAAAAAAATACCACTCAACTCCCAGTTCAAAATAAGAGGGGGAGAAGTGCGGTACAAATAGCGGATCTGACTTCTAACAAGCGACAAAGGAAACAAAAGAATGTAAATGCAGATCAACCTCATGTTGATAGACACCAAATGATCCTTGAACCCAGATCAACAGTGCACTCAATTCGATCACGGGACATCGAATACCCGACTCAAATGATTTGGGAAATAACATTGAGTCACGAGGGGTTCAAGAAATTTCCACTAACTATTCTGATTCTGGAGAATCATACGATCGTAAGACTACAATTGTCGACATTAATTTCTCCACAACAATTGCAAACAACCTTCAAAATGATCCAGATCCTAAGACCATGGCAAAGTGCAAACAGCACTCGGACTGGAACCAATGGAAGGATGCAATTCAAGAGGAGTTAGCCTCGCTCACAAAAAGAAATGTATTCACCAAAGTAATACATGCACCTCCCAAAGTATTCCCTGTCGGTTTCAAATGGGTTTTTCGTCCGCAAACGGAATGAAAAAATGAGGTGGTGAGATACAAAGCAAGGCTTGTAGCACAAGGGTTCACGCAGAGACCCGACATTGATTTCAATGAAACCTATTCTCCAGTAATGAGTGGAATAACATTCCGATACTTAATATCATTGGCAGTACAAAATCATCTATTTTTCAGTTGATGGATGTAGTGACAGCATACCTTTATGGGTCACTTGATTCGGACATATACATGAAAGTTCCCGATGGAATTTCAATTCGAATCCAAACGCAAATCGCAATATGTATTGTGTAAAATTAAACAAGTCTTTATACGGCTTGAAACAGTCGGGTAGAATGTGGTACAACCGACTAAGTGAGTTCCTAACCAAAAGGGATGCTCCAACATTGATGATTGCCTATGCGTGTTCACCAAAAGATCCTCAATAGGATTTTACATGAAGCACGTAATCATCTTAAGACGGAATTTAAAATGAAGGATTTGGGTAAACCAAATTTTGCTTAGGTATACAACTTGAGTACCTTCATACATGCATCATAGTGCATCAATCAGCCTATGTCCAAAAAATATTGAAAAAATTCAATATGGACAAATCATATCCATCGAAAACCCCATGGTTGTTCGATCTCTCGACAGGATAAAGATCCATTTAGACCCGAGATGACAATGAAGAGCTATTGGGACACGATGTTCCATATCTCGGTGCTATCGAGCGCTTATGTACCTTGCAAATTGCACCCGGCCGGATATTGCATTTGCGGTAAATCTACTTGCTAGATATAGCGCTACTCCAACCAAAAGATATTGGGTAGGAGTGAAGAATATCTTTAGATATCTTCAAGGCACTAAATATCTCGGTCTATTCTTTCAAAAGAATAAAAATATGGATTTAATAGGATATCAGATGCTGGCTATTTATCAGATCCCCATAATGCCAGATTTCAAACAGGCTTTGTACTTTTACATGGTGGAACAGCCATCTCATGGAAGTCTTCAAATGACTCTAGTGGCGACATCCACCAATCATTCTAAATAATTGCATTATATGAAGCATCACGTGCATGTGTATGGCTCATAGAATGATTAACCACATACAACGATCATGTGGTATAGGTGTTATTGCATCACCTACCATTATCTACGAAGATAATCTCGCTTGCATTGTTCAAATGCAAACGGGTTACATAAAGAGAAATATCACAAAGCATATTGCACCTAAACTATTTTACCCACATGAATTGCAAGAGAGTGGGGAAATAAGTATTCTGCAAACTAAGTCTTGTGATAATCTCAGAACTTATTCACCAAGTCATTACCAACTTCCTCATTCCCAAAATGTATTCATGGAATTGGTATCACGAAGACTACGTGATTTGCGGGGCGTCGGGGAGAAATCTCCTAAGACTTAACCCGTTCAATACAAATATTGTACTCTTTTCCCTTTATGAGTTTTCCCTCTAAGGTTTCTCATCAAGGTTTTTAATGAGGCAATATGACAACATAATCATAAATATATCTCTCTTTTTCCCCCTCAGAGATTTTTAGGAGATATAATCAAATATATGTCATATCATTTTCTCCTTAAATTTTCACACTGGGTTTTAAAGGAGTTTTTCATGGCATATCTACACTATCGGTTCTCCTCATATTTTTCCCTACAGGGTTTTGAAGGAGTTTTTCCAAGATGATTAATCAAGGTGATCATATGAAGATACATTGGTCAAGGGGGAGTGTTATAACACATGTGACCAATGTGCAGAACTGCCCAAACTGCTTTACAACTTACACCTTTTACTTTATCCTGACACCCCCTGGTTGTCTATAAATTGTACATGATCAATGGAATAAAGCACACATTCATTCTCTCTCAATCACTTGTCAATATCTCTTGCAACATAGACATTGACATACGGATTCGAGCAATTTCGAGGACATATAATTAGAGTCGGCCGGACGTGTCAAAGAGTATATAGTCTAGTCTAGTTTACACACACATAACCTCTTGATTTCCACGATAGAACTTACACATATAAACGCATTTAATTTGAAACTACCAAGAAAAGCAGTAGCGCGTACGTACATTGAGCAAACGATGCATCGAGTAGTACGTACTTGGTTTGTGGACTTACGTCTAGTGGCAAGCACATCTTGGTTGGCAACACAGCTGCCCGGTCACTTCTCTATACATAGTCCCTATATTAAACTGGGGATTCCCGGAATCCTCGTGCCACGTCATTTGGTTTGCAAACGAGTTCTTCGAGTTAGATCGAAATCATTCTCATACCCTTCATTTGCTGTTGTTCGTCTGATCGCCCCACCGGCAAGATCCTTCGCCTTAGTGCCCAGCTCTGTGTGTTCTCGTGAATCTTCGCGTCGCTTTCCTCATAGCGCGTCTCTTTCCTAGTAGCACACCACAACTAGCTTCTCCATAGCACCTGTCATCTCACTCCCTCCCCCAGATCTACTCGTCCTGCTCTCCACCGGCATCACTTGCTCCGCCTCTACTGGTCGAGCTGCTCCTCCTTCCTCCTCCACATGCCTTCTGGTCAAATAGATACGTCTTCCCATCAGCATGTCCCAGGCTTGTGCCTTATCTCTTCTCCCGATTCCCTCGCAGTGGTCACCATCTCAGTCCCTTCCCCATATCTACTCCTACTGCTCTCCACCGATATCGCTTGATCCACCTCCGTGGGTCAACCTCCTCCCCCTTCCTCCTCCGCGTGCCTTCCGGTTTCCGTTGAAGGTTCTCGAAAAGACCTTACTCTGCCTTCGCCGGTCGACCTCCTCCCCCTGCCACCTCCACGTGCCTTCCGGTGGAATACATCCAGCCCTCCATCAGCGTATTCGATTCCCTCGCACCGAGGCGGCTGGCCCTTCGACCACAGTCGGCACTCCGACCATAGCCCTCCTTTGACCACAGACCTCCGTCGACCACGGCCGGCCCTTCGACCACGGACCTCCTTCGACCAATACCCTCCCTCGACGAAGGTGAGCCCTATGGCCCTCCTTCGACCACGGTGTGCCATTCGACCACGGTGTGCCCTTCAACCATGCTCCTCCTTCGATCACGCCTTGCCCTTCGACCATTTTCGACCACGCTTGCCCTTCAATCACGCCCTGCCTTTTGACCATTTTCGACCATGCCTGCCCTTCGACCACGTCCTACCCTTCGACCACGCCCCGTCATTCGACCATGCCCTACCCTTCGACCATGGTCGACCCTTCGATCGGACCTGTTTCGACCATGGCTGGCACATGGCTGGCACTTGGACCACGCCCAGCCCTTCGACCACACTTCGACCATAGTCGGCCCTTCGACCACGGTGGCTAACCCTTCGACCATGGCAGCCAACACTTCGACCACGGCTGGCACTCTGACCACAACACTCCTTCGATTACAGCCCTCCTTCGACCATGGACCTCCGTCAACCACAGATGGCCCTTAGACCACAGACCTTGTTCGATCAATGCCTCCCTCGACCAAGGCTGGCCCTTCAACCACGGCCCTTCTTCAACTACGGCCCTCCTTCGACCACAACCTACCCTTCGACCACGCTTCGATCACGGTTGGCCCTTCGACTAAGGCAGGCACTTCGACCATGGCCTGCCCTTCGACCACGCTTCGACCGTGGCCCTACTTCCACCCCGGCCCTCCTTCAACCACGGCTGGCACTTCGACAATAGACCTCTTTCAATCAATGCCCTCCTTCGACCAAGGCCGACCATTCGAC
Organism: Bonia amplexicaulis; assembly: GCA_036346245.1. Taxonomy (NCBI): domain Eukaryota; kingdom Viridiplantae; phylum Streptophyta; class Magnoliopsida; order Poales; family Poaceae; genus Bonia; species Bonia amplexicaulis. Next base: position 22,755,784 of record CM070741.1, on the reverse strand, counting down.
CATGTTTCGACCACGGTCGACCGTTCGACCACAGCCCTCCTTCGACTACGGTTAGCACTTCGACCACAGCTTGCACTTTGACCATGGTTCGACCACGGTCAGCCCTTTGACTATGCTTCAGCCATGGCCTGCCTTCGACCACAACCGACACTTGGATCACGACCCACCTTCGTCCATGGCCCTCCTTCGACCAAGGTTGGCACTTCGACCATTGCCGACACTTCAACCATAGCCCTTCTTTGACCACGGCCGGCCCTTCGACAATGGCCCTCCTTCGACCATGGTCGGCCCTTCGACCACGGCCCGCTTTCGACCATTGTCGGTACTTCGACCACGACCAGCCCTTGGACCATAGCCGGCACTTCGACCACGACCGGTTCTTCGACCAAGGCGGGCACTTCGACCACGTCCCACACTTCGACCACGGTGGGCCCTTTGATTGCAGCGCTGCAACTATATTATTATGCAGCCTATATGTAGCTGCAACATAAAAATCTTGAGATCTGTACATTTCAATACCTCTTCGTGGAGATATATGTGTGTTGATAAAAAAATTATAACTATTTTGCGCATATGCATGCTATAATATTGCCTTCTATGCGGACCCCCTAAATAGTTGTTGTGCTATGAATTACGGAGACTAATATTTCTCGCTTGATCGAACGCATTAAACTATGTATTTTGTTCGGTGCAATGTAGTATGCTACCCTATCTATTTACGCATAGGTTCTTATTTTTTACATGTAGGTCCTTATTTCTTTTAAAAGAACACTCTTTTTCTCCATAATTACGTATGTATCTTTGCTTTCGGTTTTTCGTATATAGATCTCTGTGTCATGACAACTTGTTTATTTCGATATTTACATAATAGTTAACATGATGTGGCGCCGTGCTTTCTCATCTAGTGTATTTGAACTTGACCGATTTGGTAGGCCGTGCAAGTACGACTGGCCTTTAGCTTGTGACCTTTTGTGTACGCTGAAACAAGGAAGAACACATGCCCGTTTTTTTCGGAAGTTAGTAACACATGCCTTTTTAGGCAAGACGTTTACAAGTGTTACACGCTCTTGTCCGAACGGGCAGAGTTGGCTCAGGAGACGGCAACACGTACGGCCCAGGCTGACGCCATCCTTGGTCTCGGTTTGTTGGTTTGCTTCTTCTGTTGTGCACATGTGGCGGCGCCAACATGCCTACGTGTCCGAAGGACCTGTGTTGCTTTTGGGGCAAAAGTTTCTACGAAAAACATGTGATTCAATTTATAGTTTGTGTTCATATACGCCCCTGTTCAATGCTACTCTGTTTTTTGTTTTTCTACGGCTTTTAATTTTTAATTTTTTTATAGTAATCATTATTTATTAGACTAATAATTCATAGAAAAAAATTTAAGCCATAGTCCAAAAGAATGCCCTATATTTTTTGGTTTTTAGCTGTGGCTTTTGCTTTTAACTTATTACGAGAGATATCAAGATAATAAATAACACTCATATTATGAAGCCATTTCATTCAAAACGGCTCGTATAATAACTTCTACAAACAGTCTAAAAACCATTTTAAAAAGTTACTCTATTTAAAAATCGGCTTCTAATAACTAAAAACTATTTAGAACATATATATCCTATATATCCTGCGGAAAGCGCAGGATGCATCGTTGGGTAATTGGCGGGCAAGCCAGAGATTTTGGTTACAATCGATCCGACGCAAAAGCATCGTTGGGTAATTGGCAGGCAAGCTAGAGATTTTGGTTACAATCGATCTGAAGCAAACTGGATTTTTTTCCGAGGAAAACCTAGTTATTTTGACGGCAAACTAATATGTTCATGCAACTCGTCCTGCCTTGCGACATGGTTTTCACGAGAAACGGTAAGAATTGTAGGCCTGTTTTTCCTTTTTCTTTTTTTCTATAAAAAGTTTGTAACAGTTAGTTTGTAACGCATTTTTGATAACTTTTGAAGTGATTATCGGAGCCGTTGACCTTGTTTGACTTCGCTTACAAAAAAACAACAATTGAAAACTGGCCATAAATGATGACAGTCAGTTTGGAGATGAAGGCCAGTGTGCGTACGTGGCGGCATCACGACGGCACTTTCGCTTTCCGCCCGCACGGCAGGAGTCGTGACGCCCGTTCGTTCCCAGCCTGTGGTCCACATGCATATGCCGGCCTAGATATCTCTGTGGCCTACATTTGTTGCGGCAGGCATACAGGTAACCGCTGATTTATTGCAGCTTGTGCAGTAGCTACTAATACATGCTCCCGATTTAGACAAAGAAAAAACTTTCTACGTGCACCTACGCAATCAAATGTCTTAAATTTGATCAATAATATATGTAGGAATATATAGATCGTGCCTACCAAAACGATAATCGGCTACGTTTGGTTGGGCCTTATAGACTGAGATTTATGCTTTTGCTACAATCACTAGTTTTTAAACGGTATATTTTTTAAAACGGGGTCAAAAGGAAGATTGTAGTAAAAAATGTATTAAGTTTAACTGTACCGGTTAAAATCGTATGCGATTATTTGCTTTTACGTACTGTCTCTTACGAATAGTCAGAATTCAAATATTTTAACCATAAATCACAGCTTAAAAGAATCTACCTGATACTCCCTCTATCTCACCACAATCCAAAGCTCACTATACGCACAAACTAAGAAGCCATTAAATTTAAGAAAAAGTTAATATCATTAAACCATATATACTCCTATTAAATAGTATACTACAACTACTTATTTATTTTTTTAGTATTAAAGTAGGGGTATATGATACAAATGTTATGATAACTACACATTTGGTATTTACAATAGACTTATATTGTGGGACAATCTTCCCAAAAATGAAGAGTTATATTGCGCGATAGAGAGAATATGAGCGCATTGTTCTTTTTTTAAGTATAAGGTGGAGGTGCATATTCAATACGCACCACACTCACAAAAAAGTTACCTAATAAGATAATAATTTTACTGAGCTTTATAAATGTATTATGAATACACAAATCGATCTTGAACCTAATTATATTTTGAAGATCGTATCAATGCTCAAAATGTTACTTATTTTTATTAATTGTTATTGGAGGAAGTGGTAGCGGGATTGTGTCACGAGGATGAAAGGTAGAGTGTATATGGGCATATTTTTTTAGTTTCTAAAAGCTATTTTTTAGTTTTTCTACAGTAACTAACTTTCAAGTAAAATATATTTTTAAGGTGGGATCTACACGTTGATTATAGTATACACTGTAGTAACTTTATTTATATTGGCTAAAACCATATGTGAGTTTCTATTACACCACACTCTCTTTCACGAATAGCCCAAAAATCATAACCCGAAGCTAAAAAGAATAGGCTCATATATGATCCCATATTTGAATAAAAAGGAGAAAGTTAGATAAATAACATCGCAAAAAATGAAAAAAAAAAGAGTGGGACCTAACAAGCAACGACAACGCCCCGTTGTCCTGAATAATGTCTTTAGGGGCTATGGCTCAAGTCCTCTTCAGCAAACTGTTCAGTGTCCTCAATACCTCCCCGATGATTTCCGATTAGCCACCGACAGGCTTAGGAGGAGAAGCACATGGAAGCTACATATGACCTACCATGCTAGGCGTGTTCAGCAAATGACCTACCGAGCTAGGCGAGCATGGCAACTATGGGGCCCACAGGGCTGCCATGCCGACTGAGTTTAGTAGTAACCTACCAAGCTAGACAAGCTCGGCAACTCCACCACCGGCCTCACTTGGCCATTGCCTACCGAGTCGACACTACCTATTGCGGTGCCTGCCATCTACTGTGATGGGCGAGTGTGCCTGTCGTTGCTACCACGGTTACAGAGGGGCCAAATTTGCAAAATTATGTGTTCAGAGGTCAGATTTGGAAAAAAAATTAGTACAGTGCTATATATACGATGAACTCTTCATCTTAATCAATGCTATGGCATCTTTGTAATTTTCTTTAGATGTAAGGGCAAAGTTTACTCTATGGGTGTTTGTATTGTTTTATCATGGTAATATAAATCAGGGGTGCCTATAGGAGCCTTTTACCTTAAAAAAATGAAAAAGGTAAAAAACATTACATCACCAAAGAGGTCAACTACTAAATATTATTACAATCACCATATAATATAAGGTAGGGATTTTAAGAACAACACAACTGTGGCATACTCCATCAAACTATTTTGAAATTGGGATGTCTTTTCATCAAGCAATTGAAATTTTGTTGAATTTCAATCTCTTTTTCAGCCCTTGGATGAAGATCGAACCACTCTCATTACTCTCCCTAACTTCCTATATACATCCACCTTCTCACCCACAGGACAAAGACTAAAAGAAATAATCATTCCAACCCACACAGAAAATAAATCTAAGAAAGAAATAAAATTGTAAATTGCATTAAAACTTGGTAAAGTTGCATTACTTATCACTATAATATTAGGCTTATACTGTGCAATTTCCATGTGACTAAAAGATGAAAAGAAATTCAGGCAACTAATATATATATATATATATATATATATATATATATATATATATATATATACACACACACACACACACACACACACACACACACACACATATATATATATATATATATATATATATATATATATATATATATATATATATATATATATATATATATACACACACACACACACACACACACACACACACACATATATATATATATATATATATATATATATATATATATATATATATATATATATATATATATATATATACATATATATACATGTATACATATATATACATGTGTACATAATATATATATATATATATATATATATATATATATATATATATATATATATACATATACACATATACATATATATACATATACGTATATATACATATACATATATATACATACCTATATATATACGTATATATATATATACGTATATACGTATATATATACATATATACGTATATATATATATATATATATATATATATATATATATATATATATATATATATATATATATATATATATATATATATATATATATATATATATATATGTGTGTGTGTGTGTGTGTGTGTATATATATAGGACGCTGAAATGGGGCACCATGGTGTATGGACACCAAGCCTCCCTGCCTTTGGATTGCTTTTAGATGTATGCAAGTGTAATGATATATAATATATCAGGAAAATCCGTTAAACATTCATTAATTCAAAAGACATCAATTTGTAATGAAAGTTATTGATTTAACATGCTGAATCAATCATGGATGGAAAGCCTTAATCATGGATATAAAGTCTCAATCATAGAGTCTAGGCACCATGGTACTTCTGTTATTTATACATATACATATATATGTATATATATGTACATATATACACACACATACGTGTGTGTGTATGAAAATGGTTTCATCCTCCTAGGAGGTACGTACTTACACTTCTCATATACTACTTTAGCGGTGTTGTTATATCTCTTTATCTCTTTGAGTATACTCTAATAATGATTATAATATACTCCAAAGTGAGTTCCTTGAGAAATTTCATAAAATCCATTTTTATAGCATAATTTATGCATATAGTTCTTTTATGTATGAAAAATAATATATAGCAAAAATAAAGGGTTCCGATGAAAAATTATCAACCAAGTCACATTAGAGTATCTTAGAATTAGTGTTTAAAGTATACCAAAAGTGATAAAGAGAAATAAAATATTTGTTTAAGTGGTATATTAAAAGCAGGAGTATGTACTCCTGGGAGTACGTTATAGGCTTCCTACACACACACATATATACATACACTAGTACAATGCCCGTGCGTTGCAACGAATTCTCAAAAAAGGTGATATATAATATCAGTATGATTCTAAAATTTACAATAAATATAAATTTTGTTTCACACGTGTCAAAGCGAAACATAACTCTGCATAAGGATAGGTAAGATAGGTGTTTAATCAAACCCAAAATTCATGTTTAACCATTCTATAGGAAGAGGATTTGAAAAAAAAAATTATAGTAAATGCATGAAACTGTGGAACTAATTTAGTCAATTCAAAAAAAATGACAAACCTGACCAAAGAGAATGTCATAAGCAGTCACATAAACTAATTCCTCCTGTTTCTGCAAGTAAAAAGAAAATTATAAACAATCCATACCTTGCACTGCTTGTAGGTGTTATACATTGCCGCTTATGAGGCATGTCTAAAGCCAACAGGTCAACACTCAACACCACTAATAAAAACAGACTACAACAAGAAGGAAATTAATTCCATCACAATGTGAGATGCAGTTGCCTGACCTTCCGTTGGCTGGTTAATACTCCACTTAATGTTAAAACCTCTTAGTGATTGAAAGAACTGATAAAAAGAAACAAACAAGCATGAGAAGCTAGCAAAGGAAAACACAAATTGAAAGTTGAGGCACAATAATACTCCAACTTGTTGTTTTTTCATTTTAAAAGGCACCTATGGTTCTATTTCCTGGTCCTCCGACACCTACAGTCAAACAGACAACTATAGGCAAGTAATAATCTGCTCGGGGTTTAGAGCGAAACACAAGTAATAGCACTCTGAATAAAAGGAACTCAAGTAAGCTAAAATTGCCTAACCAATTTTCCCTCCTAAAGTCAAAGAAAACAAAAAATTGAGAAAGGGATTACCTTTGAGCTCATGCTCCAGCTAGCTTGATATGCATTACAAATTCTATCATCTTTATATCCATGCACGGACCTTCTTGGCGAACCTAAATGAAACTCCAAATCCGATGTTCTTATTGGGCCTTTAAGTACGTCATTTCCTGGAGTTTGACAGGTGCATTAAATACAAAATGTTACACCAGAACATCTCCAACAAAACTAAGAAAAGATCTCACCCTATTGGATGATAGCATTTCATCTATGCTTGTGCAATTTAAGCTTCAGATTTGCAAGCACAGACTACAGAACCAATACCTTATATTAATTTGGACAGGTTAAATACTACATTACCATGGATAAATTGTAAGGCAACTGTAAGCATGAGCATTTGAGCAATGTTTATACCAAAAGGGAAATATCAATTAGATGCAATGTGTATCAATTAAGGACCATGAGTACATATTTGCACCAATATTTTTAAGCTTATGTAAATCAAGTCATTATATGTCATTATCTATCTTTTTAAAGATAATCATAACTAAATTGTATCAAAGGAAAGATGGTAAATTGCCCTTCTATAGTTCTAGGCTTCTAGCTAGTTCTATAAGCTGGGGGAAATATACCACATCTGAGCTCTAATTATAAATGAAAAAAATATTTGGTTGGCTTCTTGCAGTGAGAAGCAGCCAGAAAGAAAATGGTAGCCGGTTGACTCAGTCAACATAAAACTTGAAAGGAATATACTAAGCAATTAGCTTTCTTTTGTTACAGCTTAGAAGAGATGTCCTACTATTAAATGCAGTGAAGAAGGACAATTAGAAGTATCCATACTTGGCATAGAATGAGGCCAGGGCGGCAAGGTAGAAGCAATGGACCCATCTAGGCGATGTGCTGTGGAAGGCCACCTTCCAGAGCTGCACATGCTTCACCATGAACTTGTATGAGCTCTCCATGTTGTTCAGGGGCCACCCCGCGTGATCCTTGCACAGATCCTTCACGAAGACCAGACATGCCCGAATAGAAACCAAAATCTTTAGTGCCAATTGACAGTTTGGAACCTATAACCGTCTCGATTTCACAGAAGGCATGAAAAATTCGCAGCAACTGAGTAAAAGTTGACTTATCAAAACCATTCGGTCAACATAACAACAAAAAAACAAATCAACATGATCTTACTTCAGGTAGGAAAAAAAGTTTCATAATTTCTATGCAAAGAGATCAAAGCTAAAAGTGTGAGAAGCAATTTAATCAGTGCATACCACTTTGTAAAAAAAATGGAACATTTCAGATATAGACATGACTTCATCATTACCTCATCTCATAAAAAGTGACATATGAAGCAACTAAGTAAAAGGAAAATAAAATATAATGAACCTATTCAAAATGGACCTCCCCACGGGTAAGGACCATTAACTGCAAGTAACTCCCTATTATCACCCATAAAAATATTCCGTTCATTGCAGTTCTTCCATCTGGGTGGTATAGTATAATTTTCAGCCAATTGAGTAAAAGAAAGAGGAGAAAAGTCATGCAATGAAAAATTGGAAATAGAACCAGAGTACCTAATTTATTTCAGTACAAACAGAGAATATGCATCCAACCTTATTGAGCTGTATAGCTGGTTTAGCATATCTTCCTTTGTTTTCTCCACTTGGCAAAGCACGATAGCCTGATCAATTTATCATGCAGAAGACAATGAAAATTGCACGACATGAAAGGTGTGAAAGAACTGGCTGAAACTACAAATATGAACCTTTGGAACATTGCCGCCAAACTGTTCACAACAGCCTCAACATAACCGCGAACTTCTTGAGACATCCATCTAAGTTCTTCTTCAGGATCAGCAGGCCTCCGTGCCATCGTATCCTTAAGAGAAACAGAGTGATTGTGTGTCATAGTGGAATGGTAGAACAAAGCAACATCAAGAAGTGAACTTTTGTTAGACACATTCAAATGTAAACATGGTAACTGGGAAAGTAGAACAACTTGGCATGAGTGTCTAGTGAAGATAGAGTTGATAGAAAATAATCTGAGGCAACTGATTCAGGATAGTAAGGGATAAAGCTTTGAAATGAATACAGATATAAGGACACAAGTCAAGCATAGGCTAGAGCTTACAAGGGACCCATCTGAATGGCTTTGTCTCATGGAACCACCCTGAGGAGTATTTGAATCCTTGACAGAACCCCCTTTGCTCTGAATAACACCTCTAATTTTTTCATCCACTCAATCTTGTCATGAACAATTCTCTTTTGTTATAACACCTCTAAACCTTATCGTGCCGGGTCGTGAACACGGCGGCGGAGGCTGGCGGCGAGGAGGTAGGGTTGGAGGCGTCGGAGGTGGTAGGATTGGGCTCGTCGGAGGAGGTGAAGAGAGAGCGGTTGAGGTGGGCGAACACGAAGCGGCGGGAGGGGCGGGGGTAGGGCGGGATGACCTTGCAGATGCCGTAGGCCGCGGCCTCCCGCTCCACGCTGGAGAGGAAGGCGATGGGGTTGGCGAACTCCGACTCCGTGAGGCGGTACTCTGAGGCGCGCGGGAGACCGCAGAGCCACGCCGACACGGGGGGATCCGGTGTACTGGCCACCGGCGGTTGCGGCTGCGGAGGCGACATGGGGGGCGGCGAGGCAAAGGGCTAGGGTTTTGGGAGGCGGAGATGGGTAGCGGAGTGGGGAGGAGGAGGAGGCGGCGGCGGCGCGGAGTGGGGAGGAGGAGACGAGGGCAGAGCGAAGGAGCGGGGAGGAGTCGGCGGAGGCGGAGGGTGGGGAGGAGGAGGCGGAGGAGGAGGGGGGGAGGCGGCGGCGGCGGGGGGGGGAGGAGGCGAGGGCGGAGCAGCGGAGGAGGGAGGGGAAGACGCGAGGAAGGAGCGGCGGAGAACGACAGAGCAGTTGGAGGAGGAGGCGTGGAGATGCGGAGAACGGGGAGACGGGGAGAAGTTTCGACGCGTTGGGCACACGTTGACGCTGCCTTTTGTGAGTTGGAGAGGACGGACGTACCGTCACCAACTCCTTCTTTTATAATAGTAAAGATATGGTTGCACTAACGAGCCTGTGAGTACATGCTACGCGTGGGTCGTTAGCTAGATTCCTATGCAGTTAGTGTGTAACTTCATGAATTATGGATGTTAACTTTTGCATGAGATAGTAACTTTGCAAATGTAAGTAACTTGATGAATTACCGATGATAACTTTGTATTCAGGAGATATTAACTTTCTATAGCATTGCAATGTGAAAGTTATCATGCGAGAACTACAAGTAACTTCGTGAATTATATATGATAACCTTTTGTGCATGAGATAGTAACTATGTGCGGGTCTCTTACACCGGGTGGTTACGGTCTGACACATGCATGTATGCAGCAGGAGAGAGAAGGGAATAAGTGCACTTGATATGTGATTTTTGTTCTTGTTTACAAACTAAAAAAATAAAATAACTCTTTCATCGAAAGTCTGATCTGTGATCCGTTTGTATTATTGTGTTCAAAATTATGAGCTTAACAAAACAAGATCCATGTTGAATATATTTTAACTTTGTGAAATTCATGTCATTTTTACTACCTGACTTCCTGATGCATGAGATATTAACTTTATGAATTATAGATGATAAAACTTTATGAATTATAGATGATAATTTTTTGTGCATAAGATAGTAACATACGTGAGAACTATAAGTAAATTCATGAATTACAGATGATAACTTGATGTGCATATGATAGTAATTTTACCATAATTAATAAATGCTAGCAACCGTTCGTGGGGTGGGATGGTGGGGCAATTAACTGGTTGGGGCAGTCAGAGTCGTATGCTTATTCTACGCGTAGCTACCGAACAATACTTTTATATGTATGTATGTATGTATGTATGTATGTATATGTACGCGTGCGCGCGCGCACAAATGTGTACAACTTCCATCTCGAGCTCTGCCATGTTGCTACTTATAATACATTACATGACTGCCAATCTAAAAGCGGCTTTTGCCATCATTGTTTCTTCGTTTAACCGCCGCAATGGTGCCATTGCTTCGTCTAGCCACACCACTGCCGGTTTCATCTTACTCTTTGGCGCAGCTTAAGGGACGCTCGGTTGAGTTTATATAAATTAGCTTATGACTTTTTTATAATGTAGCTGGATTATTTTGTACTGTAGTTGCTGGTATTTTTTTGGTGTAATTAAAATTAAAAATTTTAAATATAAAAAATATTAGCACATTACAGAAATGCAAAGGAAAACAGAAAAAAGCAAAAAATCCCAAAAAAAAATCAAAAAGCAGAAAAAAAAACAAATTAAGAAGATAGAAGCCAGAAGCGTAAGCTGGCTTATATAAGCTGAAATGAGTATAGTTATTCGGCAAATAGAGATAAGGACGGCAAAATCGTCATTTTACCAAGCTCATATGTGGTGACACTTCTCTAATTTAATTACTTGTTTGCCATGCATTTTGACGGGCTAAATCCTCGGAGAAAGAAAGAAGAGCAAATTTCAGGAACCCATAGGTTTTGAGGTCTATGTGACAGAAAACTACAGTATTTTTAACATATGTCAGAATACCCTATATATTATAGTTTTATAGTTTCGTAAAATCCCACCCCCTAGCAAGTAGCAATCACCGTCGGCGCCGTCCTCCTCACCGTCGGCCTCAGTTGTTTGCCATACATTTTGGCAGGCTAATTCCTAGAAAAAAAAGAAGAGCAAATTTCAGAAACTTCTAGGTATTGTGATCAGCGTGACAGAAAATCACATACTTTTTAGCATGTGACAAAAATTCCCAGGCATTATAGTTTTATAATTTCATAAAACCTCATCCCTAGCAATCACCGTCAGCCTCAGTAGCCGTGGAACGGTTCCCTGTCACAACACTTCACCGCACCACCGTGGAATGGTTCCGTCACATCCTATTCTGACGAGCTGTTCTCTCACTAGAGCAAACACTCGATCGACCGATATTAATTGGCGTCTGGGTTTAGGCCAGGTAGTACTACTATTCATCGGCTTTTATAGAATCTATTTTTTTGATTATAACTTATAATTTAGGTTATAATTGATGATTTTTAGTTCTAACATAAGTGTTTATATGGATAAAACGAAAATTAATAAGCTGATTTAAAAAAAGTGATAAAAAAATTCATCCGTCTGTTTTTTTTAAAAATTATAAATTATAAGTTATAAACCGAAAGGAAAGGCAAGATCATCTGTCCGGCGACCATTCCCCGTTTTGGCGCGACGGCTAACTCCCATGGAACCACGCCACCTGGCCAGCCGGCCCATCACCGTGCAGTACATACGTCGACGTCGTCGTCGCCGTTGGTAGGTTGGATTCATGGGTCGCCTTATACGTCTTCGAGCGTACACCCGCCACGTCTCAGAATTAATGTTTGCTTTCCCTAAGTAGGTAGTGCACGTCAAACCTTCACGCGCGAGGGTACACCAAAGTGCCACCGTTGCATGGCAGATGCGAAAGCGTTTGCTCAATTATAGATTCATAACTAGTCACGGGTGTCCAATTACTGTAACCCTTGGATCTTAAAGCACCGTTGATGTTCCATCTATAAGTGTATATATAACGATATGACATTAGTTTTCTATAAACCTTACTATATAGAATACAAGATGATATAAAGGGAAAAAAGGGAGCAAGAAAAATCAGGTCGTCTCTCATGCAGCGGTTAATTGTAACATGAGAAATAAGATAAATTATGTCACAGAGAAATTGCCTATAGATACATATAAACAGACAATCCATTATATAAATTATCTTTAATATAATTTATATATGATATAGAGAATATTATAGATAACGATTATTTATATCATTATATATACCCTAATGCTACTCAATGTTCGTACTCATGGACCCTTTCAACATCCTAATGCTACTCAATGTTCGTACTCATGGACCCTTTCAACATTGATGATCTGTTTGCATTTTCACTTTATTTTCTACTTATGTATAAATCACCCCTATTACGCGCGCAGTTCCCTGCTGCTGAGAGCTACGCCACGTCGGCACGCCATCGCCGCCGCCCGCTGGCGGGCGAAATTTCGGTACGGTCGGGCGACCAAATTTGCGAAAAAGTCCCTGTGTTTTTCCGAAATTACGTACAGGTCCTTGGTTCTCACAAAAAGGTCCATGGAAATTTTTTTTAGCCCCTCCTTTTTGCGTTATGGCCCCCCGCGGTTTTTGAAATTACGTACGGGTCCTCGTTTATTTACGTACAGGTCCCCCGCGGTTTTTAATTTACGTACAGGTCCTCGCTTTTTTGCAAAAAAACCCTTTACCTTTCTCGAAAATACGCATATACCCTTGGATTTTTTTAAATAATCCCTCGCGATTACGGTGCCTGGCGCGGCGTGGCGCCGCGCCTTCGAGGCTAGTTTATATTGCACAGACAGCTATGTATGCTTGGTTTGCTTGTCTCAATCTTAGCGTCAATCTAAGAGCACCCTCTCTATTTTAGCCCTGAATTCGCTGGTCTCGGTTGCTCGTTTGCTGTAAATTTTGAATCTTTAAGCTTTCTCGATGTCTCGTCCGTAATGCTACTACTTACTCGTGAGCTGATAAAAAAAAAGAAAATCTTACTCAGGAACTGCTTAACCATTAAGAGCCTGGGCTTGTTCGGATAGGGAGGTTTTTGGGGAAAATATTTGAAAATAATGACACAGTCAGCTGTGGCCATGCATTTGATTTAAATTAAATTCTTGCGTAAATCATGATAACAAGAAGATGTTTTTGTTCTTGGAAATACTCCTTTTGTCGACAAATATACACCCTTTTTTATTTTCACGATCTACAATATATGTAAGACTTTGATATACAAGAAAAAATTATACATTATGGAAGTATTTACAAGATAAATCTTATGACTAGCGGTGGCAATTTCCTCGTGGGGTGGGGCCTCGCTGGGAATGTCCCCATCAGGGGCGTGGGTGATCTCCCCGTGGGGGAATGGGGATGGCCTCCACGGGGATTAGGAAAAAATAATTTTTTATAATAGATTATAGTTTTTTAATGTTGAAGATTATATTCTTTTTTTATATATTTGGACGAACACTTGAATCTATATGTTAGAATATATATTTTGAAACTATATTTTTTAAAAATATGCCTAAATAATTATAAATTAATAAATAGTCATATTATTATTTTTCAAAATAATTTAGCCGATTTTAATCCCCACGGGGATCCCGTGGGGACTGGGCATGGGTGGCAATTTCTCCCCGGTAAACCTAATGGGGATGGGGCGGGGTAGGGCTGGGCCGTAGGGACCTCCCCTGGGACCCCTCGGCTCTATTGCTACCCCTAGCTATGACATTATTTTTCATACAATCAATCTATATACTATTACAATTTTCATGCAATCAATCTATATACTATTACATATAGTCATGGTCAAAGTTTTAAAAACGGTTATAGATATGGAGGGAGTATTTTTTTCATATAGGTAATTCATAGAAGTATTTCTGACTGTGAGACCATATGGAGGTCACCCCATAATTGTGATGAGTATTTGACTTTGCTTTGCTTTGTTGTCGAAGTTTGAGTTTGATTTTGTGTCATTTGCTCTCTAGTTTTTGCTATCAGGTAGGAGTGGTTTGATCGGCCTGCAGAGGCGGATTGACCGCTGTGCGTGTGTGGTCTGACCTGTCGTGTGATGATAGTCTGACTGACCGTGTAGAGCGGTGTGAACAATTTCTATGTTAGCGGTATATTTATTCTAGAGAGATGCTCCTTGCATTGCGAGGTGTTTTTGAGTCCAGTGCGACTGGTCGTGGGTGGCGGCCCGACCGGAGGTCGTCTGGTGGTCTGACTGGCATGGTTGCTACGGTTAGACCGGTCCCTGTCATCGTGAAGTTTTAAGTCAGTTTATGACGGTCTGACCAACCTGTGATGATTTGGTTGAGTTGAGTGGGTTTCAATTGTATTAGTCATGGCTAGAGTCCATGCATTGTGGGAATCTTGTCATGGGTATATATCAAGTGGTTCATGTTTGCATTGGTTTTGCTGATGAGAGTTAAGTGCGTGTCACTTGTGCTCGAGATGGTTGATTGTTCTTTGATGTGCAGGGTGTTTGGTGTTAGTCAATGGGTGTGATGAACTTCGGTGTGGAGGTTGCTTCGAGAAGCACCGTCAAGGTCGGTGTGTGGCAATTAAGAAAACCATCCAAAATCGGTGGAGAGGTGATTTGTGAAACTGTGGTAATAGTCTAAGGTGGTTTAGGTTACATTTTGGAGGATAGAACGCCTTGTTGGGCCAAAATCGTACTCAATCTTATACTGACCCTTAAAAAAAGAAGTATTTCTGAGAAATTGTTTGGAATGACGTTGATTTTCTTGCTTTTAACCCGTATACGTATCACCGGTTTGCCAACAAGTCGCACTCAATATGCACTCGAGGCAAAACGTGTTGAGCAAAGCCGAGCTGCCAAAGTTGCTTGACTACCACGTGCCGACCGGTTAATTAAACTAATTAAAGGGGGTGGGGGTATCGAAGTAGCTCTGCGTGTATAACATCACGTACGAATCCGAGGTAGGTCTAAAGCGCAAATTTACGATTAAAATTATCCAAATTTAGGAAGTTCGATTTCCAGCAGATCTTTATCCCAGCTAATCATAGTAGCTCGATTTTAGAAATTCAAATCACAGTCACGTCGAATTCGAGCGATAATATATTTAAATCGCGCAAGATATGAACAAAAGATCTTGTAGATCACCAGCTAATATATATCAGTTGTTAGTTTACTCTCCATTCATAGATCTCACGACGTAAGCCCGTATATTTCATGACATACACACAACACTAGTTAAATTAAGATTTGCGACTAGCATCGCAACGTGGATTGCTAACTTGCATTTGTCAACTAACGGGGGACAGGAACGTGATCGGTTTAGTGATCTCAATCGAGTTGAGATGGAGGTAACGTTTCGCTTAAAATCTTACTTTAATTTCGCACAGAATTCGTGTCGTTTGCCCGGATGGGAAGCAGCTGTGAAGGGTGTTAGAAAATGGCAGTGGCAAGTACTCTTGCCGCCCTGTTGCCTGTAGGTTGGCATAGTAGCAAGCTAAAGATAAAAGCGGCAATTTAAAAGTGAATTAGAGATAAGAGAGCGACTAAGTAAAGTATTATCAGATATGCATGACCTGGACGACGTGTTTAATTACTACTTGACAGTGGTTTATTATATGTAAATGCATATATGGTGCGTCACAGGCAAAGGAGAAGGCACTCTTTTGTCGCTGAACTAGGAGACCAAGGATATACACGTGTATTCGTCCCAGTGAAGTAAAGGAAGTGTATGTAAAGTGCATCGACATTTTTATAAGGTAATAAACTGCATCGATATGTATCAGTAAGAACAGTCCCAACACGTGGATTTACGTAGAGGTCAGTTTAATATCACGCTGCCGTAACTAAAAGTTGAGTCATTGGAGGTCACTCCATTTGGTTTTGATTCTTGAGTTTTATTAAAATTTGAGTCTGGTTTGAAGCTTTTTAGTTCCAGAATTGCTGCAGATTTTAATCGGTCAGATTGGCTTGGCACAATGGTCTAACCAGCCTTGCATTGGCAGTTTGACCGATGGCTTTGAGCGATCAGACTAGTCATATGTTTTTTTTTGGAAAATAGACACCAAACACATACGTAGATGTGCTTGAGGATGTCTTTCCACCACGTGTCATTCAATTTGGAGTTCTGAGCTAAAATTAAACAGAGATTAACCGAAATTCAAAAGAGGATTTCTGGTACTCCTAAGTAATCAAACTGGCCGTTGGTTGGCGGTCTGACCAGTGTTGGGCCAGCGGTCAGACCGGCCCATACGTTTAGTGTGCTATGTTGAGTTGGGTTGAGTGTGTGTATGGAATGGAAACCATTGGTTGTGTTGTGTTGCATGATATATGATTTGGCTAACGTGAGTCAAGTACATAGAACTTGTATTCAGAATCAGATTGCTTGGTCTTTGGATGTGCATGTGGCTTGAAGAACGGTAGTGGTCAACGACAATGGACGGGACTAGGCGGTGGAGTTAAGGCCTGTGCAGTTGGGTAAGTCCGAGTGAGACTATGTGGTTCAAGCGGGAAACACAGAAGAGACAAGGATCGCGATGATGTGAGTTGGTGCATATGGTACACCAAGTAACAAGGCCGATGCATGTAAAGACGGTTCGTGGGAGTCCGAATACGTGAAGACATGATAGCTAGTCATTGGACACTATGGGCTATGTGTAAAAGCATGCGAAGATGCTTTAATGGATTGAATTGGCATTTCAGGCTATCAGAGCACTTTGGACGAGCTGCTTTCAAAATAAGAGATCGTGTACAAGGTCTAATACATGTTCATGATGAACAATTGGTACTTTGGTTGAGTTGAATTTGAATTTTGTAGAGGTTTCAGAAAATTCAGATTTTAGATTGCGTTGTCACGGTTCAAGCGGTCTAACCGCCATGGGGTTAGCGGTCTGACCAGCAAATGGGCGATGATCTGGCCGCCCTAGGGTGAGCGGTCGATCGGCCATGGACCTTTGGGAAATTGAACACCAAACACTTGTGTAGATTTGTTTGTAGATGAGTTTGCACTTGGTGCCACTGGAATTGGAAACTGGCGCTGAAACTAGGTAGAGTTTAATCGAAATTTCAAAGAGGGTGTTTTTTTGGTGCAATTAAGTTGTCATGTTGACCAGTGGTCGGCGGTCTGACTGACATGGTATCAACAGTTATACTGGCTGTAGCAGTCTTAACGGCCTGGTAATTTTGGCCAGACCAGCAGTTGGCAAATTGTTTTGTCATTTTAGGATCAGTGGTCATTGAGTGTGTGCATAGTATGGGTGCCATAGGTTGGTTATGTTATGTTGCATGGTACATGGTTCTGATTAATGTGAGTCAAGTGCGTGGAACTTGTGCTTGAGATGTTTGCTTAGTATTTGGATGTGTAGGTAGCTTGGAGAACATTAGCGGTCAATGGCAATGGACCGGGACTAGGCAGGGAAGCTGAGGTCCTTGCGGTCGTGTAAGTTGGAGGTTGGAGATGAGTTGGTTGAGTGTGGCCACGATATGGGTGCCATTGCTTAGGTGCATACATTTTGTAGTACATTGTGTGGACTAATTATGTCAATTGATGATTTTGTGTATTCTGTGGTACTACGTGATTGTTTGCTTATTGTTGTTAGTTGTAAAACTTTGAAGCTACATCATGGTAAGGCGGATAGGGCCGGGACTAAGCTAGAAGATCTTAGATCTAAAGTGGTCAAGGGATTAGGACTACGCCCAGGAGGAGCCAAGGTCCAGACAATCAGAGAGCTGCTAGAAGATGATCGAGGTGAGTAGAGTGGTTACAAGCCGGGACGACATGGAACTAGAGCGGGAGCAACCAATGGTGGACATGATGGGTAATGACAAGGTGGTCGGGACTAAGCACAGAGAGGAGCTGAGGTCTCGAACAGTTAGGGAAATCAGGTGCTGTCATGATGAGAGGGAAGGCATGTGGCGCACCAAGGGACTTGGGTCTGTTTGCAAGCAAGAATGGTTCGATGAGATCCAAACCTGTGGGAGGCTTGGCGGCAAGTAACTGGAACCACATGGACTTGAAGATGAAGCACGGGGTTGCTTCAAGACAAAGAAGCGGGAAGTTTCATGGAAAGCAGTAGAGGGGTATTTTGGCAAACTATCCAATACTAGAGAAGCGGTAGTGTGCAAAATCGCGGTGTGGCCTAAGTAGTTTGGGTCATGGTTGTGTTGAAAATATGAAGTGAATCAAGTGTTGATTCACTAATGGATTAACGGGTGTGTGTGCTTTGGGAAACATGCATATGTAAGTGTAAAACCCGGTATGGTGTTGATTTATCGGGTTAGCCCATATAAATAGATGAAACCCAACTAGAGATGCTAGTTAGGATTTTTCTTGCGAGCCTCCATATATAATGAGGGAGAGATGTGGCTAGGGTTAAGGTTTTGAAAGAGTTCATGCCTAGCCTTGTGAGGGGTTAGGATTCTTAGAGAGACCTTGTGGGAGATGTGAGAAATTCTTGTCGCTGAGATTTTTGTCATCTTCAGACTTTGTGTGTGGCTATGGAGTAGTTATAAATATTCATCTCCATGTATCAATAGAAATCAAAATTCGGCCAAGTCTTTCTCTCTTTGCTTAAGTGATAAAATCTTGACTTGGTTTGGTTTTTTCGTGCTTCCTCTTCTCCTCTTGATCTTGTTTTGTACCGGAGATGTGTAGGTGATGAACATGTCCCTTGGAGACCAGATCTAATCTATCTAGACACTTATTATATGCAAGTCCTTGTGTTTGCCTGGTTTTCACTCAAGAAAGGGTGATTTTGGGATTTTGGTCTTGTAGCTATTTTAGCTTGAGTTCATATTGTGATCTAGCTTCCTATGATATATGAGAATCTATCTAAGATCAAGAACTCATGAGCAAGAGTAGATCGTTGTTTCTCTCTTTTGCCCGATTTTGGTCAAATTTCCTTCAAATGAAAAAATATATCAGAACTTTGGCTATGATTTTATTGATAGTTGATTGGAACATGTTGTTAACATCTTAGAGAAAGTACATACCAAACATCAAGTGAATTGGAGCCTTGGTTTGGAGTTGGATCAATTTATAGTTTTAGCCTAGTTTTGGTGCAGCAGTGCTTCAAAAGCCAAATGGTCCCAACCTTCATTTGTTATTTCAACATATTTGGTTGGTATAGGTTCTTAAGGTCATAATTTGGCCTTGGTTCAAGTTTCATGTCATTTAGAGCTGTGGATCAAAAGTTTTATCAATTTTTGGATTCGAAATATTGCTAAAAATTTGTTATGTCCTGAGAGGAGTGGTTAGGCCGCCCCTTAGAGGTCATACCCCCCTAGGCCAGTTAGACCACCCTATACACTACGGTCAAATCTCCCAGGCAAATTTTGGTCCGTTTGGCTCAATTTTTCTTGAATCTTTCTTTGTGGGTGATTGGTCTCTGATCTTCATAGCTTCTAGTAGCTATTGGATTGAAGAGTTTTGCTTTCTCTTTTGAGGAAAATATTTGGAAATGCTTTTAATCATGTTGGCTCCTATTCACCCCCTCTACTCATCATTCTTGGCCCTACAACTTCTTTGTGGTAGTTGCGCTTCTTTGGCTTGGTATCCAGAGGTGGTGGAGGCTTGTGGTATTCCTTCTCCTCATTACCCTTGAGCTTAGTGTAGTAGGCTCTAATGTGGTTGACATCATCATACTCGAATCATTAGATAGGACCTCCTCCTCCCCTCCTCTTTCTAATCCTCACTATTTTTAACGCTCTAGTAAACTTGGTGAATAGGAGGGCTATGTCATCCTCAGTAATCTGCTCAAGCTGATCATCACTCATAGCATACAAGGCAAACAAAAAGAATTTAAAAGAAGTAGATTCAACTCGGCCAGAAAAAGAACTCTTAGTAGGATCAGTCACAAGAGCCATCTATTGCGACTTGTTCTTGCGAGAGAGCAAGATGATCTCATGAGTCTTCAACCTTGAATAAAGCATATCCAAGGTGAGCTCGCTCAAGATAGTAGTGTCATTGATGGAAGTAACTTTTATCTCCCAAATCGAGAAGTCCAAGGCTCTAAAGACTTGATATGCATTTTCAGGGTCGTAATAGACCACACCGACAGCACACAAGCTACTAAGGATCTTGTGAAAGCGAGCCAGGAACTCATCCAATGACTCTCTAGGTCAAATTTCAAACTTCTAGTATTCTTTTTTAAATTTATTCTGACGCACCTCTTTGCTAGCTATAGATCCCTCATGGTAATCATTTAGAGTCTCTATTATATCACGTGCCAGAGCGAGATGAGACACACGGTCAAACTCATTTCTACTAAGTCCTTGAATTAGGAGGTTTCTAGCCTTGTTGTTTGTCTCCACATCTGGAAGATTTGCTGGAGTGATCTGATCATTGGTAGGGACAATATAGGAATTCTTGACTTTTTCCCAGATTGTATAGACTTGAGCCTAAATGTATGTAACCATCCTTGCCTTCCAATATGGAAAGTTAACCCCATCAAAGACGGGGTGACTTGGTGGAATACTTGTCTGATGCCATGGCTCTTAAGACCAAATAGGATCTATGAGGAAGAGCATAACCAAGCTCTGATAGCCTCTCGGGATAAAACTTAAATCTCAAGAACTTGCTCAATTCTCATCAAAACACTTTCAAGTATTACATGATACTTTTTCAAGGCATTACGAACCTCAACCAATCAAGAATAACAAGGTTTTTGGGCTCGAGTTCCCTGAATCTAAGAGAATCAAATCTAAGGCACAAGAGCACTAAAAATTCTAAAACTCAAATTACTTCTTACTCATGAGGATTAAGGCATGAGGTATTTTAGATCTATTATCACATGTCCTAGCAAGATAATTTAAGCAAGAGTTTAGACCAAAACACCCACGAACACAAATTCACATATATAGTTCAAGAAAATCCAAGCAAGAATGCAAACAACAACATAGACAAAGCTTTGATCTATTCCCAGTAGAGGATGAAGTTTATATATCTATGGATGATTACAAGATGTAGCCAAACCCTTTAGGGATTGATCCACTTCGCAGTTCTAGCTCTCCTTACCTAAACCACTTCTCCATTGCACCTCCCTGTGCCATGGGTTGGATCAAGGCACCAACCTGGTATTTGGTCAACTGCCAAAATACCCCCAATGAAGCTTCTAAGCACCTTCTCTTGACTTCGTCTTCATCTTCACCTCAAAACATCTCCACATGCTTTAACACGTTAGTGCCTAATGAATATTCGTCACATCTTCATACATTCGGTCTCCCCAAACCGTCTCTATGTGCATCGGTCTTATCACTTGGCGCACCACATGCACCAATTCATGATCCTTGTCTTCTTTGTGCTTTCCACTTGAGCCACATAGCCTTACCCGGATCGAAGCTTCTAAGTATTCAAGGTCGAGACTTTCACAAGTTTTTCGACCACGTTGTATGCTCCGACTTGCTGCAATAAGCGGTATCAGAGTGAGAGTAGTGGTTGATCCTGCCACGATGTCAGAGCATGAAGCAAGATCTCCATCATGGTCACCACCACCACCAAGAGCACGCGTCCATGAAGACGACAATGGGAGTGGCAATGGAGGCCACGAGGGTCGTGGTGTAGTGTGTGGTGAAGGAGATGGGTGGCACAGTGGTCTACCCCATGCTGACGCGCATAAACTACGATGATTGCTCCCTCCTAATGAGGGTCAATTTGCAGGTACAACGACTCTGGGAGGTGATTGAACCTGGAGACGCCGTCGACTACCGCGACGACCACTTGGTGTTGTCAGCAATCTTACGTGCTGTGCCGACCGAGATGTTGGCGACTCTTACCATCAAGAACACGACGAAACAAGCGTGGGATGCCGTGAAAGTAATCCTTATAGGTGCAGAGCGCATGCACGAAGCCAAAGTGCAAACGTTGTGCTCGGAGTTCGAGTCCATGAAGTTCAAGGATGGAGAGACCATCAACGACTTTGCGATGTGGTTCACCGGGCTTGTCAACAACCTTAATCTTCTCGGTGATAAGATTGATGATGAAAGGGTGGTAAGGAAGTTTCTTCGTGTTGTTCCCTCATGGTACTCGCAGGTCGCAATTTCTATCGAGACACTTGTCGACTTCAAGTCAATCTCCATTGAAGAGCTGACGGGATGGCTCAAGGTTGTGGAGAAATTCTACGACCTGGAGGGTGAAGCCGACGTCCAAGGAGGGCAGCTACACCTCGCGGAGGAGGAGTGGCTCGTCTGACAGAAGAAGGAGCACAGTGAAAGCTCTTCTAGTGGCGAGAAGAAACGAGGTGGTGGTGGTGATCGACACCGCAGAAAGCAACGTGATCGTGGGCATGGCAATGGTTGCCACGACAGTAGAGATTTTATGTCGTCTGCTAACAGCCGTGACATGACGAAGGTCATGTGTTACAATTGTAACAACTACGGATTTCTTGAAGGACTGCCGCAAGCTACGTCGTGAGCGTAAGGAAACGACGAACCTAACGTAGGTGCAGGACGACACACCAGTGTTGCTGATGGCTGAGCATTGCGAGCTTGCTCAGATAGCCATCGACACAACACAAGTTGTGTAACTCAATGAAGAAAAGGTGGTGCTAGTCGATTCAAGTGACAACGAGTGGTACCTTGACACGGGAGCGAGTAACCACATGATTGGTGACAAGAACATGTTCACCTCGCTGGATGATCACATGAAAGGCAAGGTGAAATTCGGGGATGGCTCAACGGTGGACTTCTGTGGAAAAGGCTCTGTGTTGTTTCAATGCAAAAACCAGGACGGAGGTATACTACATCCCTCGACTATGGCCTAACGTCATTAGTCTTGGCCAACTTGAGGAGGGTGGACGCAAAATTGTAATCGAAGACGGTGAGCTGAGCATTTTCGACTAGGAACGAGTGCTACTGTCATGGGGGCGTCGATCAAGAAACAGATTGTACACTCTTGGTCTGAATCTGATCGCACCCGTATGCCTGTATGATCATCTTAGCTTTCGAGCCCTAGACGACCCGAGCGCAAAGAAGATGGTCGAGGGGGTGTCCTTCATCGAAAGACCGCAACAATTCTATGACGGGTGCACACTCGGCAAGCAGCACTAAGCGTCGTTCCCATACGCCTTGAAGTACCGTACCGAGCATGGCCTTGAGCTGGCTCACAATGACTTATGCGGCCACTACTTCTTGCTGATCGTGGACGATCATAGCCATTTCATGTGGCTCAAGGTGATAAAGACGAAGGACGAAGCAATCAAGTTCCTTAAGAATGTCAAGGCCATCACCGAGAATGAAATCAGCTTCAAGCTAACGGCATTTCAAATTGATCGAGGTGGGGTGTTCAACTCCATCGACTTTAATGACTATTGCGATGAGATGGGCATCAGGCGGTATACGACTGCACCATACTCACCACAACAAAATGACATCATGGAGCACTAGAACCAAATGGTTGTGGAGATGGATCGCAGTATGATGAAAAGTATGGGGATGCCTACCATGTTTTGGAGTGAGGCAGTAAAGACGGTGGTGCACATCCTGAATCATCCACTATTTTCGAACATTTGGATGTGTGGCACACGTCAAGAAGGTTGGTCCTACCGTCACCAAGTTCTCTGACCGCTCCACGCCAATGGTGTTCATTGGATACGAGGAGGGCTCAATTCGGTCACAAAGAAGCTCCATGTGACACGTGATGTCGTGTTCCATGTGACAAGTACGACGTCACAAGTGACATTTTAGTGGACGTCGATCGCACTAAGTCTTCGACAACGACGAATACGCCTGTGACTCCACGGGCGGCAGAACCAATCCAACCCACAACATCGTCTAGAGCTATGATGCAGTGGGCAACACCACTGACTGGTAGATCGCATGATTCCAAAGGTATGCCTCTAAGGTATCACACGGTGTCAAATATTTACGACACAACTGAAGTGGTGCAAATCGATGACACAGAGCCTGCTGATAAAGTCATGGAGTATGGTGACCTCTATCTCCTTGCTGCAGAGGAGCCCGCGAGTGTACAGGAGGCGCTCTCGGACATAGCATGGAAACAGGCCATGAACGAAGAGTTGAAGTCCATATATGATAGCAACACTTGGTAATTCACCACACTCCCTACTGGTCATCGAGCAATCGAGATCAAATGGGTCTTTAAGGTGAAAAAAGATCCTCAAGGTAACATTGTTAAGCATAAAGTTTGTTTAGTTGCAAAAGGATATGCTGAGTGATAGGGGGTGGACTTTGACGAAGTATTTGCACCAGTGGCTTGCATTGATATAGTGCGAGTGCTGATCGCACTGGCGACACATGACGGCTGGCAAATACATCATATGGACGTAAAGTCTACATTCTTGAATGGTGATCTGGTAGAGGAGATGCATGTTCAACAGCCTCTAGGGTACATCGACAACAAGCACAAGAACGGTGTGCTAAGGCTACGCAATGCCTTATACATGCTGAGGTAGGCACCGCAAGCCTGGAACTCAAAGCTGGATGCTACTTTGGCATCGCTCGGGTTTACAAGAAGTCCAATCAAGCATGCGGTATACCAGCGGAAAAAAGGCAACACGTTCTTGCTCGTTGGGGTGTATGTCGACGTCCTCAAACGTCAATGACACTATCAAGTTCAAGGCCCAGATGAGGGAACTATTCAGCATAACAGATTTTGGTTTGCTAAGTTATTATTTGGGCATTGAGGTCAAGCAAGAAGACAGGAAGATCACGCTATCACAGAGTAGCTATGTGTGCAAGATTTTGAAAGCAGCAAGAATGGCACGGTATAATCCGTGCTCAATACCGATGGAGAACTAGCTGAAGTTGAGCAAGAAAGATGGCAGTGCCGCCATCAATGCCACTGAGTGCCGCAGCATTATTGGAAGTCTTCGCTACCTTGTGAACACGAGGCCAGACATTGCTTATGCCGTGGGAATTGTTAGCAGGTACATGGAGTCACCAATGTCATAGCATTTGGCCGCGGTGAAGCATATTCTTTGCTACGGGAGAGGCATGACTAGATTCGGGTGCTGTTACATGAGGGCAAGCACGCCGGATCCTGAACTTGTTGGATATAGCGACAGTGACTTGGCGCGCGATATAGACGACTGCAAGAGCACCACGGGTACAACATTTTTCCTTGGTGCAAATTTGATCACTTGAGTGTCACAGAAGCAGAAGATCGTGGCGCTATCCTCATGTGAAGCAAAGTATGTTGCGGTAGCAATAGCAGCATGCCAAGCAATCTGGCTAACTCAACTCATTAGAGACCTAATGGGTGTGGAGCCGAAGAAAGCAAAGCTACTCATGGACAACAAGTCGGCAATTGCTTTGTGTAAAAATCCTGTGCACCATGATCGCAGAAAATACAATGATATGAGGTATCATTTCATTCGCGACTGCATTGAAGATGGAAAGTAGATGTGGAGCATGTTGGCACAAATGAGCAGCTGGCTGACATTCTTACGAAGGCTCTCGGTCGTGTCAAGTTCATCGAACTAAGGCAAAAGATCAATGTGGTCGAGGTGAAGTCAGTGTGCCATGGTTAGGGGGTGATTTGTTGGACTTCATCACGTCGCACCTACAGACGTTACAGTAGTCTTAGTCGTACTGTATTAGTGTGTGCGTTAAGTGAGTTAATGCGTGTGTTAAGAATATTATTGTGTGTATTTTGTAACTTCATGAATGTCATTGTAACACTCCAGGACCCACATTACCCTGGGATGCCATTAAAACCACTCCACAACTAGCCAAATTACAAGATAAAATAATCTGGCAACAATTCCTAAACAAGATAGGATAAGCGGAAGCATAATCAATTAAGCGAAAGAGAATAGTGATAATCAATTTAATAATTTAAATCAACCTCCAACAATCTAACCAAAGAATAGTTCATAAGTTTAACACTATTAAGTTAAAGTAAACATTGACGAGATAGCTAGGCAATAGACTAGAATCACTTTGTCTTTATTACAGTATAAATCTATGATCCAAATGCATTATTGTGGTGTCGCTCTACCCTTTCCATGCATGCTCAATGATCACCTGTAAGGGGGGAAACAAGGGTGATATAAAAATCTCAGCAAGCAAACTATTTAACAGGCTAATTAAACTACAACAGTTTAATCATCAACATTTTATTTTCCACAATGACCACATTTATATCATCAACCTCAAATCACCACCAACAACGGTAAAACAATAGCAAATAAATCTTGTTTGACAACTTTAAAACCTCAACCACGACCAAAGACAATAAAGCATATGTATGATTTACTTCATTACTTTATTGTTTCTCACATCCACAACTGCTATCAACAATTACTACAAGAGAAAAGAATCTCATGCCACAATCACAACCCCTATCATACCACAAGGGACAAACCCAATTCCACGACCACTGCCAAATTCCTCATACCACAAGTAGCTCACATGAGCCAATTCCACATTACAACTATGAAGTTGTATATTCCACATTACAATTAAGAAGTTGTATATTCCACATTGCAACTATGAAGTTGTACATTCCACAAAATAACTTCACCACATTACATTGCATAGGTATGTAAATGATCTTTCCACAATGCAATGTATATGAATGCGTATGCTCCACAGCACCCTTACCCAACAAGGTAAGAGTGTGCATCGTATTACAGCAATATACGATGATGTACCGGTACGGTCGCGGCTAGGTGCGGCGACATCCACATATGCAAATGTCATGATATGATATGAATGATATGATAATCATAAACCACATGAATTCCAACCACAAAGGAGCATCAACATGCTCACAACATATCCACAACCACATATCCACCACATATTTGTTTTCATATTCCGCTTTAGCACACTAAATAAATTTCCACATGATTACGAGCAATTTATCCAAACATATCAATTGATCAATAATTACTACCATCACAACCACAAGTATTCACTAAGAATACTACCACTTAGACCACAATATACTCGTAAAGTTTTCTACCCCACAACTATATTGATTCATCAAGAACAATTCCGTATATCCACAATTAAACCATCAAGATCATAAACAATTGAATTCTTAAAAAAATACTACCATCTGGACCACATTAAGGAAGCATGTAACAAAGACATAGCACCTCAAATTAAGACGTAGCACAACCGCTACGTTTACTTGTCTCAACCGTTGAAGCGAAGCAATCACGTGCGCTCAGGAGCAAAACCACCTGTCCAAAAGGTATCTCTCAGCACAATTCTACAGCATAGTAAACACGACTTAAGAAGTAAAGACGTCGCTAGAACCCCGAACCCACACATACTCCGCCCAATGATTCAACAATCTACCCACTGCAGCAGCGCTGCTTAATATTTTTGTATCTTTAAAAATATTAATTCATTTACAACAAATGATATACCTATGGATTCCTCACTTAAATGCCTTTATTTTTCATGTAGATTTGAGAGACCATGTGGTGGTCATCCCATGTGTATGATGAGTAATTGACATCAGTTTAGGAAAGTCGAGTTTGAGTTGGTTGGTTCGGACCATGTCGTTGCGGGGTGCAACGGGCTCGGTCGGACTTGGTCAAACCTGGTCAATAGGATTAGGATGATTATTCTGATGATTTGACAGGTTTGGACTTAATATTGTGTCACTGATACTATTTATGCTTTCATGTGTCGAGCGGTGATATTTGATGTGTTTCTTGTCTGTGTTGGCTACAGGACGTCGAGGTGGAGTCGTGACGAGACACGAGGTGACCGGACTAGACACAGGCGGTGTCTAGGTCAGAATGGTCGGATGTGTCGAAGACGGCGGAGATTCGATGTGGTTGCGAGGCGTACACGACAAGGAGCGCGGAAACTTCCCGGAAGGTGCAGGAGGGGCGAATCGGTAAATTCGCAAGGCTGCACAAGCGGGAGACGGCTCCGTTAGGGTTTAGCCGGCGTAACGGGTTGAAGACCCGTTAGCCAAGGGCTATAAATAGGTGTTGGGGGGCTGCATACCCCCTTGAGGGTTTTTGTGCATTTGCTCTCCATTTTGTGTGTGTTCCTCCCAAGTAGCATGTGAGGCTCTTGGTGTTCTTGAGGATTGAGAGGGAGAGGATGGATTGAGAGTCTTGTAACCATTCCAGTTGTTTGATTTTCTTGCGTATGTGTGTAGTCTTGTTTGATGAAAGGGCTGTGAGAACTCATATGAATCATTCATGTCTTTGACTCTTTCTTGAGTGCTATCTTGTTCATGTTTGTGTTCTTCTCATAATCTTTCAATCCTTCAGTCTGCAGTTTGGTTCCTTGAAGCTTATTTGATCTGGCTCTCTCTCTCTAGTAAACAACCTTGTGAAGTAGTTCATCTCAGCAGCAGCGAGATTGCTCCTTGGGCTATAGTTTCTGTTTTCTGGATTGTCTGCAGTATTTCCGTTCGGCATGAGCTCAGTTCAATCAGTTTTCCTATTCTCGGTAGCAGATTCAGCACTTACAGTTTCTAGCCAGCAGCCCCTCATACTTTCGATTGGGTTTAAATCTTTTTGGTTGAATGTCTGCGCTGCTTTGTATTCAGCGTGGACAGGCTGCTACTTGTGATTTTCATGACCATTTCTGTTCTTGTTCAGGTCTGCTCAGTCCAGCTCAGTCTGATTGCTTTTCTTCTTTTCAGATTTTGCTTTTCCTTTTATGCCTACTTTCACTTTAGGTGTTTGCAGTTATCGTTTATGAGGTATCTAATCTCATCTGTTTTCAGTCATGTTTGAACAGCAGCATGTGGCCTTTTGAAAGTTTCGGCCAGCAGCACCGTTTGGTGGAAATCAGCAGTATTGTTCCTATTTTCGGTTTGTGTTGCCCAGACAAATTTCTTTCTATAGCCGATTAGCTCTTTTTGGTTGTACTCTCTAGTCCCTTGGGTCCTTTGCTATTTGGACTAAAAGCTCTGATCTTTTGGCCTGAAATCAGCAGCAAATAATCAACAATCTGAAGTCCTACAGTCCATTTTCATGTGTTCGGCTATTTGGACTCCAGTTCATTTTGTTCAGGCTTTTCTCTCTGCTCTGTGATTCGGTTCAGTTTTAAGCTTTCATGTTTTAGTGCTTTTCTTTTTATTCTCTTGCTGATCTTTGACCATTTTGCATGCAGATCAAACGGCATTATTTTCAGCTGAAACTTTTACTGGTTACTCTCTGTTTTATGCTGAATTTATTAGTATCGCATGCATACCAGTTTTCAGCAGAATTAATTTTCTGTGAGTTGCTTCGTTCTGCATCTTTTGAGTAATCAGTGTACGAATTCTCGGGGGCGATTTTAAAGAGAACGACATTCACCCCCCTCTGCCGTCATTTCGGTCCAACAAGATTGCATATTTTTATTTTGATTAACTTAAAGCACAAAACAGAGAAAGTTCTCTGTTCTAACAGTCTGGACAGCAAGGTTCTAACGCGTCCCAACCACAGTAAAAGGATCCAAAAAATATAATTTTTATACATCAATTATATTACTAAATTCCCTACATTTTTCTAAGTTGTGACCAAAATCATAAAAATCATTTACTACCCCTAAATCACACTTGAACAGCAGTCTGTCACAATCTGCTCCCCTAACAGACAGCGGTATTCCCAACCCTGCTACACCCAGATACCACGACTAAAAATTCTGAAAAAAATACAGAAAATGGGTCTCGAAGTCCTCTAAAATTTTCGTTTGGGAAAGATCCGCAGAAAAAAACGTTTCATGAGTCTAAACCGCGCAAACAGACGCGCTGCGTGAATCGATCTACAGGCAGACATCAGATAATTTCTAATCGGGCAATCAATCTATTAATTCCCTTCAAATTCCGTGCCAAGAACCCTAATTACTCTACAAAACAAAGGGTTTGAGATGAGAAAAAATTGCCTAAATGATCCCTTGGGATCACCCCTCTTCTTTCCTTCTCTTCTTCTCCTCCTCTTCTTCTTCCTTCTCTTCCCTTTGTTCTCCTTCCTTCACATTTCTCCTTGGCACCAATGGCAGCAGCTGTTTTGGGAAGGGGGAGACACAATTCTGGATGGGGTGCGACCAAGGGGTGGGGTGACGGCCAAGGGGTGGGAGAGGGGAAGGGGGTGGCTAGTTTAAGGGGGGTGCGGCCACCCCTTGGGCCTTCGGCTCAAGGTGGTCGATCCACTCTCCAGGCAGCCCACTCCGAGGTTTTTATTTAATTTATTTTATATTGTTCCACAATTTTTATTTTTTCCTTCCCGTGATTTACCCAAAAACCGACGACTTCGCGATTATTTTAAAAAAACTTACGCCGTAACGACGTTCAGGGTATTACAGTCATGAATAGCTCGGACGTGGGATGGTACGTTATGAAGAGCTGGACGTGGCGGGTATGTCGGGTCAGTTACTTCTTTTTCACAGTATAAAAGATCAACGGAGAAAACACCGCAAACCAATTCAGAGGGGTGGCATAAAAACTGTTTGTCTCTTGAGATCACCGTTCTCCATATAGTCTAGGTATCCATGTGTGTTACAGACATCCCCGTGTGCTTCGTGGTTGTACACGAGTGTCTTTTTGGTTGTACACGAGTGCCTTCGCGGTCGTAAGAGTACTGCTCACCAAATACTATATCGGATCACTATTCTACGAGCACTGTAGCAGAGAACTGTTCTACGAGCACTATAGCAGAGTGATGTTCATCCGAACAGTTCTTTTGAGTACTCACGGTCGAAGTCTCCAAGTACTCACAGTCAAACTCTTTCGAGTACTCATGGTCGAAGTTTTCGAGTACTCAGAGTCGAGTTTTTTACAAATTTTTCAGCCACATTATATGCTTCGACTTGCCGCAACATCGTTCACCCTCCACTGGCGCCGGAGGAGCTCGCTCTCGGTGGTGGATCCCGAGGCGGAGGCGGAGCACTACGAGGGGTCAGCGACGTTGAGAGTGCAGTTTCCATCCAGCTCGGTTGAGGTGCCGCAACAGGAACGAGAGCTCTCTTTCGAGTACCTGGTTTGTTTGTGCAATGTACGGTACTTGTCTTGTACGAGGCGTATGGATGGATTGTGCCGGTTCAATTTGAATTAAAATAGCTTATCGTAACAAATTTACCGGTCCAAAACAGTTCAATATATTCTCGCAGAATTTAATAAGAATCCGCTCAAAGAAAAGAATGGGTCTGTTTTTTCAGCTTATGGTTATGGATTATAGTTTTTGACTAAATTTTTTGAATTTTAGACTGTTCATGACAGATATTACAAAGAGATACTCGCTTTTGATTTTGGCTGGTACAGATGTTAGGCTTTAACGTGTACTATAATTAATTTATAAATCCTATCTTAAGAAAATATTTCGTTTGAAAGTTAGATATTGTAGTAAAAAAAGCTAAAAGCCATTTTTTGAAGCCGCAAAATAACTACCCCTTTATCTATTGGATCATGCATTTACTGTTCATCAATTTCTTTTTTAAAAGGAAAGCATACGATTTTGCGAACTTTAATGCAAGCCTATGACAAGTGGCCTCTTCCCCTAAAAAAGGTGGGCTTTTTATGAACGGGCAGGGCCTAAGAAGCCGATCGGAAACGTCTCTTGGCGCGTACATACCTTGGCTTGGTTTTGTCCATCCGATTCGCGTCCTAGGATTCCTCGTCACCATGGTACTTGATCGGCGCTCAGCCACTAAACATTTCCGTTTATCAAAGTCCCCCTTTGAGACGGTAGATTCTCGTTCTAACCCATCTCTCGCGCGCGGGAGCATGTTAAGTGATGTTTTTTTGTCGGTATATATAAAAGGGCACTTACTTTTCCTTTTTAATAACAAATGGACAAAACATACAGTTTGTGGTACAAAATATGGCACACGAATCATATACTTGTCGAGTCAAATTTTTTGCTTGATTCCGACCCAAGTGGGTTTGTCCCATTTTAATTACCTAGAACAATGCCCCTAGAACTGTGTCTTAGATATCGACCGCAGTTTTGCATTGGTGTATATATAATGGTGTAATTCTAGACGATGATCAGAAGGCTCTCCATGTCGACTCGTCCATTTCCAGCTGCTGAGGCTGCCGATCGCATTCCATGTCCACCTTCGCCACCGAACTTCCGAACAAGGCATCGCCTCCGACGTCTCGCGGCCCCACGAAGACGGTGCCGAGAAGCCCCGACGGCGCTGCCCAGGGGAGCATGGCGGCTGCTGCGGCCGCGCCCTGGTTTGCCGTCGCCAACTAGCTCATGTACGCACCCACGTCGAACCTGTGGCCGAAGTTCTCGCCGGCGCCGGCGCCATGGCAGAGAGCGCCGGAGGAGCTCGACGACGTGTGCGCCGCGGCCGGGGTGAACCTGCCGAGGATGGAGGAGACGTCGAGCTCTCCGAGATCGCCGAGGGAGGCATTGGTGTCGTTGCATGGGGAGTCCATCGTGGGGCTGCCTTGTGGTGGCCTCATCTTCGCGGTTTGACACTTCTTGAACACCCTGCACACCACCCATTCCTCCTTCCAACCAAAATAAAAAAGAACATCTCACAAATTTGCAACGTATCACATAAGAACTTCGATTCTTCCAACAAAAACATTTCGCTCTCTGTAAAAGAACATTTCCTTGCAGCATTGCTCAGTAACCAGTTTAAGAGAACTTCTTCCAACAAAAATATTTCACAAGTTCAAGTTGCAATACTATTTCTTAAATTAAAGTGCTACCTTGTTTGGTTTGTAGGGAAACTTGTTCTGGAGCCTATACTCGTGCATGACCCAGCTGGTCTTCTCGCCTTTGGGAGCTCTCCCCCTGTAGAAGACTAGGGTTTTCTTCATACCCACAAGCATGGCACAGTGGAAGATCTCCTTGTCTTTGCCAGTGGTCTTCCAGTAGCCAGAGTCGGTGGCACGGTTGGTGCGAATGCCGGTCGGGTATTTCCGGTCGCGCATGCTGAAGAAGTACCACTCTTTCTCCCCCATGCTAGCTTTGCCTAGAAATTAATTAAGTGGCATCCATATATACGTCATTAAGCAGTATGTGAACAATGTACCACTACTACAGAAAAGGTCATCACAGACGGTTTTGTGAACCGTCTGAATTTATGGGTCAGTGATAATCGAAGGTTATCACAGACGGTTGTCGAACCGTCTGTGATACATCAATATCACAGACGGTTTATAACTGAAAACCGTCTATAATATTGATATATCACAGACGGTTTTTAGTTACAAACCGTCTGTGATATTGATACATCACAGACGGTTTTTAGGTACAAACCGTCTGTGATATATCAATATCACAGACGGTTTGTACCTAAAAACCGTCTGTGATGTATCAATATCACAGACGGTTTTCAGTTATAAACCGTCTGTGATATTGATGTATCACAGACGGCTTGTAACTAAAAACCATCTGTGATGTTCTTTTCTACCCTAAAATCTATTTCTGTTTATTGGCTAGCCTTAGGAAATGCTAGCCGTACCCTCTGAAACAAGCAGATGAACAAGTATATGTATACATACAATTCAGATCTCACACGGCTCTTGTAAAAGTAGACACGCTATTAATATACTCTTCACTCACACGGCTCGCGGCATACATCCAGCTTCGGTCCTATGTTATGTACATATATAACAACTCAGTATTAAAAATTAGATTAACTAATTATTACTACATATATACCGGCCACATGTATTATATTGAGGCTTAATTTGCTAGTTCAATTCATATTATAAACACAACAGCTATTATATAACCAACAATTTTGCAAATTAACCATCTTCAATAACACTCACCAATTACTTAGATCTAAATTGTAATGCAATTAAAGAAAAAATAAATTTTCTTACTAACCATATCTAGCGAGCTAGCTACCAGGAAAGTATGAATGAATCTTCAAAGCTCAATCTCTGCCTCTTCCCACCAAATTAACTGGCCTGAAATCGCCTAGCTTGCCTCCTGAGCGAAAGAGTGCGTAGCAGTGGCTAGATCTGCATCGAAATGAAGACAGATGCGGTCTGAGCAGCGCAATAAATGCTTAGTGGCATTATCACAGACGGTTTTTAATTAAAAACCGTCTGTGAATTATCGCAGACGGTTTTTCTGCGATAACCAGCTTATCACAGACGGTTGTTTATTAAAAACCGTCTGAGACGCCGCCAACACAGACGGTGCTCAAATTAAAACCGTCTATGATAATGCAAAGTCAGCACGTATCTCTTGTGTTTCGTGTAACGTATCTCGATCGTTATACGAAGCGTCTATATCATTAATGTTTAGTATACGAACCATCTATATCATTAATGTTTGGTATACGAACCGTCTGTGCTAAAGGTTAAATATGCGCGCCTAATCCAGGTCTTTTACGTACATACGTACTGTCCTCTAGCTACTCATCTTCTTCTCCAGAATTCTCAACGTACGTACAATATGGATTCTACTATTCTTGTGATCATCTCCTTCCTCTCATCTGTTCATCAAGAGTTGTTCGGCCGGAATCTTACACAGGCGGCCAGCAATTTACATCTGGTGCAGCTTCTCTAGACACGCCCTGCTCTCCTTCCTCGACTTTCTTGCATCCATCAGCTCGACTTGATCATCCGCCATCGACGGAGGCGTCTCGCTGCCGCTCAAGAAAGGGAAACAGCCCTCACCCTGGTTCTTATACACAATATGCACAAAGCGGAAGAAGCAATTGTGGCATTGGAGAGACTGATGGATAGCATTGCCGATCAAGCAGAAACGACAGATTCTGAGGAATCTTATAATGCTATCCTCTACGAGATTATGAGCTATGCTACTCATCATTTGCCCATGCTGGAGGAGTAAGTGCTGAGGACAAGGACAATCTTAACGGCGTTCGAGAACTCAGCGGCTCCTCCAAGTCCCAAAGTCGAAGAAGAAGCGTACGAAGCCCAGAAGATTAGAATCTGGGAATCTCTTTATCTCTGCGACTTTTGTAATAAATTTGCCTCGAATTGAAATTAGTAAATTTGCCTTTTATTTATGATCTTTTGTCTCTGTAGTTATGTTATTATCATTATCACGGACGATTTTTTATTACAAACCGTTTGTGATAATGCCAGATTATCACAGGTGGTTTTTAATACAGACTGTCTGTGATACTAAAGTATCACGGACGGTTCATAGGTAACAACCGTCTGTGATACTCGTTTTCTCCGACGCCGCCTACACAGACAGTGTCCAAATTAAAATCATCTGTGTTAGTGTCGGTCACAGACGGTTTGACAAAACCGTCTGTGATTGGCCGTCTAGTATTAGGCTTTCTGTAGTAGTGTACGTGCATGCAGATACAGGCACTGCCAAGGCCCAAGAGACAAGAGTAACTGATAAATCGATCTTGATCGGTCCACATGCAGTGCAAGTGCGACGACTAAGTCAAATAATACGTAGGTGTAGATCAATTAATGCGTGCGTAACAGTAGTAGTAGGGACCTTAATACTGTATGTAATGATCGAACTAGGTCCAGGCATACTACCAACTAGCCCCGTAAGCGCGGCGCCACGCCGTGCTAGCCATCGTGTGGACCGAAGTAAAAGAGACGAAAATTCGTGAGACGTTTCTTAAAAAAAAATTGAGGACGTATGCGTAATTTCGAAAAAACCAAAAGACTTTTTCGCAAGAAACCAAGGGCCTGTAAGGACCTGTACGTAACTAAACAAGGACCAATACATAATTTTAGAAACTACGGGTTGCTATCGGTGAAGTGGAGGGTTTTTTTCAGAAAAAAAACTTGGCAGGGACTTGTTTGTGAAAAGTAGGGACCTGTTTACGAGAACGGAAGACCTCTACGCGATTTCACAAAGTGTAGAGACTTTAGCGTAAAAGAGGTGACGTGGCAGCCCTCCCCTGCCGGAGAGTCCCCGGATGTAATATACGGAGTATTCCCACCAAATCATCAGAAACGAGATAACTAAGGTCCAAAAGTACGTAGCGAAGATGCAAGCAATGCGCATCAATTCCAGTTAATTTTGTCCTGCACACAAAATGAAGTGTACTTTTCTTGGAACGAGCAGAGAGAATGAGAATATAATCAGCGCATTGCATGCGCACATCAAACTCAATTCAAGTTGTTTAAACTGTTCAGATAATTTTTCAGAAGTAGCGAGCACAGGACGTACGTATGCAGTAACATAACAGGAAAACAATTCCGTTTTGGATATTTTTCGGTGGTTGACAAATTTGGTTCAAACTGGTCAGATCAAATCTAAATTTTAAACTTTAAAGTTTGGATAAAGATAAATGTAAACCTCCAGTTGCACAAGAAGGAAGGACAGTCTGGTGGGGAGAAAGCAAGGTCCTCTAACGGAGGTCTTGGGTTTGATCTCCGGAGGGGCCAATTTTTTTTGGGAACTATGGGACCCATATGTCAGCTGAAGAAAAATATGATAAATGCCAAGAGACCTCTTGTACACGTGAGAAGGCACTAGCCACTGGCGTAGATGGTTTCATTTGAGTAGTGTGGGGATTTATAGTTTTGTATAAGTTCAAAATTTAAAATAAGACAAAAAATTTTGATCAAATTGAAATTATTCGGGAGGTCCCATGGCTCGCACTTGTTGAGGTCAACGTCGGCGATGGCGTGGGTGGTGAAGGCGAAGTCGGAGACCTTGCGGGTGAGGTAGTAGGTGACGAGCTCCTCGTCCGTCGGGTGGAACCGGAACCCGGGGGGAAGGCCCTCCTCCATCCTCAACTTCCGGCAGCTAGCTAGCGTGCGCGCTCACTCACTGCCAGCCGAGCCGACTGCACTTGCAGCATCAGCTATAGCCAGCTGCTAGCCCGTGCGAAGATACATGGTAGAAGGAGACACCGCCTATATATAGTTCACCAACAAGGGTGCACATCTGTAAGTGAAGACAAAGCAATGGTACAATCAATCAATAAATTAATTGATGGCACATTGGCAGTCCACTTGTTGTTCTTCTTCTTCTAGAGCCGGCTCCAGGTCTCAACAACCACAGCACTGGGAGCGACGGGAAGGACCATTGACGGCGGCGACAGGCCGATCGAGCGGAGGAGAAAGGGGGGAGAGGGAGATCAATCGATTGCACGAGCGATCGATCGATGTATCCATAGGCATCGCGGCGCAGTTTTTTCCAGCCAACTCCAACCACCTCCACCCACCTCCCCGGCGACCCGGCACTAGCCATCCAGCTACGCACGGCAATAACAATATATAACAGATTGCTAATCACACTTGTTAATTGAGTGGATAAGACGATTTGCAATCAGGCAGTAGGCTGCAGCCTTTTCGGACGTACGTGCGTGCTGCCTCAGAGTCGCCACAGATTAGACTAGTTTTCGTTTTGGTTTTACGCTGAATTTGGCTGATCCTTTCCGTCCTCTCACGCGCAATTGCCGGCGAAGAAAAGAAACTAGCAAGCTGCTAGTGTAACCAGCTCGCACGTGCGGATGCGCTATATATTTTTGTCTAATTTGGTTGGTGCAGTACAAAGCCGCGTGCGATGGTCGTCGGGCATATACTCTCCATCGATCATGCAGCAGGTTTGATAATCCCCTCTGTTGGATCCTTTGCCGAATTAAGAATATGTAAGACGCAAGAAAGTGAGATGCGGGAGAATCAATATCGGTGAATCTGCGCTTACTCTATTCCATTTTTCAGCGACAGCCTTCCTTTCCCCATCTGCTGTTGGAAACACAATATTTTAATTTCAAATTTTATTAGGAGACAAAAACAATAAATTAGTGATGCAAAACTCGCAACTAACAACAGGCTACTCATCGTACTTCAGAAAAAAAACGCAAATAAACTATATTAACAAAGTCGAACGAACGCGTGAACGACTTACAATTAGGTTTGTTGAAGAACAAGAAGCAGCGCAGACTTGACGTAGTACAGAACGTAGATGACGCAGTGCAGTGCGTAGATGACGCAGTGTAGTGAGTGGTCGCACAGATGCGCTGCCCAGAAACCTTATTGTCGCCCTGTGCAGGTTCTCTCTGCGGCAACGGTTCGGAGATAGCCGCTCTCCCTCCTTCCAGGTGCACGCCGGGAAGAAAGTTGGTGAAGTTCAAACATCACAGTACCAGAGCACAAAATCGCAGAGGAGAAGAAAATGGAGGTAGTGAGATTCTCACACATACTCTGGATGTCTCCAAGCATATAAATAGACAAACTGATAACTAACATGATTAAAACAGCCATTTACCCACTGGTAACTGACACATTCAACCAGCCATTTATCCACTGGTAACTGTCCTTCATCAAAACCCCAATAATGCCTCAAATTCAAACGTTTGAATCTCATTCAAACACAGAGAGAGTGGTGCAGAGTTCAGCAAAATAGAGATAGACTTGGTCTACCAAGTGCCGCGCCACGTCGCGGCACGGTTAAGCTCAAGTCACGCGATTCTCATGCGAAAATATGCGAATACATGCGCGCATGCGTGCGCGTGTGTGTGACTAGACTAAGCTCTCCTCATACCATCTTTATCCATATTCAAGGAGTGATGAGGATTTCACCTTATAAATCGGTCTTCCTCACCTTCTTAGCAATATGGTACTAAACCATGCATACTTTGAAATTAAAAAAATGAGCCATAATCAAATGGGCCAATTTCTAACAATCCCCCATCAATTCCAAAGCAAGAAATAAACATATTACAAAGATAGTGTGCTGAAGTACTGTTAATATACTAGTCTTTTAGTGTAAGTCCCGTATGGGTTGAACTTGCACCTGAAATGACAAGATTCATCTTCTCACAGCTGATGAATGGACTATGTCTTGAATTCACAGCTTTTCGTGATCAGATTTCAATTCAAATCTCAACTAGTACTAGGCTGTCAATAAACCACGCCTAAACAGAGCATTATTTGGTCATGCTCCCTTATCTGCTCATGAGCTTTCTAGAGAATGCCCCGTTCTTGTGAACTGTGACCACACAGTTAAGCTCAAATAGGTGTATTCTTTCTAGGTATCATGCAGGCTAATACATTTTCCTCATTTGGACAACAGAATACATTAAGGCTTTATGCCAACCTTCCATACAGTCTAGAGTACATTATTTATTAGGACATGGGTACAATAAGTATGTACTCTGTGTTACAACATCAATTTATTTTTTCCATTGCCTAAGTCACAGGATCTCTGATCAAGAAGGTATGGGTTACCATTGTGATGTAACTTAAATGAGCCTCATTCCTATATCCATAGATGTAACAGAAATCATTTTCCGTGCTAACCCCTTTGTAAAAGGGTCTGCTAGATTTTTCTCGGTGTGAATGTAGTTCACAACGATCACTCTGGAGTTTCTCAGTTTTCTGACAGATTTAAGCCTACGCTTCACATGTCTAGAGGACTTCATATTATCCTTTGTACTTGTGACTTTAGATCATATGCATGAGACTTTTAGTTAAGTTTAATGAGAAGTTGCGTAGAATCATGGATATGTCTTGTGTGTCATGTGAGACTTTGAAGCTGGAAGTGTTAGTACATAAGGAGAGATATGTTAGAGCAGTTAAGAGCCAAGCTTGTGAGTTTTGTGTCACTCTATCTTAGGAGAATGATTATTTGCATAAAACTCTTCAGAAGTTCTCTAGTGGGAAAGAACATAAACATGATTTTAGATCAATCTAAGGTGAGCAAAACACATAGAGGTTTAGGGTTCAATCACTATGAACATTACAAAAATCCTCCTCCTAAGATTATGAGAGTAGTTGAGAGTGTAAGATAGAGGTTGCCCCTCTTGAGCCAGCCAAAATTGTGTTCAAGTCTATTGGATTTGCCCAGACCCCTTCTACCAACTTAGATGCTTCTACTTCATCAGGTACGACCCGTCAAAAGATTAAATACCATTGCACCTATTGTGCGAATGATGGCTATATCATAGAGTTCTACTTTACACGGGCCAAGAAACTTTGTCATGATCAAACTAGAGCTATGAGGAGCTTTCAGGATCAGCCTCATCTAACTAATGTCCCTAGAATTATCTCTAGACCCCTCTTTGTAAATGGGTTCTTTGATTCCTTTGGTGGGTTCTTTAATTCCTATGGTGATGATAGAGAGCGACATGATTCTAGGTTCCAACAGAGTGGGTTTAGGTCCAGAGTTACCTATAGACAGGATTTTCGTTGTTTTTGTCCACAACAAGGATTTGAGAGGGGTTTTAGTTGCTCTAGTACACACATTGATGTATATCATGCTAACCCCATGATTTGGAGCTTTTCCTGCCAGTTGTGTGTCTCAATACTGGATACCTAGAGCATATTTCACTAATTCTAGTACCAAAGAATAGGCTTCTTGTATCACTTTGATGTAGGCTTTTCAGGTGGGGGAGGTCATATGGATCTTGGTAGTCTCTTTGGATCTCCTACCTCAATTTGGGCACCCAATGATGGCTATCACCTCTCAAGATGCAGCTTGCTCCATCTATGACTACATCTCACTGCCAAGTGGTGTGATGTAGATTTAATGCTTGAGCTTTGTCAATTCCCTATTTCTATACTCAGTATTGCATAGCAGATGGGAGAGTTAGGACTTTGGGTTGGTTCAGGGTGTTTTAAGTGGCACCTTCTGTCTTGTGTCCCTCTGACACTTTTCTTCTCTACTACGATTTCAAGAATCTCTTACCATGTTTAGGTTAAGCTTGTTTCTTTTTTCACTACTGTCTAGTAGTATGGATAACTAGTGTGATATAATTCTAATTTGTTATTTTCCATTGCCATATTATGCTTACTTAGCTATGTTAGTCATACTTTTGTATGTATGATTGAATCTTTGCGATGCTAGCTTAATTTGCAAACTTGAACTAAATTTTACAAGTGGTATTAATTTCTACAATTGGTATATTTTAAGTTTGTAAGGATAGATCTTTTGACTAGTTTAGTCTCTGGTGATCCTTTTATGATATATATATATATATATATATATATATATATATATATGTCAAAAATGCTCTATTGAATCTTGAGTCTAAAATTGAGCTTTAGTTAGTGCTATACTAGTTCTTTGGTAAATCATGTCTTGCTTAATGAAATAGTGCCTAACTTAAATAATTTATCTCATTTGTGTTTAATCTTGAATCTCAACTATTCTTCTTCATAAAACAGCTAGCCATTGTACTTAGCATGAACTCATGGGAGTTTTGTATGACCAAGACTATTCTTTTAAATATAATGCCTAAGATGGTCGACAATGGCTTGAGATCAATGAAAATATAATTAATTCAAATTAGTTGAAGCTCAGAAGGTAGTTGTAGATGTCTTCTAGTCTAGAACATGCTTTACTGAGATAGACCACAAAATTATGATAATTGGTTGAAACTAGGAGGCAATTGTTGATGTCTCATAGGTCAAGACTTGATTTTCTAAAATAAGGCCTTAAAATTATCTTTAAAATTTTAAGTTTAGGTTTAATCAAGGTCTTGAGCATATTTGGTTAAAATTGACCTTCTAGCACTTCGATTTATTCAATTTGAGTTTATTGGTTCCATTTAGCCTTCTTGATATAGTTTATCTTGAAATTAATTTAAATGCTTTAAATTATACTATTTTATCTAAATTGGTTATATATGACTCATCATGATCTAGATAGTTGGTATGTATTCTATGGCTTCAAGTGGTATCCTTTTAAGTTGAACTTCATTTTAGATAATTTTCAAAGCTCTTTTAGATTACACCTTTTCATTTATGTATATATGCTCTTTCTTTTCCTCCCTTGTTCTTTACTTGTTAGCATGTATCATTTCAGGCAGAGAATTAGAAAGAGGGAGTTTTAGTGAGTTTGCATAGCCTCTTAACCTTTGATGACTATTTTACCAAGAGGGGAGAATGATTAAGTCAAATTTTGGTTTTAGTCAAAAAGAAAGAAAATATTGATAGTAACCTTTTGAGGGGGAGAATGAACTAAAAATATAAAAATGAGCCTTGTGAGGATGCAAAAGAGCAAAATGAGCCATTGAGTGAGAAAAATGCATTTTGAGTCTTAAATGAGATCTTGAGTTAAATGGAAAGTCATTTGCATTGTATTTGTTCTCTTTTACTCTTTTGGTGCTTTGTCTTGCTATAAAAATAGTCATGTTGAATGATTATTTTTTATTTGGACCATGAGCGATTTTGTTTTTTGAGAAACTTTTGTGGATTAGAGGTTTTGTTGAAAACTTGCTCTTTCTTTGTGTTAGCACCATTCCACATCTTATCACATTGGTTATGTTCATTTATTTCTTTGAAAATAGACTATTTGTGGCGCTTTCAACTTATTTGCTTTTATTTTCTAAATTTATTTTCTAAATTTAAACTCAATTATTACCTTTTACGGTATTTATCAAATCTCTACTGATACAAAGGGGCAGTTTGTCAGTCCCCAACCCCATACCCTATCGTAGTTTGCCTCACGTCCATGGCCAGGCAATGCACGTGAGGAAAGAAGGCTAGCTAGTGGGACTGAGCAATCTATTGCAGTTTTCTCGCTGCTTCCCTTATCCCCTCGATCTCCTCCCACGATCAAGCGACAACTGCTCTCCATCTTTCCTCTCCCATCAACTGAAACCACAAATATTATATAATTTCTTATTCCCCTCGATCCCACATCTCCTCGCCTCTTCTCCCGATTTGTGCCTTCCCAGCTAGGGTGGAAAACGATAACGAATAGTTCGTTTTATCTGATATTTGTATCCGAGAAAATACGAATATGGTAAGCAAAAATTCGTATTCGAAAATATTCGTATTCGAGAATATTCGTATCCGTATCCGTATTCGAGACTATTCGATTCGTATTCGATCCGTTTCTAGAACCCATGAAAAATTCGTACAAATTTTGTGATTCAAAATTTGAATTTAGCTGGTTTAAAACCGGTAACCGGTCAAAAACCGGTGAAAATCGGCAAAATCGCTAGGAATCCGTTTTATCCGATATTCATATCCGAGGAAATCCGTATTCGAAAAATATCCGTATTCGTATTCGAGAATATTCGTATTCGTATTTGATAATATTCGAATTCGTATTCGTATTTGTTTTAAAAATATAGATTCGTATTCATATGTGATACTATTCGACCGTATCCGATCCGTTTCCACCCCCTATTCCCAGCTGGCCATGCATGTGCACGACACCTTGCCATCTACCGGCGAATCCATGGCCCGGCCTTGCCAGAGACTAGAGATTGGGCCCAATCTATCGGTAGTGATGTCAGGAGGGAGCGGCTCTACCGGCCATGTGTCGGGAACCACGGCCCCTCCGTACGCATAGGAGGACCCGTCGCTCCCGAAGCCATGGTCAGCTACCGTCGGCTACCTCTACTGCTAGAACCCGGAGACCAACGTCACCTAGTACGAGATGCCCCTGCCTCCTGAGGAACAGATCCCATCGCCGCCGCTCCCGCCTCTACGATTAAGAGCTCGGCATGACGAGTTCGACGGAGAACCGGATCCAAGCGGATCCACGCCTGGCATCTATTCCTACGCGAGCCGCGCGGCCGTGGGGGGCTGTCGGAGCTGCATGCTCCAGTAGGTTGCCGAGTGGCTACGCGACTTCGGGTACAACAGCACCATCCACAGGTCCAAGTGGTCGCGCTCACTAGACATCCCTTCAGGTAATTATCGTTTTGCATGTTGCAGCATATGTTGCATGCGCTTAAGCTGAGTATATCTTCATAAATTAGCATAGTGAGAAAAACATTGAGTTGTTTTAGATCCAAGTTCTAGCATGGGTGTACTGCTTGGTCATTCTAAGTAAATGATTTTCTCACCATGATTTCTAGCGTGGGTGTACTGCATGGGTGCCTCTTCAGGTAATGATTTCTA
This sequence comes from Bonia amplexicaulis, assembly GCA_036346245.1. Lineage (NCBI taxonomy): Eukaryota > Viridiplantae > Streptophyta > Magnoliopsida > Poales > Poaceae > Bonia > Bonia amplexicaulis. The sequence goes on along the minus strand of CM070741.1, from coordinate 22,711,967 downwards.
GCATTCTCTTTTCTCACCATGCAGATCCAAGTTGTTTCAGATATTAGCAATGAGTTGTTCATGTAAAACTGAATACAGCTCTTTAATTAGTGCCTCTTCAGAACTATACTGCTTTTATTGAAAAATATAAAACATTTTGTATTTGGTTGTTCTACTTGCACCTTTGTACATCATATTGAGGACATACTTTCCCAGTTACTGGGGTCATGAATATTTTCCCTTGAATGGGATCACGAATATTTAGGATACTCTTTTCATGCAGAAGTACTATACGTAAATGGTGTCACTTTCACGTCCATAACTAAAAGTAGTGCTGCCTCCTCCATCTTTACAATTGTGTGGTCTTTAGTAGTTTGTTTGATTTGTGGCTGTGTGAATTGTGATACAGGTATTGGTATGAGCAAGTCAGCAAGATGAGCAAGTGGTGCGCCCATACCATCGCCTGCTTCTCCACTTGCGTTCACTAAGGTATGGTAGTCAACCTTAGTTGCTTAAATTTGGGCAACAGATTTATACTTGGACCAATCAATTATGGATAAAAAAACATATAACTGCTTGGTTGATCTGATGGTGCTCATAAAATTTCTTATGCATCTAGCCACCCACTATTTCTTATGCCTTGTTTTACTCCATTGCTACTTGAATCGCTTGCTTGGCTCAGATGGTTCTGTTTAATTATGTTGCAATTGCGTTGGAGCATATCAGCCAACTCTGTTTTCCTTCCTGAAAACTAAAGGAAGCTTTAAATGATAACCGCAAAACACAAGGAATTTTTCTTGCCATATTCAAACTAGATGAGTACTATTTGTTTTTCTTACCACGAAATGCTCTTATATTCATTCTAAAGCACAACCTTTCATCAGATGACATAGTCTTAAAGAGTTTTGTTGTTATTGTGTGTGAAAGTTCTAAAACATACAGTTTTAACTGAGTTCATATGGTGCTAAATGGTGATTGCCTTCTTCTACCTTGCAGGGTGTACTGCACGGTCTTTCTAACACAGCTGGGCTTTTAGCTAGTGTATTTGGCACAGCAGCAATAGGATACATCTTGCAGCATGGTCTGGCCTAAAATACCATTTTGTAGTATGAATTTATAGTGAACTAGCATCAACTACTAAGTGTGGACATTTGTTTCCGATTTGATTTCTTTACTGGTCTATTCATATATGTTTCGTTTGATATACATGTAAGAGAATTTTAATGTTCATTGTACGGTTTGGATCACATTTGATAATATGTATGACGTTATTTTAGGACTCTGTTACAACGCACAGGCACCTTACTAGTTATTCATTAAGGAGGAGATTGCAAGACCATGTGAAGGTCACCCCATGTGTGCGATGAATATTTGACTTTACTTATGCTTCTTTGTCGAGTTTGTATTTCATTTTGTGTCATTTGTTCTCCGGTGTTTGCTATTAGCTAGGTAGCGGTCTGACCGGCATGCAGAGACGGTTTGACCAGTTTGCTAGAGTGGTTTGATCGGTTTGCTAGAGTGGTCCGATCGGTCGTGGTTGGTGGTCTAATTGGGGTCTCATGTGATCGACCGTGGGTAGCTGTCTAACTGGAAATGTGGTGCAACCGATTTCTAGTTGGTGGTGCATTTTTTAGAAAGGTGCTCATTGCATTGTACGAAGTTTTTGGGAGGTGTGCAATTGGCCATTTGATGGCGGTCTGATCGGTATGTGTGCTGCGGTTAGACTGATCCCCTGTTACCGAGAGAAGTAAGTTGGTTTATGGCGGTTTGACCAGCCATGGTTGGCAATCAGATTGGCCAATGCTAAGCTGGATAAGTTGAGTTTGTTTCGGGTGTGTTAGTCAGGGTGGGGGTCCATACAAGTGTTAGTCATGGTGTGAGTCTATGCAAAGTGTTAATCATGATAGGATTCTATGCATTGCGGGAATCTTGATATGGGTGTCAAGTGGTGCATGATTGCATATGTTGATGAGAGCCAAGTGCATATCACTTGTGCTTAGAATGATTGCTTGTTCTTTGTTGTACAGAGCGCTTGGTAATTGTTGTGGTTAACAGTGAGATTGAGGCTATGGTAGGTGACTTGAAGCCATGGCATATCGTGTAAGTCTGTGTAGAGCATCTTCTCAAACAGAGAAGTACAGGAGAAAGACAAGAACTATGATGAGGCAAATGTATGTATATGATGTGCTATTGGACTTGAGCGTTTCAAATGGTGAAGGTTCTTGAAGTAGACGTATGATCTTGACATCAAGTCATTGGGCATCACAGATTTCATGTGGCACTTGCTTCGAGGAGAAGCACTGTGAAGGCTAGTGGGTGGCAATTGAGGAAATTGTCTAATACTGGGTGGAGAGGCAGTTTACAAATTTGTGGCACCGGCCTAAGGTGGTTTAGGTCATGTCTTGGAGGATGCAACGTCTTATCGAGTAATTGGAGCCATGTAGAAGTCGTGCTTTCAAAAACGTGCAAGTGTGTGTAAGTGTAAAACTCGTTTGATGTGGGTTATTGAGTTTTTCTATTCATAAGTGGTTGTATCTACTAAGTATGTGCTAGTTGCTAGGGTTTGGTGGTAGGTGAGAGTCTCCACTATATAAGCCCTTACGTGTGTTGAGACATGTGCGCCCTTTTTGTGAGCTGGGAGAGAGGTTAGGGTTTTCTTGTATTGGAAACTTTGTGTGTATGTATGTGATCTAGAGTTAGAGCTCTATCCTCCATGAGGGAGTGCTTGTAAAATATTCCTCTCAAAGTGAAAAAAATATTCAACTTTGTCCAAGTGAGTTGTGCTATGGATTTCTCCTTGTACTTTTGATTTGCTTGGTTTTCTTAGTTGGATTTTATCTCCTCTTGATATCACTTGGTGCCAAGGAAGTGTAAAAGATGGAAATATCTATTAGAGATTAGATAATATCCATCTAGGTACTTTCTATAGAAAGTTCTTATGATTGTCTGGTTTTGCTTAAGAGATGGGTAATTTTGGGGTTTTGATCTTGAATGTGTTTTGGCTTGAGTTCGCATGTGATATAGCTTGCTATTACATGTGAGAACATAACCAAGGTTGTATAGATCATCAAGGACTTATGAGCAAGAGCAAATCAAGATTTTTATCGTTTGCTCGGTTTTGGTGCAACCTTTCTTATTTTGCATAAATGTTAGGACTTTGACATTAATCTTGACGATCCATGATTGTAATAGTTTTCTAACATCGTAGGGAGGATTTGTACCAAATTTTCATGATGTATGGACCAATGGTTTAAGAGTTGGCATTTTTCTTGGTCGCGTGTCTTATTGTTGGTCAGACCGATAAGACTTTGTTGTCTTAGGTGATCTTTATTATCCTTGGCTCTTGACTATGGGATAGCTTGTAGGCTTAAGTTTTTCACTGCACTATGTTGCTAGTACCGGGGGAAGATTTTAAGAAGTCATTCACCCTCTCTAACTCACCATACCCGGACCTATTGTCTCTTAGGGTGGCACCACCTAAGGGTGTTTTCCAATCAAAGGGGAATCTTGCCTCAAGATATGTTGGCCTATTCAATATTTTTCAACGCTGTGGAGAAGTTGCTTATTAGGTAGAATTGTCACAGTCGATGACAAGGGTACATGTTGTGTTCCAGGTCTCCTAGCATAAGAAGTGTCTTCATGTGCCAACAGAGCAGACGTCATTGGAAGCAATTGAACTTTAAGATGATCTCACCTACAAGGAGCAGCCCTTTAAGATTTTGGATGTAGCAAAGCATATAACAAGGAGAAAGACCATTCATTTCTACAAGGTGCAATGAAGCAATCACTCCGAGAGTGAAGCAACCTGGAATATGAAGAGGACCTAAAGACTGAGTTCCCTAACCTTTTCTCTAGTTAGCACGAATCTTAGGATCGAGATTCCCTTTAAGGGATGAGGTTTGTAACACCTAACTTCTGCAACTTTTCATAGTTTTTGTCAAAATAAAGTTTTCTAAAATTTTCCCTAATTCTATTTGAATTAATAAAGCTTAATTGGAAATTTTAGAAATAAAAATGATTTAATATGAATAAAACAAACATCAATTAAATCCTAGTGTTTTTATTTGAGTTCATGGTGTTCAAAGGTATTTTCTAAAATTTTCTCAAAATTTTCCTAGTTCATTTGTTATTTTTTGATGGCTTATTTGAATTTCCTATATTTTCTAAAAAGAAAACCAATTTAAATTACTAGAAATCAATCGAGTCGAATTCTCTCTACCCATCTTTTCTCTCTCCTTGGCCCAATCCAACTCACCGATGCACCAGCCCAGCTTCGCAACCCAGTCGAGTCGCTCCCGCGACGCACGAGCATGTGCTGTGTTTCCCCGCACCCCATTGTCGCCAATAGGCTTCCCTACCTATCGGATCGTCATCTCCGACCCGGATTCTTCACCGCTGTCATGGCAGAATAGGATTCCGCCTCCTACACCACCTCTTGGCACTTTAAATAGAATCACCGAGCTTTGCCGTCTACACCTCTCGGCAAAACCCAAGCTGCCGCCTCATATTCGCCGCCATCTTGCTGAATTCGAGTTGGAAACTTCGTCGCTACCGCTAACTCCTACGAGAAATTCCGCCACCGTTGGTGAGTTTCAAGCTTTGTAGTCATTGTCTCTAACACCGCCTTGTCGCCCTCCACCTCACCCGCTGTCCAATCTGGCCAGAGATTGTCGTATCTAACTGATCGCCGAAATTCGAGCCCATAACACCACTTTTCCCTCGCCTCCAATCGCATCCAATCATCATTGACCTTAGTGACCTCGTCGTTGAATTCACCATTTGCTTGTCTAGATTTGCTAGCCATGTCACTAGAAACAACATTGTTCACCGTTGTGCTTTCGCCCGAGTTAGCACCGTGCTCGTGGTCGACCCTAACATTCCGAGTGGTACCACCATTGCTGTGTCCATGTCACTGCCTCGTTAGTGTCTGGTCAGCAGCCATGTCAGCGCCATCTTAGCTGTGTTGCTTTCGTGTTCGCCAAGTTAGCCACCACATCAGCACCAGAAACCATAACCCTAGATTGGTTCACTGTAGCCCAGTCCACCGTGCACTGAGCCACTGACACGTGGGTCCCAACTGTCTGCTTGTTCGTTTTTCCAAAAACCCAAAAAACAAATATTCCTAGAGTATTTCGTAGGCCCCATTTGTCAGTCTCAATACTATCTCTTCTTTCTTTTTTTCGAATTTCTCAGTCGATCCAACTTCTAAAAGCCTGTTCTCTCTCATATGATCTCCAATTATACCCGTTCAAGTCTCTAATTTCATCTAAATTCAAGCGTTATCTTCCTGGAATTTTTAAATAATTTTTAGAGTTTGATAATGTTTTGTAGTGGCATTTACTCTCTCTCGTTTCGCATAGACGCGGACACACCAAAAGCTTTCGGAAGAGGAGAAGCAATAGTTCAAGACCAGGACCTTTTTGAAGGCAAGTTGTGCTACCTTGATCATGTTGCACCCGTTTTTACCAAATTATTTTGCACTTTAAATTATTATGCATTACTATGTTGATACAACAATTATTTACTCGGTAGGTAGATATGAACCCTAGTTTGTTGTTTATCCACCTTGCTTATTTGTATACCATGATCTATTGTCATCCTAGGGTGGTTTATACTAGTTGGTAAATACTTTAGTACCAACGTGGGTTGGTTTAGACTTGCTTTGCCATGGTGGGTTATTGACATTATTTTGAAATATCAAATTACACCTATTTAATGGTATATGGAATCATTTTTGTGAATAGTTGTGTGCACTATGTGTTATCTATGATGGCATGTGTTGCATCCTAAAAGTGACTGGTGGATAAATGATTTAGGCTTTGGTAATTAAAAGAACTATATGACCATGAGATGTGACAGTTTTAAGAATCTTTTGTGTAGTTATAGAATTGAGTGGTATTGCCCTGGTCAATTAAGGATTTAACTTTGTACGTTGTTGAACTGAGCCCCCTCGTACAACCACATGCTCTATGGGAAGAGCCTAGCTCAGTAAGTTGCCAAGGTTTGGTATTGACTCCTCAAGTTGTAGGTCAAGCTTCGTGCCAGGGTTGGATGGTGTAATCACATGTGTTAGGTTACATCATGGATGACTCCCATTCTCAAATCCAAAGTTGAGCTTCTGGCCTACTCGCATGTGTTAGGGTAAGGTTGTCTAGTTTAAGCTTAACAGGAGGGGTCACTACTGGGGCAAAGTATCTGAAAAGCCTTATTATAATCTTCTTAGTTGCAAGCCTAAGTAAGCGTGTCATTGGACAATAGTGTGAGTTCATCATATCGTGTAGGGAAAGATGTATAATCTCTATAGAGTGTTAACAAATCTATTCGAACAGTCGTGTCCAAGGTCTTGGATGTGCACGGGGATTTCACATGAAGGGTAAATTTTCATAAACAAAATTAGGAAGGAAAAAATATGTAAATCTGAAGGATGAGCTATGTGTGATACTGTTTTACTTTCGTTATTTATTACTATTGCTTTTAAATTATGCTTTTGATTTATTTATTGTATTCACAAGTCAATTTAGCTTTATGCAAAACAAGTCAGGATAGCCATTTTCTCTGTAATAAGATTTGCATCTATATATTGCATTCTGTGTACACAACTTGTTGACTACTCCAAGTATTCACCCTTGCTATAATCACAACTCAGTTGCTGAAGAAGAATCATCGCTGCTCTTCAAGAAGTTTTATGAGGAAGATTGATCGCTAGACCGAGTACCCTAGTTGATTGCCTGTGACATCCCTATTAGGCTAAATAAATATAAGCTCGACCATAAGATCAAAGCCATTTTTTCTTATCAAAACTCATTATTTTGTTATTTATCATTATGTATGGATGATATTATATCGATGTTGCCACTGTGTGCACTAACGTAATCCTTCGGGTCCCCAGTCTTGGCAATGGTAATAGTTGATCTCTGAAGACTATCTCATTTCCACCCATTTTAAAGGATTTCTCTCCAAACACTGCTGACTCCGCCATTTTCCTATGCTCCACTTCTGCTACTGCCAGAGAATTCTGGCTAGTCTCTATACGAAAGCTTTGATGTTTGAATGAATTGGCAATTTCCAAAGCATGAGAGCAGTTTCCTCCATGCTCTTGTTCATGCTGTATACAGTAACCTGTATTTCAACTAACATTTTGTATGCAAGTGGACAAAAAACATAACATTTTTCTCCAGAGGCAACGTCGAAGTTCTCCTCATATTGCCTCTTACTGAGTTGGATTCCTCAGATACCTTGATCATACATTCCAACAAAGGTCACTGCGAGTATTGCTTCTTTTATCAGTCATGTCATCTGGTTGCAAGCCATCAAGGAACAAGAAGGCAAAATCTCCAGCGACATACAAGTCACACATCACTCATGAAACCTTTTCCAAAGAAACAGAAAAAAAATACTTACAAACAACAGCGTTATTGGTCTTAAAACGAAACATACTTCAGGCACTTGGCCTGCAAAGGATCAGCAATCACATCACTCATGAACCTAACAACTTGTAGTTCTCTAAAACTGAAACATTACCAAAAGATTCAGAACAAGCTTTAAGTAAAACAAACAACGAAGGCTAAGAGACCATCTTGTGCAAGGTAATGTCGAATCAATCCTGTCAGGCTGAGAAGCGGAGCAATGGCAAGCCGGGAGAAGCAGGCTGTGCCTCGAAGAATGTGTGCTGCACAAGGCTCTCTTGGAACACATGATGTGACACATTAGTGTCATTGGACATGGTGTCGATGATCCTCACTGTCCTCTTCTTCATGTTGTACACCACTACAGCAAAGGTGCTAGAAAGGACGATATCCCCTTCTTCGTTGCTGCATACTTCATTCGCCGACAGCAAGCACATTCCGGGTTCCAGACCAGATCTCCATGGCACCAAGACCCGGTGCCAGTGCTCCCACCTCCCCATGTCATATTCCTCAAGGGCCCAAAGGTCAAAACAGACCCCCATGAAGTCTGCCGCCATGAGTAACCCATCCATGCTGAAAAGCTTCACATTTCTGCTAGTCGTCGGTGGTGCCAGCATTAGCTGGAATACCTCAGCCACGGTGTCAAACGCCACCATAATGCCTTTCATTGAACCAGCCTCCGGGTGGTCCAGCCAATGCAGACGGCCTTGAAGAGTGGCATGTGCGAAGTATGAAACTGGCCGGCTTCTAGGATAAGGTGCAGCCTTAACATTTACCTGCCGGGGTGAGGTGGTGTTGGTGGAGAGGATGTAGTACACCGCACCATTTCTGCCTGCATTGCAATGGCACAATAACCTGTACTCACCAGATGGCTGGTGTAAGTAGAACCCAGACTCTGCATCAAAGATGCATTGTTTCCCAGTTAGCTTGGGAAGATCAGCCCACTGACGTGTGGCAGGGTTGCAGATGAGGTAGTGGCCGGTGTTCCTCTTGAACAAGAGAAGGCCATTGCATGAGCCAAGCAGGAGGTAGTGGTCCTCTTTGTAGAAATGACGTAAGCGGGAGACAGGGGTGGTGAGTAGTGGGCGCACGGTCTTAGGATAGTGCAAAAGGCGTCGGCCGCTGCCTGCCTTATCGGAAGAGATGGGGATGGTTTCCAAAGCTATGTCAACGTCACACCTGGAACTGACGGGTTCTGGCAAGGTTTTGAACAGAAGGACCTCAAGTGGCTGGCGGTGGCCATGGGTGGCAAGGAAGGTGGGGTTGGTGATAATACGGTGCCAGCTCTTGCAAACAGCAGCGAAGCGAAGTATAGACTTGACTGGCAAGCGAAGCAGGATCTCGATGATGAGGTCTTCACCAAGATGGAGGAGCAGTGCATGATTGTGCAGCTTGTCCATCTTCTGATGTTACCCTGGGATGATATGCGTGAAGCAATCCAACATTATTGGCCTCTTAAAAAAACATGTTGCACAATCACGACAAATCAACCTAAAATTGCACGATCCTGTGGTTTAAATCATACTGCTATCCTCAAATTTGAACCTTCTTCGAACATCACATTCCATAACCCTTCCATTGCAACTAGCAAGCAGGTCTGACCGGGCCATCAATAACGTCTGGTGCAAAGTGAAATTGGTGTTTTGTGGAACTCATGTCAATATAGGTGGTGGCGTGGTGCAATATGCAATTTACTCAATTTATTTTGAGAATTCGATGCATATTTTCTAAGTGATGTGTCTACTAATATTCACGCCCTACTTGGAACTTTTGTGGTATCTGAATCAAATACGACAGGCTTTGTTGAACAACATGAAATCCAAAAACTTGTGACCAAGTTGAATATGTGAATAAAATTATAATAGCAAGAATAAAAGAAACCAAGGGAAAATATTCTTACATTTACAAGTCCATAAATAAGATGATCTGTATTAGCAGGTTATACAGGATAAGCACGACGGCAAGGAATCGGGGGAACTCACCGAGGAGGCGTCGAGTTGAAATTGGCGCCAATATTCTGAGTCCACCTGCTGAGGAGAGGAGGGCGGAAACCTGTGGTGCGAGATTGCCGGCGGCAGTCACAGTTTGAGCGGCGGAGGCGGTTTGAAGCGGCGGCAGCGCTGGAGTAGGAGAGGAGCAGAGATATAGAGAGGGAGAGAGGCATGGAGGAGGCTGCTAGTTCCGGCCGCCGGCGATGAGAAGGGCCGGCGCCGCGCGGCGGTCCGGCAGGAGGAGAGGAGGCGCTCGGGTAGAGAAGGGGTCAGATCTCGAAAGTGCTGACTGCTGAGGGAGACTTTTTATTTCTTTTATTTTACATTTATTTATTATAACGAGGATATCACTTAGCCAGAGAACAAAGAAAATACGAAGTTGAATCAATCTTATACAGCATGTCTTTGAAGCGAACACACCAGGGAAGTGAAACAACCCCCGAAATTTCAAAAAAAAATAATTTTTTTTATTTTCCTTGAATTTGGAAGATTTTACCAAATCTACAAAGTCTGTGAGGCCAAACCGCCTCCCCTGTCGAAAATATGCTTTCAAGCTCGAGGGCACAGTCGAGCCACTCTGCCACCACCCTTGTTCCTGCTGCTGCGTACCGCGACGCCGTTAGCGCTTGCACACACCACCTCACTCACCCGTCGCCAGCGTCCACACTAAAGCCGCACAGTGGCCGCATCGCCTCACCGGCCTCCTATACTGTGACTGAACACCGCCATTGACCCCACACCGCACCACCCAATCATCAACCATGCCGCCGCCAGATAGCACTGTCAGCTACTCGGTACCTTGCGATCACCGCTACTCAGCGTGCCACCTTGCGCTCTCACACCGGTGAGAGATGATGCCTCCCATGTTGCCAACGTGCTCGCTAGGTTAGTCGTTGGAGCGTGAAACTGGCGTGCCCACCTATGCCGTCTTCCACACACGAAGCACACTCACACCGCTACTAGTGCCACTGCCTTCACTACATATTTAGCCAAGCCCCGTGACTCTCTCACCCTCTTTTTGCACTGTCCTACACCCACAGCCACCCATTCTTCCTCAACTCCGACCACGCCGCACCATTCTTTCTGCACTACCTCCATCTATGTTAATGCCCAAAATGGATTCCCATCCCTTCCTAGATGGTTGTTGCATCGCCGCACGTCGCCATCGGCCATCGCCATCGCCGAATTTAGCATCGCCATCATCCCCTGTCTCGGCCATCATGGGAGCAAGCTCTAGTTCGCTTTGAAGTGAGCTTGGGCATAGGCTCTGTGGGTTGCCAAGATGGGGTGGCAAAACCAGCCTGAGCCGGTTCTTAGCCTAGTCATCCAAACTGGGCTAACCCAACATTGTGCAACCCGATCTTGTTCACAACCCAGCGCAACAATATTCACAGCCTAGCCTAATACTATTCATCGATGGCCCAACACTATGCAGACCAATAGCCCAGCCCAAACACGTTACTGCCCATTTTTCGACCATGTGGTGGTCATGCATTTTGTTGATGATGAATATTTGATATTTTATGTTGCATTGAAATTTGCATTTTGGGAAAGTTTTGGTTGGTGCACTTTTCGAAAACTGGAATAGCTGAATATTCACGCTAAGCGGTACGACCGCTTTGTGTTGGGTGATATGATCGGAAGACATCGACCTTGCTTCGTAGTCGAAGATTTTGACCATGAAATTTCGACCACGTCAGGTTTTGACCATGACATTTCGACCACAGCATTTCGACCATGGCATTTTAACCACAGCAGGCTTTGACCACGACAGGCTTTTCAATCATGGCATTTTGATCATGGCATTTCGACTACGGTAGAACAACTATGACAGGTAACCTGTAGGCTTCAACCTCGAATAGTGAATCGGTCATAAAAAACAGTGAACCGGTCTTAGCTACAATGAACCGGTTGATGGTTGTAATCTTGCCTACTACAGTATCGGTCGGTGGTCCTAGCTATAGTACCTTTTCGATGGTCATAGCTGTAGTGTTTTGTCGTATTCGTAGACTTCGCAGTCTATTGTTGTAGTCGTAGAATTCGCGGACTGTTGTCATAGTCGTAGGCTTCGCGATCTGTTGTCTTAGTGAGAGACCATGTGGTGGTCATCCCGTGTGTATGATGAATAATTGATATCGGTTTAGGAAATTCGAGTTTGAGTTGGTTGGTTCGAACCATGTCGTTGCGTGGTGCAACGGGCTCGGTCGGACTTGGTCAAACTTGGTCGTATGGATTAGGATGCATATTCTGATGATTCGACGGGTTTGGATTTTATTATGCTTACATGTGTCGAGCGGTGCTATTTGATGTGTTTCTTGTCTGTGCTGACTACAGGACGTCGAGGCGGAGTCGTGGCGAGACACGGGGTGACCGGACTAGACACAGGCGGTGTTGAGGTCAGAACGGTCGGATGTGTCGAAGACGGCGGAGATTCGATGTGGTTGCGAGTCGTGGACGGCAAGGAGCGCGGAAGCTTCCGGGAAGGTGCAGGAGGGGCGAATCGGTAAATTCGCAAGGCTGCACAAGCGGGAGACGGCTCCGTTAGGGTTTAGCCGGCGTAACGGGTTGGAGACCCGTTAGCCAAGGGCTATAAATAGGTGTTGGGGGCTGCATACCCCTTTGAGGATTACAAATGTTTTTAGTGCTCATTCATCACTTAGTGTGTGTTCCTCCCAAGAAGAATGTGAGGCTCTTGGTGTTTTGAGGATTGAGAGGGAGTGGATGGATTGAGAGTTTTATAATCTTTCTTGTTCTAATGTTCATGTGTATCGGGACTTCTCTGTATTCCTTTTGCTCTCATGAATAAAATCTGGAATTTTTCCTGTTCTTCGTTTCTCGCTATGTTGAGTGTTTGTGTTTTTCCGTTCTTATCAAGGTTCTGTCGTTGATCTTCTTTCCGATTAGCCCAGTGTGCATTTTAGGCCAGACCATGACCTTCAGTCAATTTCCAGCCGATCTTCTTTTTGTCAGGACTTCACCTCCTCTGTTAATCTTGTTGTTTGGGTTTTAGTCCAAATTTTCCTTCTTGAGAAACAGCTGCAGACAATGAACATTAATCATAGTCTTTTCTCTCGGCTTGGATTCTGCCTCTTCTATGCCGATTTTCTTCAGACAATGCTATTATGTCTTCCTTCCAGTTTTCACTGATTAGTGAGTTTTTGGTCAACAAGCATACAATCATTTTTGCTTGTATTTGATTCTTTTGGCCAGCATGCTCTAAATCATTTGGTTATGAAGATTGCTTCTTGCTGCTATTTTCAGTTGAGCTGAATTCATTCTCTTTCTCTGGTTTCTGCAGCAATATAAGTATCTACTGTACCTTTTCAGTTTGCTGTTCGGCTACTTCACTAGTCTACATTTCCTTTTGCTGCTTCATGATTTCGGCAGGAGAAACTGTTCTCGGATGATATTTTTTTGGTGGCAACCTGGGCAGGAAATAGCAGTAGACATGAGGCTTTCAGCTTTCAGTTCCTGCCAGTCTGCTCTGCACTCAGAAATGCTTTCTCAGGTTTCGGCAGCTGCAGCTAGCTTTCTTTTTCTTTTTGCCATGGCAGCAGTTTCAACAGCTTCTTTGCCGTAGCAGCAGATCTTCTTTTTCTTTTGTCTGTGACTTTCGGTTGTGCAGCTTAGCCAAACTGAGAAACAAAGTAATTGACAACTTGATTTTTTTAATTGAATTCCCAATCAGATTAAATCAGGGAAGGGGGTTTTTCATTTGACCACTTTACCTTTTTGGCTACAGGTTTTAGCATTTATTGTCTCTTTCATTCTCAGTCTATAGATCCCCAGTAGTATTCGGTGCTCTCGTTTTTAGCTACTGCCATTGTTTTAGTGGTACCACCATGATCTCTCTCCCTGTGAAATTAAGTCTCCAGTGAGCCTAATTCTTTTTCATAGCATTTGTTGCTATAGGAGAAGAACTTTCTAATTGGATATTTTGGAGGGTTAAATTTAAATTTTAAAGAGAACGACATTCACCCCCCTCTGTCGCCATTTCCGGTCCTACACTTAGACTTTGTGATCGGTAGTCATAGACTTTATTGGCTGGTAGTCTTAGACTTTGTGATCGGTAGACGTAGACTTTGCTGATCGGTAGTCTTAGACTTTTGTTATCGGTAGTCGTAGACTTTGCTGGTCGGTAGTCTTAGACTTTTGCGATTGGTAGTTGTAGACTTTACTGGTCGGTAGTCATAGGTTTTTGCAATCGGTTGCCGTAGGCTTCACGATCGGTACTCGTAGACTTCGAATGCTTCAATTCCAGTGATCTTCGAGTACCTCGAGTATTCATGTCTGACAGACCAGTGGTCTTACCAGCCTATGCATGGTGATTAGATTGGTCTTACTCGATGGTCGTTGCTACAGTACCCTGTTGGTACTCGGTAGTCGATGATACAGTACCGGGTTGGTACTCGGTAGGTGTTAATATAGTACCCAGTCGGTACTCGGTGGTTGATGCTGCAATACTTGTTGATGGTAGTCTGTGCTATAGTACCTGGTCAATACTCGGTTGTCGTAGCGGTTGTCGGAGGTACAGTGACAGGTCGGTACTCAGTAGTGAAAGATCAAACTCCATTTAAGTTGATTTTGATGTTAATAACAAATACCATTATAGGGTTTTACAAATACTATTATAATATTTTAGTGTTAATGAGAAATACTTTTATAATGTGTTGGCGATAATGACAAATGTACATATGATACTAATATGTTTGTTTAAGTTTATCTATGCTTAGTATCATTTAAATGAAAATGTGAAATCATTGAGAAATGTATTAGTATATCTTTCTTTTAATCTTGTTGCATTTCTCACATCCAAATATATGATTAAATGATAAATCTTTTATGAGACTAATATGTTTGTGCAAGTATAATATTGCTTAGTCTCATTTGGATGGAAAGGTGAATTCAAAGACGTATGCATTCGAAATCACACATTCTCATATACTAATGCATTTCTTAGATCCAAAATATAGATTGAACTCCTCTATTAGTCCAAAATAAATATGTGCATATGTCTTCATTATATACACTTGTATGCATACATTTAGGGGGAGCTCTCTTTATGTTTTGGAGTTTTATGAGTATTGATCCATGCTTCTTTTAATATGTATATTTAGGATCCTTACGTGAAAACACATCCGTTGAGTATATATATAGCTTATGTAGTTTATATATACTCATGTGCAATTGGGTTGTCATCTAACTCCTCCATTATGTGTTAATGGTTGGACGATTAATGACAACCGGATAAGTAAGATTTGTTTAAAGCTTAGCTTAGAGTATACAATTGTTGTATACAAGTTGTATACTCGCAAATCAATTTTTATCTCATTATTTGTCGATATTGTCATGAGTTACCAAAAAGGAAGATTGTTGAATCCAGTCCCTCCATTATGTGTTAATGGTGAAGTTTAGTAATTGATGATAATTGTTTTATGGACTAACATTTTTCATGAGTTGGATGAATAGGTTAGGCTCCACAAATGAGGATGATTGGGATGACTTAATGTGTTGAAGATCATCAAGTCAAGATTTGAGAAGAAAATGACTTCATGTATTAAAGGCTATCAAAAAGAAGATGCATCATGAGTTATGTTGATCATCAAGTCAAGTGAAGATCATCATATGTTGATGGAGTTGATGAAAGAAGATGCATCATGAGTTGATGCATATCAAGACGATGATTCAAGGTAAAGGTATGACTAGTTAGGACTAAGAATGTGTTCATAGTCTTTTACCGGTCTGACAAGCCTATGCATGGTGGTCATACCAGTTGTAATGAGTGATCGAAGGTTGATTTCTGAAAAGTGATAGAATTTGTGGTCGTGGCTGATCTAATTGATGTTGATGGATGATTAAAGGTGTGTGGACTAATGTCGGTAAAGTTGTGAAGAACTTGTGTCGGGAAAAATGTTCTTTGATCTTTGCATATGCAGGTTGGGCTTGAAAACGATCATGGTCGGTAATAAGGAGGACCGAGACTAGGATGGGGAAATCGAAGGTCTAGGCAATTGAGGATGTCACGAGGTGGTCGGGCTCACGCTGGGGCATATGGAGATCAAAGGTGGTGATGCGTGGAGTGGCTATAGGAGGTGCTGTCTTAGAGGCTTCGATACATGAGGTGATGGTGCGTGATGAAGATACAGGAGGTTCTATCCTGGAGGTTTCATCGCATGGTGTGTTAGGAGTTGTGGATAGAGTCCATAACTGAGAACATTTAGAGTTTGATTAAAACCCGTGTTCGAAAGGGTTTTGGGTTCCTTGATTTCGGAAAAGATAAAGTTTTGAGTCCATGTTTTAGGTAGACACGATTTGTGATGTTAACCTATAAAAGTAGGGTGAGGCTTTGGGTTAACATACGGTTTTTAGAGAGTTTTGAGAAGGTTTTGGCTTCAGTTTTTGGTTAGAGCTTTTAGGGGTGATGAGTACATCTCCACTATGCATTCACCTTCCACTCCAAGGGTGTATGATAAAGCTTGTGATGAGGCTCCAACAGGTCCTATGATAAGAGCAAGAGCTAAGCTGCTGCAACAACAGGTGTTTTTGTTTCTTAGAGAATTCCCTATTGCTTTAGATGAGAATAGTATACTACCTAATGCAAATATATTGTGTGTTCTCAGATTTGAAGCAATGGAAGAACAAATACGGAAGGACCAACGGGCCAGCCCCAAGGAGAAAGAGAGCCATACGACCACAAGGAAGGAGGCCCATGCGGTCACATGTCAAAAGGAGGGAAGCTCCACGTAGCCAAGACATGAAGAAGAGGCCCATACGCCAATTGAGGAGTTTGTGGGCCTACGTGCCAATGATGGGCTGAGATTGTTTAATTCAGCAATGTAATTAGTTAAGTGTTCAACTCTGAATTGCTTTAGGATTCGTAAACCAGATTGAACTTGGCCTTAGGCCAAGTGTGTGCATGCGTGAGGTTAGGGTTGGCTTTAAGTAGCCGCCACCCCTCGATTGTTTTTTGGCAGACCACTTTTGATAAGAAAATTACTCTCGTTCTTTCTGTTGACCGAACCAACTTGAGGGAAGAATTGAGAGTTCATCAAAATTAAGATCGTTCAACCTTTCCGCTGGGAATTGGAAGCACGATAGGACTTCATCTAGTGGTCGTGAAGTTCAACACTTGTGTTTGGGCGAATTATAGAGTGCTAACTCTTACATTGGCAACGGGGGATTACTATGGTTCTTCAAATCCACGTGAGTATCTTGATCCTACATCGAGAAGATCGGGCGACCCCATATCATCTTAATATTAGAGCGTGATTTATTTGGTAGGATTATTTACCCTTACTTTTAGATTGGTTTATTTCTGTCCTATAGTCCATTAAAACCAAAAATTGCCACAAAAAAATTTCGAACCTTAAGATTAATCCGCTATTTCGCGTGAGTTTCATTAGGTTTTAGTCCATTAGAATTTTTGTTCTAGTGCTGATCTTAGTGTCTTTTGCGTTGCTTAATCATTGTCGTATTAAACCTTCAAAAATCTGCTAGTTGATCCTTCAATCAGCTCCAAAAAAAGTAGATTCAATTTACTCTTGTAGTTGAGTTCGTGTCTACAACCCTTTCAAGAGCAATCCGAGTACCACCCTAGAATCCAAGTCGGTTTTGGCTAGCTGTCTACTTCCGAATCCGTTTGGAAGTTGCCATCCGAAACCAACTCTAGGGAGGTGCTATCCGAAATCCAAGAGAGTTAGTGTTCACCTTGGCTTTCTTGAACACCATACAGCCGAACACCATACATACGAGCTCCACTTAAATCCTTTGAATACTTGAGACTAGTCATTCATATTGCACTGAGGGCTGCTCCTAAATACTTATAGCTGAACATTGGGCTTGTGCATCACCCACTCGATCGATCAAAATCTTTTTTCAAAGTTTAGAGAGAGAGAGAATCTTTTAATTAACTTTATACCCCTACCTTCCACAAAAACTTTGTAACCCATATACCTCAATAGACTCAGAAAAGTGATTTGAAGAGATTTGGGTTAGTGGCACGGCAGCAAAAAAAAAGATGCGAGCAAAAAAACGAGAGAAAAAAAGGTGCGAGAAGGCACATTTGGGTGAGTGGTTCTAGTTCATAATTTCAGTTTGAGTGACTAAAATTCTTGAGCAATCTTGTGTCCTCTATTCTTATTATTGCAATTGGCTAACGTCTCTCCTAGTACTTGTGCAAAACGAGCTATTTCATCATTAGTTTCAGATTGCTTCCAGCTAGATCATTCCTTTGTTTGCATTAAGTCACATTGATCTTTGCGTGTGCGTTCATATAATTCAGTTAAACCTATTGGATCAACACTCGGGCAAAGTTTCTAGCTTGGATTATTACTTAATCTTACAACATCGTGAAATTCAGATTGGGTAGGAGAAAAACTTTCATACCAAGCTCCACCGTATAACTGTTGTTGTGCAAGTAGTGAACACTCTTGAATTCGCTTGATCATCACGGTGTTGTTGTCACTTCTACCAGGTGTAAGTTTATTGGCCTTAATTCACTTCGGAAGGGTAAGAACTTTACTTGGGAGAGAGAACATAGTGAGATTGAGTAATTTCCATAAATCATTATTCTATATAGCTATTTGTTTCTTGCATAACTAACCATGTCAGGTGGAGGAAAACACCATGATGAGAGTGGTGACACGAATGAACCTCAAGCATTTGTCAAGCAATATCAGTTTGGGGCACTCCGTGAACATTTTCGACGTGAACTACGCCAAGGGCTCGACCAACTCCATGAGAAGCATGATGCCTTTGCTGATCAAATTGCAAGGGAGGTGCAAAATTGGAGATATAAGCTGATAAAAATATACACCAATTGCGGGTGGACATTAGAGCCCTCACTAGGCTCATACAAGCTCACAATGGTGGTGATGAAGCAAGTGTTCAAGGCGGAGAAGCTGCTGCCCATGTACCTCCTGAACCGCAACACTGAGTGGCGGCAAACGTGGTGCGTCCACCACTTCTCGGAGGACAAGGAAGACACTTGGAAGGCCATGGAGGGCGCGACCTAGGTGGTGGCCATGGCTGTGGTGGTGCTGCACATGCAATGAAATGGGATGGTGATTTTGCATTGCATCGTAATGACCATTATCGTTGTCCTTGCAATGAAGATGATGGATTGGCAAGCTCAAGTTTTTCATGCCCAAATTTGCAGGTAGGACTGATCCTGAGGAGTATCTCACTTGGGAATTGAAGGTTGACAAGATATTCCATATGCACCAATATACGGATGAGAGAAAGATACAGTGGGCATCTCTTGAGTTTGAAGGTTATGTTTTGGATTGGTGAGAGCAAGAGATCACTCAAAGAGCTGAGAATGAAGAAGACCCTGTTGCATCATGGCAAGAGATGAAGCGAGAAATGAGAGCCCGTTTTGTTTCTCGTCATTACAAACGTGATCTATTTAATAAATTGTAGAATATGAAGCAGGGAGCACATTCTATGGAGGAGTACTACAAGGAGATGGAGTTAGCCATGTTTTGAGCCAAGGTTCAAGAACAAGAAGAGCAAACCATGGCACGCTTCATCTCAGGTTTGAACCGTCAAGTCAAATGAATTATCAATTTTTCGCCCTATAACAATCTTTATGAGCTAGTGCATCAAGCTACGATAATTGCAAGAGGATGCTAAGTTTACAAGATCAATGTCCTTTGCTGCTTGTATACCGTCCAGTGGAAGAAGATATGTTCCCAAATCACCAATGA
Organism: Bonia amplexicaulis; assembly: GCA_036346245.1. NCBI lineage: Eukaryota > Viridiplantae > Streptophyta > Magnoliopsida > Poales > Poaceae > Bonia > Bonia amplexicaulis. The sequence goes on along the minus strand of CM070741.1, from coordinate 22,692,884 downwards.
TGCAGAGAACAGCCACAAGTGGTGATTCAAGCTTTCGCCCATCATCTAACAAGAAGGAAGAAGACACTCCAAGTGCAAGGAAGCCATCAAATCCAACAGCTAGTGGTGCCTCTTATGTGGGTTCTACGGCAAAGAGTAGCGGCATACAATGCTTCAAATGCCTTTGCCGTGGTCATATGCAAAAGTATTGCTCAAATAACAAGGTGATGTTGATGTTAGAGAATGGAGAATATGATTCTATAAGTGAAGAAGAGGATGATCACCATGCTGATATAGGGACACATGATGATGCATATGAGGAAGAGCAAGACAGAGTATTATGATCCCGGTGTTGGTCATACACTTGTGTGTGCACCGACGGTGTTGAGTGCGCAACCAAAGGCTTCCCATGAGCAACGCTGCAATTTATTCCACACAAGAGCTCAAGTTAGCAAATATGGCAAATTTTGCAAGGTAATCATTGATGGTGAGAGTTGTTATAATTTGGCTAGCATGGAACTTTGCAATAAACTTGAGTTGAAGTACAAGAAACACCCACATCCATATCAGATCCAATGGCTGAATGAGAGAGGCTCGTTGAATGTGGGATACACCGTGGATGTTGAATTTGAAATTGGCATTTATCGTGATACGGTGGAGTGTGATGTGATGCCTATAGATGTATATCACTTGCTGCTAGGAAGGCTATGGTAATATGATCGTGTTGTGCTTCATGATGGAAGAACTAATTAATACAAGTTTTGGTGTAACAACAAATAAGTGGTGCTACGACCGTTGACTCTTTCTCAAATTGTAAATGATAATGTACAAAAGATTGAAGTGCAAGTTGAGACTGAGAAAGAGAGAGAACAAAAGAGTGTGATTCCACAAAAGACGAGTGAGAGCCACAAACCAAAACTGAGAGGTAAAAGCAAGGGTGAGGGAGAGAAAAACTTAGTCATGATAGCCATCAAATCTGATCTGAGAGAGATGAAAGATGATCTCGCTATCATGCACCTTGTATTGTTGTACAAGGATGCATTGCTTTTTACGAATGATTTAACATCTTTTCCTACTGTTATTTCTCATGTTTTGCAGGCTTACGATGACGTGTTTCCGGAGGAGGTGCCCACTGGTCTACCACCTATTCGAGGGATTTAATATCAAATTGACTTGGTTCCGGGAGCCCCTCTTCCCAACCGCCCACCGTACCGCACAAATCCAGAAGAAACAAGGGAGATTTAGCACCAACAACAAGCACTTTTGGACAAAGGGTACGTACGCGAGAGTCTTAGTCCTTGTGTCGTTCCTGTTATTTTTATTCCTAAGAAAGATGGTACTTGGAGAATATGCGTAGACTGTAGATCTATTAACAACATAATTGTTCGCTATCGTCATCCTATTTCTAGGTTAGATGATATGTTTGATGAGTTAAGTGGTTCTACTATCTTTTCTAAGATTGACTTGCGTAGTGGCTACCATCAAATAAGAATGAAACATGGTGATGAATGAAAAACTGCATTTAAAACAAAATTTGGCTTGTATGAATGGTTAGTGATGCCTTTTAGTTTGTCCAATGCTCCTAGTACATTCATGCGCATAATGAACCATGTTTTGAGACACTTCATTGGAAAATTTATGGTAGTTTAATTTGATGATATTCTGATATATAACCGCTCTTTGGATGATCATGTTGAACACATCAAACAAGTGCTAGAAGTGCTTAGGCATGAACGCTTGTATGCCAATCTTGAGAAAGTGTACTTTTCACACTAGTAAGATTGTGTTCCTAGGCTATGTTGTTTCAGCTCATGGAACTGAAGTGGATGAATCTAAAATTAAAGCTATTAGAAATTGGCCAATTCCTGTGAATGTTAGTCAAATTCATAGCTTCCATGGGCTTGCTAGGTTTTATCGGTGATTTGTGAAAGACTTTAGCACCATTGCTGCCCCATTAAACGATTTAACAAAAAAGAAGTTATTTTTGAGTGGGGAGAAAAACAAGACAGCTTTTGATGAATTCAAGAAGTGTTTGATTGAAGCACCATTGCTTGCTTTACCTGATTTCATAAAAACTTTTGAGATTGAATGTGATGCTAGTGAAATAGGTATTGATGGTGTTTTGATGCAAGAAAGAAAACTCGTTGCATATTTCAGTGAGAAACTTCATGGTGCACAATTGAATTATCCTGTTTATGATAGAGAACTATATGCTCTTGTGCGTGTGTTGGAAACCTGACAACATTATCTTTGGCCCAAGGAATTCATTATACATTCTGATCATGAAGCTTTAAAATACTTAAAGGGCCAAGCGAAATTGAATCGTAGACATGCTAAGTGGGTAGAATTCAGTGAGACTTTTTCATACATTGTCAAATACAAGAAAAGCAAAGAGAATGTGGTAGCTGATGCATTGTCTAGAAAACATGTGCTTTTGACTCAGTTGGAGGTAAATGCACCAAGGTTGGAAAGTTTGAAAGATTTATATGCTTCCGATCATTAATTTGCAGCTCCATTTTCTAATTGCAAAAATGGGAAAGTGTGGGATAAGTTTCATATTCATGATGGTTTTCTCTTTCGCATGAATAAACTATGTGTTCGAGAGTCCTCTGTGCGTTTGTTATTGTTGTAGGAATCTCATGCAGAAGGATTGATGTGGCATTTTGGGAGAGAGAAGACTTACATGATGTTGGGTGATCATTTCTATTGGCCAAACATGAGGCGAGACGTTGAGAGGTTCGTTCAAAGATGAATCACATGTCATAAGGCGAAGTCAAAACCCAATCCACATAGTTTGTATACTCTACTTCTGGTTCCTAGTGCTCCTTGGGAAGATATTAGCATAGATTTTGTGTTAGGACTGCCTAGGACCAAGAGGAGGAGGGATCCGGTCTTTGTTGTTGTGGATATGTTTTCTAAAATGGCACATTTTATTCCCTGTCATAAGAGCGACGATGCGTCGCATGTAGCTGACTTATTTTTCAGGGAGATTGTGAGATTGCGAGATTGCATGGAATGCCAAGAACCATTATTTCTAATCGTGACTTCAAGTTCAAGAAGAGTCTGAACCAAAACAAGTTGTCTTTAGATCTGCTGGTATTGCAAAAGAGTTCTCTACCAAACTGAGTTTTGTGAAGTCGGTTAATATGACCACTCATCAAGTCAAGTATCAATGTACTCATTGTCGTAAATACAGTCATTTGGTTCAATTTTGCTTTACAAAAGCAAAGAAAGAGAAGAAGGACATGATGCAGGAGTGTTTTTGACCTGCTGCTTCCTGTGGCCATACAAGCAAGGCTGGACCATACATTCGACCAATTGTTTCTCATGGTCGAACCAACGTGGTCGAACAAGATTATTGGCCAGTTGTTTCCCGCAGTCGAACCAGCTTCTCAAAAGTCTTTTGACCAGCGTTCTCTGCTTGGTTAGACTGGTCGAGAGTTAGACTAGCTTTACATAAAGGGTCAGATCGGTTTCGACCAACTTTTAATGCTCGTTTTGACCGGTCAGCGGTCAGACCAGCTCTGCTGAGGAGGTCAGACTGCCCCGTGGTCGAACCAACATCTCATCGACTATTTGGTCGAAATATGTGAAATGCTAATGCTTCACTTCAATTTTTATGAATGCATGCTTTTTCTCCTATTTGTCGAGTATCTCAGTACTAGATACCTAAATCTTTACTGTCTGACCTTAGTACTAAGGTACCGATGATTGTTCGTGCTCTATAGGCTCGCTGGAAGAGGAAGGAGAACATATGGTTCATTGACTCCGGTTGTGTAATACCCCGGAAAATGTTTTATTAATTGCTTAGTTAATAGAGAGAGGGACTTAAGTGAAAAGATTTATTAAAAGAGTTTTGGGGGTTTTCGGAAAGTTAAGACAACTGGGCTTGGGCTTGGCTGTGGGATTTTCTAGGCCCAAGAGGGAGGGAGGCCACCACTTAAAACCCTGCAGCCCCCACCCTGCGCCTCCACCCCTAGCCCCTGCTCCTGCAGCCGCCGCCTCCTGCGCCTTCTTCTGCCGCCGCCCGTCCCGCTGCCGTGCCGCCGCCGTGCGCCCCGGCCGCCGTCGCCCCGCTGCCGCCGTCTTCTCCGTGCCGTGTCGTCGTCCTCGCTGCGCCGTGGTGCCTTCGTCTTCGTCGCCGCCTTCGTCGTCGTCGTCTTGTTCCCCGGAGCGCCGTCGTCGACGTTCGTCGCTATACCGCGTGGATCCGGAGGAAGGAGAGGAGGAGATCGCGAGCGTGTTCGTCATCGTTCATCGTCGTGTTCGTCGACGTGTTCGTCCTCGTGTCGTCAAGGGTAACTCCGTTGGTCCTCTAGATGAGTTTTAATCAAGTTGGATTTAAATCATTTTACGGACCGCCGTGATAGTTTGGGTTAATCGGTACATTCGGGTTAGATCCGTCGGATTCAGTCCGGACCTCTTCTAGAAAATTGTAGAGGACTTGATTATATTTCCGAGGACCTGCGTTATTCGAGTTGTGTACCAAAAGTTATAAATTTTCTAGTCTTTGCATTGCTCGCAGATCGAGTAGTTCGGACAGAGTTTAGTAGATCGGTTTGTGCGACGGAAATAGTTGCGAATCAGAAATTCTTCATGTTAGGAAAGTTTTAGATAATTTTCTTAGCTTTCCATAAAGGTCAAGAAGTCCGGATTTCGAGTTTCTGGGCGAAAGTTATGCCTGTTTTAGTGCGCTGTCCAGAGAGTCCAACGTGAATTTGGATGCTTTTAAAAGGGTTTGGATCGGTTAGTAAATGGCGAATCGAGAGTCTCCCAACTAAGTTTTTGTAGATAATTTAATTATCTTTACAGAGAGTCCAAGAACGCTTAATTGGAGTTACGTCTTGAAAGTTATGATTTTGGAAGTCGGTTGTCGTGGTTGGGCGATTTGGCCGAGGAGTTGGGGATTTAATTGAGATAAATTGTTGGGTTAATTGGGGTTGCTGTTATTTTATACCTAGAAACCCGTTACTGTCATGTTAGTAATTATTAATTAAATATTCAGGAGGAGAACGGTTTGGGGTTGTGCCTTCTACGCGTTCTTCATTTTCGCGGTTGAGGCAAGTATAACCTTGCTATGATTAATCTGTGTGATTGAGTGATGATACGAGTGGTGTTTGAGTTATGAATGCTTTACTTATGAATTTGAGTAATGTTCTGAGTTGTTAATGCTATTTATGTTTTGTTTACATTATGACACTTATGAGATTTGTTGATGCGTAGTATGGTGAATGCATGATATCTTGTTGATACATTCACATATATGCATCATATTGAGAATTGTTGAAGTCTTGGTCATGTGGTGATCAAGATCGAGGTCCCCACACTTGCGGAGTGTGGGCAATTGGTCCCCACTGAGGGTACAGGCATGGGTGTGCATTGACGGATGCACACCGCATCACCTAAAATGCGAAAGAGATGAGAAAGAGGAGCCTTTGATCATAATGCATAGCATGAAATTCATATGTAATATGTTTAACTTGAGGGTTAATGTTCATGCTTGCATTTGATACTGATTATACTTTTGAGTCGTTGGACTCACTCTTCTTTGTTGTTTATTTGTTTTAGGTACCAATGTGAGAATGGCATATATGGGATCAAAAGGATTAGCTTAGTTGCACGCACTATTCCTTCAATAAGAAATAAAGACAGTCATGATAATCTTGTTGGCTTGTTAGCTTAATTGGTTCGATTTATTTTCCATCGATTAAATGTAATAAAGACTTAGTATCATTAGATATTATCTTTCCGTTCATTATTTAGAACTTGTGCTATTCATGCTTATTTAAACTGCCATCTGGTTAATAAACAAAGGAGGTTATGCCAAAATTTTTAGGTAACCTATATTAGTTGTTGTTTTATTGTGGATAGTTAGTAGCATTTCAGGCCTATGTTAGGCTGGGGTGTTACAGGTTGCTCTTGCACATGACCGGAGACTCACATTGGTTCTCCTCCCTCACTTGTGTCTCCGGTGATGAGATGATCATTTTTGGGGTGTTACAGTTGGTATCAGAGCGGGCTGTAGGTCCGTGGTAGTGAAAATATTAAATTTGACACACTGTGCACAGTAGATGGGGATGGGTTTTGCATCGCATCCAGATCATTCTTCTTGCTTTGAGATAATTAATTGTGTGTCATGTGTGACTCTATATTTATTTATGTTATATAGAGATGGCAAGGGTAGAGGCCGTGGTCGTGGTCGTGGCGGCAGAGCCGGACGAAGCCAGCCGTGCCCCGCCATTGAATGTAATTATCTTGCCGAGAGGCCATCCGGTGGGATCGAGGAAGAGGTTGCTTCACGGTTCAAGGAAACCGTCTCCACCCCACCCGAGCCGCGCTGCGGTCATTCCTGCGCGCCTTGCGGCGGTGGGTGTGATGGGTCCGCATCGATGGAATGCGTTGAGGTTGGATACTTCGATGGACTAGGGGCGCTTGATTGATCTTGCTAGCGGTTGCGTCACATAGAGAGACATCTAGAGGTGTTGGGGCTACCATCGGCGCAAGAGGTTCGGTTTGTGGCCTTTCGGTTGAAGGCGGCGGATCTCGGTGGGAAGGAGTCCTGTCACTAGATCCACGCCTTAGGGCCAGCGACTTGGGAGGTGTTCTCGGGCGATTCGGAAGAGGTTCTATCGACTCATTTGTGGAGAGGATGGAGGTTTCATTGAATGATTACAAGCGGGGCAAGATGTCGATGTCGAGTGCGGTGGGATTCCACAACATAATCCGCCATTGCCCTTTGTGGCTACCAATGAGGTGGAGAAGGCCAAGAGGTTCCGCAGAGGACTTAGGCAGGAGTTTCGACAGGTATTGGGAGCTTTGGAGCTCCGTGACTTTAGCTCCCGGTGGAGCAAGCGAGAGGCATGGAGTTAGAGATGCGCTTTGGGAGGGACGCATGGGACTGGTGGTCATGCGACTGAGAGTACAGAGTAGCCGAGGAAGAGTTTTGGCGGTGGTGGGTCGTGGCGAGACGGTTCACAAGAAGTTCAAGGGTCGCAGAATTCTTTCAAGTCTAAGTTCAACAAGTCCCGGCGTCTTCCACTTTTCGTCCTTCACCGGTGTTCGATGGTACGTCCGGTCCGGGTCGAGGATGAAATGTTTCAAGTGTGGTGAGGGACATCGTGCGGCAGAGTGTGTTTGGTCGGGAGCTTGTCGCCATTGTGGTCTGGAGGGCCACAAGGCAATGGTCTGTAAGCGTAATCCCGCCATCATCAAGTGGGAGCCGATTCGAGCGGCTCGATCGGCGCCAGCTTCTTCCGGGGTCGGTCAGATGCTAGCAATGCCCTACTCGAACTTGGGCGCCGACCCGGTCTCACTACCCTTCTCCCGGAGGATGCCTCCGGTACTTTTGGCCGCCTCCTCCTGCGGCGTTGTTTCCAGCGATGGCGCCTTGACTCCTCCTGCGGTGGCGGCTCCGCCATATCCGGTGTTGCGGCGCCCGGCACTCCAGCGTCGATCTCCCTCGCCTTGCCGCGGTGGCCGGCAGTCGTCCCGATGTGGTGACAGTGCGCTTTTGGGGACTCGGTGGAGGCTTATGTTCTTTGATTCGAGCTACTTTCTCTTTTGCTTCCATAGAGTTTGCTAGTCGGGCGAGTTGAGTTTGCGATCTATAGCTCGATCTGTTTTGGTTCATTCACGGTGGAATTCTTTCTAGTTCAACGATCGTCCGGGTTGTACGATTACCATAGATGGAGAACATTTTGTTGCTAATCGATGGTTATGAGGATGGAGCCGTTTGATGTTATTTTGGGAATGGATTGGTTGCATAGTTACCGTCTTTGTCATATCTTGTTTTGGAAGACAAGAACTTTGCAATCGCCGTCGAGCCAAGAGTTAGTGTTTGGTGGTAGTGCACCCTCCTGTACACCCAGTGTGTTGGCTAGTCTTTTTCCGGTAGTAGAGCGAAAAGAGTGGATTTCTTTTATCCCTTGTGGAAAAGCCAAATTCCTCTTTGATTGCAGAGCGATTCGGTGGTCCGGGAATTGTGGACGTTTTCAGCAGAGTTGCTGGGATGCCACCTCCGCGTCCGGTGGAGTTCAAATTGACTTGGTGCCGGAGCACGACCGGTTTCTATAACTCCGCACTGTTTGGCTCGACTGTTCCAAGAAGAGTTAAAGAAGCAATTGGATGATCCGAAGGCAAAGGATCTTATCGTCCGAGTGTGTCTCCGTGGGGAGCACCAAGTTATTTGTCAAGAAGAAAGATGGGAGTTGGCGCATGTGTATTGATTACCGTGTTCTCAATCGCTTAACCATCAAGAATAAGTATCCTTTACCCGTATCGAGGATTTGTTTGATCGGTTGAGGGAGCTAAGGTATTTTCAAAGATTGATCTCGATCGGGTACAATCAAATTCTGTCCGAGAGGAGGACATTGAGAAAGCGGCGTTCTCCACGAGGTATGGGCATTTTGAATTTAAAGTTATGTCTTTTGGACTAACAAATGCCCCCGCCGCTTTCATGGAGACAATGAACAGGATGTTACATGAATATTTGGACGACTTTGTGGTCGTATTCATTGATGATATCTTGATTTATTCCAAGAGCGAAGCGCATCATGAGCAACATCTCGAGACAAGTGTTGGCAACACTAAGAGAGCATAAGTTTTATGCGAAGCTCAAGAAGTGTGAGTTCGGTGACCCGGTGGGGTTCTTGGGTCACATCATCGTGATAAAGGAGTCTCCGTTGATCCAAGTAAAGTTTCTTGATGGTGGATTGGGAGAGGCCGACCAATGTCAAGGAGGTGAGGAGCTTCCTCGGATTGGCGAGTTATTATCGGCGCTTTGTGCAAGATTTCTCCATCATCGCCAAGCCCTTGTCGAAGCTTACTCGAAGGACATGAGGTTTCGATGGGACGATGATTGTGAGCGCAGCTGGATTTTGAAGGAAAAGCGGTGACCGCCTGTTCTCACCGTTCGAGCCGAGGCGATTCACGCTTTCTCGATGCATCAAGAGTTGGGTGGGTTGTGTGCTTATGCAAGATGGTAAGGTTTTGGCTTACGCATCGAGGCACTGAAAAAGCATGAAATGCAATTACCCTACCCATGATTTAGAGTCGGCTGCAGCTTGTGTTTGCATTGAAGCTTTGGAGGCACTATCATGCGGTGAGACTTGTGACGTGTTTACCGATCACAAGAGTCTCAAGTACATCTTTACCCGTAGGATCTGAATTTGAGGCGCGCAGATGGTTAGAGTTGATCAAGGATTATGATCTAACCATTCAAGATCATCCGGTAAGGCCAATGTGGTGGCCGATGCTCGAGTCGCAAGGCGGCGCCTGCTACCCGGATTGTTTGATTGCTGATTTTGATCGTATGGGGATATCTTTACGCTATGCGGTGCGACCAGTGGAGACCCGTTGATCTTAGAGTCGGCTATACCGAGCGAAAAGGGAGGCTGTGATCGATCGTTGCTTGAGAGGGTTATGAAACGGTTGGAGATGGGAAAGAAGGGATTTCAGCATGGATATGTCGGGGTATTGCGTTTTAAAGGGCGTTTATGCGTCTTGCATGAAGCGGAGGTTAAGGATGACATTTTGAGAGAAGCTCATCGCACTCCGTATCTGATTCATCCGGAGAGACTAAGATGTATCGTGATTTGAAGCGAAATTTCGGTGGAAAAGGATGAAGGTGGATATAGCAAATTATGTGGCCTCGTGTGGTATTTGTCGCAAGTGAAAGTCGAACATAAGAGGCCACCGGATTATTGCAGCCATTGGAGGTTCCTCAATGGCCGTGGGATGATATTTCTATGGATTTTGTGGTCGCGTTGCCTCGGTCGCCGAGAGGCAAGGACGCAATTTGGGTTGTTGTGGATCGGTTCATGAAGTCCGCGCACTTCATTCCTATCCGCACAACCAACTCAATGATGATCGGCTCCTATTTATGTTCGGAAATTGTGAGGCTGCATGGTGTGCCTAAGACCATAATTTCCGACAGAGATGCCAAGTTTGTTTCAAGTTTTGGGAGAGTTTGCAGAGTGCTTTGGGCACTCGGCTGCTTGAAACACGACTTTCCACCCAGATGATGGACGGTCAGAGCGGACTATCCAAACTTTGGAGGACATGTTGAGATCTTGTGTCTTTGTCTTGGAAGGGTAGTTGGGAGGATCAATTACCTCAGCGAGTTTGCCTATAACAACAGCTTATCACTCTAGTATCAAAGCAGCTCCATTTGAAGTGTTGTATGGCAGTAGTGTAGGTCGCCTTTGCTTTGAAGCGGTGGGCGAGCGATCTTAGGACGGATTGGGTCCAAGACCGTTGAGAGAGTGGCTTTGGTAAGACAAATTTGTTGGTGCCCGAGTAGAGCGTAAGAGTTATCTTGATGTGAGAAGGAGGGACTTGGAGTTTGCGGTGGGAGATCGGTGCTCTTGAGTATCTCCTACCAAGGGTGTGGTGAGGTTCGGTACCAAAGGGAAGCTTAGCCCTAGGTACGTTGGACCTTTCACCATATTAGCGGATTGGGAAATTGACTTACCGCTTGGATCTTCACGAGGCTATGCGGAGTGCATAACGTGTTTCACGTGTCCATGTTGAGGAAGTACTTGCGAGACCCAGAAGTTCACATCGAGCTAGAACCTTTGATTATTGAGCAAGATCTATCCTTTGAGTCCAAGCCAGTGCGGATTCTGGAAAGGTCAGAAAAAGTGTTGAGAAATAAGACTTTCTTTGTATGTCAAAGTGCTTTGGTCGCATCGCATCGAGAGGGAGGCAACTTGGGAGTTGGAGTCTCGCATCTGAGCTGCACCGGCGTTGTTCACGTCGGTGCGTGTTTTTCTAGTTGGTTGTTTTGTTTCTGTTGTGGTTGCGGTTAGAATTGGGGTCGAATTCTGTTTAAGGAGGGTAGAATGTAATACCGGAAAATATTTTATTAATTGCTTAGTTAATAGAGAGGGACTTAAGTTAAAAGATTTATTAAAAGAGTTTTGGGGTTTTCTGGAAAGTTAAGACAACCTGGGCTTGGGCTTGGCCCAGGTGGGATTTTCTAGGCCCAAGAGGGGAGGGGAGGCCACCACTTAAAACCACGGCAGCCCCACCCTGCGCCTCCACCCCTGCGCCCCTGCCCTGCAGCCGCCTCCTGCGCGCTTTGCCGCCTGCGCCTGTCGCCGCCGTGCGCCCCGCCGCCGTCGCCCCTGCTGCCGCGCCGTCTTCTCCGTGCCGTGTCGTCGTCCTCGCTGCGCCGTGGTGCCTTCGTCTTCGTCGTCGCCTTCGTCGTCGTCGTCTTGTTCCCGGGCGCGTCGTCGGCGTTCGCCGCTATACCGCGTGGATCCGGAGGAAGGAGAGGAGGAGATCGCGAGCGTGTTCGTCGTCGTTAAATCGTCGTGTTCGCCGACGTGTTAGTCCTCGTGTCATCAAGGGTAACTCCGTTGGTCCTCTAGATGAGTTTTAATCAAGTTGGATTTCGTCATTTTCGGACCGCCGTGACAGTTTGGGTTAATCGGCTGTTCTGGGTTAGATCCGTCAGGATTCAGGTCTGGACCTCTTCTAGAAATTTGTAGAGGACTTAATTATATTTCCAGGGAGTGCTAGAACGCGTTATTCCGAGTTGTGTAGCAAAAGTTATGAATTTTCTAGTGCTGCTGTTCTGCAGATCGGAGTAGTTCTGGACAGAGTTTAGTAGATCGGTTTGTACGACGGAAATAGTTGCGAATAAGAAATTCTTCATGTTAGGAAAGTTTTAGATAATTTTCTTAGCTTTCCATAAAGGTCAAGAAGTCCGGATTTCGAGTTTCTGGGCGAAAGTTATGCCTGTTTTAGTGCGCTGTCCAGAGAGTCCAACGTAGTTTTTGTAGATAATTTAATTATCTTTACAGAGAGTCCAAGAACGCTTAATTTGGAGTTACGTCTTGAAAGTTATGATTTTTGGAAGTCGGTACTGTCGTGGTTGGGCAGATTTGGCCGAGGGAGTTGGGGATTTAATTGAGATAAATTGTTGGGTTAATTGGGGTTCTTGTTATTTTATACCTAGAAACCCGTTCTTGTCATGTTAGTAATTATTAATTAAATATTCGGGAGGAGAGCGGTTTGGGGTTGTGCCTTCTACGCGTTCTTCATTTTCTCATGGTTGAGGCAAGTATAACCTTGCTATGATTAATCTGTGTGATTGAGTGATGATACGAGTGGTGTTTGAGTTATGAATGCTTTACTTATGAATTTGAGTAATGTTACGAGTTGTTAATGCTATTTATGTTTTGTTTACATTATGACACTTATGAGATTTGTTGATGCGTAGTATGGTGAATGCATGATATCTTGTTGATACATTCACATATATGCATCATATTGAGAATTGTTGAAGTCTTGGTCATGTGGTGATCAAGCATCGAGGTCCCCACACTTGCGGTGTGTGGCAATTGAATCCCCATGCAGAGGGTGCAGGCATGGTGTGCATTGACGGATGCACACTCCGCGTCACGGTAAAATGCGAAAGGGATGAGAAAGAGGAGCCTTTGATCATAATGCATAGCATGAAATTCATATGTAATATGTTTAACTTGAGGGTTAATGTTCATGCTTGCATTTGATACGATTATACTTGCGAGTCGTTGGACTCACTCTTCTTTGTTGTTTATTTGTTTTAGGTACCAATGTGAGAATGGCATATATGGGATCAAAAGGATTAGCTTAGTTGCAGCACTATTCCTTCAATAAGAAATAAAGACGATTATGATAATCTTGTTGGCTTGTTAGCTTAATTGGTTCGATTTATTTTCCATCGATTAAATGTAATAAAGACTTAGTATCATTGGATATTATCTTCCGTTCATTATTTAGAACTTGTGCTATTCATGCTTATTTAAACGCCATCCGGTTAATAAACAAAGGAGGTTATGCCAAAATTTTTAGGTAACCTATATTAGTTGTTGTTTTATTGTGGATAGTTAGTAGCATTTCAGGCCTATGTTAGGCTGGGGTGTTACAGGTTGCTCTTGCACATGACCGGAGACTCACATTGGTTCTCCTCCCTCACTTGTGTCTCCGGTGATGAGATGATCATTTTGGGGGCAACTCTCAAGGACGAGTTCTTGCTAAAGGCACTGTGCGCATCAACAACAAGTTCATCTTAAAGGACGTCGCTTTCGTTAACCCAACAATACAGATATACAGGTCTCTGACGCACTCGAGGACATCTTCTATGACTCCGATGATGACAACTGGGAGTTCCTGGGTCACACTATGACACCTATGATCACCTCTACGACCACTCCTATGACCACTCACGAGGTAGATGCCACGACGACCTCTTCGACTACATCTACAACCACTCCTACAACCACTTCACAGGCTCCTCTACATATTCAACAATGTCATCCCCCGTGAGCAAGTGATCAGTGAGTTAAATGAGAGAGTTCTTCACAGCAGGTATAATTCTAATGCCTCATATGCTCATTCTACCTTTGCATCCTCTTTTGAACCCCAAGATGTAAGTCACGTTTTATCTGATGAGTCTTAGATTAATACCAGTATGAGAAATTAGAAAACTTTGAGCGTAATAATGTCTGGTCTTTGGTTTCACCTCCTCATGGTCATAATATTATTGGAACTAAATGGGTCTTCAAGAATAAACAAAGTGAGGATGGTGGTGTTGTTTGAAGTAAGGATAGACTTGTGTCTCAAGGATTCACCTAGGTAGAAGGTCTTGATTTTGATGAAACATTTGCTCCTGTTGCTAGATTAGAAGCCATTACAATTTTATTAGCATTTGTTGCATCAAAGGGTTTTACACTATATCAAATGGATGTGAAAAATGCTTTTCTTAATGGCTATATTGAGGAGGAAGTTTATGCTAGACAACCACCTGATTTTGAGAATCCTAAGTTCCCTGATCATGTCTACAAATTGTTCAAAGCTTTATATGGTCTAAAACAAACATCTAGAGCATAGTATGATAGGCTTAATTTAGTTTTGCTTAAAAAATAACTTTCAAATGGGCAAGTTAGATAGAACTTTGCTTACTCTCAAGTATAGCAATGATCTTTTACTCATTCAGATTTATATGGATGATATCATTTTCGGTGGATCCTCTTATGTTCTTTTTTTTAAGTTTTCAGATACTATAAGTAGGGAATTCGAGATGAGCATGATGGGAGAGCTCACATTCTTCCTTGGCTTTCAGATTAAGCAATCAAAGTTGGGTACTTTTATTCATCAAACTAAGTACACCAACAATCTACTTCATCATTTTGACATGGGGACAGTCAAACCAATTTCCACACCCATAGGATCTATGGCTACGTTGGATCCTGACGAAGATGGAGAGCCTATTGATCAAAAGGAATATAGAAGCATAATTGGCTCTCTTTTGTATCTCACCGCGTCAAGGCCAAATATACATTTTACTATGTGTTTGTGTGCTCTCTTTCAAGCTTCCATACATGCTTCACATCGTCAAGCGGTAAAGCGAATTTTCTGGTATCTTCAATCAATTTTGGAATTTGGCTTATGGTACTCTTCTTCCTCATGTCTTACTCTTAGAGCTTATTTAGATACGGATTTTGGTGGTTGTCGAGTTGATAGGAAGAGTACTTCTGACACATGTCACTTTTTAGGCACATTTCTTGTTTCATGGACTCCTAGGAAACACATGTTTGTTGCACTTTCCACTACCGAGGCTGAATATGTAGCCGCTGCTTCTTGTTGCTCTGAATTGCTTGGATAACAGCTACTCTTAAGGATTTTGGCTTAGAATTGCATAGTGTTCCACTTTCATGTGATAACACTAGTACGATTAGTATTAATAAAAATCATGTGCGACATTAAAGAACCAAACACATTGATATTTGCTATCATTTTCTTAGAGATTATGTAAAAAGGGAGATGTTGTCTTGTATTTCATTGATTCCGAATCTCAAGTTGCTGACATTTTCACCAAACCGCTTGATTCTTCTCATTTTGCTCAGTTGTGAAGTGGGTTAGGTGTGTTGCATCCTATGGAATTATTCTGAGGGGGAGCTTGGTGTTTAAATGTTTCGGAAGCTTTGTTTACTATACTTGTCAAATAATACATCAAATCCAAGTTTTTGTAGTATACTTCAAGCATGCCATAGTTAAACAAAAGAAAAAGCACAAATATGTTCGATCGAAAAGAAGTATACTTCAAGCATGCAACCTTTTAAAAGAAGTGTGCTACAAAAATGGCATCATGAAAAGAAGTATGCTACAAGCATGCCACATGCTTAAAAAGTGAGTATGGAGCAATCGGTTGCTATATGAGACTGCTAGTTCTACTAGATTTAAAGCTTGCTTCACTTTTAGGCTTACTCTTTTAGGTGTGATATCCCTTTGTGCTCTTTATAGATCAGTTTGGTTATTGTCGAGATGCTTGTCATTAATCCAATTTGCTTAATCATGTTAAAGACCTATTTAGACTTGCTTTGTGGTATTATGATATATGACTTTATATAATCTAAGGAGCTCTACTAAAAGGAAGATGGATTGGACACAATGAACCGGTCTTAGCTACAGTGAACCGATCGGAGGTCGTAATCTTGTCTGCTACAGTAAGCAGTCGGTGGTCGTAGCTATAGTTCCTTTTCAATGGCTGTAGCTACAGGGCTTTTTCGTAGTCGTAGACTTTACAATCTATTGTAGTAGTCATAGACTTTGCAATCTATTGTAGTAGTCATAGACTTTGCAATCTATTACCGTAGTCATAGACTTCATGGACTATTGTCGTAGTCATAGACTTCGTGGACTGTTGTTGTAGTTGTAGATTTAGTGGATTGTTGTCATAGTCGTAGGCTTTACGATCTGTTGTCTTAGACTTTATGATCGGTAGTCATAAACTTTGCTGGTCGGTAGTCTTAGACTTTATGATCGGTAGTAGTAGACTTTGCTAGTTGGTAGTCTTAGACTTTTGCAATTGATAGTTGTACACTTTGTTGATCGGTGGTCATAGGCTTTTGCGATCGATTGCCATAGGCTTCATGATCGATACTCGTAGACTTCGAGTACTTCAATTCCAATGATCTTTGAGTACCTTCAATACTCGCGTTTAATGGGCTAGTGATCTAACCAGCCTGTGCATGGCGGTTAGATTGGTTTTACGCGGTGGTCGTTGCTACAGTACCAGGTCATTGCTACAGTACCCTGTTAAAACTTGGTAGTTGGTGATATAGTACCGGGTCGGTACTCGGTAGGTGTTGCTACAGTACCCGGTCGGTACTCGGTGGTCAGTCTTACAGTACTTGTTGATGGTAGTCTGCGCTATAGTACCTGGTCGGTACTCGGTGGTCATAATAGTTGTTAGAGGTACAGTGACAGGTCGGTAATCGGTAGTCATAGACTGGGAGTGCTACGATGCTTGTGATTTTTTAGTGTTCTAAGTACTGGTAATTCCCGAGTACTTGTAGTTTTCAGGTACTTATTGAGCTAGCGGTCTAACCAACTTGTGCATGGCGGTCATATCGGTCGTAATGAGTGGTATATGGCTGATTTCTGGAAAGCGATAGAATTTGTGGTTGTGGCTGATCTGATTGATGTTGATGGATGATTAACGGTGTGTTTTGAGTGTGTGGACTTATGTCGGTCAGGTTGTGAAGAACTTGTGCCGGAAAAAACATTATTTGGTCTTTGCATGTGCAGGTTGGACATGGAGACGGTCATGGTTGATGGCGAGGAGGACCGGTTCTTGGATGGGGAAATCTAAGGTCTAGATGGTCGAGGATGTCATGAGGTGGTCGGGCTCACGCTGGGCACATGGAGATCAAAGGTGGTGATGCTTGGAGAGGCTACAAGAGGTGTTGTCCTGAAGGCTTCGATATGTGAGGTGATGGTGCATAATGAAGATACATGAGGTACTGTCCTAGAGGCTTTGTCACGTTGTGAGTTAGGAGTTGCGGATAGAGTCCACAACTGAAAAGATTTAGAGTTTAGTTAAAACCCGTGTTCAGAAGGGTTACAGGTCATTTGATTTTTGGAAGAGATAAAGTTTTGAGTTCGTGTTTGATGTAGACACGGTTTATGACGTTAATCTATAAAAGCAGAGAGAGGTTATGGGTTGACGTACATTTTTATTGAGTTTTGAGAAGGTTTTGGTTTTAGTTTTTAGCTAGGCCTTTTAGGGGTGCTTGTGAAGGCACTTTGTAAATCCACAGAGATCCTGCAATAAAGATAGTCTTAAATCAATCTGGTTCTTGATTTGCTTGAAGAGCGCTGGTGATTGTAGGTGGTTTGGATCTTACGACAACGTTCAAATTGTTCGAGTGAAGTAGTCGAATAGAGCGGTCGATCGAGTGATCAGTCAATCTGAGTAGTCAATCAAGCGGTCCTACGCTGAGCAATTGATCAGGCAATTGATCACCGAGCGGTTGAAACTGTCACTGACTATCAGGAGACTCCAAAAAGCGGCGACAATCATTCACCCCCCTCTGATTGTAGTATTCGATTCTACACGCATTTTCAACTCCGTTCAATCCAACTAAGCAACGCTTAAACCCTAACCACCCAAACCCTCCTACATTTAAACCATTTTTTCTAGAATTTCTCTTTTATTTTGTTCCCTACTCATTTTCTTTTGAGTCTAGACTTATTTGATTCATTTTACTTTGCGATAGCACCCGAATTCATTAGTAGGCTGCTGAATGAGCTGATCAAGACGTTGAAAAAGTAGGCCTAGTCGAAGACTACGAACAAGAAGATAAGTCACATATTTTTTATCATGTTGAACCCGTATTACTTAAGTATCTTTACTTTCATTTACAATAATTATGTATTTCTATTTACATAATAATATCTTGAAATGACATGATGGATAGCTAGATCGTACCACCGAAAAGTCTAGTTGCATTCTTGTAGACCATATTCACATTGACAATCTTAGTATAACCTATAATGGTATTTAATCACCATATAGATAACTAGTAATTAGGTTGGACAACTAAAATGATATACATATACTAATAAGGAGTATTTGGCTCCGCGCCGATAGACTTTGAAATGAAGCTAATGGTTAAAGCTACTTGTTTGGTAGTCACTATGCAGTTGGACCCCATGACCTCACCCGAGAATTGCACATGGTATGTGAATGATAGCCTCATCTATGGCAAGTAAGGACTAGACCCATATGAATAGTAAAGGACATAGACCTTGCTCAACCACAAGCTCGATTGTCAACTTAGCCTAGTACACTGCTTTGTCCGATCAAATATTTACAGGAGGAACCGCTATCCTAGGATCTTTTGGATGGGGCACGCGATAAGGGTGAGATGGAAGTTGGGCTTTTTATATTGCTTGACATTCTTCACATCGGTATGCCCATTCAATATCGGGGCACGGATTCCACACTGGCCAGTGGATGCCCGATTGTTATTGAATGGCCTATTGTATGATATTATGAGTTTGAGGTATCTTGTTAGTAAAGCTGGGCAACTCTGTAGAGTATAATATATAGTATTCAGATACACCATACTTCTGGTCAATGTAGTTGTGTTTAATGGGCGATTCTAATAGCAAGGCATAACTAAGTTTTGAATGGCTTCAAAATGATAAGTAGGTTGTTGGATCCCCTTTTCTCTTAACAAAATATAATTTTATATTTCAAGTCTAAAAACCTTTGCAAACAAACAGGCATTTATACCCATACTAATAGAACCTCCATACCTTGTTCTATTGAAATCCTATCAAGTAGTTGAGTAGATATCCTCGTGTAGCTTGCTAAGTACAGTTGTTCTCGTACTTGCTTAATCACCGTCAAAAGGAACTTAGGAGGACGCTGAGAAAACTTTTGAGGGATACTTCAATGACTCCCTAGAAGGTGATGACTATTGATTCTAGGCCTCTACTATATCAAGCGTGCCTGTGGTGTAGGGTGACCTTTTGTCTTGTAACATAAACATTAGGTTTGGATGCTCTTAATAATGTAAAGCTCGGCTGCTAAGCTATACTCTTTTGTAATCAAAATTTAGATTTTATGATAAAGTTTGAGAAGGCTTGACGTATACTCTTCACTCCGTAGCTGGAATTCCTAGACGGTTATGGGGAAATTCGATGGCCTAAAGAATGGGTCATCACATGATGTCTTTGAACCGACGATTCAACGGACTAGAGGTGTCCTAGTGTCTCAAAGGATGGTGGAGGATCCTAGTACGCATTACAAAGATCAAAGGAAAGAATGACGACATGCTATCAAAGGAACAAGTCTGGCTGCACGCACAGGATGATGATAGATTAATGTTCGTGTAAATTAAATACCCAACTAAATAAATATATTCATAAATGACTGCGTATGTATCTGTGCATAGCTAAATTTCACAACGTTAAGAGCGTAGTAGCAGCGTACATACTGGCACCCCAGAGCAAGCCTTCCATCTTGACGCTCCTCACGGCCTCCTCGAGCTTGGTCATGTCGGTTTCATCGTCCCATGGTTTCACGTCAAGCAAAAATGATGACTTTCCAGGCGCCATCTTGTCAGGAAAATAACGTCACCGGTGACTAGGATGTTGATTAGAAAAAAAACCAGAAAATGAATTAAGCAAATCATGCATGATAACAGCATTTAGGACCCTAAGCGAGGATGTAAACGAGTTCTAGAGCACACCCTATGATCCGACTGAAAAAAAAAGCATAATGTCAACAGCTTTGAGTTGTTTAATTCCAAAATTTGTTTCTAATATCGGGATCGACGATTTGGCCAGCTAGCTAAAAAACAAGGTTAACAGGAGGCGACGACGTGGCAGGGAAATGGCGCCGAGCTGGCGGATGATGCGGACGGGGGATGGTGAACTCCGGCGATGGTGCACCCGCACGGAGCCCTAGGGTCATCGACGGCAGAGGAGGTCGGCGACGGAGACGTAGAGGACGGCGAGGGGATCTCAAGGGTAGCGGAGATGAGGACGTGTTGGAATTAACCCTGAAGCTTACTGGTTACGGGTGGTAGTTCCGCCTGAGTAATGCGGTAGTTCCGGGTTAAGGTAGTACTGTTCGGGTAGTCCGGTAGTTCCGGCGAACGGTAGTATTGGCCGAGTTTTGCGATAGTACCGGCCCGGAACTCTGTTTCCGCGACGGACAGTTTTTTCAGTTTATTTCTTTGTTTCTGATTCAAATCCGTGTAAGAAAAGGTGTAGGCCTTTTGTAATAGTTTTGAGAGCCTTATAATAAAGAGAAACATGAAGAGGTGGAGTGTGATTCACACCACCAAATTAGATATTTTCCTCTCTGATTGAAGAGTGCGCGGTTCCTGTTCAGTTCGCGGTTTTCATCAATTTTGTGCTTCGATTTCGTGATTTCGCCGAGCGATTGGAGCTTCGTGACATCGGTAGACATTGGTCTGAAAGGTCCTTTCTCATAATCTGGTATCAGAGCTATGGTTTCGCAAATCAGACCAAATGTCGATCGTTGTCCACGGCGAGGCGGCTCGAGAGAGTGGCGGTGGGAAGTTTATCTACCTGCAGCTCACGACGACAAATTACACCAGTTGAGTGATTCGAGTGCAAGTGATAATGGACGATGAAGGCGTCTGGGAAGCGATCGAGCCAGTGACTGGGGAGGTCGTCGACGCGAAGAAGGACAACAAGGCGAGGTCGCATCTTCTCCAAGCGCTCCCGAAGACCTCTTAATGCAGGTGGCTAGGAAGAAAACGGCGAAGGAAGTCTGGGACTGCCTCAAAACCCGGTTCATTGGCATAGATCGCGTCAAGAACGCACAGCTGCAGACGTTGAAGAGCGACTTCGACGCTATGCGCATGCAGGAGGGAGAGAGCTTGGACCAGTACGTCGGAAGGCTCAATATCATGTCCGTCAAGTATGCAAACCTCGAAGCAACACTCGATGATGCCGCAATGGTCAAGAAATTATTCGACACCGTGCCAGATCACTTTCTAAGCATAATAGCCGGAATCGAGCAATTCTGCGACATCAAGATGATGTTGTTCGAGGAAGCGGTGGGACGGTTGAAGGCGTATGAAGAACGGACGCGCACACGCACGTCTGGCAGAAGTAGCAATGGCGACAGCCAGCTTCTGCTCACTCAGGCCGAGTGGCAAGCACGACAGAAGAAGGAAGGCAGAGGGCGCGGCAGAAGCAGTTGCAGTGGAAAGCCAAGCAAAGATGAGATGATCGGCTCCAGCGGCGATGGCCGTGACAAAAGCCACATCCGTTGTTTTAACTGCGACAAGATGGGCCATTACAAATCTGAGTGCAGAGCACCGAAGAAGGGGGAAGAGGCGAACCTCACGCGTGAAGTTGAATTTGAGCCGGCACTGTTACTTGCGGTATCTGAAGAATCAACACCAGAGCAGCAGGAACGACATGATATCTCACTCCTAAACGAAGAAGAAGCTTACAGTCTGCGAGAATGCGGTGCTGGCGATGGTGATACATCAGATTTCATCATCAAGGAGAATTCACCTGGCGTTGACGGAGGAGAGTTTTCCCGCCAAAGACAAGCGGCGGAAGCACATCTCCATCCAACTTCTTCGTCGACTCCACAAGATTGCGAGGCGACGCCAGAAGAGACATGTACCAATTCGCGAGCTATTGAGAGCACGGGTGAAGTTTCACCAGACTCCTCCACCAGTCCATTGATGAAGACGCTCACCAGACCAGCCACGGCAGAAGGACCGGTTACATCCAACTCGGCAATGTCTTCACCTTCATCAAGAGGGAGTAGCAGCACTGATGAGCAGTATGTCCGGTACAGACATATCAACGACATCATGGAAGATGCTCGGAGAGTACTCCTTGACGATGAAGACTCAGAAGAGGAAGTCATGCTTGCGGAGATGGAGGAACTGTCCTGCTATCTTGAGGCTGCTGGATAGCAAGTCTAGGAAGACCCATGGAAAGTGAAACCGAGTCCATTAAAAGAAATCAGACTTGGTCACTCACGGAGCTGCCGGTTGGACATAAACCGATTGGGCTCAAATGGGTTTATAAACTGAAGAAGAACACCAACGGAGAGATGATCAAACACAAAGCGAGATTGGTTGCAAAAGGTTATGTGCGACGACAAGGAATTGACTTCGAAGAAGTGTTTGCGCTGGTTGCGAGACTAGACACCGTGCGAGTCTTGCCATTGCTGCAAATCAGGGTTGGCAGGTGCACCATCTCAACATTAAGTCCGCTTTCTTGAGTGGGGAACTCGAGGAAGAAGTATATGTTGTTCAACCGGAAGGTTTCACGGTGAAGAACAAGGAACATTTAGTGCTCAAATTGAGTAAAGCACTCTACGGACTCCGATAGGCACCACGGGGTGGAACATATGACTTGACAGGAGTTTGAAACAACTTGGCCTTGCAAGATGTGCTCAAGAACAAGATGTGTACACAAGGGGAACAGACCGGGTAGAAATCATTGTCGGTGTTTACATTAACGACCTCATTGTGACAGGAGAAGATCCGGACGAGATTGAAAGATTCAAGGAACAGATGATGTCTGAATTTGAAATGAGTAACCTCGGTTTACTCGGTTATTATCTCGAGATCAAAATCAAACAAAGGGAAGAGAGGATCACAATCAAGCAACGATGCAGTACCAGCTGGGTGTTCGTAACCTTGGGACGCATCAGGATTAAGGGGGAGTATGTTGGAATTAACCCTGAAACTTACTGGTTATGGGCGGTAGTTCCGTCTGAGTAATGCCGTAATTTCGGGTTAAGGTAGTACCGTTCGGGTAGTCCGATAGTTCCGGCGAACGGTAGTACTGGCCGAGTTTTGCGGTAGTACCGGTCCGGAACTTTGTTTCCGCGATGGACTGTTTTTTCAGTTTATTTCTTTGATTCTGATTCGAATCCGTGTAAGAAAATGAGTAGGTCTTTTATAATAGTTTTGAGAGCCTATATAATAAAGAGAAACATGAAAAGGTGGAGTGTGATTCGCACCACCAAATTAGAGATTTTTCTCTCTGATTGAAGAGTACGCAGCTCCTGTTCAGTCCGCTGTTTTCATCGATTTTGTGCTTCGATTTTGTGATTTCGCTGAGCGATTGGAGCTTCGTGACATCGATAGACATTGGTCTGAAAGGTCCTTGCTCACAGGACGGAGGCTCACCGGTGGAGGAGCAAGTCGACGGTGACGGCGACGGTTCGAGCTCGGTCTCGGCGTTCCTGAGGGGGTGGCTGGGGTTTCGAGTGGCGCAGAAGACAAGGCGAAGCTTTGGCGTTGCCAGCGCCCTTAAATAGGCGCGGAGTGGCGCGGCAAGGAGTCCACATCGAACCCGCCGACGCCGAGAAGATCCAGACTGCGCGCGTGGCTGTGGAGTTGGGCCGTCCCCCAGGGACCAAATGGTTTTTTATTCTGGAAATTGCTTTAGAAAATCAATCAGGCTACGAAAAATACCAAATGAAGTTCCAAAATCTCATGAAAATTTACAAATGTAAATTTTAATTCTATTAACTTCAATAAAATATTTAATTTCGAAATCACAGTTTGGTTAATTTAAATCTGCCGGCTGTTAATTTAAATCTGCCGGCTGTGCCGTTGGATGGACAATGGGTTTGCTCTTTACTAGTAGCTAGGCTCTGGTAATGGGCTTAAACCCACCCTAACCCAGCCCACAAATTAAGTTCTGGAACCCAAACCAACCAAACCCATGTGCACTTTTCACCCAACCCGACCCATATCACCTATACGAGTTCAACCCAATTCATCAACCCGTTTTAGGGCAACCATGTGCATGTGCAGACTGCGGGGTTGCCGACCCAACAACCTCAAGGTCCCAGAGCCTCTGCCCGTAGACCCACCATCATCATATTTTGATACTTTCCTTTCTGAAGAAAATACGATTTCCTCTCAAATGAAAAGAAAACGCGAGTTAAATTCGAAACCTTAAAGTAAAACGACATTATAATAATAAAAAAATCACTAAAAATTGAAACAGTCACGAAAAGTTTTATAAAAAATAGGAAAATATACAGATAAATCAGAAATTGTACAAAGAAGTGAAACAAAGTATCTAAAATTTTGGAAAAAATAAAAATCAGAAAATATCTAGTCCAATAGTCTCACTGAGATTGCATCTATTCAATAAAATATAATTCCTGAAAGGAGGGGAGAAGGATTTGGGGACTCATCTGAAAGGAAGGAGCTCGGGTGACTCCAAAATGCAATCCAACTCCTATTGCGCCAAATCTAACAGAAAGCTCAGGGGAAGTTCTACCATTCGCTCCTAGCTGCTCCAAGTAACTCATATAAATCACCTCAAGATTCAACCTTACCACATAACCTTACATTTCGGCAAAAGGCTTAAAATTAAACAAGTATTGGGAAGTGGAGTGGCCCAAGCTGCGCCATACATAAGCAAGAAGACCAACCGACCACCACACTTCTCGTCAGAACCTCACCAAGAACTAGAGGTGAAAAATGGATACGAATTATTTGTATTATCCGGTTATCGTATTCGATAGGATAAGAATGTAGTATAGCTTTTCTCATCCGATTAACAATTTCTATTCTATTCGTATTCTAATTCGAATTTACATAAAAAATATGGAGTTCCTAGACTTCACTAGCATGTGCTTCGTTGCACTTGAGGACATTGCTGAGGGCAAGACGCATCCGACACCAGTTCCATCTTTAGCGATCCAGATGAGGTTTGCCCTTTTACGGAGGATATGAAATGTGTTATCATTTACTATAGTAGAGAATTTGAGAAGAATTGCAAGAAAAATTGAGAATCAGGATTGTGTGATTGATAGCTTGAAGAAAGAACTTGCTAGGCTTAGAACGTTGATTCCTCATGATGATAACTGTAATTCTTGCCTTACTTTACATTATGAGTTGGATAGGTTTTGGACTTCTCATTCTTCTGTTGTTAGTTAGCTCATAGATGCTAAGGACGAATTAGTATCACTAAAATCTAGTAATGATCATGTCATAGGCACTATTGGTTTAAATGCTATTGCTTTATCTTGCTCCAACTGTGCCTTGCTTCAACTAAAACTTGATATTGCCACTAAAATGTTGCTTTAATTTAGTCCTGAATATTCATGTTCTCATTATGAGTTTAGAGAGCAAAAATTGAATGAATTGACTCAATTACTTCATCATGCTAAAATTGAATCATGTGAAAACTGCTCCAAGCCCAATAATGAAATTGAAGCTCTCAACAAGACACTTGAGGATAAAAATGAGAAAAATCTTATCCATGACTGCATCTAAGAATTCCATTGATTCTATGGCTTGTGCATTTTATACTTAGATTGAAAATAATTTAGATGGGATACATGAGGCTTTTAAAGTCACGTTTGAGAAGCAGTTGGACAGGATTAAAGATTCTTCATGTGAGTCTTGTGAGGCCTTGAAACTAGAGGTAGCCACCCCCAAAGAGAGATATGCTAGGGCAACCAAGAACCTTGAGTGTACTACATGTGCCAACATAACTAAAGAAAATGACTACCTCAAGAAAATCTTAGAGAGATTTTCTATTGGCAAAAAAACCTAAACATGATCTTAGATCAGTCCAAGGTGAGTGTCAAACATATAGGTTTAGGGTTTTGTCAGACCCGGATTTTGCAATCCAGAATCTGCTGTGCCTTACTGCATTATTCCCTGGATCAGTAGATAATGCACACAGATACATTGCTGAATCATTTCATACATCGCAGAATTCACAACAAGCCATAATATTATTACATTGCAAAGGTGAAATTAGGCCTTCACAAAGGCGCAGTTGTTACAGTAGGGCCAAGCAGGCCAAATATTTACATTACAAAAGTCTAGCAGCGGAAGTGATACAAAGTAGGCCTTTAAACCACAAGCAAAGACTGAGGGCAAAAGTGGTCATACAAATATTACTAGGGCTCTAGTAATAGTTGGATGAAGCCACACCTTAGTCTAGATGCCTAAGGTTCTAAGCGCGGATTATTCGTCCTAATTCCCGGCGTGGTCTTCTCCATCTGCAGCAGGGGCTTCCTCGTAGGCGTACGGATCTTGAGCTCCTGAATCTGGATTGTTGGTTTTGCGAGAGTGAGCACACTAACCACCGTGCTCAGCGAGTCAACACACAGAATGCACTAGGTAATATGCAACGCTTTCAACAAGGGAAGGCTCAGGTTATTTTGTTTTGCTGAAATGTGCTTTTTGAACTATAATACGTAAAATTCCCTAAAACCTAGCCAGTTGGATTTTAAACATGATACTTCATAACATATGCATTTATTTCTATAGAATCAGGGACCATCCACCATTACATGATCTCTGCTCCGCATACCATGCCTTTAGCGTTATAACCGCTTACTTTACCACTGGGACGACACCCAGGACAATTCAAATAAGGGCCTATCTCTGCCCTCCACTTTTCCATTCCCACATTTTCAAAGTTTTTGAAACAGAACTATATCAAGTTAAGTTCCCATGTCCGCCCATGACCGTGGGCACGGCTATTCGAATAGTTTTTGACTCTGCAGAGTGTGTACACTTTACCCACACGAGATAGATCTGCTCATTGCCCCACACGATTCCTTAGCCATGCGGTTGAGTAGACTACCACAGGGCTTTTACAATGCATTTTCCTAGCAGAGTTACGACCGCTAAGGTTTCCACTTCCTCCGGGTACGACCACCCTTCCAGAAGCCCCCTCTTGCGCCATCACGTCGGAGGATGTGGCCATCCTCTACCCGCCCGTGTTCACACCGCGCAACTCTTACTAAGTCAATGCAAATTAGTTGGCCCCGCCTACACTTTGCCAAAGATGTGGTCGTACATGTTGTACCGTGGGAGGTCATCACAAGATTCAGTCCTTAATGGTTATCTGGGCAGTTCTACCACTATCCCCTTGTGCTATCACGGCACCACTTTATCACAAATCGTGCTATCACGGCACCATTCAACACTCACACCCTCAACCATCCGCCCAGATAATTCAAATGCGGGGTTCTTTTGGAGCAAAATACTTATTCCAACATACACCAGTCATTATCACAATGACTGCCAAATACTACTTTCTCGAGTTTGTAAGATATGCTAGGGTGCTCTCACACCCTTGTTTACCTAACAACTCTAAGCATGGCATTTATAATTGTAGACTTAGTTTCAAAGAAGTTGTAACATTATTACTTTTACTAGGGTGACAAAGATCACATAGCCAAAAGTATTGCAAAGGATGTATGCTAAACCAAGAGAAACATGGGCATATATCTAAAATCTGAAATTAACATGTATTGCAACATAAATATAAGCATGCAATTTATAGTACTTAAACCAAAATACTTTATTGAAAACATAGGCTCAAAATGATCAAAGCATTGACTCGCCTTGGATGCAAGGGTCGGGATTCGGGGTGTTGGAGCCTATAGCAGCGGCAGCTTCCTCTTCTTGGGCCTCGAAAGCTACGTTTTATATGTGCGAAAATTTAGATAAAAATCATCACAACAATCAAATAATCACAATAAAAATTTGAACAAGCTTCAAAAATGTTGGTTCTGGTTCTATTAGGTAGCCCTTGATTTTAGATGAATTTAGAAATTGGTTTCACTAAATTTGGAGCTAAAATGAATAAGTTATACACATTTGAATACCTTCGGTTTAATTAAATCTTAAAATTAATAAAATCGACATCGGGGCCCATGTCGGTGACAAGGCTCGCACGGGCCGACACGTGGGGCCCGGCGGCGATGGCTCACGCCCGCCCGCTGCCACGGCAGTGGGGCCGGGAGGCGTGGTGGGCTCCTGTGATCCGGCAGTGGGGCCCACTGTCGCCGACGGATTTTAAAAAAATGGCTCACCTCAAGGCGCCGCGTGAGCGGGGCGCGACAGCGCCGAGGGAGCCGAGGGGAATAGGTGGCGCGCTAGCCAGCCAGGGCTAGCAACAGATCTCACCCTTAAGGGGTGCTTTACCTCTTAAGGGGGTGCGGGGTGGAGCGAGGCGGTCCGAGGCCGGGAGGCGGCGGTCGTCGCCGGCGAGGGAGGCCCGAGAGGTCCGGAGGCGCCAAACGCGTTCTCGGTGCTGCGGTGGAGCTTTGGCGCCTACGGGAGGGTCGGGATCACGGGAGTAGTCGTCGTCGGCGGGGTCGGTCCGAGAGGGGCTCGGTGAGGCGCTCAAGCGGCGAGGGGCCGGGCAAGACCGGGTCACCTTTATGATGATCCCGAGATGGTGTGGGTGTGGGCAATTGGTCCCTAATGGTCCAGTTGCGGATTGGCGCTTCTTGGCGCTAGGGAAGGAGACGGGCTCACGGCGATTCGTGAGTTTGGTTTCGATTGTGCTCGGTGGGAGGCGAGAGGGGCGAGGCGATGACAATGGGGTGGCTTGGGGTTGTATAGCCGGCGGCGCGGTAATTGTGAGGCGGGCGCACGTCGGGCGGCATGGGCGGGCGGCGTCGGCGGACCACCACAGGCGGCGAGCACACCGGCAAGATTCGAGGGGCGCCATCAGTGTCCACCCACGCCCGCCTGCGGGATTCAGCGTCGCATGTCGTGCGGCCCGACCAAAACACGCGGCCGAGAGAGAGGGTCGGCGCGCGAGAGGAAGTAGGGAGGAAAGCGCGGCGGGCGGGGCCGTCGGCGATGAAGGCGGCGGAGAGGATCCGCGGGTGGCCGAGATGGCGCCGGGTGGGACGTGGAGCCATCCGGACCGGACGCGTGTCGGCGGAGGGAGAGGAGGGCGGATCCGGGCCGGCGTGGGCGGATCCAGTCCGTCCACGCGTCGGCCGGGGGTTTTATTATTGATTTTCAATTTTCAGAAATGCTAGAGGGCTTAATATAACTCGGAAAAATATGTAATTACCACCAAAAATTCTAGAAAAATTCACAGGAGTCCATAGACTTATTTTGAGTTTAGCAAAATTATTTCCCCACTGAGGTGGCCATTACATTTAAAAACTTGGGGCCTACAACGGAACCCTTTTCTCTTCCTTTTTATTTTTCTCCTCTTTTCTTTTATAAATTTTGTGATATTACTATTTTGGGTACAAATATTCCTTTGGCACTTTAACAAACTTATTTATGTTACTTTTATAAATTTTATTATGGATCATCTTTTGATTAAATTTAAATTTAGGATTTCCTATTAATTAAACAGGTAAGTTCTTCCTTAAAAATTTTCAGGAAAATATTTTTAGAACCCAACCCAACATGATGTGCTACAGAATAGCTAACAACATTTTTATTACACAATCCTTCTAAGTTTTCAGGATGTTACAAACCTACCCCCCTAAAAAGAATCTCGACCCCGAGATTTGGCTTAGCTAGAAAACAAGGCAGGGCAATCTTTGCGCAGCTGATCTTCACGCTCCCAAGTGGCTTCTTTCTTTGAATGGTGACTCCATTGCACTCTGCATGCGAATGGATTGGGTCCCGTTCCCTTTTCCTTGTGTCCAAAATCTTGATGGGTCGTTCTTTATAGGTTAGGTCCCGCCGAGTTCGATGGTTTCCAGCGGGGCTTTGTCTTCCGGCACTCGTAAGCACTTCTTCAGCTGGGATACATGGAAGACATCGTGCACTTCCGACAGGTTTGGGGGTAAGGTTAGCTGATATGCGACCTGTCCCTTCTTGGCTACAATAGGGAATGACCCAACATAGCGCGGGGTGGGCTTGTGCAGAGGCTCTGATACCAGCTCTGTCAGACCCGGATTTTGCAATCCAGAATCTGCTGTGCCTTCGCATTATTCCACGGATCGATAGATAATGCACACGATACATTCTTGAATCATTTTATACATCGCAAATTCACAACAAGCCATAATATTATTACATTGCAAAGGTGAAGTTAGGCCTTCACAAAGCGCGATTATTCTGATGGGCCAAGCAGGCCAAATATTTACATTACAAAAGTCTAGCAGCGGAAGGTGAGCTTGCCTTTGACCTTAAATCTCTTGACTCCACGCAAGGGCGATACCTTCAAGTACACATGATCTCCAACTTCAAAACTTAGGGGCCTTCTCCTTTTATCAGCGTAGCTCTTCTGCCTGGATTGGGCTGCCAGCAACCGATCTCTAATCAGCCGAACTTTTTCTTCTGCTTGCCTCAGAGTTTCGGGACCAAACACATAGTTTTCTCCCACCTCGGACCAATGGAGTGGGGTCAGGCATTTCTGCCGTATAGAGCTTCAAGGGGACATCTTGAGCCGGATGGTAGCTCGTTATTGTAGGCAAACTCGGCATAGGGCGACATTTATCCCATTCCTTCGAGAAGTCTAGTGCACATGCCCCGAGCATATCTTCTAGTATTTGATTTACTCTTTCATTTGTCCGTCGATTACGAGGATGGTGGCGGTCTGAAATCTAAATGGGTACCTAGAGCTTCATGTAGACTTGCCCAAAAATGTGAGGTAAATTGAGAACCTCGATCTGACACAATTCGCTTTGGTACTCGTGAAGGCTCACTATGCGGGACATGTACAACTCACTAGCTTATCTCCCTTGTACATTGTCTTGGCGGAATGAAGTGGGCAACCTTGGTTAATCTATCAACGATGACCCAGACTGAGTCATAGCCTGACTTCGTTCGCGGGAATCCGGTGATGAAGTCCATGCCAACTTCCTCCCATTTCTATTGGGGTATTTTCAAGGGCTGTAGCAATCCTGCCGGTCTTTGGTGCTCAGCCTTCACTCTTTGACAGACATCACAACAGCGACGTGCTCGTGAATGTCCCTTTTCATACCGCCACCGATGTCTTGCTTCATATCTTGGTACATTTTGTACTCCTGGATGAAGGAATATGCGAGCTATGTGCTTCCGGAGCATCGATTCTTAAGGTCCTTCGGTGGTACGCAATACAGTTTCCGTGCTTGAAACTCCTTGATGGACCAGAGTCATTTTAGGGGCCTTCCCTTTTTCCATCAATTTCTTCAATCTCAAAACAGTTGGGTCCCCTTTCTGTGCAGCCTCTACCATTTCTTCAATACTTGTTTGATCTTCCAGAGTGGTTAGGGCTCCTTCTTCTACGATCCCTAGGTTCAGGGCTATCAGCTCCTTATATAGCTCAGGCTGGTGTTCCTGAACCATAAGATTATTGCAGTAGGCCTTTCGGCTCAGAGCGTCTGCCACTACGTTGGCTTTTCCAGGGTGGTAGTGGACACTCATGTCATAATCTTTAATCAGTTCTAGCCACCTTCTTTGCCTCAAGTTAAGGTGTGACTGGGTGAAGAAATACTTGAGGCTCTTGTGGTCCGTGTAGATGTCACAATGATTGCCAATGAGATAGTGCCTCCAGATCTTCAGGGCATGTACTACGGAAGCTAACTCCAAGTCATGGGTTGGGTAGTTGGCCGTGAGGGCGGTGCACGGATGCATACGCCACAACCTTGCCTCCTTGCATCAGCACACCCCCAAGCCCTTGATGTGACGCATCGCAGTAAACTTCAAAGTCCCGCCGCACATCGGGCAGAACCAGCACTGGGGTGGTAGTCAATCTCTTCTTCAATTCTTGAAAACTCCCTTCACATGCCTTGGTCCAGCCAAATGCCTGCGCTTTCTTGAGCAACTGAGTCATCGGTCGGGCAATTCGGGAGAACCCTTCTATAAACCGCTGTAGTATCACCGCTAATCAGAAAGCTCCTCACCTCGATGGTCGAGGTAGGCTGCTGCCATTCCGTTCTGCAGCAATTTTGGAGGGTCATGAGACACTCCTTTGCGAGACACAATATGCCCCAGAAGGCGATGTCCTGCAACCAGAACTCACACTTGCTGAATTTGGCATAGAGTTGATGTTCCTTCAGTCTTTCTAGTACCAAGCGTAGATGCTTAGCATGCTCGTCTACGGTTTTGGAGTAGATGAGAATATCATCGATGAATACCACCACAAACTTATCCAGGTAATCCATGAAGACCTTGTTCATGAGATTCATGAAATAGGCAGGGGCATTGGTCAACCCAAAAGACATAACTATAAACTCGTACAGCCCATATCTAGTGGTGAAGGCAGTCTTCGGGATGTCTTACGGCCTAATCTTCAGCTGGTGATAACCCGACCTCAAATCAATCTTGGAGAATCATGGCTCCCCAAGGCGATCAAATAGGTCATCGATCCTAGGCAGTGGGTACTTATTCTTGATGGTTACAAAGATCACCGGGGATCCCCAAGGTGAGGAACTCGGCCTGATAAAACATTTGTCCTGTAGCTCATGAAGTTGCTTCTTCAATTCTTCTAGCTCATCTACGGTCATCCGGTATGGTCTCTTGGAGATAGGGGCAGCACCAGGCTTTAAGTTGATAACAAACTCGAGATCTCTGTTTGGTGGCATACCCGGCACTTCCTCAGGGAAGACTTCAGTATAGTCTTGTACCACCATCATTCCTTCTAGCGGTACATCTTCACAATAATATATTTCTCGACCCCACCGATACGGTCGGTCCACCTTCACCACAATGGTCAATCCTGGGCACTTGGTCAACTTAACTTGCCTCAAGGCACAATCTAATACTCCTTGGTGTCTAGCTAACCAGTCCATCCCTAGTATAATATCTAAAGTCTGGGAGGTTAGCACGACTAAATCTGCTAGGAACATAAACCTTTCCATGACAATTTCTACCCCCGGACACACTAAGGTGGCCTTAATCATCCCTGAGGGTGAACTAAGCATCAATGCTTTCTTCAACAGGTGGACAGGCAGCCTAAGCTTATCCACATACCCTTTTGCTATAAATGAATGCGATGCCCCAGAATCGAAAAGGACGCGTGCTGGTAGTGTCTTGACAGAGAACGTACCCAGTAGGACTCCAGCAGCCTCCTCAGCTTCTTCCGCGGTGACATGATTAATCCTTCCACGATTTGGAGTTGATGCGACTGTTGGATTGAGGGCCTGATTCCCTCTGTTGGCCAAGCTTGGTCTCGGGCGGGGGTAGAGCCCAAATTGAACTTCACCGAGTGGTGCTGCGGGGGCAGCGATATCGCGTGCCCCTTCTCCCCACGGTTGAAGCAATTGAAGGAGGTCGTGGGATTTGTCCTGCGCACCGCCCAAGGGGCGAGGGTGCAGGCGTGCTACCACACGGACGAGGTCTTGGGTTTGGGCTCGAGATGGGGTTGTCCACGAAAGGGGATTGTTGAAGAACCTCAGAATGAACCTCCCTGCGGTCGTTGAACAACTCGCCCGTTTGCGACTAGTCTCTAGGTTCTTCTTCTCATTTTCGGGACCAACGCCTTATTCACCGGTGGTGGCGGGAAGTCTGCGTGATGAGTCTGCACACGGAGTTCTTCATTCATCCTTGAAGAACCGATCAATTTTCTCCTCTTCATCGGCCACATCCTTGGGGCGTACGGCCAGTGATTAAACTTGGTGAGATACTCATTGGTGACGAGCCACCACCTTCAAAGTTCGAACTCATTCTTCTTTATTCGCATTACTCGGTCGGGATGAAATTGGCCTTAAAGGCCGCCTTGAATCTGTCCGAGTTATAGTTCTTTGCTAGCTCGGTGGGGTATCCTCATATCCTTTGGTGGCGGTAATTCTCCCACCAGTACCGCTGACCTTGAGTTGATGGGTTGCAAAGAGCACTTGGTCATCCTCATGATTTGGCCAAACGAAACTTCCTCTCTGTGTCCCGCAGCCAATCTTCCGCCTCAAGGGCTCATCGCCCGGCGAAGGTGAGGGCCGGGTCTGATGAAGTCACCAGTCGGGCGTGAACATTGGTGTGGGTCTGGCGGCTGCGTAGATAGCTGAAGTATTTGCGTTTGCTGGGCCATCACTTGCGCCATAGATGGGTTAGCCGGTGGGGGTGGAAGGTTCACCCCCTGACTTGGGCCTCTACCTCTTCCCATGTGCTGCGCTTCTTGGCTGGCATCTACTTCCGCCTGCATGTCCGGGTTTGCACCAGCTTGTGCGCGGGTAACTCTATGGCTGGCCATCTGCAGGTATTTTAGTATTCTGTCAAATTTTTTTTGTTCTAACCTCATAAGGCTACATCCCAAAGTCATCATACAAAGAACCAAAGCCAACACCAACAACAGAATTATCTTAGAACACAAGGCCGTTTTCATTAAACATAGACAGCACACATATAGCCAGCTTTTTATGGCTTCACAAGCCATGCTGGGCTTTACAAACATACACATACTTAGCGCTCATAATTTAAACACATATGGAACTAGAACACAGGCACACGCTATCACTAGTACGACGGGGCATGCACTTGCTAACACTAGCCAAACTCCAGCAAGCACTGTACTAACTGACTCACGTACTGTCTACTCCTCCATGTCACCAACACTGGGGCCGGAGGGTATAATCCGTACATCGAGCAGGACTTGCTACCACTAAACTCAGACGGGTCGGTGACGGAGTGGGAGCGTGAACGGCTGCGTCGAGTCTCTCCTCGGCATAGAGCGGACTGAGGCCCTGGGGGCCGCACGCTCTTCTTGCGCTATGAGCTCAGTGCGAGTCCCGGAACCCGTCGGAGGTCTTGGGCCCGAGTCGGTGTAGGTGTCTGCTGAGCCTGGGCGCGGGCAGTGGCTGCCTCTGCCTTGGCCTCTGCCAAGGCCCGATCACACTGGGCGAGCTGCTCTCGCAAGGAGTCCACCTCGATGTGGCGTGCGAGGAGGCGCTCCCGAAGTGCGGTGATCTCCTCCTGAGCCACCACATGGGCTGTACCCATGGCCCGAGTGAGGTCCACCTGGTGGGTAAGCCTCGGGTCGTCCTCCAACTCTATCACCCTGGTCCCGTCGAACCTGGCGTGCTCTGTCCGCAGTGGGTGGTAGGTGAAAGGAGACTCTAGCACCAGCATCGCGTGGATGTCGCAAAGTCGGGCTGCGGCTGGGCGGCGGCATCTGTAGTCTTCTTGCCACCGAGCTCCTCCGGTGGGTAGTCTGAAACACGTGAGACTGGTCTCCCTCGCGCCGGGGGTAGATGAAGATCTCCACCAACCAGGACTCGTCTCCTCCTATCCTGGTCCTCCGACCGCGGTAGATGGGCGCGTCCTCGTAGCCCAAGTAGTGGAGTAGTTTGCGGAGTATATCCGCAAACTCTCCCTCACGCACTCTGTGAGCGAAGAAGTCCCAGTGTCCAACGTCTGCAGCTCCTGCCATCTGTAATTAAATAGTACCGTTAGTAATTTTAAAAATAGCAACTGAAAAATAGAACAGAGTAGAGCTAGGAAGGGTGCGGGAAGAAATATTACGCTATATTTTTAAGAAATTCATTTTATACGTTTTTCAATATACACCAGCCTAAATACTAACGACCAACTAAGGTTTTACCCTACGATCAGACGCGCTCGATACCGACTCTGTCGGACCGGATTTTGCAATCCGAATCTGCTTGTGCCTTCGCATTATTCCACGGATCGGTAGATAATGCACACGATACATTCTTGAACCATTTCATACATCGCGGAATTCACAACAAGCCATAATATTATTACATTGCAAAGGTGGAGTTAGACCTTCACAAAGCGCGATTATTCTGATGAGGGCCAAGCGGGCCAAATATTTACATTACAAAAGTCTAGCAATGAGTGATACAAAGTAGGCCTTTAAACCACAAGCAAGGCGAGGGCAAAGTGGTCATACAAATATTACTAGGGCTCTAGTAATAGTTGGATGAAGCCACACCTTAGTCTAGATGCCTAAGGTTCTAAGCGCGGATTATTCGTCCTAATTCCCGGCGTGGCCTTCTCCATCTGCAGCAGGGGCTTCCTCGTAGGCGTACGGATCTTGAGCTCCTGAATCTGGATTGTTGGTTTTGGGAGAGTGAGCACACTAACCACCGTGCTCAGCGAGTCAACACACAGAATGCAGTAGGTAATATGCAAGGCTTTCAACAAGGGAAGGCTCAGGTTATTTTATTTTGGATTTTAAACATGATACTTCATAACATATGCATTTATTTCTATAGAATCAGAGACCATCCACCATTACATGGTCTCTGCTCCGCATACCATGCCTTTAGCATTATAACCGCTTACTTTACCACTAGGACGACACCTAGGACAATTCAAATAAGAGCCTATCTCTGCTCTCCACTTTTCCATTCCCACCTTTTCAAAGTTTTTGAAACAGAACTATATCAAGTTAAGTTCCCATGTCCGCCCATGACCGTGGGCACGGCTATTCGAATAGTTTTTGACTCTGCAGAGTGTGTACACTTTACCCACACGAGATAGATCTGCTCATTGCCCCACACGATTCCTTAGCCATGCGGTTGAGTAGACTACCACAGGGCTTTTACAATGCATTTTCCTAGCAGAGTTACGACCGCTAAGGTTTCCACTTCCTCAAGATGCGACCACCCTTCCGAAGCCCCTCTTGCGCCATCACGTCGGAGGATGTGGCCATCCTCTACCCGCCCGTGTTCACACCGACGCAACTCTTACTAAGTCAATGCAAATTAGTTGGCCCTGCCTACACTTTGCCAGCATGTGGTCGTACATGTTGTACCGTGGGAGGTCATCACAAGATTCAGTCCTTAATGGTTATCTGGGCAGTTCTACCACTATCCCCTTGTGCTATCACGGCACCACTTTATCACAAATCTGTGCTATCACGGCACCATTCAACACTCACACCCTCAACCATCCGCCCAGATAATTCAGCATGCGGGGTTCTTTTGGAACGAAAATACTTATTCCAACATACACCAGTCATTATCACAATGACTGCCAAATACTACTTTCTAGAGTTTGTAAGATATGCTAGGGTGCTCTCACACCCTTGTTTACCTAACAAATCTAAGCATGGCATTTATAATTGTAGACTTAGTTTCAAAGAAGTTGTAACATTATTACTTTTACTAGGGTGACAAAGATCACATAGCCAAAAGTATTGCAAAGGATGTATGCTAAACCAAGAGAAACATGGGCATATATCTAAAATCTGAAATTAACATGTATTGCAACATAAATATAAGCATGCAATTTATAGTACTTAAACCAAAATACTTTATTGAAAACATAGGCTCAAAATGATCAAAGCATTGACTCGCCTTGGATGCAAGGGTCGGGATTCGGGGTGTTGGAGCCTATAGCAGCGGCAGCTTCCTCTTCTTGGGCCTCGAAAGCTACGTTTTATATGCGCGAAAATTTAGATAAAAATCATCACAACAATCAAATAATCACAATAAAAATTTGAACAAGCTTCAAAATGTTGGTTCTGGTTCTATTAGGTAGCCCTTGATTTTAGATGAATTTAGAAATTGGTTTCACTAAATTTGGAGCTAAAATGAATAAGTTATACACATTTGAATACCTTGGTTTAATTAAATCTTAAAATTAATAAAATCGACATCTGGGGCCCATCTGCTCGGTGACGCGCTCAGCTGGCGCCGACACGTGAAACCCGGCAACGATGGCTCACGCCCCCCGCTGCCCCGACAGCGGGGCCGGAGGCGGCGGTGGGCTCACTGGCAGTCGCCGGCAGTGGGGCCCACCGTGTCGTGACGGGTTTTAAAAGAAATGGCTCACCTCAAGGCGCTGCGTGGCGGGCGCGAGCAGCGCCGAGGGAGCCGGGGGAAAGAGGGTGGGCGCCGCTAGCCGTAGACTATGACGCATCTCACCCCTTAAGGGTGCTTTACCTCTTAAGGGGTGCGGGGGTGGGCGAGGCGGTCCGAGGTCGGGAGGCGGCGGTCGTCGCCGGCGAGGAGGCCCGGAGAGGTCGGGAGAGTGCCAAACACGTTCTTGGTCTTGCGGTGGAGCTTTTGGCAGCTACGGGAGGGTCGGGATCGCGGGAGAGTAGTCGTCGGCGGCGGCGTGGCGGTCAGAGAGGGCTCGGTGAGGCGCTCTGGCGGCGAGGGGCCGGGAAGACCGGGGTCACCTTTGCGATGATCCCGAGATTGTGTGGGTGTGGGCAATTGGTCCCTAATGGTCCAGGTCGCCGGATTGGCACTCGCCGGCACTAGGGAAGGAGACGGGCTCACTAGCGATTTCGCGGGTTTCGTTTCGATTGTGCTCGGTGGGAGGCAGAGGGGACTGAGGCGATGACAATGGGGTGGCTTGGGGGTTGTATAGCCGGCGGGCGCGGTAATTGTGAGGGGGCAGGGCGCGTCGGGCGGCATGGGCGGGGCGGCGTCGTGGCGACCACAGGCGGCGAGCACACCGGCAGATCGAGGCGGCGCCATCGAGTGTCCACCCACGCCCGCCTGCGGATTCGCATGCGCATGTCGTGCGGCCCAACCAAAACACTGCGCCGGGAGAGAGGGTCCGGCGGCGAGAGAGGAAGTAGGGAGGAAAGGCGGCGACGGCGGGGCCGCCGGCCGATGAGAGAGAGGCGCGGAGAGGGATCGCGGGTGGCGAGATGGCGCCGGGTGGGACGTGGTGCCATCCGGACCGGACGCGTGTCGGCGGAGGAGAGGGAGGCGGATCCGGGGCCGGCGTGGGCGGATCCATCAGATCCACGTCGGTAGGGTTTTATTATTGATTTTCAATTTTCAGAAATGCTAGAGGGCTTAATATAACTCGGAAAAATATGTAATTACCACCAAAAATTCTAGAAAAATTCACAGGAGTCCCTAGACTTATTTTGAGTTTAGCAAAATTATTTCCCCACTGAGGTGGCCATTACATTTAAAAACTTGGGGCCTACAACGGAACCCTTTTCTCTTTCTTTTTATTTTTCTCCTCTTTTCTTTTATAAATTTTGTGATATTACTATTTTGGGTACAAATATTCCTTTGGCACTTTAACAAACTTATTTATGTTACTTTTATAAATTTTTATTATGGATCATCTTTTCAGATTCGAATTTAAATTTAGAATTTCCTATTAATTAAACAGGTAAGTTCTTCCTTAAAAATTTTCAGGAAAATATTTTTAGAACCCAACCCAACATGATGTGCTACAGAATAGCTAACAATATTTTTATTACACAATCCTTCTAAGTTTTCAGGATGTTACAGGTTTAACCTTGTTGAGTATTCCAGGAATCACCCTCCTCAAATTGTTAGAATCGATTGATATGAAACTACCTAAGCCAATCAAGACAATTTTCAAGTCAGTTGGATTTACCCAAACCCCTTCTAGCACAATTAGTACTTCTACTTCATCAGATAAGACCCCTCAAAAAATCAAATAACAATGTATCTTTTGCAAGAAGGATGTCCACATACACAAATTCTGTTTCAAGTACCAATGAACCTTTTGCAAGAAGGATGTCCACATACTCGAATTCTATTTTAGGAAGGCCAAGCATGAGCGAAAAGAGTGTGTGAGAGCCTTAAAGGGCGTCAGAGGAATGCCATCAGTCTAAAGTACACCTAGAACTAGATCTAGAGCTATTGAGGTTCCTAGTGTCAAGTTCAAGCTTAGATTTGTAGATGGTTTCACTAACTCCTTTGCTAGTCCTCGACAACATAGGGGTATAGGATACCATGAGGGTAAAGGTAGATCACGAGTGGCTACTAGATAGTGGGAGCATAGGTCTTTTGCTAATGGACCAAGGAGAGTTCCCAAGAGAGGTCTAGGTAGTGCTCGTTATTCATGCTAATTGCTCATATGGTTTTGTTGTGGTTATGTATCAAATAGTAAGTAATGGAGCTTCGAAAGACCCGAGAGGGGTACACAGAGTCTAAAACTCAAGAGAGGGGAGTGGTGCAGAATTGATGCACTGTACTTAATTTGAAAATATTCTTTTCTTCTTAGTGTTTTCACCTCCCCCTCCATGGTGCCCTATGAGACATATTTATAGCCATGGGTATGGTTGTTTACATGGGCCTACCTTTTGATAACATATATACTTGGACTTATGTACAGTGGAACGACTGGGCCATTGTGGAGGTCACTCCTCCAACAATAGCCTCTCATGGGTAAGAATTTCGCAACTGACAGGCTGAAACCATGCTCTTCGCGCTTTGGCCCCCTCCATCCTGTTGGCCGATTGTTACAATCCCCCATATAGATAGACCGATGCTTTTCACGATGACTGGTGGCTAGTCTTCGTCTTAGAAGTTGTCGAGCCAACAGGCAAGCTTCATGTCAGAAGTACTTGAGCTGGCAGCTAGACCTCATCTTGTGAATCCTCGAGTCGGCGGCAAAACCACATCATGGAAATCCTCTAGTCGGCTCGTGGGCCTCACCCTTGAAGTCCTCAGGGCGACGAGCAGGGCTCACTGTGGAAGTCCTCAGGCCAACGTTCAGGCTTCACTGTGAAGGTCCTCCTATGCCGCATGTGTGTGTGAATACATCCTATTGCTTGGAGTATCGTGCCAGCCTTATTACCTAAGCAGAGTGGTGGAGTTTTTGGCTATAGGCCATTGATCCCATCCACATGGCCATGATCCAGTGGTAGGAGCCTTGGTAGTTGCATCGGTTATGGGGGCGTGAATGCCTCCTAAAAAGATGCACTCGTCCTTGTCATGGCCTAGATTTTTATTTAAACAAAATAAAAAAACAAAATTAATTTAATTAAAAAAGATTAATTTGGTTTCCTATAAAAATAGTTTCAATTTAATTAATTTAAAGTATTTGGTTTTTATTTGGTTTTTATTAATTAAATAGTTTCAATTTAATTAATTTAATCCTAAATAGCTAAGCTATTTTCTTCTTCTCCTTGGACCAATCCTATTTTTTCCATCCTGCTGCCAGTCTCTCTCCCCTCTCCTTTCTCCTTTCTTCTTCTTCTTTCTTTTTGTTGTTTCATCTGCTCTGCTGCACCCGAGTGCCTGTGTGCCAGCTCCAAGTTGAGTTGACCACTGCCTATGCCATCCGACCTAGCCACACTACCCCAGGAAACCATCATCGCCGTCAAGACACCACATTCACTGTGCCATTATCACCATTATTCCAGCCATTACCACCCTCATTCACACGTGTTGAATTCCCGGTCTTAAACCATCGTGATCAATCCCGTTATGGCCGAGCTCCTTCCTTCCCTTCTCTGAGGCTATAAATAGGAGATATACCTTGCATTCAATCCCTATGAAAATCCCCAGTCCTCTCTCTATCATTGCGAGTGGAACCCAATTGAAGCTGTCGTGCATGCGCCGACGGTGCCTATGCATTGGCTTTCACCCTGCCGACACCATCTTTCTCTTCGGTGAGATTTTTCAAAATTTGTTCATATTATATCATGTTCTAGCATCCAGGCAACCTACCCTCCAAGTTAATTTGATTTTCATGCAGACAATCACTGGGAAATGAGATTTCCCAAAACCAGCAGAATTCGCTCCTTGCCATAGATTCGTCGTATCTGGTGAGCATTTTTCTAATTCCTCATAACCACACCACCTCCTCTACTTGTGCCATGCCTCAATTTGTCCAATACAACACCATGGAGAGCAACCACCATGCCATGCACCATTTCCACTGTCGGTCACTGTCGGTCACCGTCGCCCTGTGATGAGGATCCAACTAGTGGACTAGCTAGATAGTATTGGTTTGGCCTGATCTTTCACGGTACACAGGAACCACTGAAGATTGTCTCCTCACCTGTGAGCACCTCAACCCACGATAAAGAATGGATGAATCTTGCGATTCAGCGAACATGCCCTAGCACCGCTGCTAGAACCAGCACACCAAGATGAAGCTCTTGTCAAAAATTCATAAGAATGCATGCACAACATGGCCGCCAACCATGGCAATTTGTAGTTTATTCAACTCAATCTAGTATCATAGATAATACAACTGTCCTCCCCTTACATTGAACATGATACATGGCTTATAAAGCCCTCCTGAGACACCTAAAATAAGAAACAAATGCTTTAGATAACTAGGACACAAATGACACCTAAAATTCTGTATTGACATATTGTTTTAGCTATTGCGGTGCAAACATAACAAAACTGAAGCTGGCACTTGATTTTTTGGATGTTTCTCGAAGTTATATTTCCAAAGAGTCCAAAACATCCAAATCAGAGTTCGTATGTAAAAGTTATAGTGTTTTCAAATTGGACTGTCCTGGTTGTCCCGAAATGAGTCCGAAATTACTTCAAAATTTTGTATCTTCAATATGCGTGTTTAGGATGAGTTGAATCAGGGGAAACCTGAAAAAGGATGTCTATTGAGCCTTTGGAAAGTTATGGAATATCTGTATATGACCTACCTCAACTTTGTTAACTCTCGCGTCACCCGGTTTGCCCTTGCAGTATGCACTCCAATATCCACAACCTTTTGTAGAAAGCTCCAAATCACATGTTCTTTGATGCGTTGGAAAGTAGACTTCATAATATTTCTAAATATAAACTTTGTTTGCACTAGTTCCAACAGAAATTGTGCACATATCTTTAGATACATGAACAAAACTGCACCGCATATCCTCCATGCGCACGTAAGGAAAGAGACAATCGTAAGAAAATTACCACTTGCCACCCTTAAACTTCTTGTGTGCCAAGAACAAAAATAACAAACATATATTCCTATTTATTTGATTCTTTCCTCTCCTGATTTGCCTCCTAGAAACGTGATGGTGCAAAGCTCCTAGTGGTAGTTGTTGTTAAGGTTAAGATTAGGAAATAGATAAGGACTCTTATCTATTTCCTTATATGACTTGGATTCTATTCCATATATGCATTATCTCTATATGGCATGTCCTCTTATACTCTCCTATCTATATGACCCTAAGGCTCGGCGTCGCAGGTGCTCGGGAACGGCGGGAGGTCACCGAGCTCCGGTGAACCGGCACCATGGCCGGAGTTCACGGACAGAGGCGGCGCCGATCCAGGAGATGCGGGACCAGGCGGAGCCGACGTGCTGAGGCGCAGCGAGCGGAGGCGTCGTCGACCGGATGGCTCAGCGACGGCAGTACCAGGCGACAACGTCAGGAGATGGCCGCCCCCAGGAGAGATCGATTCTCCCGAGGGCAGCGACAGCGGAAGACGAACGGAGAAACAAAGGTTAGGCTTTGAACCTTTGCTCTGATACCATGTTATGAATATTATGTGTATTGATATGAGACCCAAATGGTCATATATATAGGAGAGTACAAGAGGACATGCCATAAGAGATAAGGTATATATGAAATAGAATCCAAGTCATATAAGGAAATAGATAAAAGTCCTTATCTATTTCCTAATCTTATCCTTAACAGTTGTGTTCTGGTGGACGTGCACGAGAAAAGAAGTAGCCTTTCCTTGCAGCCAATGCATCAGAAATCAACTCCCTGTTTGCTTTGATGTGGATGAGTGCTACATGCATGCATGCATGCACACGTACACAGCCCATGCACAATCCCATCTTCTAGTTGCATGCTCAGCTGCCTATACACAACCCATGCACAAGCCTATCATCTAGTTGCATGCTCGGCTGCCCAAACTCTACTTGCTTTAGCAAGTACACATGCATCTCTCGTCTAGCTTCCATTATGTTTTCTTCATGCAAAACAACACAATCTATAGAAACTTACCATTTTGCTCCATAGCTTTATGTGATATACTCACGGTGCATTGGTCTGTATCATCCCACCTCTCCCGACATTCATCGGCTGAGCTGACCACACAGGAACACCGCTGTTGTTGTGCACCCACCCCAGGCCACTGCCGCCTCCCGTGACTTCCTCGAGGCCTCAGCTACCCATTTTGCCGGTTGCCCCTACCTCCCACACCCCCTCGCCGGCGCGGCCACCATGGCCCACATACCCCTCTCCCTATCACTTACAACATGGCCCGCATGCCATATCTCTTTTCTTTTTTTTCCAGCGAAGGAATATTCTATCCTTTCTCTTTTTTAGCATTTTCTCCTCCAGCAAACTTCCGATAACTCGTTCTCCATGTCCAAACTCTAAATCGAGTGATTCAAATTCCTAAATTCATAATCTACCGCTGAGTACATATTTTCATAATTTTATGATTTTATTTGGATTATATTTGAGTATATTTTATTTTGGTCCCTTTTCATGTGTAGACTTCAACATTCTAAAAGAGTGCAACTTTATCGACGATACTCACCATCTGTATGCTGAGCAAGGTAAGTTACACATTTTGACCATATTAATCCTATTTTATAAATAACATTATGTTGTTTTAAGTTATTGCATTCATAATTTTATCCATTGTAATTTAAATCCTAGTTTTAAGTGTTTAGTTAATCCAAATTGTTGTAGCCTACCTTTAGTATTGAGAAACTTCACCTTAGGTAAAGATCTCACTAGTTGGTACACTAACATAGTATTAACTA
Organism: Bonia amplexicaulis; assembly: GCA_036346245.1. Lineage (NCBI taxonomy): Eukaryota > Viridiplantae > Streptophyta > Magnoliopsida > Poales > Poaceae > Bonia > Bonia amplexicaulis. The sequence goes on along the minus strand of CM070741.1, from coordinate 22,649,010 downwards.
GTGTTTTTTGGTAGCAAAGTGTTTAGCCATGCTTAGACCCGAATTTAGGATTTATTAGGGATTTAAGCCAAAGAAAACACTATTGAGATAAAAAAAATGGATGTTGGTGTTGGTGTGCCATAGAAATCTATGAGATGTTTTAAAAAATAAAATAAAAACATGGTTTAGACTTAGGCAAATGGTTAGGTTGTGGGTGCACAAACAGTATGTGGAAAGTAAGTCAATTAAGGATCGGTCTGTGAGCTACTACTATAAAGACATATCATACTACCACAAGTCTGGTATAGAACAGATCTGGCTAACTAATTTATAGGTCCCAACCTTGGTTTCTCTATAAGTTGAATGTGGGTATGGCAAGGCCACGAGAAGTCTCACATAGCATAAGAGGGGGCCCCAACTTAGTGGATTCTATGTTGTCGAAAAACCATAGTGGGGCATGACCAGGTTGCTGATTTCACATTGTAAAGGGTTGTGATAATCTCTTAGTCGCACACCTCTGGAAGTGTCTTAGATGGACATTGTAAGTTGATTATCTCTTGTGGATAAAGATATACAACCTCTGTAGAGCGTATAAACTATCCTAGATAGTCGTGCACACGGTCATAGGCAAGCTGAGTAAAATTTTTCATGGATTACACTTTGGTTTTCAAAAGGGAAATTAGAAAATAATTTATGGGAAAAGTTGGGTTGAAACTCGAGGCTCTTAAAATGGTGACAAGTTGGTGCTTACACTAATATTCATACATGGTTAAAAATTCAGTTTTACATTATGATTATGCCTTTATTTGTTATCCTTGCATTAATATTGCATTTATTGTGTAACTTGTAGAGTACATTTTTGTACTCAGCCTTAAATGTTATTATTCAGAGGAGGATTGCTTCAACTTCGATGAGAACCAGAACAAATAGGATGCGTCCCGCAATTGTTTGCCTATTGGTAGACTAGATGGACTTCTTCTACTTCAGTGTTTACCTTTTGCTGTTATTTAATTTTGGCCTATTGGCTACTGATGTAAACAATGGCCATAAGGCCCATTTCTTGTTTAGTGAACAAAATTCATCATAATGGATGATATGTATTTTTGTTACTATTGTGTGCACTAGTTGTTCCTGGACTAGTGTGATTTACACAAAGAATTCGATTGTGTCATTTCTGGGTCCGACAGTCCTATTACTATAAAAGTGTACAGGCACCCCACCATTTCTAGCTACACTTGCTATTTCATCTGCTTCTTCCCTAACATGCCTTTGTGATCTTTACTGCTCCACTGATCTCCCTTTTCTCATATTAAGTGCACATCTTTGTCTGACCATTTTGTTACTTCATTTCCTCCTCGCTTGCCCACTGCCTGAGCGTGATCCCAAGAGCCACCATGACCTAGGGATCGGATGACAACATGTGCCGCGGGCAAGTCAAGGTGATCGCTCTAGCCATTTGGCATCACACGACAGTCCTGATGATAGCGGGTCTACAAAGCGTGCTAGGGTCAACGTGGCTATTGCCTTGTTGAGCCAAGACAGCGGTGCACAAGATGGCGGGTCCCCTGTGGATGCATGATTTGAGGTCCATGCTGGGAAGTGCTGGAGAGGGGCTGAGTGTGTTGGAGCCTTTGTAAACACACTTAGGGGGTCCCTGGTGATAGAGGAGTTCTTGGATGTGCTAGTTCAAGATGGCAATGTTACCGACCGGTGATCAATTTACACTCCAACGAAGGATGAGTTAGTGCCCCGACCAAAGGATGGCGAAACTATCATATTCACTACCTACTTCGACATAGGGCTCTGTATTACATGCGCCTACTTTTGTGGTGGATGTCCTTTGGCTATACGACCTAGAGTTGGCACAATTGACCACCAATGCCATCGTGTGGCTGGCCGTCTTCTCCTGGGCTACACATTCGAGACCATTGTGTCGAGCGCTACATTGTTCACATCCCTACATGACACCCAGTGCTAGCCAAAGAGGGTGGGGCGGTGGGTGGTTCTCCAACCAAGCAATCATGAACTTCCAGGTGAGGTGAGGCTGCTTGAAGGACTTCACCCTCCCCTACGCATCTCTACCAGGACAAAGTGGGAATCAAACTGGGTGAGGCAATGGTTCTACCATTGAGTCAAGCCTAGGAGCTGGCTTTGCTGGACAGGGTGTAGCATTGACTTCATTCCCTCACCGTGCATCAAGCTAGACCATGACAATAAGGTCCAATGAAGAGGCTTCTTAGGCTGGCACGGCGGATGAATATGTTCGATCTCGTAGAGGAGTTTTGCATGCTCTGCATGGCCTCATTGGCCCAGTGTTGGACGCTACACACCCCCATGAAGAATGGATCTGGGGTCCCATCTGCTAGCTAGAGAGACCAACTACCATGGGTAAGCTACTAACTCAGCTGCATGATTTGCTATCCCCTCAACCGTGCTAACTTGGCCCTATGGTTTTCTATTCCAGTGGCCTCACTAGAGGAGGCTGAGAGGGCAGCGCCCATGTTCCTAGGGCCGTATATCCCTAAGGAGCATAGCCTTCACGCCAACACCACCAACGATGGTCCTCGCATAAATTGGGTGTGCAAGGCCCTTGGGCTTCCCGTCCCTGGCCACGATTCTTTGGCCAGCGACATCAAGTACGCTGAGGGTCATGAGGACTTTACTGCCCCCTTGACATGATCCTACTATCTTCGACGGCCCTAGCTCCGCTTGGCACTAAGGGGGACGTAGAGGGCCCTAGCGACTACGAGGATGAAGCAGGGCAGGGTGCAGAAGGGGACGGGGATAGTGAGGAGGGTGATAATGATGATAATGACAATGACTAGCTAGGAGCTAGCACTGAGAGGGAGGAGGCAGGAGAAAGGGGAAGATGCCCCTGCTAGCTTAGGGGTGGCCTTGCCACCGGAAAGCCTGATGGCTATGGCATTGCCAAGATGGCCCATGAAGTGGGCTCGATTCAGCTCTCCTTTAACCAGTCTAATCGAGGGGTACCGTGAGGCCCTCGATGTCCTAGAGAAGAGTTTGATTTTGTAGATTGTGGTCCCCTAGAGTTCATGAGGTAAAGTGACGGGTTTTATGTCATCGAACCCCCATCCACATGCCCAACGATGGCATTGCAGGTTTGAGTCCTTCTTTCAGCTCCAGGGATTTTGCGTGCGTATCTCCTCTGTGTTCACTGATGTTATCACCCTTAACAGCTACTCCACAACTAGTTCCGGTGACGTTTGCACTAACATCTAGTTGCGAGCTGTCTCGGGAGGGTAGCACAGTGGTGCTGGCCGAAGAGGCTTCCTGTCCTCCCATGGCAAAGGTCTCTGCTCCCAATGCAAGATAGCTAACCCTGTCTAACTTCATCCCCTGGCTCGATGCCCTTCGTGTCATGCAGGCCACAATAGACTATGTGGAAGCCTCATTGGACCAGATGGCATTGCGGTCTTGTGGATCAAACCTGCTCCTGGGGCCCTCGAGGCTTCTAAGACAAAGGTTCGCCCTTCGTTGACGTTGCCTTTTATTTTCCCTTGTAAGTGACGTTACGATGCTCCCTTCTCTAGGTGGTGGAGTTGTCATGGGTGTTGTAGATGGCCACCCATCACGACGCCGCGAACGCCCAAGAACAACTCAAGGCCACCCGGAAGGCTGAGGTGGTTGCCTCGCTGCTCACTACTAAGAGTATGGAGTGAATTCACTTCCTTGAGGCAGAGGGGGTGAAGGCCATAAAGAAAGCAAAGGCCATGGCGATGGAGGCCATCGCCCCAGTGATGAAGGAGAGGGAGAGATTTCTCCAACAGATCACCAGCCTTGAGTAGGAGCATGTGCGACTTGGGACAGAGCTGGCTAATGAGTGCTGGCTCTATGACCAGACCACTGCCTCCTCTTGGGAGTCGATGGAGTTGTTGGAGGGGACCCTCAGTGACCTCGCACAGGCCCAAGACCACCTCAACAGCATCCGCTACATCTGTGATGCCTTGTGCTCGCTCTCAACACCATGAGGGCCTACAGGAAGCACTATTCGCAGGTGACAATCTAGCTGCTTCTCGGCGTGCTCCATACAAGGGGCTGCACCCACGTGGGTGAACAGGCGGAACTACTACAAAATAAGCTATACTGGATGCCTCACCACAGACGGTTCATGTGGAGCTGTCTGTGCTTTTATTATTACAGACGGTTCATGGCTAAAACCGTCTCTGAAACTATCACAGATGGTTAGGTTTAAAATTCATCTGTGATATACGCATTATCACATATGGTTTTTAATTAGAACCGTCTATAAAACTATCACATATGGTTTTTATGTACAATCGTCTGTTTGTCATATGAACTACAGAAGCTACTGAGACGAGAGAAAATTCAAGGCAAATTTATTACAGAAGTCCCAAAAAAGAGATTCCCAAATCTTAGTCTTCTGGGCTTCATATGCTTCTTCTTCGACTTTCGAGTTGGAGGATCTGCCGCTGAGTTCTCGAATGCCGTGAAGATTGTCCTTGCCCTCTTCACTTCCTCCTATAGCCTTGGCGAATCATTAGCATGTCTCATAATCTCAAAGAGGATACCATGATAAGCTTCCTCAGAATCGGCCGCTTCTGCTTGATCGACAATGTTATCCATGTGTCTCTCCACTTCCGCAAGAGCTTCTTCCACTTTGCGCACATTGCAGAGAAGAATGACGCTGTGGGCGATTTCCCTTTCCTGAGCGGCAACGAGGCACCTCCGTCGACGGCGGATGTTGAGGTCCAGCTAATGGATGGAAGTGAGTCGAGTAAGGAGAGCAGGACGTGAGCGGAGGAGATACTCCAGACGTAAATTGTTGGCCACCTGTGTAAGGTTGCGGCCGAACTACTCATGATGGATAAATGAGAGGAAGGAGATCAAAAAATATTAGATGCCATTATTGAGAAATCTGGTGAAGAAGATGAGGGAGAGGACAGTTTAGAAGAGCTGGATTTGGGCGCACATATTTAAGCGTTATCATAGACGGTTCGTATACCAAACCGTCTTTGATATTAATATCATAGATGGTTCGTATAACAAACCGTCTCTAATATGTGACTTATCACAGATGGTTCGTATAACAAACTGTCTCTAATATGTGCATTATCACATACGGTTCATATAATAATCCGTCTATGATAATGACACGTCACCGATCTGTGGCGTATCCCCCAGGATTTTGATCTCACCTGTCCATTCTCTCCATATTGAATGGCAGGCATCGGTTCCTCACACCGCTCAGCCCTTATTAATTACTCCCGCTCTCCCTTTCCACCGGTAGTCACCCGTGAGTTAATCCACTTGCTTCCTGCATCCTGCCCTTGACGACGCCGACTACCACCGTGAGCTAGCTCCTCCGCCTCCTGTTGTGACACCATGGTGCACTACTACTCCTAGCTAGTTCCTCGACGACGCCAACTACCGCCGTGAGCTAGCACCACCTCTGTTGTGACATCACGGTCGACTGCACAACACACTCTTGTCGTAAGTGTCATAAGAGTGTCTTGCACTACTACAAAAGAGGCTATACTGGATGGGTACATCACAGACGGTTCATACGGAACCGTCTGTGCTTAAACTATCATAGATGGTTTATACTAGCATCCGTCAGTGATATTTTCACAGACGGTTATTAACATGAATCGTCTGTGATAGTTGAGACATCACAGATGGTTCTTGTTAATAACCATCTGTGAACTTTCATAGATGGTTCTTAATACGAACCGTCTGTGATAATCGAGACAACATAGATGGTTCATGTTAATAACCGTCTATGAACTTTCACAGATGGTTCTTAATACAAACTGTCTGTGGTAATCCAGACAACATAAACCTTTGTCGTATGAACTATAGAAGCTATACTGAGACGAGAGTCAAATTCAAGGCAAAATTATTACAAATGTTCAAAAGAGGAGATTCCTAGATTGTAATCTTCTAGGCTTCATATGCTTCTTCTTCGACTTCTGGAGTTGGAGGATCACCCCCTGAGTTCTCAAATGCCGTGAAGATTGTCCTTACCCTCTCCACTTCCTCCTCTAGCCTAGGCAAATCATTAGCATGGCCCATAATCTCAAAGAGGATGCCATGATAAGCTTACTTAGAATCGGTCGATTCTGCTTGATCGGCATGGTTATCTATGTGTTTCTACACTGCCGCAAGAGCTTCCTCCGTTTTGTGCATATTGTAGAGAAGAACGAGGCTGAGGGCGTTTTCCCTTTCCTGAGGGCAACGAGACACCTCCGTCGACAGCGGATGATGAGGTCCAGCTGACGGATGAAAGCGAGTCGAGAAAGGAGAGCAGGGCGTGAACGGAAGAGCTGCTCCAGATGTAAATTGTTGGCCGCCTGTGTAAGGTTGCAGCCGAACAACTCATGATGGATAGATAAGAGGAAGGAGATCAAAAGAATATTAGATGTCATTATTGAGAAATCTGGTGATGAAGAAGATGAGGGAGAGGGCAATTTAGAAGAGCTGGATTAGGGCACACATATTTAAGCATTATCATAGGCAGTTCATATTCCAAACCATCTCTGATATTAATATCACAGATGGTTCGTATTCCAAACCGTCTCTGATATGTGACTTATCATAGACGGTTCTTGTAAAAAAAATATCTCCGATATTCTGGACATTACAGACAGTTCTTGTAACAAACTATCTGTGATATTGCAGACATCACAGATGGTTTGTATTAATAACCGTTTGTGATAATTTACAGATGGTTATTAATACGAACCATCTGTGATATATTGGTATCATAGACCGTTTGTGGTTGGAACCGTCTGTGATAATCAGCGCTATTAAATACTGGGCGTACATGCTCAATCTCGACACATATCTGTCTTCATTGCGCTGCATCGGTTGAGTGAGGCGGCCGGCTTTAGGGAGTTCACGGTGAAAACATATCACCGTCTTCTTAGTGATCAGAGGTTAGTACTCAATTACTTTTAATAACTTATATGCATGCATGTTTTTGTAATTCAAAGAGATGATAGATAGGTTTTTGTTTAATTTAGATATAGCTAGCTAGTTAGGTTTAGAAAGATAATGTTAGTTTTGTCAATTTCAGAATGGGTAAGTACTCGTACTACTTCACTACCTTCAATACATTCTTGCTTAACATTATTATGTCATGAATACGTGGCTAGCTAGCTATACCTACGTAATATATATATATATATATATATATATATATATATATATATATATATATATTCATATCATGTACGTGTAAGTATAGCAAGTATGATTTGCTATGTAGTAGCGCTAATAATCATTTTTGACACCCATTTGTTACTTGTGTAGCGTAGATGGACCGAAACTGGATGTACATTGAGAACCGTGTGAGTGAAGAGTACATTAATGGCGTGTCTGCTTTTAGAAGAGCGGCCGAGCTGGATATGTTGAAGAAGGGGATGAAATATATGTATTGTCCATGCATTGATTATGATAATCTAAAGATGTTTAGCAACTCAGCGCAGATCGAAGCTTACTTGATTCGAAGGGGTTTCAGAAAAGGGTACAAATGTTGGACCAGTCACGGTGAAGAGAAGAGTACACATGAAGGTAGTTATGACATAGTCAAGGGAGACAACGATATGCTTTCAAATGGAAATGTGTTACCAAGAACCATCTACCAAGCCAAAAACATTCTTTGTCCACTGGGAATGGAAGTAGAAAGAATACATGCATGTCCGAATGATTGTATCCTGTACCGTAAAGAGTATGCTAGCTTACATGTTTGTCCAGTGTGCAAAGCATCCCGATACAAGCGTAAAAATGACTTCGATGATGGGAAGGGCATCGAGGTGAAGCAAAGACCTCCTGCTAAGGTGTTGTGATATCTTCTTATAATTCCCTGTTTGAAGCATTTATTTGCAAACCGCAAGGATGCAAGATTGATGCGTTGGCACTGGGAGCAGCGTAAGAAAGACGGAATGATAAGACATGTTGCTGATTCTACCTCCAGCTCCGGTTCCGAAGTCTGTTGCATCGGCTCCCGTGGAAATGCCACAAAAAGCGTATCATAAGCGAGGCTCTAAGACCCAAGCGAAGAAAATTAAGGCGCGTTCCAGGCCATGGAAGTTCATTCTAAGAGTGTCATTGGTCCCCGAGTCACAATTACCCCGGCTTGGTTTGGTTTGCAATACATTGCATACCTGGTACATGCAGAGGTCCAACGTGAAGCCAAACCGGTATAGTGCATTCACTATGAGATATACGGAGGCAAATTTCCTCCACGACTCAGGCTACTTCGTCGTGACATTCGAAGACTTATTCTTACTATTCCATCTCGATGAACTTGACGCCTCACTTCTACGATGCTGGACACTATAAGTGTATTGTACAATGAAGTTCTACATTCACGTTATACCGATAAATGTCATTACTCTTTTCTTATGTATAGATACATGATTCAACAAGTCCGGCGATGGCGACAACCAGTGGGTGTCCTCGACCCACACTTGGTCTCCGAGCAATCTATCAATGAAAATCCATCCTTCGTGCAAGATTACATAACGAGGGGATTAATTGCTCACAGCGACAAGGCGTACATCATGGTACCCTTCAACCAAGGGTAAGTGCTTTACTAATTGCACACAAGTTTCATTTGTACTTTATATGCAGTATGAACTTAGAATTAATCACTATGACGACACACATGATTAGGTCTCACTGGAATGTGATTGTGATTGTACCAAAGTGGAGCAAGGTAATATACCTTGATTTCCTACTTAGGAGCAACCACGACTTTAGTCGTGTGCAAGAAGCAATTAACAGGTAAACTCATTTCCGCCATACATAACTCTATTGTAATCTTTCCTTCATTTGCAATGGTCGAGGCTAACTTTTTTGAATCACATAGGTTATTTACCGCTTATGTTGCCCTAGGAGGGAGACACAACAAATCCAGTGACACGCTGCGACACAACACACGATTTTCGGTACCCGCTACGACACAACAATCCTATATCACACTTTGTTATAATGCCTCTAGAATTGAAAATATCTATGTATGTAATTCTATTTTTGCAGTACCACTAGCAGCAACAAGGCAACGTGTGTGGATTCTACGTTTGCCGCCATATGAAGGAAATCATGGACACTAAGATAAATGATCCAAAGGTTTGTGAACCTTCCCATAATTATTATTTTCTGATTATATATATGTATATATATACACACACACATGCTAATTAATGACTTAACATTGCTCCTAGTGACAGCGGGTGGACTTCGATGAAAGTACATATGATCTTGACAAACTCGTCGAAATTCGTGGAAACCTCTCCGAATTCTTACTATCAGAGGTCATAAACAAGACTGGAGAGTTCCACCCCGGCAATGGTGATAATTAGATGTTGAAACATTGGATTCAATTGTACAAATCACTCAATTGTGCTTAATCAAACAATTCATTCAATTTAATTCATTTATGAGATCTGTGTAACAATTGTCATGCTATATATATATATATATATATATATATATATATATATATATATATATATATATATATATATGTGATCTGGCCGTTTGTTTCATTCTTCTGTGTTGTAGCTTGTTTTCAGAGGGCATGGCTAGCATATCCTGAGGCTAGCCGAAAAACGACAAATAAAATTGCTGCTGAAATAGCTATCACAGACGGTTCAGTGTTGTAAACCGTCTGTGATATGAATGATATCGCAGATGGTACTAACTGTTTGTGATATGCTTCATATCACAGACGGTTCGGAACACCGAACCGTTTGTGAAATGAAGCATATCACAAACGGTTAGTAACAAAAACATCTATGTTAGTCGAGTATCACAGACGGTCTTTGTTATTAACTGTCTGTGATATTGTGTATATCACAGACGGTTCAGAACACTGAACCATCTGTGATATGAACCATATAACAGATGATTTTTATAAAAAACTGTCTATGATATTCGAATATCACAGATGGTTTTTTATAAAAAAAACTGTCTGTGATAGTCGATTATCACAGACGATTTTTTTCTCAAAAATTGTCTATAATGTAAGTTATCACAGACAGCTTAGGAGCCGTTTGTGATAACCACCTATTATCACTGACACATAAACACAGACGGTTCAGGAACCGTCTATAATGTTGTTCAGTCTCACCGTCGAGCCACAAAGGTGATGCTACCGCCGCCTCTCCATTGCCGGTGATATCCAGCCACCATCCGATGCCCTCCCCTCTCTTCCTTGATGGCAGGCATTAAGGACATCGCGCGCTACATCCAACTTCTACTATTGCTAGGATCTTCGTTTCTTATATATTCTGGCCGTGTTAAAGAGTTGGGTTCGTTATCTAGTTATGCTGTAATGGTGGATTCTAATCTTAATAGAAATGAAATGAGCTATTGTTTTTGCCACTGTATTTGCTTGTTTTCAAAGGGCATATGTAATATTATTTCTTGAAGCTAGCAAAAAAAATAGAAAAAATTTTAGGTATAGAATGAACTATCACATGCTGTTTATACTATAAAACCGTCTATGAAGGACTATTACAGACGGTTCTATATACCAACCGTCTCTGATACTCGCCAATCACAGATGGTTGGTAACTAGAACCGTCTGTGATGTGTGAGTATCACGGACGGTTTTTTGGTTCAAGCCGTCTGTAATAGTTTTCTTCATAGACAGTTCTAGTTACAATCTATCTGTGTTGTTTTTATCACAGACGGTTCACAAACCATCTGTGATAATCTCTGACTATCACTGACACATAAATATAGGCAGTTCAAAAAACTGTCTGTGATGATCATTTTTGTAGTAGTGCGGAACCCCTCTTGGACCTACCCTTTGGGGCTATGACCATGATGAACGCTATCCACAGAATGCACAAGGCTATTCGTGCCTTCCGTGAGTGCATCTGGTCGTACCTTAGTAAATCTGCAATTAAGGTCTCCCTTTGTCAGGCTTTGGGTAGCAACATCGATGTGAGGTCTTGGCCGGCCATCATGCCTCGGTGAACCGAAGGAGATGCATCGTCGTCTAGTTCCCGGACAGGGGATCAGTAGGTGTGAGACCGTTGATGCCACCCTTTTTTTTTTCTTTTTTTGTGTACCTATGGGCGAACTAGATCCGTCATTGTATCCTTGGAATATATGTAGCAAAGGTTTCTCTAAGTACTTGTCCTTTCACTTTATCTGGTGGACCCATTATTGTATTTATGTTGGGTAGGTCCCCTTTGCAGATGGTTTCTTTGCTGCGGGCTTCATCGCTAGGATTATCAAGAAGACTCACAGCGGTTCTAAGAAATCCTCTGGGAGAGCCCGCATGTGCACCCTATAGACTATGTAAATATAGAGAGCTCCGATGCGGGTGATGTAACATGATGACAAAGTGCCTCGTGATGTAACTAGTTGTTGTTAACGCCCCTCTCCAGCCTAATGTCGCACACGCCTTCACTTTGCCTAACCCACTAGAGTCCGTGCATGCTCCATCCTCAACCCTTTGAATGGGGTTGCGGAGACAGTGCTTAGACTTGGTAGGTTCGCAAAAGCTCTGTCCCCCACCCTTTGAACGGGTATTATCAAAGATGATACATAGCCTTCGTAGGTTTGTGCATGCTTTATCCCCCACCCATCAAATAGGTGTCGTTGGAGACAACATGTAGTATTCGTAGGTGCATGCGTGCTCCGTCCCCCACCCTTCAAACGGGTGTCATCGGAGATGGCACATAGCCTTCATAGATGCATGCTTTGTCCCCCACCCTTCTAATGGGTGTCATCAAATACAGTGCTTAGACTTTGCAGGTGCACGCCGGGTTACTAGGTTGGTAGGGCACGCTAGGTCCCCTCAGGGCCCCGTGCAGTAGTTATTTGAATTGTTAGGGTACGATGGGGCTCTTTGGCCTCCTTACGCTATATTCTTACTGTCATAGAGTATATGGGAGCCCTGTGGCCTCTATGTGTTGTTTTTTACTCTGTAGAGTACGATAGGGCTCTGTGGCCTCTTTGCATTAATTTTTGACTCTGTAGAGTACGCTGGGAATCTATGGCCTGAGCTTTATGGCCTCCATGCATTGTTTTAACTCCATAGAGTATGCCAGGGCTCTGTGGCCTCCGCACATTATTTTTTACTTTGTAGAGTACGCTGGAGCTATGTGGCCTCTATGCATTAATGTTTTACTCTGTAGAGTATGATGGGGCTATGGGTACTCTACGGAGTCAAAAAATTAATGCATGGAGGCCACAGAGCCCGGCGTACTCTATAGAGTCAAAAAATAACACCCGAAGTCAACAAAGCCCTGACATACTCTATGGAGTCAAAAAAATAATGAGCAGAGACCACAGAGTCCCAGCATATTCTACGAAGTCAAAAATATGTGCGGAGGCCACAGAGGCCTCGCGTAATCTATGGAGTCAAAAATGAACGTGCGGAGGCCACAGAGCCCCAGCATAGTCAATGGAATCAAAACATAAAACGTAGAGGCCATAAAGCCCCAACATATACAAAGTACCCAAGCAACTAACTATGACTATGGAAGTTAAGCTGCGGAAGTTTACTTTATTCAATTCTAGTTGCATGGATGAGCATTACATTAGTCCATGCGCTCAACAGGTATGGCACATAGGTAGTGATCCCAAATGCATACCCTATCCACAACTAGCATACCACCCCACCCAACTAGGCATAGAAACAACGAAGGCAGTTGCCGTTCCAAGTCTACTTTAGCAGTTCACCATCGAGAGTGTAGAGGTTGTATGAAATGGCCCCGAAGGATGCTATCACTTTGTACGGCCCTTCCCATATGGAATTGAGCTTCTTCGTTGTGTCCATGTGTATGCTCTTGAGGATGAGGTCCCCCACCGCCAGGTGGTGTGGCTTGACCATTTTTTTGTAGGAGGCCGTAGTCACCACGAGAACTTTGTGATGTTGTTGGTCGCCTGAACTTTGGTTTCATCAATGAGGTCCAACGAGAGCTAATATTCTACTTGGGGTGCCTCCACCAACATACGATAGGACTTCACCTTTAGTTCTTTACCTTTAGTTCTTCAGGCGTCATGGCCTCATCGTTGAAGAGCAATTTGAATGTGGTGAAGCCAGTGGACTGCATGGTGGTGGTACGTATGGACTAGAGAACTTTTGGCAACTCTTTCGGTCACTTTCCTTTAGGTAGGCTGATCACCCGCTTTTTGATGCCTACCACAATCATGCCATTGGCATGCTTCACAACCCCATTGGACTGTGGGTGACCCACAAAGATGTGCATATTTTGATGCCCATACGATCATAGAAGGAATGGAAACCTACTAAGTTGAACTATAGGTCATTGTCCATGTAACACCCCAGCCATATATTGGCCTGAAATGCTACTAACTAAACGATATAGCAATTCTAACTAGCTGCAATCTACAAAAATTTCGGCAGAGTCTCCTTTGTTTATTGACTAAAACTGAGTTCTAACAAGTATAATCAAGAGCTATAAGTAACCATAAGTATTGTAATCAGTAATAAGCAAAACTGCTATCAAACTTAATCAAAACGCAGAAGCAATATAAAGAGTTCTAAACCTTTATTACATTTTAAACCTGATAGCCATAAAACAAATACCACTTTAGTAATTGAATAATTAATATTCAAAGTTCTCTATTTTCTCCTATGATGGATAATTCGTGCAAGTGCATCAACGCTAATCCTTCTTTATTCCCATGCATGCTGTCCTCATGAAAGTACCTAAAACAATCAACAAACAATAACAACGACAAAGAAGAGTGAGTACAAAGACTCAAAGAAATATAATAAGTAGTAATAGAAGCAATTTGAACATCATTTAACCAATTTATCCATCAATCATGTAAATGAACCATGTTATGCAATATGATCAAAAATCTCTTTATCTCTTCTCTTCGCATTTTACCGTGTCGCGGTGTGCATCCGTCAATGCACACCCATGCCTGTATCATCTAGTACAGGGATCAATTGCCCATACTTTACAAGTATGTGGACCTTTAGCCCGTCATGACATCAACATGACGGGGACCTCGACGCTTGGTCATCTCGTGACCAAGACTTCAAAATATCAGCATGATGCATATGTGTGAATGTCTCAACAAATAAAAACTTGCATTCACAATATCTATGCATCATAAATTCTCATGAACATCTTCAGTTTCAATCGACCATAAATAGTAACAACAAATCATTATCATAACCAAGATCATTTGAACACACAATTTAGAACAATCATCTCTAAAGCATCAATCATCCACAATTCACACTATAGTTTTATCACCTCAATTATACTTGCAATAGCAATAAACCATAACCTGTACCACATAGCATTTTCATAAGCATTAACACACGTAATCATATCATAAATCACACATCCACATTCATTATTCATCCACAATCCATACTATAAGAATTAACCATTATTATACTTGCCTTAACCGCGAGAATACGAAGAACGAGCAGAAGGTGCAACCCCTGGAATCCGCTCTCCTCCTGAATAATAATTAATAATTACTAACGTAACAGTAACGGGTATTTAGATACAAAATATCAACAACCCCAATTATCCCAACAATTTATCTTAACTAAATCCCCAACTCCCCTCGGCCAACTCTGCCCGCCCACAGACAGCCGACTTCAAAAATTCATAACTTCTAGTATGTAAATCCAAATTAAGCGTTCTCATACTTTCTGGAAAGATAATTAAATTATCTAAATAAACTTAGTTGGGGAGCCTCCCAGATTCTGCAATTTTCTACCCGAAACAAACCCTTTTCTAAAACACCAACAATCACGACGAACTCTCTGCACAGCGCACTAAAACGATCATAACTTCCACTCAGAAACTCGGAATCCGGACTTCTTGACCTTTCTGGAAAGCTAAGAAACTTATATACAACTTTTCCAATTTGAAGGACTCCTGAATCACCACAATTCCCATCGCCCAAACCGATCTACTAAAATCTGTCCAGAACTACCCTGATCTGCAGAACAGCCGCACTAGAAAATTCATAACTTTCGCTACACAAATCCGAATAATGTGTTCTAGTACTCCCTGGAAAGATAATGAAGTCCTATATAATTTTCTAGAAGGGGTCTAGACCTGAATCCCGACGGATCTACCCCAAAACTGCCGATTAACAATTTCTGTCCCGGCAGCCCAGAAAACCGACGAATCTAACTCGATTAAAAACTCATCTAGGAGACTAACAGGGATTACCCTTGACGACACGACGAAGAACACGTCGACGAACACGACGACAAATACGACGAACACGCCCGCGATCTCCTCCTCTCATTCCTCCGGATCCACGCGGTGCAGCGACGGATGACGACGACGGCGCACCGGGGGAGGAGACGACGTCGAGGCAGCGACGGCGCACCACGACGCAGGAAGACGACGACGCATCGCTGCACAACATGGCACGGCAGTGGCGGCTGCCACGGCAGCCGAAGGCGGGCGGGGCGGGCGCGGCGGGCGCTGGCAGGCAGCGGCGGCGGCGGTAGCGGCGGCCCGCGCGGCAAGGGAATTTGGGGTGTGGCGGTAGCGGCAAGGGAATTTGGGCGGCTGCATGGGGAGGGTGGGGCTAGGTTAAGAGGTGGCCTCCCCTCCCGGGCCAAGAACTCCCTCTTGGGTCAAGGCCGAGGCCCAGGTTTGCTTATTTTTTCAGAAAACCCCTCAAAACACTATTAAATTTAATCTTTCTCCCCGTCCCTTGCTTTAATCAAATATTTAAATAATTTACTAATCCGAGTATTACATTCTACCCCTTAAATGAATTCGACCCAATTCTTTCCGTGCTACTTGATCATACTAACGCACAAGTTGTGAGTAATTCTCACATGCGAGACTCCAATTCCCAAGTTGGCTCTCTCTGCTTTCTTTGCGACCAAAGCACCTTGACGTACTAAAAAAAATTTCTAAATGCTTGCACCTCGCGCATAGGTTCTAGAAGATCCACGTGGTTTGCCAACTTCCTGATCCTTGCTCCTCATATCTGTATAACTTTTCAGCCCGCTCTGGGCAACGAACAGATTCTGCCTCACCAAGGCCACTCGTTCAACTTACGCACCAAAAACACTTCGAATGGTGCAACTTTAATTCTTGAATGGTGGTGGTCTTACTCGTTGGTCAACGGTTTTAATGAAACCCACGCTCCGGATCTTTCAAGTTCTCCCTCGATACCGGGTCGTACAAAGCGCTGTGTATCCCACACTAGAACCCAAGGTAGTCCTAGTGATACATAAACCCCTAAAACTTCGTAATTAACGAAAGCGATTAAATACACATCGGGTCATCATTCCCTTTAGTACCAACCCATACAATCTGCACAACACAAGTAACTCTTACTCCAACTCTAAATCGATCTCTTACCTTAACAAGGAGCACCCCCTTTAAACACGGGCGCACCACAGGGCTCAAAGTAAACCCACTCTTTCACAGATAGAATTCAACTGAACATAAAGAATTCTCATCGCAACCACACAACACCAACTCCCCATAAAAGGGTCAAATCAAAAGAAGAGAAATGAGGATTCAAGACGAAAACCTCCCACTTTCAAGTAGGTAGTTTGCACATAAGCAACACATATAAGTCAAAGGAGAATCACTCAAGTGTCAAACCCATCCATTATTATTATTATTATTTTCCAAACCACACAAGACTTTTGCTATCATCACATAGCTCAAACAAGAATCAATGAGCATTTTACTACCCGAGAATTTGTATATATATTTGCTAGGAATAAACTTCCTTTTGATCCACAAGATTCGAAATCAGCACACACCACACTGACTCATTTCTCTTAAATTGGCAAAATCAACTCTATGCTCAAACCGAGTGCATCTACCACACTTTTGTAGAGAGACTCTCGCCCTCACAATAACATACTCTAGCCAACTCTTCTACCAACAAGGTTACTTTAATAAATAATTTTCAATGCACCTCATCGTTATTTTCTCCCACAATCACTTCACCACATATCTTAAGGATAATCAACATGAAATTCTCGGCTCACACACTCATTTACTACATCCAAAGGATACTATCAAGGAACATCATAATATTCAGAATCCACTCCTTTCACTATTCTCACGCAACATCATTAGCCTCCAAGGTCCTAGTATGGAACACCAAACCCAAAAGTTTCGTCTCCAGGACTCCTATATATGTACTTCCATATAATTAATACAAAGACTCTTAAATTCGGTGACTAACATCTCCACAATCAACCATGCTCAATCATTAACAACCATATGAAACATATTCAACAATCCTTACTATCCCAATAATTCCCACAACGGTTGGGCTTCTTCACAATTATAAACTCATTAACTACACCATCATAATCATCCTACTAATCCTTGCAAAGTACCCAATCATGATGCTCCAATAAAATTGATCAAGATTCCCACGCTTTCAATGATTCTAACGTTCCAGCAAAATGAACGTAACACTCATGAACCACAACTAGGTTCTTCTAGTTGCAACAATATAACTAGTTAGCCCCAAGGACAACATCTTCTTTAAATCAAATCCTCACCAAGAATTATTCGACAGAATCAATTTATCACTCCAAAATCTCAAGCATCTTGATACCCACAATCTCACCCAAACCAATCACAAAACCACACCAACCAGTTGCCATACATATCCTAAAAGGGCTTGCAACCCAAATCGGTTACCCCTTTCTTAGAAGAGACATAAAAAAAACAAATTTCAGCACATGGGAAAGTGTTATCATCCGCAATAAACACCGGACCAAGGGCAATAGCGATAATCTTGGAAATCACAATATAAAATCACAATTGAAGGCTCATGCCCTTCAAGGAGAGAAATACCCAATATCAACCGATAAAACACAACATTGCTATTTTAAACTCAAGAAACCCTTATGCGGTGAAAATAAGAAGTCAAACACACCTCTAAAAGTTACACAACTTTGACTCCAACTTCAAACAATCTTTCCGCAATCGTTATTTTAACAAAGAGAACAACTTTCTTCGATTTCGATATCACCTTAACAATTCCAACAAAAAGAATTCAAGACCACAACACATTAATTCTTTAAGAACTAATAAAACCTCTCAACACGACACTTTGCTTTAAAACAATTTCAACTACCACATAAGTCATGAGATCAAAAGATCGCGTATGCAACTATCAAAACTTTTGATTTAAATAGCATCATGGAAGTTATCAAATCTTTTTTATTAATTGAACATTCAACATTATCATCACGACCACATGCGACTATCATACTAATATCGAATAATATATTCTAAACAAGCATCATCACACCCTCAAATCCTTTCCTAAACTTTTCCAAAAGAAACATAAGAAATTACTTCATCATGTTCTAATACTTAAGTAGGATTGCAACTACTTGGTCTAGGAAACCTTGTGCATAAGCCACACAATAGAACAAAACTCTTAAACAAGATGATACTAGAGCAAGATAATCTCACAAATCATGCTAGTATAAATTTCTTACTAGATTTCATATATTCCATTCTTTATTGATGCTCAACTCTAACTTAGCACAAATTGATTGTACTCTATTCACTATTGGCAATAATTGATTATTATTTGGTCATAACAACATTCATGAGCATAGATTCGTATCCTACTTTACATTCGAAATTAGAACGAGAATGACTTTAAACTTCAATAATACCGACTTGTAAGACAAGTTTCTACAAGTCAATACATCAACCTTCATCTATTTCTTTATCGTATTTCAACAATTTAGCATTGTAAAAGATAGATGAAACTAGCACTTTGCATGCTCATAAAGTATCTAAATAAAAGACATATTAAAGGTTAATATTACCAGGGCAATATTCGAACACCTCCTTACTTAATCATTCCAAATGATCAGATTAATTACTAAAGACCAAGATAATTCAATTTATCCAACATGGTAGGAATTCAAACAATCATAATAATCATTCTAATTCTTTTTGCACACTCCTCAATAACTCCATGAGTTACTATCATGAGTAGACAAATTCTTAATCATAGTTCTTCAAAAAAACTATTACAAGGCACTATCAAATTAAACAACTACACTTCCAAGGATACTAGTAAAAAAAATTAATTATACACTACGCTAACATATCAACTTGATAATTCAAACCTTATGAATTAGTTTATATGATTACCACCTTCCACTTAAACATAGCAACAACATAAAGGATTTTAACACTCTCTTTCAAAAAGAAGAGGAACAATAAACTTCAACGCTCAAGATAAAGAAATACATAGATCCAAAGCTTTCAAGTAACAATGAGTTTTGCAGCTCAAAATTTGCATTAATAAAAGAAAACACCAAGCGATCCCATGAGCCATGATTCGCAACAAAACAAACTCCCACAAAGGAACTAACCTTACAAGTCACAATAAGCACAGGTAGCAAAAGTATCTCATTAGTCCGAAAAGAAACAATAATCGCTTCAAGGAATGTGAGACCAATTATGTACCCTCAACCGCAAGAACCACAAACTCAAAAGAAATTCATTAACTGAAATAAACCAAGAATTAGCCGAAATCAACTTAAGGATAATAATAACTTTTCTAAGAAACTCACCCGTAACACCTGCAATTAAGTTACCTGAGGTAACTACACTGCTAATCCTCATACTATAAATAATGGTATAATCTGGCAATGCCAAGGCAGCACATACAACATCTACATCATAGCATTGACTATCCTTACTCATAACAGCCATAGGAGCAAATCATAATCATACAAGATTATCAATAAGCATACAAGATTATCTCATAAAGTAAATCATCAACACAACATGTCAAAAGCATAAATGCAATGATTGATCCATCCCATCCTACTGTGCACCAGTGTGTCAATTTAATAATTTAATTACCACGGACCTAAAGCCCGCTCTGATACCAACTGTAACACCCCAGCCATATATTGGCCTGAAATGCTACTAACTAAACGATATAGCAATTCTAACTAGCTGCAATCTACAAAAATTTCGGCAGAGTCTCCTTTGTTTATTGACTAAAACTGAGTTCTAACAAGTATAATCAAGAGCTATAAGTAACCGTAAGCAATGTAATCAGTAATAAGCAAAACTGCTATCAAACTTAATCAAAACGCGGAAGCAATATAAAGAGTTCTAAACCTTTATTACATTTTAAACGTGGGCGAGATCGAAGGAATCGCCCGACAAACGATGTCGGAACTTGGGGAGGGAGAGGCCATTTTTGTTATGAGGGACACGCGGTGTTGCAAACCAACCTGTTTTTGTTGTAGGGGTAAGAAGGGGGATCAGACGGCTGAAGTCCATCACGTCAGATCCAATGGTTGAAATGGGTGTACGGCAGTAACGTCCGAATCGTACATCTGGGCACTAGTCGGTCCCTAATCTGTTTCATTTTTTTGAAAAAAAAGGCCAGTTAAGATTTCACCAATAGATATAGATCTTGTGGTCTCTATTCTCCTTACATCATTCTCCCGCTTCCCTCCCACCTCTAACCCTAACCCATACCTGCCCTCGCTGCCACCCCGATGAGGCCTGCCGGCCCTTTGCCGCAGCCACCTTGCCGCCTTCGGGCTTCGATGCTGACCAAAAGGAGCCTCGTCACCTCCGGCGCCAACCACAACTCAGAAGAGTGATATATAGAGGGAGAGGACGAGAGAAATGGAGAGAGATCTCACCAGAGCTGGAGCTGGAGAAGACATCACGGGCTGACGGGCTAGCACACGGATCATATTTGATAGGTGAGAGATTCCAGTGATTTCGAAAAAGGAAAATACTCCCAACTTCAGGCAACTACTTTTGAAGTTTGAACACCATGCACGCACGCATATCCTCATGCAGTCATGCTACACGCAGCTAGCTAGCACTACCGGAAAGCTCCTAGCTAGCCCAGCTGGAAGAAGAGAAGAGGCTACGGGAGGAGATGGAGGCGAGGATGGAGGCCGATCGGCAGAGGAATGAGGCCGAGCGGCAGAGGATGACGCAGATGTTTCAGTGGATGCAAAGTCTTGGCGAGAGGATGGGTCAACCTCGCCACCGAGCTATTCCTCCACCTCCTCCTGCAACTACTCCTGTGAGTTTCTAGTGGAGTATGAATGTTTAAGTTTGTATGTTCCTACCTTAAATCTTGTCTCACACATGCAATCTCTTCTCTTTTGTGCAGAATCAATCGGCGGCTTCGAATAATATGCCTCATGACCCACCACATCAGTCGGGGTGACTATATGTGACTTGTGATATGTGATATATGTGATATGTGATATATTGTGACTATATGTGATATTGTGACTTGTGATATGTGATATATTGTGACTTGTGGTGATATATGTGATATATTGTGACTTGTGGTGATATATGTGACATATTGTGGACTATATGTGATATATGTGATTACTTGTGGTGATTACTTGTTGATATATCTGTGATATTGTGATTTGTTTGAGTGGGGTGCAATAAACATTTAAAATAGGCAGTTTTTGTCCACTTTGCCGTGTGTTACACTCGGCAAAGGGAGGCTTTGCCGAGTGTCATGGTAAAAACACTCGGCAAAGTAACGTTTCTGGGCATTCTGGGAACGTACTATGCCGGGTGTTGTGATTTTGCCGAGTGTCATGGTAAAAACACTCGGCAAAGTAACGTTTCTGGGCATTTTGGGAACGTACTATGCCGAGTGTTGTGATTTTGCCGAGTGTTGTGGTAAAAACACTCGGCAAAGTTTTAAACTTTGCCGAGTGTTTTTACTATGATACTCGGCAAAATGCAAGGCTTTGCCGAGTGTCTTTACCATGACACTCGGCAAAGTTTAAAGCTTTGCCGAGTGCCATTCCGTCCTGGCACTTTCGATGGCGACGCCGTGACCGTGTTCTCGCCGTCCACTGTCCTTTTTTTGCCGAGGGTCGTTTCGGCACTCGGTAAAGACTTTGCCGAGTGCTCGATGAAAAGCTCTCGGCAAAGAGCTCTTCCGTCGAAACTATGACGTGTGAGCTATGCCGTGGGTGGCACTCGGCAAAGACTTTGCCGAGTGTTTCTCGTGCTTTGTCGAGTGCCACCGGCACTCGGCAAAGCTGCTGAACCCGGTAGTGTAGCTAGCATCCCCTTTCTCTCTCTTCAATGATCAGCTCTAAACCATGCATGCACCAGAAATTAACAGAAAAGCTAATTATAACAGAGAACAAAAACAAGACCAAGGAGCTACTCGCTAGCATCTCTCATTCTCATTCTCTCCCTCCCCATGGCATTAAAACCAGTGTCGATCGACCATTTAGTTGTACTTGAATAATCTTGATGGAATTAACTACGTACTACTTAATTAGCTATTAATTTCACAAGCACTTCAGTAGGGTTAGCTCTTTGGACGCCGAGGACTCCACGCTGCTGTGGCGCTGTCGCTGCTGCTGCTGATCCATGATGCTGTTTTACCACCCCTGCCTCCCTAGGCTGATCTCCAGGTTTGGTATCCTTGATGGCACCTGCTGCTGCTTCATGCATGCTTGCTCTGCGGCGCTGCTGCTGCTGATCCTGCCGTTCATCTGTGGGGTCGACGGCCACGATGGCAACGTCGACCAACGCTTCGCAAAACCTGCGCCCGACGATCCAATCCTGACCGTCTCATCATGGCCTGCAGGCAGACGCTGTCCTTTGTCCTGCCCTAGGCCATGGACAGCGTCTTGCTGCTGTACACCTCCCCTCCATCCCTGTTCAAAACATGCATGCATGCACAAGTGGTTATTTGCAATGCAATAGTTGTGATTTACTAGTAGTTAATTGCCATGTAGCTGAAACCCTAGGTGGAAGCTGACGATACCATATAAATACAGAATCATGCATACCTGTATGTAAATGTACACTAGTAGACAATAGTATCATTGTACATTCGAAGGTACTATTTGGACATACATTGACTCTAGAGAGAGTGCAAACCAACAAACAAGAGTCCCAATATTACTCCCCAACCTGTAGACACAGTGCTACTCCCTCTATCCTTCAATACAAGTCCTTTTTTTTAAGAAGTATCGTCCCACAATATAAATCCATTAAGGTTACCAAATGTGTAGTTATTGTAATATTTTCATCATATACCCATTCTTTAATGTGAAAAAAATGAATGTGTTTTTGTAGTATGTTATTTAATAGGGGTATGCATGGTCAAATAATATTAACTGTTTACTTATATTTAGTGCATCCTTGATCTGTACATACGGTGGGCTTTATGTCTGTACATTGGTGTGACGTCAGCTATGTGTAATCCTTGCTACGTAGGATATGAGATGATGTGAAAGAGAGAGGGGAAGCATATAGAACTAGGCCATCTCTTATGCAACGTCGACTGTAACACGAAAAACAAGACATTTGTGTTATGAAAAAGCTGCCTACAGAGACATATAAAAAGATAACTTATTGTAAAAGTTGTCTTTAGTACCGTTTATAGATGACGTGAAGGATAATATAGACAATAATTATCTATACTATTTTATATATCTATATATTTATATTATGGGACGGAGGGAGTAGCCTCCAAGAATTAAGAGAGAGGAGGGGTACTGCCAGGAACATTAAAGATATGCTGTTTGTCCCCAACACTGGAAATATTACTCCCCTAATTAAGCCGCCTCTCAGAGCCCTCTACAGAAAAATCAATGTGCAGGATGTGCTCGATATAAATGCATGGCCATCCTGCAATTAATTTAAATCCTGTGGGGACACATCCAGGAAATAGTTACCGAGTCTTAATTGTGGCGATGTCCATTTCATCCAAAAGATTAAGCTATCAGAATGCAACGGCGCCATCAATTTTATTCTTCGCGCCACTACACTTTTTCCCTTTTGACAGGAACATTTTGAATTAAACAGCATATAAGCGTACTTGCTAGCTTGGATGAGGGGTATATGAGTTAACGTATGATCACCTGGTTTTGTTTGATCAAGTAGGGGTGAGTGAACATGAGGTAAGGGCATAATTAGCTTATATGAGGGGCATATGAGTTACCGTATGATCACCTGGTTTTGTTTGATCAAGTGGTGGTGAGTGGAAATGAGGTAAGGGCATGGCAGCGGCCGCGGCAGCGGCAGCCCTCCGCCACTTTGCTGCTGGCCGGCGAATGGCGGCTGGCACCAGGAGCTCTCCTGCTCCCCCGGCGACCCTACAGTCTGCCTTCTGCAAACGTACACAAATATAATATGTATTATGGTAATACATACATGAAGAAAGATTAATCAGTGCACGTATATATGTATAGATAAAAAAAAGAATTTGCTAGCTACTAGTACGTCGTATATCTCTGCTGGCACATACAGAGAAAAGGGAGCTAGCCGGGTCTCGTGACCTTTGGGATATATACACCACAGGAGACACAATGAATACAACAGGCAGCAAAACAGTTAAAATCATCAGATTACACGAACAAAGATGCATGGAGCAGCATGCAGCACGTACGTAAGTAGAACAGGAGGAATTAACTCCGTCTGGCAAGGCCAGGTCGAGCCCAGAAGAGAGGATCTAGCCGGGTAGCTAGCTAGGTAGAGGACGCGTGCACATCACAAACGCAAGAGGAGATGCAGAAGAGATAGCAACAGCAGCAGCAGGAGCAGTGCATGCGGTGCAGTGTTGTGCTGCGAGTGTTAATGCAATGCTGCTGGCAAGCTGGCTTGTCCATGCTCGCCACTCAGATCAGTCACTCCCTATGTGGAGCGAGTATTTAAGCTTAGGCTAGAGGGTGTAGTACTACTGCATGCAGATGGATGCAGGCTTTCACAGCCGGTCAAGGCCAATGGATGGAGGCAAGCCGCCCTTTGTCTTCTTCTACTTGTTTTATGCAAAGATTCCGGCCAGCACTTGGCGCAATGGCCCTGATGGGCGCAGGGGGACAATTGATATTGACCTGAACGAAAATGAATGAATGATCACAAGGGCTACTATAAGGCATGGCATACAGCAGCAATGAGTCACTCCTAGCTGCTGCTGCTAGCAAGCTAGCTGCTACTTCTGCTTTGCATGCAACCTCTTGCACAATGTTGGGACCTCTCAGACTCCTCTCTCTCTGTCTGTCTCTCTCTCTCTCTCTCTGAGCTGCAACTGTGTACTGCAAGTTAGGCGGAGGGAAAGAAAGTCTTGCCATGCATCATGATCTCCCCAACCAGTAGTAGTACTGACTGCTGTACAATGTTTTGCAATAGTGCTAGCTAGACATTACTTTTCCTTTAAAGACATGTTCCCCCCATGGCCACCCTGGGTGCTATATATGTATGTCATAGATGGCTCTATCCCTGTGCTAGCTGTGTTATGTAGTATACACCAGAGGGCCGGCCGGGGGTAATTAATTGGAGCACAACATGGTGCCAAGGGTGCGTTAATAGTGCCTTTGCATGCATGGGAGTTTGGAATCACGAGCCAAGGACAACATGGCTGTACACCAGATATGCAGAACTGTCACCTTAGCTAGCTACCTAGCCACGGTTGTTCTTCTCTGGGAGATATATTATTAAAGATCGAGGGAGCTTTTATTTAGATTTTAGAGGGGGGTCGACGGGTGAGAAATATGATGGCCGTACACTAAAAAGAGTGAAATATGATGGCGAACTGAAAAAATATGTTAGAAATAATCTCGATTTAGAGTTCAAGACGTAGTAGAGTTCGTCTCCATGTGTAAATCAAGTTGAAGTTGTGTCCAATTTGAAGTCCAGATACATATATTAGTAGAAGATTATTAGCCTATATATTGAGAAGGCTTGTAGTCAGTTTGTAAGAACAGAAATAAAGAAAGGGGGGGCAAGTAAGATAATAGAAAATTTCAGAAATTCTCTTGTGTTCTCTTAGTTTATTTATGATGTGTGCGTTTTTTCCTAGAAAAAAGTTAACAAGTGGTATCAGAGCCTAGCTAAGAATCGAGTTGCTGGAAAAATCATCTCGGTGATTCCGTTTCAGCGCATCTCACGCGGCGCTCCTGAGGCACACGTCGCTCGTTTCGCGCAGCTCTTCTGGGAAAAACGCGTGCAGCACGTCCTTTTGTTTTCTCGGTCCAGAGAAAGTCAAGCAGCAGCACCGGGCTTCCTTGCGGGTCTCAGTCAGCGCACGAGATAGGCAACAGTGCTCCCAAGGCAAATCACAATTCATATGCTAAGAGAGAAAACCACAAGCCGAGGATGAAGAAAGCGTTTCTTGCTAAAGTGCTCAGCAATGATGAATCAACAGTGTTTGATGATGAGTTGAGTCAGGGACGTTGAGAAGATGTGTCGTCGTCCAAAACTCAAGTAAGGTGGAAATAAATCGGAACGTTAAGAAGATGTGTCACCGTTCTGTGTCAAGTATGAGTTTAGTAAGTTGTAGTTGAGTCCGATGCCTCAATGTTTTAGAATATCTGCAACTGGATGAATCCATACCAGTTGAGTTGAGTTCCTACATGTAGCTTGCACGTAGAACATTTCATGTGGAGGTGTGGCGGGTAGTTCATAATACATTGAGACTAAAACTAGAGTATGTCAAGTCAAGATTAAGGGGGAGATTGTTAGAAATAATCTTGACTTAGAGTTCAAGACGTACTAGAGTTTGTTTCTGTGTGTAAATCAAGTTGAAGTTGCGTCCAACTTGAAGTCCAAATACGTATAATAGTAGGAGAATATTAGCATATATATTAAGAAGTCTTGTAGCCAGTTTTGTAAGAACAGAAGTAAAGAAAAGGCGGAGCAAATCAGTTCATCATAATTGTACTGAAAATTGGTTATGCGTGCTTTCAATTACCATAAACTAATTTCACATACTTTCCTTCAAGACAAAAGTGATGTTTTAGATAGACTACTTGTTTTGTTACAAAAAGTATGGGCCTGTTTGGATTGGGTATTTGAATTCAAATCCTTTGTATTTAGTTCAAATATGAATTAAATCCTTAAAATTTCCCCAAAAAAGTCCTCCTCATTCAAAAACCCCATAATTAAGATATTTTTGTAGCGTTAGGAAGTGGGGTTTGTAAAATTAGCTTGTTTATAACAAATTTGCTAATATTAATTTTGTCATTATCTCTCTATGCGTATGCAGCTCATGTACTTACCGTTAACAGCCTAACTACACAGCTCAGACATTCATATATACTCCCCATTCCAGCTCTTCTCACACAAGAAACTAACGAGCCAAAGTTATTAGGAGCATTTGAACATGGTACATATTGGTCATTTCGTCCATTATCTCAATCTGCATGATAATGTGCTGAAACATCCTATTTTTTTTGTAACATTGGACTAAAGTTAATCTAAAGGAAGCTAGCTCATTTGTAGTTTTCCCGTAAAAGCTAGGTTAATTAAACTATAAGGTGCATGTTAGGCACCAGCACTTTACATTAATCAATATTTGATTTTATATTGATGTTAATTATCCTGTCGTGGGAAAAGTGTCATGTATATTACTGGAGCGAAAAATCTCTTACTAATTTTTGAGAACCATCCTTTAGAAAATCAATATATAAATAATATGATATGTAAATTTGTTATTTGAGATAAAATATATTAAGTTACTACACTCTAATTGTTACTATTTTTATATAATAAATCCCCCCGAAGACACGCATCTAAATGTGATAAAACATACATAGATTTTATACTTTGTGAAATATTAAAAAATGTTATATAACATACACAAATTTTAGAGTCTTCCTATATATGTGTATATGTGTGTATGTATGTATGTATGTATACGGCTACGCTATTATACAACTACGCACACTATGTGCACCGTAAAGTTACTGTCGTGTATGAGTGAAGTTACTATCAAATACATGTAAAATTGCTATAAGTTGTAACACTACAAAACTAGTAGTAATTTCACTCACACACGATACTAAATTTTTGGCGCACATTCTACAAAGCACACACGAATAGTAATTATATATATATATATATATATATATATATATATATATATATATATATATATATATATATATATATATATATATATATATATATATATATATATATATATATATATATATATGTATGTATATATATATGTATGTATGTATATATATATGTATGTATGTATGTATGTATGTATGTATGTATGTATGTATGTATGTATGTATGTATGTATGTATGTATGTATGTATGTATGTATGTATGTATGTATGTATGTATGTATACTTTCATTTTCGTTTCTTAAAAGCACCCAGCAACCCTCCATCTCATCCACTCTCTTAGACTATGATGATACCCTGTTCGCTCCATAAATACTAGCTAGAATCAAGGCACAAAAAATCGCGCGTATGCATGTTAGTGTGGATTATGTATACGTATTTTTAGGATTCGAACTCATTATCCTGTCATTATTCTTTTTCTTTCTAACGTGCTATAACTAACCCTAGCTTTCTGCTTATGTAATCTCAATCAATGACTTTGTGTGAGTCTTTTAAATGATATTTATTCATACATATAGGACAGAACCAAATTTACAAATGTGTCCTGTTTTGAATGGTGTACTTGCTCTAGTTTCTAAATGCTAAAAGGCAGTTTTTGATAACAACCATATGGAAACAACATTTTTGTGAGACAAACTGTTAGTGAAGTTTAACATTTCAGATGCATCCCTGACAAAGGTTTCAGGAAAGGAGAATGTGTAATTTAATGTTCTACATCGGGTTTAAATATAGTAATGTCATTGTACAATTCAAAATCCCTCGTTACCACGTCTGGTATAGAACAAATGCCGCTATATATGGTCGCATTTATTAGTCCACATAAAAAAAAGACGTGAAGATTCATCATGAAAAAAACTTTCATAATATATTTTTTTAATTTCTCTTAGTTTCATCTTAGAGATTCATATTCCTACTAAATATTATAAATTAATTATATAGGACTGTCTACTGCACAGTCAACTAAAAAAATTTGCATTTCAATCATTTTGTTGCACAATTTTTGTTTCATGTTTGAAACATTTTTCGTCCATATTTGCAATATTTTTCTCACATGTATGCAACATTGCACATTTTTTTCCATATTTGCAAAAAATTTCGCCCAAATTACAATAATTTTAGCCCATGTATGCAACAAGTTTCTCATGTATGCAATATTTCGCGCATGTACTAATGGCTATAGATAAGCCTTGTACTAGAGGGACAAATAGCTGGAGCTAGCATCCTATAATCTAGCTACCGACTTGCAGAGCCACATTGACAAAAAGACAACACAAAGCATATCATTCCACCCCAATTATGCATTATTAAGTACACCATTAGAACTAATTAATGAAGTAAAGTATATGCGCAAACCTAATATTGGCGGTAGCGTTGCAAGTAATGTTGTTAAACACGTCAAAGCCATCGACTTCACCAGCTCCTCTCCTCAGAAAGCCCATATCTCTCATCTTGCCATGGCCTGCAACACCCCATGTATGCATGTCTGACCAATTAAAATTAATTTATAATATAAAGGAAATTTATGTGAATATATATATATGTATGTGTGTGTGTGTGTGTGTGTGTGTGTGTGTGTGTGTGTGTGTGTGTGTGTGTGCGTCTGCATGGAACAATTCTGTATGTGTTTCCACAAACAGCACTATATATGGTACGACCTCAATGGCAGTGCTAGCTTCATGGGACACACAGGCAAAACTACACATATTCCATACCAATAATTCAGCTAGAATTATGTGATTTGACCTTACTGAATGATCCACTCAGACAAGAAAAAATATGTCTTTGAAAAGAAAAAACTAACATCTAGGCAATATTTTACCTGCAGCACATGATCTGTCTGTGGCAGTGCCCTTCACTGTTCTATACATCTGCATCAAGTGAAGCAAAGAAGAAAAAGAAAGAAAGCGAAAGATTAGAGTAGGCCTTCTGTTGTCATTTGGTTTACTCTTGCAACGTGCTTGTTATACTTTGATACTTTTCTTATGCATAGTAGCCTCCGAATCAGATCAGAATTTATGAAATACGATACGGGTGCGTACGATATCAAGAATGAAAAAAATGAATACCATAAAGAGAACCAAAATAATGATGTTGAATCAACCAAACAACCAAGTCTACTCATTGCTCGTGACATATCTCACAAACTGATCTGATCCGAGGGTTGTTGCATATAAGAAGGGTATCAGTGTGTAACAGTGCTAATTAAACTAGTTATAATCATGGTTCACAATTTCGCTGAAATTTTGGTGAATTTTTGGAAATTTTGTCCATTTCACTACTCTGAAAGAAGAATGGTTCGGTCAAATTTTGACCGAATTTATCCCCTTTCATTTTTTTCAAAATTTCATCAAAATTTTGATTAAATTTCATCAAAATTTTAAATTGTTCGTCTGAATTTTTTAACGAAATGAACGAAATTACGTTATTTCGTTCATGCCCTCCAAAAGTTTTTTCAAACCGAAACTTTGAACCCTGGTTGTAATCATAAACATTAGACTCAAAGGATTAGCTGAAAGTGACAAGTACCTGGCAACAGCTAACAAACCAGTACCAAGACGAAAATAGTGAGAGGGGCTGATCAATAAATCTTCAAATTTGTTCCTGAATGATGAAATACTAATACTGCAGAGAGATAGAGCGAGAGCGAGAGACTTAACACTGGAGAGAGAGAGCGAGAGAGAGAGAGAGAGAGAGAGGACTTCTAGTAACTTGCCTGCAGGTGGCTCTTAACATGAGCCAGTGTGAGATCCTTCACGTTCATCAACTCCAAGACTGACTTCGGTGTTGCTCCTAGAAGATAGAAAAGGTTGATTAATTTCATAACCAAAATAGCTAGGCACGAAATTCACATGATTGAACAAATAAACCTACATCAAAGCGCAAATACAGAAAGGATGGAACCGTGGTTAAATATAAGCTACACTTGGATCAAGAAACACTTATTTTAAGAAAAAGCGAAAACAGGGTAGCAAGAGCTGGATTAACTAGAAGGGGTCTAAAATCATTTTTTAAAAAGAAGGTTTCCTGATAATGGAATGAAGAAAGCAAGCGGAAACTAAATATGGAGTGCACAAGATTGCAACGAAGTCATGCACTGAAACATTTAGTGGAAGAGGTTAGATAACAAGATTACACCAAGTTAATTCATTTTTTGAGAAATGTGAACAGACACCCCAGAAATTAGATATGAGCTAGACATTTGGCTCATGTGATTATGAACAAGCGCCAACCAAACCAAGAACGCTTCTTAATTGAAATAGCAAAAAAGAACAACTGAAACGAAGAAGGCGTTGCATCCATGACTGTGTATATGCATGAACGTACTCTCATGGCCACCAAGGAGCTCGACGGCATGCACAAAGTGAGCATGGAGTGCCGTCGTCCACCGCATCCTTGGAGCCCTAGAGCTCCTCTTTCCATTGCCACCGCCACTCCCAGATCTCGCCGCACCGCCGGAGAAAACCGGACTGCCCCCGGAGCTCTTCTTGAATCTCTGGATCTGGCTAGGTTGGTGCAGCCTCTGCTGCTGCTGGAGGTTGCAGTGGCCATTATACACCCCGTCCCGCTGCGCCGTTGTCGTGTCAAACCCTAGACACAGCTTTGGCTCGGCCAAGAGATCCATTTCGTGGCACATCTCACGGCCAACGCTGCTCCCGGCCATGTCGGTCGGCGACGGCGGGCTGATGTGGAGAGACAGATCCGGGGCAGTGTCAGTAGTTGCCATTGCAAAACTACTTGTAACAATAATGCTGAGCAAAGTAGCTTGCAAATTTGAGAAATATGCTTGTGTGAGAAGCTTCTTCTTGTTAGAAGAGAAATGGAGTGAGAAGGATCTGAGTGATTAGGTCATGAGTAGCCTATGATTCTTGTACAGGAGCTTGTGTTTGTGGGTGAGAGGGGGTAGATGCATAGGGATGGGGGCTAGAGAGGGGAGAAGTTTGGTATGTTATTGTACAAACTCAGGGATAGCAATAGCTAGGTTGGTGGATGGTGAGGGGGAGACCCCAGAAGTGTCCCCAGTATGGATGGAGAGAGAGAGAGAGAGAGAGAGAGAGAGAGATCAAAGGAGGGATGATGACTAGTAGAGGGAGAATGTGGGGGTAATACTTCCTAGTTAATTATGAAATGCTTGGGAAGCTAGCAAGGTGGAGCAGGCACCAATATGTTTTCATGCCATTTTGAAGGTCTGTGGCAATGAGTAACCGGATGGGATGCATGCGCTGCAAACTGGTTTGACATAATATGTGCATCTCTGTACATTTTTTATGTATCGTTTATATCGTTTATATTGTATGTACTAGCTGGCCCGCTCGGTTGGGCTGAAAAGCTGTGGCTTATGGTTGAAATTACACTGTAACGGCTGAAATTTCACTGTAATTGAAGGTGGCTTATTTGGCGTAATTAAATTTAAAAAAATTAAAAATAGAAAAAAAACATACTAGCTCATTACGGACAACGCAAACGAATACGAAAAAAAAGAACCGACAAAAAAGATCAAAAAAGCCAAAAGTTCAGAAAAAATGAAATTTATGAATAGTGAAAAATAAGCCAGAAACCAGAACCTGAACCTGAAGCCAAAAGTATATTCTTTTATCCCAATGTTTTTGGTCAAGTAGCAGAAAAAGAACGGTATATATGTTTATCTGGGCTATTATATCTAGTAAATTTTACCTTATAATTCATACAAATTAAATGATATTTCGTATGAAACAAAGTCAAATTTGTGGCTAGATGTTACTCCCTGTATAATACACATGCTTGATCTTTAATTATATTTAAGCTAGGGTAGAGTTTTTTTCATTATATATATGTCCATCTATGAACTGACGAGAGCATAGTTATTATGCCTTTTCCATGTCTGTTATTATTTTGGTGCTGAGATCAGGGTGTTGAGTGGTGGAGCACATATTCCATTTAATGGAGATATGCTTTGTTCATTCATTTTTAATAAATTTTCTATAGATTTTGTGTCTCCTTAGTTTATGCATATGATGGGCTAGAGCTTACATACACTACTACAAAAAGAGTCATCACAGACGGTTTTCAGAACCGCCTGTATTTATGTATCAGTGATAATCGGAGGTTATCACAAACAGTTTGTGAGCCGTTTGTGATAAAAACAGCACAGACGGTTTGTAACTAGAACTGTCTGTGAAGAAAACTATTACAGACGGCTCGAACCAAAAACCGCATGTGATACTCAGACATCATAGACGGTTCTAGTTACCAACCATCTGTGATTGGCTAGTATCACAGACGGTTGGTATATAGGGCCTGTTCTTTTTTGCTGCTGCTTATGGTTTTTGGCTGAAATTTTTGAATTTGGGCTGTTTACGGTACAAATTACGGAGAGATCGATACTCACTTGCGATTTTGGCTGGTACAGATATTAAGCTTTTATCGTGTACTACGTTTAACTTGTAGACCCCGTCTTGAGAAAATATTTCATTTAAAAGTTAGGTACTGTAGAGATTGCCAAAAGCCGGCCGGCTTGTGCCCTACCGAACACCCCCATAGAACCGTTTGTGATAGTCCTTTATAGACAGTTTATAGCACAAACTATCTGTGATAGTTAATTCTATACCTAAAATTTTTTCTGTTTTTTTGGCTAGCCTTAAGAAATAATGTTACCTATACCCTTTGAAAACAAACAAATACAGTGGCAAACACAACAG
Organism: Bonia amplexicaulis; assembly: GCA_036346245.1. NCBI lineage: Eukaryota > Viridiplantae > Streptophyta > Magnoliopsida > Poales > Poaceae > Bonia > Bonia amplexicaulis. The sequence goes on along the minus strand of CM070741.1, from coordinate 22,615,491 downwards.
TACATTCCATTGCTATTAAGATTAGAATCCACCATTACAGCATAATAAGATAACGAACCCAACTCTTTAACACAACAAGAATATGTAGGAAGCAGAGATCCTAGCAGACAGTAGAAGCTGGATGCAGCGTGCGATGTCCTTGACGCCTGCCATCAAGGAAGAAAGGGGAGGGCATCAGATAGCGGCCGGATATCACCGACAATGGAGAGGCGGTGGTAGCGTCACCTTTGTTGCATGATAGCGAGACTGCACAAGACACTCTTATGACACTTACGACAAGAGTTTGTTGTGCAGTCAGCCGTGGTGTCACAACGGAGGTACTAGCTCACGGCGGTAAGCTGGCGTCATCGATAAACAAGCTGGTAATGGATCGCGCGTAGGCTACGCAAGCAGAAAACAAAACTTTTCTACCGCGCACACAAGGACATCATGCTTAAGGAGGGATCATGGATCGTTACCACTAGACGCAGCAGCAATGAAGAAGAGTTGGAGAAGCCGATCCAACCACGCGCGTCGAGGTAGTAGTGGAAGTAGTCGATCGTCCCGAACCGATCGTCTCCTCCACGCGATCAACCACACCACGAGCAGATCCAATCAGAGATTGATGCCGATCAACGCCGCAACGAGCGCGCCCACCGGTATCCACACGTCCGGTGGAACGCCGATCGCGAGTGTACCAAAGACTCATGAGCGACTAGGGTTTGGCTCGGAGGTGGCGGCGTGGTTTAGCTCGGGATTATCGGATGCATCCCTCGGCCCTCGCCTCCATATATATAGACCTCCTCACTTGGGCCTCGTGGACCGAGGCCCAATAGGAGTCTATCCGGATCTCTATCCGAATCGAGTCCATATCCGAATCACATTCGAATTAGTGTTCCAACCCGTTAAGTGTGCGACCAGAGGTTCACGTATACTTGGTCGCGACCGAAACACCTTTCCGGTCACCACGTTAATAGCGGCCTCTAGCAAGACATATTAACCCCAAAGTATACGTAAAGATCATATCGGTGAACTGTAATGTTCTCATGTACTAATCCCTTTGCCTCACGATATAGATTAAGCTCAAGGCGAGACTGTGTCATCCTCTTAATAGCTCAATCACTCTCTCGATTCCGTGATGGATTATAAACTCGTGATTGACTCCTCAATCACCTTGGCATGGCCATGCACTTTTATAATCCATTACATCGAGGGGCCCGAGATATCTCTCCCATAAGGAGGGCAAATTCTATCTTGATCATTCACATCCCACTACATGTTTCATGGCAAACCCAAAGACTACTTTTATGACTACCCGATTCACGGAGTAGTGTTTAGTAGTCCCAAAGTAAGCTACTACGCATCTTTGGGAACCATGATGATCTCAAGTCTAAGGATTCCACATAAACACTACTTGAGACCAACCGATGACACATGGAATCTCTGCAGTGTCTCATGGCGGGTCTATCCAACATATGTTCACTAACACATGTCCATATTATTGATTTGGTATCTCCATACCATGATCCATGAGACATGATCATCAATCAATACATATGCTGATCTTTGAATCATATTTGTTCCTCATATGAAATATAATCAGGGATCATTTAGAAATAGCAATATTTTGGCATTAAGAGTCTCATGAATAAGTCACATACTCATTGATCAATAATGATAATGTCTATTTCAAGGAACAAAGCAATGTATCATAAACATAGTATGTGATATATTCAACATCTCCATGTTGCCTCTAGGGCATATCACCAACAGCTGGATGCATCGGATGGCGGCTGGATATCACCAGCAATGGAGAGGCGGTAGTAGCGTCATCTTTGTGGTACGACGGTGAGACTGCATAAGACATGCTTATGACACTTACGATAAGAGTGTGTTATGCAGTTGACCGTGGTGTCAGAACGGAGGTGCTAGCTCACGGTGATAGTCGATCGGCGTCATCGAGGGGAGGATGCAGGAAGCTAGCTAGTAGTGAACTCATGCGTGACTGCCGGTGAAAAGGTAGATGGGAGTAATTAATAAGGTCGAGTGGTAGGAGGAACCGGTGCTTGCCATTTGATGTGGAGAGAATGAACGGGTGAGATCAAAATCCTGGGGGATACACCACGGATCGATGACGTGTCATTATCAGAGACGGTTTGTTATATGAACCATTTGTGATAATGCACATATCAGAGATAGTTTGTTATACGAACAGTCTGTGATAACTCACATATCAGAGACAGTTTGTTATACAAACCGTCTGTGATAATGCACATATCAGAGATAATTTGTTATACGAACCGTCTGTGATAAGTCACATATCAGAGATGGTTTGGTATACCAACCGTCTATGATATTAATATCAGAGACAGTTTGGTATACGAACCGTCTATGATAACGCTTAAATATGCGCGCCCTAATCCAGCTCTTCTAAACTGTCCTCTCCCTCATCTTCTTCACCAGATTTCTCAATAATGGCATATAATATTCTTTTGATCTCCTTCCTGTCATATATCTATCATGAGTTGTTCGGCCGCAACCTTACACAGGCGGCCAATAATTTACGTCTAGAGCAGCTCCTTCGCTCACGCCCTTCTCTCCTTCCTCGACTCGCTTCCATCTGTCAGCTGGACCTCATCATCCGCCATCGATGGAGGTGTCTCGTTGCCGCTCAGGAAAGGAAAACCGCCCTTAGCCTCGTTCTTCTCTGCAATGTGCACAAAGCGGAAGAAGCTCTTGCGGCAGTGGAGAGACACATGGATAACATTGTCGATCAAGCAGGAGCGGCCGATTCTGAGGAAGCTTATCATGGCATCATCTTTGATATTATGGGCCATGCTAATGATTGCCCAGTCTAGAGGAGGAAGTGGAGAGGGCAAGGACAATCTTCACAGCATTCAAGAACTCAGCAGCTGATCCTCCAACTCCAAAAGTTGAAGAAGAAGCATATGAAGCCCAGAAGACAGATCTAGGAATCTCTTTTTTGGGGACTTTTGTAATAAAAATTTTCCTTGAATTTGTCTCTCATCTTAGTAGATTCTGTAGTTCATACGACAAAGGATAAAACATAGATGATTGTAAATAAAAACCGTCTATGATAGTTTCATAGACAGTTCTAATTAAAAACCATCTGTGATAATGCATATATCATAGATGGCTTTTAAACCTAACTGCCTGTGCTAGTTTCAGAGACGGTTTTAACCATAAACCGTCTATAATAATCAAAGCACAGACAACTCCACTTGAACTGTCTGTGGTGAGATGTCTATTATAGCTTATTTTGTAGTAGTAATAATACATACATACGTATGTCGTACGTGTATATATATCTGTATACACACACACATGCAAGTATATACATACACGTAGACATATATATGTAATATTGAACGCGCCCAACCCACCCCATGTGCAACTACTTCATGTGGGGACCAAGTCAACTAGTGATACTAGACAACCAACCAACAAATATGGGTTCCTTATTAGTACTATTATATTTGTTTTCTTGTTTTAGCCATAACTTTTGACTGACAGCTCCAATTCACGAACTGTTTTCACCTATAGCTTATTGTCGTCAAGAGCAATAGAATGGTATAAGTCTCGCTAATAAACAATAAATGCATCTGTGTTGTAACAAAACTGAAGGGATGATGCAGTAACACAACAAAAGGGTGCAATAAAAGAAGTAGGCATATTCCAATGTAGTAAAACCTCTGTGCGTTTACATATCATTGCAACAAAATTATTGCAATCCCTTTGTGTACTTGATTGCATATTACGTGAATGTAGAACTTGATTATACATTACTCTTACAGTATCCAGTATTATAGAAGTGAGGTGTCGAGTTCATCGATGTTGAATGGTAATAATAAGTCTTCGAAGGTCACGACAAAGTAGCCCAAGTTGTGAAGAAAATACGCCTCCATGTATCCCACAATGAATCCACTTTGCCGGTTTGGCTTCTTGTTAGACCTTTGCATACCTTACCACTTCTAGCCCGACACAAGTAGGCCCACCTTCCCTCCCACATCCATTTCCCTCATTCCTTTTTGGGTTCCACATAAAAAATATACTAACAAATGTGGACGAACATAACACACATGAGGTAAAAAGTAGGATTTGGGATCCATACCTTCGGGAGGAGAGGCGATGGGGAGGAGAATACTCATAAAAGTACATTAACAAATATGGATGGATCTATCACACAAGAGGTAAAGAAGTGGAACTTGAGATCCACACCTTCGGGAGGAGAGGTGGCATCAGGACGAGAGGCGATGGGAAGGAGTGGCGGCGTGGGGAGGAGAGTTGGTGTTGGGAGGAGAGGCGACGGGGCCACCACGCTAGGTGAGGAAGGAGAGGATGGAGACGTCGGGTTCTCCGGCGTCGGTGGTGGCGGTAGGGGGACGAGGAGACTAACGGGTGTGCGAGTGAGGAGTAAGAGTGCAAAACCTAGCAGAGGCCATACTTATAGAAGAACTATCACAAACAGTTCTATTAAATAATCGTCTGTGATGTGTAGCATATCACGGATGGTTCTCTTATGGAACCATCTGTGATGTTGTTCATATCACAGACGGTTCTTTTATGGAACTGTATGTGATGTTGTACATATCATAGACGGTTCTATTATGAAACCATATGTGATACATATATCACAGATGGTTTATGCCACTAAACTGCGCGTGATAGTTACAACATATCAGGTTTTTCGCTAGATACCCTTAGGAAATGCTAGCCATGCCCTCTGAAAATAAGCAAGCAGATACAATCATATATGTTTTTATTTCTAAATTGCTAAATCAATTACAATGGAATAATTCCTTAATTACATACAAGTTTCTTAATTACATTAGAATAATTTCCAAATAGGAGTTCACCATGTGGGACATTCCACTTGGCTATTTTTCCTTTTAAATAAAGCCCTTCACAATGATCACCACGCATATAGCTTGCTTCATCCCTTTGTTCTTCCTCGAGCCTGATGCCATCTCCGAATGGAGCCAACTCATCAAATTGATTGTACTCTTTCTCATCCACGATATTCTCAACTCTGACTATCCTTTTTTTCCATGAAGAACTACGTGGCGCTTCTTATTTGCTGGGTCGGTTACCTAAAAATGACGAAGAAAAATACATCTTAAGATGACATAGAGTCATCACCACCTCGGTCTATAGAGCATCTAGTCCATCGGGATCGATGACCTTCTGAGCAATTGTATTAAAGAAATAACACAACCTCATGATTGTCACTCAAATCTTGTTCAGCAAAATACTTCCAACTACAACATGTAGTAATTGTGTCATTAGCACATCACACTCATGAGACTTCATGCCAATTAATTTCAAATCTTCCATGTAAACAAGTTTCTTCAAACTGGTGGAGTGACCGGACGAAACTTTCACACAATGCAAGTATTGACACAGTTTAGTTTCTTTTGGACTTAGACAAAGTGTAGCAAGCTGGTGGAAGCTACGTCCAGCCTTTATCAGTCTCTATCGGTGTTAACTCGGTCCTGATGTTCGTAGCGATCAAGTCACGCCATGCGTTGACACCATCCTTTGTTTTGTCATGAATATTCAATAAGAGACCAATCAAGCTATCACATATATTCTTCTCTATGTGCATGAGATTGATACAATTGTGAACTTCTAAGTGCTCCCAATAAGGCAAGTCCCAAAATACCGACCTCTTCTTCCTCATATTCTTCTGATGGGTCATCAACTTACGTCCCTTTCCAACACAACATTGATATTCTTGACTATATTGTAGACCTCTTTCCGGCTAAAAGGCCTTGGTGATGAGTCACCCTCTTTTTTTTGTCAAATTATTTCTTCATCTTGTGGTATGAATGATACCTTGGAAGGAAACTATGGTGACACATGTACACAGTTTGCGTGAGTTGTTCAACCACACACTCTCAGTATAATCTAAGCAGTGTGAACAGGCTTGGCTCCTTTTGTACTCAACCCCAACCGGTTATCAAGGGCAAGAAAATCATTGATGGTGTAGAACAACATGGCATGCAAAGTGGAGTTCTCTAATTTGTACGCATTCCATACATGTAACCCTTCATTCCACAGTGTCACAAAATCTTTCACCAATGGTGCTAGGTACACATCAATATCGTTCCTAGGTTGATTCGGCCCTTTGAGTAGTAGTGACATCAAAATGTACTTTAGACATCAAGAAGTACGCATATTGTCCTCAAATTTATTTGAGGTCGGCCTGTTCCAACGGAGTTGTAGTGATGGATGCAATCTGTCGATAGGAATATCAATGTCGTGTATACATATATAAAGTGATAATTATGGAATAATTATTGCAAGATTAACAAACCTGAGATCATTGGTCTTCGTGGAATTGAGGAATAGTTGCATGTTGTGGTAAACATAGAATCCACATGTGTTACCCGATGGCTGCTGGTGGCATTGTAAAAATAGAATTTATTAGATCGAGAGGCATTACTATGAAGTGTTATATAGGATTAATGTGTACTAGCGAATACTGAAAAATCTAGATTGGGTCGCAGGGTGTTGCTCCTTCCCTCAGATTTTTGTACCTTTGCAACGTACACGGTGAATGGCCTACGTGATTCCAAAATGTTAGCCTTAGTTATCTATGAAGGAAATGTGTTTACTGTCGATTAATTGTTGGATAACTGTGTAGTCAGTTTTATTCTTATTTAGGGAATCAAGGTATATTACCCTATTCCATTTTGGTATAATTATAATTAGAATCTAGTGGAACTTACACAAGTATGTCGTCATGGTCATTAAACCTAAGTTCGTGTTGCTTATAAAGTACAAATCAACAAGTATAGCCACTAGTGCAGCACTTAGATATGGTTGTAGGGCATAAGTATGAATTCCTTGTTGCGTTGAGCCACCAGTTCCTTCATCATGTAATTCTTGATGAAGGATGCATCCTCCTTGATGATATCCATGGCGACCAAGCGTGGGTCATGGAACCAACTGATGATTTTGTTAATCCAGCTTCAGTCACCACAAATCTATATATATACATACAAAAGCAATGAGTTATATATGATATTTATTGATATTACATTAATGTAGACCATGTTTGTACATACTTACAGTGTCCAGCATCAAATAAGTGAGGCATCGAGGGTGTCGAGTGTGAAATGAAAGAATAAGTCCTCGAAGGTCACTATGAACACATAATCATGAATAACATGATGAAGATGATGCGGCCTGAATTTGACAGTGACACCCGAGCGTCGTTGTCCCTACGGCTTGTTGGCCTGTTCTATGTAGTATATATGCAATCTCTAGCAAGCCAGTCCTAGGGTTAGGAAGTGATCTATCAAGACGACCAACGACTCACCTAGCATGAATTTTTGGACCAATGGCAAGTAAGGGATACCATCATCGGTCTTCTTCAGTTTGCCTTTACCGGCCTTACTGCCTCGGTTGTAGGTCGACTTCTCAGTAGTTGACCGGGCATGAGATGTAGATGCACCGCATCCTTGCCGCGTCGATGCAGGTAACTTTGGTGTGGATAGCCCTCATGGACTTGGCACTAGTGCAGGTAGCTAGGTGTGAATAGCCCCTGTGAACTTGGCACCGATGTAGATAGCTCATGTGGACTTGGCACCAGTGCAGATAGCTCGAGTGCACTTGGCACCTGTGTAGATAGCTCTCATGGATTTGGCACCGGTGTAGGAGCCTCCAAACATATGTCCTTCTTGGGCCACTAGATGAATGTTCCATGGCTTGCCCTAGAGTCACGACCTCGTTGTTTGGGGGTATCTACAGCGGGATGACCTCGAAATTGGCATGAACACCGTCCACATTCACTTTTGAGAAACCTAGCACTAGAGATACACCATGTACCACAGCCCTGGGGCTGGATGGATACACTAGGCCCCAAGCAGCGCGCAAGGCAATAGAGACATATCTCGCTTGGAGCTTGCACTTCGTAGCCACCTACATAATGTTCTGAAACATGGGTTCAAGATGTTCAAAGGAGACTTGCCTTCGTGTGTGATTTCTTGATTCTCTTGCTGCAGGTCGACAAAGTCCTCGGCGACGTCGGATTCTACGCGCAAAAAAACAAAGCAACAAAGCAAATAAATACACCAAAAATTCAAATAAAATTCAAAAATTAAAAAAGAGTGTATATTTGAGTAGATTATGATTTTAGAAAAATTTAGAAATTTGAACGGGTCAAATCGGAGTTAAAATGAGAAAAGAAACATTTTTCTGATTTATTTTTGTACTGGAAAACCTTAATTATGACATCAGCAGTATTTTTAAATTCGGCCGAATTATTTTTCTAAAGAAAAAGAAATTTATTACGCAATGCTGACGTCAGCAAAAATTTAAAATTTGAATTTGGACACGTGGGCCGGTCCACGTGGACCGGGTCCACTGACCGTGATGAGCCGAGGTGGCGCATGCGCGACGTGGCGCCACGCGGCGCACACGTGGCGCCATGTGGCGCACACATGAGGTGGCCGAGCGGGCGGCGCGCGACGGGTGGCGGGCTCGCCCGGCGCAAGACGGAGCTCGCCCGGCAAGGGTGGCGGAGGAGAGGGCGCGGGAGTCGGCTCCCACCGGCGGTGGCTCGGGAGGTGGCGGAGAAGGGCCGGCGGCGGGAGAGAGGATCGGCGGTGGCGCCTGCATGGCCTTCGGGTGGGCGGGGGTGGCGGCCGAAGGTGGGAGAAGGGAGAGGAGGAAGAGTGGATGCCGAATAGCTCCCCGGGGGGTCTTTTATAGGGGAAATGGGGAGGGGGAGGCCGGCGGCCAGAGTGAGGAGAGGAAGGAAATGCGGCCGCAATTAGAGGGGAAATAAAGAGGGGAAACGGTCGGCATTATAAGAGGCGTGATTAGGGGGTTTTAATGGGCCATCAAACGGGAGTTATCGCGAAGAAATCGGCTGGGAAATGAAGCTTTTATTTCGGCATCAATGGAGGAGAGAGAGAGGGGATGGAGGAGGAAGAAGGAGAGGTTGAAGATGAATATGACGGGTGGGAAACAATATAATTGCTAGGAAAAATAATAAATAATATCTAAAAATTCCAGAAAATTCATAGAATATTCCAGAGAATATTTTTGACTTAATAAAAATATTTTTAATTTTAGATTTGCTTTTAATAATTTTATAAAATTCCTTTTAACTTTTAAAATTGATTTTTCATTCCAGAAAATTCTCAAAAATTATTTAAAAATTCTGGGAAGGTTAGGAAAAATAAAATGAACTCTTTTTGGCTTTAATAAAAATATTTAATATACATTTTCTTGTTTTAAATTTTGAAATAAATTCCAGAAAAATCCAAATAAAAGCCAATTGCTTTAAAATAATTAATTTGAATTTAAATTTTCAAAACTCGGAATTTTGGGATGTTACAAACCTACCTCCCTTAGAAAGAATCTCGACCCCGAGATTCGGACGGACTGAAAAAAAGATCAGGGAACTCTGCTCTTAGATCTTCTTCTCGCTCCCAAGTTGCTTCAGATTCTGAATGATTACTCCACTGCACTTTACAGAACATGATGCTCTTGCTTCTTGTACGACGCTCTGCTTCATCCAAAATTTTGACTGGATACTCTGGATATGATAAGTCCTCCTTCGAAGTCACCTCTTCTAAAGGCATTTGCTCTTCTGGCACTCTGAGGCACTTTCTTAACTGGACACATGGAAGACGTTGTGCACATTTGACAACTGAGGTGGAAGTTCCAACTGATAAGCAACTTCTCCCCTTTTTGCTACCACAGGAAATGGTCCAATGAATCTCGGAGCAAGCTTCCCAGTAACGCTGAAACGACGCATCCCTTTGAGAGGTGAAACTTTCAGATACACATGATCTCCAGGTACAAATTCTAATGCTCTTCGGCGATTGTCCGCATAACTTTTCTGTCTTGTTTGTGCTGTTTTTAATCTGTCCTAAATTAGACGGACTTGCTCTTCTGCTTGTCTTAATACATCCAGACCAAATACTTGTCCTTCTCCGGTTTCTTTCCAATATAACGGTGTCCTGCATTTTCTGCCATACAAAGCTTCAAACGGAGACATCTGTAGGCTGGTTTGATAACTATTATTATAAGAAAATTCTGCATAGGGTAAACTTTGATCCCAACCTACTTTATTTGCCAAGGCACAAGCTCTCAACATGTCTTCCAATATTTGATTTACTCTTTCTGTTTGACCATCCGTGCAGGGATGATATGTCAGTCTTGAAATTTAGATTTGTGCCCAGAATTTCGTGAAGCTTCTGCCAAAATCTTGAAGTGAATTGAGATCCTCGATCTGACACAATCTTCTTTGGAACTCCATGCAAACACACGATTCTTGACATATATAACTCGGCGAGTCTATCTCCAGAATAAGTGGTCTTTACCGGAATGAAATGTGCGACCTTTGTCAGTCGGTCCACAATAACCCAAATTGAATCATACCCTACCTTGGTTCTTGGTAATCCAGTTATAAAATCCATTCCAATTTCTTCCCATTTCCATTCAGGTATCTGCAGAGGTTGCAAAAGTCCAGCAGGTCTCTGATGTTCTGCTTTAACTCGCAGACATACATCACACAAGGCTACATATTCAGCAATTTCTCTCTTCATACTGGACCACATGTACCTTTCTTTAAGATCTTGGTACATCTTTGTACTTCCAGGGTGAATTGAATATCCGGATTCATGAGCTTCCTTTAGGATTAACTCTTTTATTTCCTTCTTTTCGGGTACAAGAATTCTTTTCCCAAACCAAAGGATACCTTCTTCATCTTCTGAAAATCCTGGTGCTTTTCCTTTCTTCATATTCTCTTTAATATCCTTAGCATATTTATCCTCTTTTTGAGCTGCCTTGATTTGATCTTGTAAGGTTGGCTGAACCTCCAAAGTAGCTAAGAATCCTTCCTCTACTACTTCTAAATTAAGCCGTTGAAATTCTTCATGAAGTGCAGGCTGTCTTTCTTTAATTATCAAATTATTGCAATAACTTTTTCTGCTAGGCATCAGCTACAACATTAGCCTTTCCTGGATGATAGTGGATTCCAACATCATAATCCTTTATCAACTCAAGCCACCTTCGCTGTCTTAGATTGAGGTTAGGTTGGGTAAATATATACTTCAAACTCTTGTGATCTGTGTAAATTTCACAATGATTACTGATCAAATAATGCCTCCATATTTTTAGAGCATGCACAACGGCAGCTAGCTCTAAATCATAGGTCAGGTAATTCTGCTCATGCGGGCGCAATTGCCTTGAAGCATAGGCTACCACCTTTCCTTCTTGCATCAAAACACAGCCCAATCCTTGTCTAGATGCATCACAGAATACCTCAAAATCCTTTCTAATATCTGGAAGCGTTAACACCGTGTGCGTTAATCTCTTTTTCAGTTCTTGAAAACTGTCCTCACAAGATTTACTCCATTCAAACTTCTTTTCTTTCTTTAGCAACTGAGTGAGAGGTCTTGCGAGCTTGGAAAATCCTTCTATGAAACGACGATAATATCCTGTTAGACCCAGAAAACTTCGGATCTCTGATACTGACTTGGGTTGTGACCAGTTGAGTACGTTTGTTACCTTTTTAGGATCTACAGACACTCCTCCTGCAGAAATCACATGTCCCAAGAAAGCTACTTTCTTCAACCAAAACTCACACTTGCTAAACTTGGCATACAGCTGGTGCTCTCTGAGCTTTTCCAAAACTGTCCTCAGATGTTCTGCATGTTCTTCCTCATTCTGGAAGTAGATCAGAATGTCATCAATGAATACGACAACAAACTTATCCAAATATTCCATGAACACTTTGTTCATCAGATTCATGAAGTATGCGGGAGCATTGGTTAAACCAAAGGACATTACTGTAAACTCATACAATCCATAACGAGTGGAAAATGCTATCTTTGGTATATCTTCTAGTCTAATCTTCACTTGATGATAACCTGACCGGAGATCAATCTTAGAGAAGACACATGATCCTTTTAACTGATCAAACAAATCATCTATCCTGGGCAATGGGTACTTGTTCTTAACCGTCGCATCATTCAGGGATCTGTAATCCACGCACATACGAAGACTGCCATCCTTCTTCTTCACTAAAAGTACTGGTGCTCCCCAAGGCGAAGAACTTGGTCTAATGAAACCTTTCTCTTGCAGTTCCTGAATCTGCTTCTTAACTTCAGCTAAGTCATTTGCGGACATCCGGTAGGGTCTCTTGGAAATCGGAGCCGTTCCAGGTACTAGGTTAATGACAAATTCAATTTCTCTATCCGGTGGCATTCTTGGCAAATCTTCCGGAAACACATCTGGGTATTCCCTTACTATGGGCACCTTTTCCAAAGTTATTCCCTTTAAGCTGTTCAACCCACAACTATTCTGAGAAGATGACTTTGACTTGTACCTCACTTGAATTCCTTCAGAGTTGGTAAGAGTAATGGCACGATTGGCACAATCTATCTGCCCTTTATACTTGGTTAACCAATCCATACCAAGTATTACATCTAGGCTCTTGGAGTCAATTATAATTAAATTCGCTAGGAATTTTACTCCATTTATATCTATGGTTTCTCTAGGGCAAACCGTATTAGTCCTCATTTCATTTCTAGGTGATTGGACTAGCATAGGGTTCTTTAGCAAACACACATCCCAATTATATCTTTCCACAAAATCTTTTGACACAAAAGAATGCGAAGCTCCGGAATAAAATAATGCTGATGCAGGTACTGAGTTGACAAGAAACTTACCGAATCGACGTCGGTGCATCCCGAGTCGCTTCTACAAAGGACATGATTAACATGCCCTCTATTCATTGCTTATGGAGTCCTTGGAGTTTGAGGTGCTCCACGGCCTTGTCCTGCAGGTGGAACTCTAGCTGGTGTAGTCCCCAGGTTGAAACGAGCAGGGGTCACAAATGGCGCTCATGACAATTATTGGCATAATGTCCCATGTTCTTGCAGTTATAACACTGCACTCCAGCCACTGAAGTCTTGTTCTGCTGAGGCGGAACTGCATTGTTTGGTCGAGGAGCTTGAGGAATCGGGCGAGGTCCACTAAATGGTGTCCTTGGCACATTTGGCGCTGAGGGCCTGCTGAAATGAGGTGGATTAGGGCGATGCCGAGAACTGCTTGCACCCTGTTGAGCTTGGAACTTCCTCTTCCTAACTTCATATAACTGACGTTGAGCATCTTCTTGAATAATGGCCTTATTCACCATATGCTGAAAGGTTGGATAATCATTTGACACCAGCTGCACCTTGAGGTTGGGGTCAAGTCCTTGCATGAATCGCCAAATCTTAGTTGCATCTGTTGCAATATCTTCAGGAGCATACCTGGATAGCTGGGTGAACTTATTGAGGTACTCAGTGACACTGAGGTTTTCTTGCTACAGCTTGTGAAACTCCATCTTCTTCATTTCCATTATTCCAGTGGGAATATGCGCAGTACGGAAGACTTCCTCAAATTCAGCCCAAGTGATGGTTTGCGCATTCTGATGAGTGGCACAAAAGTTCTCCCACCAGGTCGCTGCAATTCCTATTAGCTGATGGGCAGCGTAAAGCACCTTCTCATTATCACTGCACTGAGCCAAAATCAGCTTCCTCTCCACATCCTTAATCCAATCATCTGCTTCCATTGGATCTACCGCACTGCAGAAGGTTGGCGGTCTGGTCCTCATAAATTCTCCCGCTTGACCGGGTGCACGAATGGGCGCATGAGCTTCTTGTGCTGGTTCTAGGCCAAGGCTTGTAGCAGTTGTAATTGCATTGCCATCATCTGTTCCATGCTAGGGGCTTGAGCAGGGGGTGGAGGAATGTTGTTCTCCGGTTGAGCATTGGCACCACGGTACATTCTTGCCGGCATTGTTCCTTGTGTTCACCATCCAAGCGAGAACCGGATTAGCCAAAAGGTAAGAGGAAGTAGCATAGGTAAGAAGTAAGGGGAAACTAAACAACATCCCAAACCAACACACAAGAGAGAACACAACAACATCTTGGAAGAAACTTATCTTTAAAATTAAAATATTTTTAAGAATGGCTGTACCACAAGTGCACTAAGACTTGGTACAGTCCATCTAGCACACCAACATAATATAAAGCGTTCTAAGGAAGATAGACATTTTATTTGGGTACTAGTGACTCAACAACTACTCATCCTCCTCGAAGATGCGCTCCTCAAGATCCTCCTCTGGGTCATCTTCTGGGTCCTCCTCTGAGTCACCCACATGGAGCTGCCTACAACCACACATAGGGCGGTTGCAAGATCCATGAGAACGAGGATGGTTATGACTGGAGGTAGGCGAACGCGAGCAAGAGAGAGAACGGGAGAGACTGCGTCTTCTGCTGGAATCTCCAATGCTGATATCAGGTAGCGGACTCGGGCGCCGCACATTCTTGCGCGCTGTGAGCAAGGTACGGGGTCCTGTGCACCGAGTCGGAGCCTGGTTGTTGGGAACGACGGCTGGTACAGGTGAAGACGGCGTGTAGTCCTCTGGAGACTGCTGCCTGGCTCGAAGACGTCCCAGCTCGAACTCAGCTGCCTGGCTCTGGATAATCTGAGCACGGAGAGTGTCGGAGTGCTGGTAACTGGAAGTGAGAAGCATCCGAAGCTGTCCAATCTCCTCTAAGGCACTGGTATAGGTAGCTGCCATTGCCTGAGTAAGCTGCACCTGGTGCGTCAGTCGGGGGTCGTCCACGGAGATCCCGAAGGGCTCTGGATAGCTCTGTCCTGCTCTGGTGGTTGGAAAGAAACAAAAAGGCGTTTGCCGCAGGACATCCTTATGAATCCGGCACAAGTCAGCTAATGCCAGACGAGCTGCATCTTGGATAGCGTCCGACCGGTCAGTCCAAGGATGATCGATAGGGTATGTGGGGGAGTTGAATTCCCCTTCCCGTGCATACAGGAATACCTCCATCGACCAAGAATCTCGGTCCATGATCCTGACTTTCCGCCACCTGAAAATGGATGGTTGGGGATACCTCAGATACTGCATAAGCTGATGAAGAAGGCCAACAAATGCTCCAATATTCTCGCCATGAGAAAAGTAGTCCCAAGAGTCAACGGAGGATGAACTGGCCATCTACAAGTTTGAAATAATAGAGAAGATCAGTAAAGACATTTTAAATAAGTGAATATAAGATCAAGAATGGAGCAGAAGTAAGGAGATATAAAAAATTTTCTCAAATATTTTTAATAAATATAGGTCCTTAAGGTTTTTACCATTCTAATCTAGGTCACGTCCTACAGTCAAGTTGGCTCTGATACCATCTCTGTCGGGATCCGGATTTCCAATTCCAGACCCTCTGTGTATTACAGCACTAGTCCCAGATCATAGCTAGTGCACACAGTCAAACAGTGATGATTACATAACCAACAACGCTTTATTACAATAATAGAGAGTACAGGCCGAAAGGCCTTCTTATTACAAATGAGGTTTCAAGACCTCACACTCACACAAAAGATAAAGCACAGCGGAAGCAAAAGTAAATCCAGCGGAGACCCAACAATTCGCCACAGGCAATTGACTGGGGAAGCGCAACCTACTACTCTGGAAAGCCTTCGTCGAATCCATACGCTCCGTAGTCGGAAGTTCCTTCTTGAGCTTCATACTCTTCTGGTTATTATTTTAAGTGTAGCTTGTGAGTACATAAAGTACTCCGCAAGTCTTGAGAAAATGCAATAGATGCAAGGCTTAACAAAGGAGGGATTGTATGGTTCTTTTGCACAAAGCAATGTTTTATTTCAAATACCATTAGTTATTTTTGAAAGGCATCAACTTAAGTAAGGTGATTGTTTAAACAAAATTTATCAAGTTAAATAGTGAAGGTTACAACCACCAACACTAGATCACTGGCTCTAACTGCCAAGGTTTAAATCAACGGGTTATATCCACCCACACTGACTATATCCGCCAGGACAACTCCGGGAGTTCCAACCACTCCTGGTTCCCAAATCTTTTATTTTTAAAACCAGAAACAAATGATCTGCCATGTGAATGCATTCCTTGCTCGCCCTTGACCGTGGGCACGGCTATTCGAATAATTTTACACTCTGCAGAGGTTGTACAGCTTTACCCACAAGAGATAAGTCATCTTAATAGCCAACATGCTTCCTTAGGTATGAGACCCAGATAAAATATCACAAAGCCTTTACCTTACTCTAGACTAGCCAGACACCACCCGCTGAGGTTTCACCGCTGAAGGGTTAAACCACCCAGTCAGAAGCCCCCTCTTGTGCCATATGAGTACAGTAAACCCTGTATATTTGAGTAGATTATGATTTTAGAAAAAATTAGAAATTTGAACGGGTCAAATCGGAGTTAAAATGAGAAAGTTATGGCTACGGGAAGTTTTAATTGAATGAAAAAGAAAAGAAACATTTTTCCGATTTATTTTTGTACTGGAAAACCTTAATTATGACGTCAGCAGTATTTTTAAATTCGGCCGAATTATTTTTCTAAAGAAAAAGAAATTTATGACGCAATGCTGACGTTAGCAAAAATTTAAAATTTGAATTTTGGACACGTGGGCCCGGTCCACCGTGGACCGAGTCCACTGACCGGCCGATCGAGCCGAGGTGGCGCCGCAATGACGTGGCGACACACGGCAAGACACGCGAGGCCACGCCAAGGCGCCAGATGGCCGAGCCGGCGGGCGGCGCGTCGGGGTGGCGGGCTCGCCGGCCAAGACGGAGTCACCGACGGCCGGCAAGGCGGCGGAGGGAGAGGGGGCGGGAGTCGGCTCCCTGGCGGTGGCTCGGGAGGTGGCGGAGAGAAGGGCGCAGCGGGGAGAGAGGATCGGCGGTGGTGGCGCCTGGCGCGGCCTTCGGGTGGGCGGGGTGGCGGTAGAAGGTGGGAGAAGGAGAGGAGGAAGAGTGGATGCCGAATAGCTCCCTGGGGTCTTTATAGGGACATGGGAGGGAGGCCGGCACGGAGTGAGGAGAGGAAGGAAATGCGGCCGCAATTAGAGGGGAAATAAAGAGGGAAACAATCGGCATTATAAGAGGCGTGATTAGGGGGTTTTAATGGGCCATCAAACGGGAGTTATCGCGAAGAAATCGGCCGGGAAATGAAGCTTTTATTTCGGCATCAATGGAGGAGAGAGAGAGGGGATGGAGGAGGAAGAAGGAGAGGTTGAAGATGAATATGACGGGTGGGGCCCACCCGTCGGTGAGAGAAAGAGAGAGTGAGGGAGAGTGAAGGGGTACGGGCCGTCGGATTTGCGACACGTGGCAAGTGAGTTGATCTCGTGCGTTGATTTTAAACGAAGGGGTAAGTTGTGATGGATGGTTGAGATTAAAACGTGGAGAGAGATGGATTTAATCCGGGCGCGACACGTGGCAGCTAGGATTAAATTGATTTTTATTTTCGGATTAATTTTTAGAAAATACTAGAAACAATATAATTGCTTGGAAAAATAATAAATAATATCTAAAAATTCCCGAAAATTCATAGAATATTTCAGAGAATATTTTTGACTTAATAAAAATATTTTTAATTTTAGATTTGCTTTTAATAATTTTATAAAATTCCTTTTAACTTTTAAAATTTATTTTTCATTCCGTAAAATTCTCAAAATTATTTAAAAATTCGGGAAGGTTAGGAAAAATAAAATGAACTCTTTTTGGATTTAATAAAAATATTTAATATACATTTTCTTGTTTTAAATTTTGAAATAAATTCCAAAAAAATCCAAATAAAAGCCAATTGCTTTAAAATAATTAATTTGAATTTAAATTTTCAAAACTCGGAATTTTGAGATGTTACACCTTAGCAGGAGGTCCTTGCTTCACCTCGATGCCCTTCCCATCATCAGAGTCATTTTTACGTTTGTGTCGAGATGCTTTGCACACCGGACAAACATGTAAGCTAGCATACTCTTTACGGTAGAGGATACAATTATTCAGATATGTATGTATTCTTTCTACTTCCATTCCCAATGGACAAAAAATCTTCTTGGCTTGGTAGGTGGTTCTCGTCAACACATTTCCCTTTGTAAGCATGTCCACTAGGAGACCTAACAATGCCGTGAAACTCTTGTCGGACCAACCATTGCTTGCCTTCAATTTCAGCAGTTCTAGAACTGATGACAACCTCGTGTATTGTGGCTTGCAGCCCGGGAACAAAGGTTTCTTCGAGTCCTCCATCAAGCCCTTGAATTTACTAAACTCTCTCTCACTATAGTTCCCCTCTACATCACCTAGCATCTAATCCAGATTGTCATCCTGCGACCTATCCTCATGTCGAAAGCATAGTCCACAACCGTCATATTGTTGTCTCTCTCGACGATGTCATAACTACCTTTTTGTATAATCTTCTCTTCACCGTGACTGATCCAATATTTGTATCCCTTTCTGAAACCCCTTCGAATTAAGTGAGTTTCGATCTGTGCTGAGTTGCTAAACATCTTTAGATTATCACAATTAATGCATGGACAGTACATATATTCCATTATCTTCTTCAACATATCCAGCTCGGCTGCTCTTCTAAAAGTAGACACGTCATTAATGTACTCTTCACTCACACGGTTCTCAATAATCAGCGTACATCTAGTTTCGGTCCATCTACGCTACACATGTAACAAATGGGTGTCAAAATCGATTATTAGTGCTACTATAGCAAATCAGACTAGCTATACTTAATTACACATGACATCTATATTAGGTAGCTAGCTAGCTAGCCATGTATTCATGACATAATAATATTAAGCAAAAATATATTGAAGTAAACTAGGAGTACTTACCTATTCTGAAATTGAGCAAAGTGCCATTATCTTTCTAAACCTAGCTATCACCTCTTTCAATTACAAAGCATATACGTTATTAGAAGCAATTGAGTACTAACGTTTGATCACTAAGAAGACGTATATAGATCTACAAACGATATGTTTTCACCAAACTCCCCAAAGCCGGCCACCTCGCTCCACCAATGCAGCACAATGAAAATAGATCTGTGTCGAGACCACATACGCCCGATATTTAATAGCGCAGATTATCCCAAATGGTTCCAACCACAAACAGTCTGTAATACGAACATTATCATAGACGTTCATATTAATAACCATCTATGATAATTTACAGACAGTTATTCAAACAAACCGTCTGTGATGTCCGCAATATCAGAGACGGTCTTTTATATGAACCGTCTGTGATGTCTGTAACTTTCACAGACAATTATTAGCACGAACCGTCTGTGATTTTTCAATTATCACAAACAGTTCGTGTTAATAACTGTCTGTGAAAATATTACAGATGGTTGCTAGTATAAACCATTTGTGATAGTTTAAGCACAGACAGTTTTGTATGAACCGTCTGTGATGTAGCTGTCTAGTATAGCCTCTTTTGTAGTAGTGATCCTATGTACAATCTATTTGAAGCATTTTGCTAGAAAAAATATGCTTAACAAAAAAGAGATCCATGATGAATATGTTTTAACTTTGTAAAAAACGTTTACTGCACCAAAAGTTTGGATTTATTGTACCTAAGGAAGTCAATTATTATATTGTTTCAGCATGGAAAAGGTGGATGGAGAGCAATAAGGGGTTTGATGAAGGTGGGAGGTGGTGGGTTTTCTTTGACCAAGGTGGGATGTGGGTGTGGGTCTTGACCCACAGAGGGTAGTAGAGCGCCTCGGTGTAAAATAATATATATATATATATATATATATATATATATACACTATTATGTGCTGTAGACTTCCGCCAGTCCCCCCTCCTGCCTTGACCGAGCCCGTCCCCCACCAAATCGTGTGACTTGCCTGTCCTTAACCCCTCGCAGGGTTTCATCTTGGTCGTAAGCTAGTATGCATGTACACGAAAATGTGGTTTTCTTTTTTACTACCGCCACCACACAGCTAGCATGCGCTATGGCTAGGTGCGGTAGTAAAATCTAACAACATATTTACTAAATTCATTAGTGCAGTGTAAGCAGTTTCATCTAGCCATAAAAGAAAATGTATCTGGTCATACATGTCATTTCCATTTTTACTCCCACTATCATATAGCCAATATGGGCCACGGCTAGGTGTGGTAATAAACTCTAACAACACATCCAGCAAATTCATCAGTATAGTGTAAGCGGTTTCATCTGGCCGTAAAATGCAATGTATCTGGTTGTAAATGTGGTTTCTATTTTTACTTTCAAATACGGTGTGTGGTCGGGTCGCACTGTCCATCTTGGCCGTATATTGACATTTATCTGGATGTAAATGTGATTTTCTTTTTTACTGCCGACGTCACACGGACAACATGCGTGGCGGCTAAGTGTGTCTATAAACTCTAATGATACGTCCAGTAAATTCGTTAGTACAGTGTAAGTAGTTTCATCTGTTTATAAAATTTAATGTATCTAGTCGTAAATATGGTTTCTATTTTTACTGCCACCATCACATGGCTAGCATGCGCCATAGCTAGGTGTGGTAGTAAACTCTAATGTCGCGTCTATTAAATTTGTTACCACAGTAAAAGTGGGTTCATCTAGCGGTAAAATGGAATGTGTCTAATCATAAATGTGCCTTCCTTTTTTACTGCCACCATCACACAGCGGTGGTGTCGGCATTGGAGACAGTGGAGGTGCGGTAGTGGCACAACTGCACGACACGAGCAATGGTGATCGATTACTGTTGATCGATGGGCTCCCGTTCCAACGTGGTGGACGGCCTCGCACAATGTTACCTTTGATTTTGCGTGGCACCATTGTGCAGCACAGTGGAAGATGGGGGTAGGGGCGGCCGGTGGAAGACAGGGGGTAGGGTGGTGTTGGAAGATAGGGAGCATACGGTTTTACTAGCGGTTGTGCGAGACCCCTGGAATCATGCGTAGGTGGGTCGTGGTTGGGTGCGGCTCTAGTTACGGCCAGAGCGTAGAATAAGATATTCTATGCTCAGACACAAAATAGTGACACCATGTGTGTAGTAGTTCAATTAACTAACTATTCAATATATTTTTATTGACTTTGAACTATCAATAAATAATGAAATTATATTTAAATAAATAATCAAATTATATTTCAGTGGAAAATAATGAAATTTGTTTCCATAAAAATCAGAAAAATATATATAGTAGTTCAATAAATCTATTTTATTTATTTTTGCATTTTTGTTTTGCCAATTTACTGACTATTCAACATATTTTTATTGACTTTGATTTATCAATAAATAATGAATTCATATTTCAATGAAAAAAATCAAATTATATTTCAATGAAAAATAATGAAATTATATATGTTCGTAGGCAAAATGCATTAAAGCTGCATATTTCAGTTTACCTATGCATGGCCGTTGGTAATGAATTAACTGCTGATTAAGATAAACCCAATAAAATTATTAATCTGTCATTCAAAAAATATCACCACAGCAAAAACATCCTGTAGATCCAGAAATTTTTATTAGACAAAAGCTATATACATACTTTTTAGTCCCTATATGATTTTACAGACATCTTTTAAAATGCCACAAAATGCTGCCTCTACGTGCCCCTGGATGAAGAGACACTTCTAAAATGTATTTACATTCTATAAGACATTTTGCAAAGGCACTGTGTTGTGTCTCTAGACCCTAGCACCCTCTATATTTTGTATCAAATTGTCTCTTGCTTAACAAATGCAAGCACATCTGAAGTTTATGACATTTGAAGGTTATGACACGGAGGCTACTATTTCCATTAGAGTTTCCATTAGAGTTCGAGTTTTTAGAAGGTCAAGCTACTGCAGCGAAGATTGGTGTTGGCTGCAAAGAAGGGAGCCCCAAAGGTTTCATGTACGTACGTTGTATATAACAATATTTAGAGTTTTTTTAATATAGTAGAGACTTTTTTCATGTTTCTACATTGTTGTGCTATAAAATAACAATAAATAAAAGACTAGTCCAGAGGACAGTTGTGCTATGGATGGAATTACGGCCTAGGTTATTCGGTTCACTTGCAACATAGATGATGTTAGGGGATAATAAATGAACTAAAATATTAAAGAAATTGTAATATGTCTCGCTTTCACGTAGGTGGCACACCATTGATACATCCCCCTCAAAGACACTTGTATAGGAATAATCTATTGTCCCGCATCATGTGAAGGCCATAGCGCATCACGTACACAGTTAAGGTCTTATGCCTTCTTGAACCAACGCCTTGAGCTTCATGGATATGCCGTTACTCAGGTGATTTGTATCCAAAAGCTGATCTTTGCCCCCTTTAATTGTCACGGATTCAGACGGGCGATCTTTGTGCTACCTTTGTATAACTTTGCCTCAAACGGCATAGCTTTGCATAGTAACAAGACCGAAGGGTGCAGCTTTGCGCAGTTGCAAGACCAGACGGGGCAGCTTTGCACAGTGACAAGACTAGACAGGGTAGCTTTGCGCAGTGACAAGACCAGACGGGCTAGCTTTACAAAGTGACAAGACCTAAAGGTGCAGCTTTTCGCAGTGGCAAAACTAGATGCAACAGCTTTGCACCGTGACAAGACCAGACAAGGCAACTTTGCACAGTAACAAGATCAGACGGGCCAGCTTTGCATAGTGATGAGACCAAAGGGTGCGGTTTCTCGTAGTGACAAGACCAGATGGGCCAGCTTTGCGCAGTGACAAGACCAAAGGATGCGGCTTCGTAAAGTAACAAGACCAGACGAAGCAGCTTTGCACAGTGACCACACGGGGTAGCTTTGCGTAGTGATGAGACCAAAGGGTACAGCTTTGCGTAGTGAGAAGCCCAGATGGGGCAGCTTTTCGTCAGGAACTTTTTCGAAAGATAGGGCATCACTCTACCTTGTAGGCTACTCATATGTAAATAACCACATCATGCCAACCATTTGCCTTATAAAAGGAGATGAAAGAGATCTGGAAGAGAACACTACACAACCAAACCCAACACTATACCAGAGCTAGGGGTGCAAACGGGTTGGGTTAATCCCGACCGATCCGGCACCGAATCCGATTGGTACCGAATTTGATTGGTACCGAATCCGAAGAAAAAATATGAGTTAGGATATGGTAACAACAATATCCATCTGAATCCGATACGTCTTCAAGATTGATTTCAGGTTAGTGCTACTATTTGACGTTTCATTTTCTTTTGCAATGGTAAAATAAAATCTTCCACATCAGCTATTAAGTAGTAACATCAAGTTCTTGACAGTACGTCCTCCTACTCCATTTGTTGTACTGCATGCATTCCTTACAAACAAGTAGGGGTGCAAACGGCTCGGGTTAATCCCGACCGATCCGGCACCGAATCCGATTGGTACCGAACCCGGAGAAAAAATATGGGTTAGGATATGGTAACAACAATATCCGTCTGAATCCGATCCGTTTGCACCCCTAACCAGAGCTTTCTTCACCGTGTCGGGATGGACAAGAGGTAGAAGAAGCAATTGGACACGATGATGAAGTAATGGGATGAGACCCGCCAACTAGCAAGGTCTACTGAGGCCCGCGACAAACAAGCAAGGGTTGCGATGGCCTGGGCCAAACAAGCGGAGCATGCCAGGAGGTCAGCTCCCCGCAATGATGCCCCCGTAGCAGCAACCCATCACGAACGTTCCAACCGAGTGTTCGCTCCAATACCCACCTGAGGGAGAGACGCCGTCCCTCTGTTGATGTAGGGACCCATGCAAGTTTTTCAAATCTATGCAGCGGCTCAATTTGGGTGTGCATTATTGGGGTTGCGCAAACTACTCCAGTGACTATCCCGACCGCTGTTGAGACACGAGCAGCTATTAGCAGCCAGTAATTATGGACCAGTTACAATTTATTCTCCCTACTATTTCTCTTTTAATGTATGCACTAACAACGTCTCCCATCTACCCGCAGTCTCCGGAACTACTATGTGGCTACCACAAGTGGATTGACCTAGATATCCACCCACATGACCAGTGGACTCTCAACTTCAAGGAGTGGGATGTCAAAAGGGCCTGCGAGATCCGGGAGGTGGAGCTCCGCAACAACGAGCAAACCGAGCGTATATGTCGGGAAATGAAAGCTCATCTGGAGGCATGCACGTGCAGAGAGCGCGAGGCTCGCAAGAGGTAGTATGAGAAAAAAGAGGAAAATGGCGGCCAAAGCCAAAGAGGCCACAGAATAGTTCAACGCCGAGTTTGCAAGGAAGGGAAAATAGTTCGGTCCACATAGTAGGTCGGGGTGTTCCACACTAGTCCCCGAAGTTCGAATTTATTTTTATTCCAAAAAGGCACATATGTATCGTAGGAGTACTTCAGTTTGTTACATCATGGACGATGCTCTTTCTTGTGCATGTAACCAAACCATATGCTCCGTGATATGTCCAGCTTTATTACGAAGTCTATTTTAATTTGCAAAAACGCTTGTCCTCGTCTTTTCCCATTCAATTCTTCCGCGTAGTAAGGCATCCAACAACATGAAAAAATAAGTTCTCCTCCATGTACGAATTTCTGGTTGCGTTACAATATCACTTACCTTCTTACTTACCAATGTTGTTATCCCAATCGTTCTAAAATAATTTTTCTCAAATTTTCTTGCACTGCAACAACATATGACGATCGCAAATTGTTATTGCCAATCTAACAGATTTTCTACCATTCGCAAATCACAAATAGATCAATCGACATTATCTCCTATTTTTTCTGAAAAAGTACAACTCATACACAAAATTTGATAAATGTTACCTACCTACAACAATTGTCCTTTACCCCCATCCGCGGTCGGGGGCCAGTTGCAAAAATGGGTGAGTTCCAATCGCCCAACAGTCAAGCAACTGGAAATGCAGTTGCCCGACGGTTAGGCGATAGGTTCCAGTCGCCTGACCGCTCGACGATTGCAATTATGTCACCCAATGGCCCACGGATAGCTTCCGTGTCGCGCAGCCATTGGGCGACATGTTCCAGTCGCCCAACGGTTCAGCGACTGGAGGTCATTCCTGTAAATATTTTTTGCTCAGGTATATTTCTGTAATTTTGATTCAAATTTGGATTATTTACAAAAAGTATTTGCTATGAACCCCTCCCTCAAAATAATTGCTAAATAAGTTCTTAGTTTTACCACTTAAATGCTAAAATAATACTAAATTATACCTCTCTTCCTAATTTATCTAAGTATATGATGTTTGATTGACTCTTTCTATATTTTCCTCAAAGCTCTGCCACTACAGCTGGCCTCCATTATAGAAGCTTACACCATAATTTTTGTCTTGCAAAAGCTCTAAATTAAACCTCATAGCATATAGTCACTGAAGACGCTAACACATTCTCACAGACTATATCCAACGGATTTGTCTCACTGTAAATCTTTAGTCCACGGAAATAAGCGGCACACCCATTCAATTCTCTCCTGGAAGGAGCAACTATGTGGTTAGTTTCATAGGTTTTACAAAATTATCGACCAAATTGTAAATTTAGCTTTAAGATGTAAAAACCAAGAACGTTTAATTCAAGTGGTATATTTTTGTCATGTTTATAGAAATGAAGACATATGTTGTGCTAACTCAATCAGGTTCGCCATTGCATGCAAAATAGAAGAATATATGGCACCAATAAAATTATAACACCTCGACCCAACAAAGAGCCCAGAATATCACTTCTACTCTTTTCACTCTAAGTTTAAACCATAGTTACTAACACTATTTCTACACTACAAAGAACTATCCGACACTAAAAAAATCCAGCTATCATAAGCAAGGATAAATATTCGCACATAAACATGGGACCTTGTTCCTAAGAGCGCTCGGGTCCTCACATCTGAGAATGCTCAGAACCATGCACCTGGGAGCATAAATAAACTAGCATAAAAAAACATTCCAATAATTTAACCATCACCATAAAAAGTGTTTAAGTTCATCAATACCCAAAAACGCTTGAAACTAACCATGTTCCACACAACCACCCTTAAACTATGAAGGTTCCATTAGCAAAGTTCCATCTAAATGAACTAAGCTCTAAATACAATGGTAGGATAAATAGTGGTGATAAGCTATTTGTTGATTGCATCTTCTTCATCTCTTTCTTTCATTAATGCAATGCTTGTCTATCCTACATTCTAATACTGGTAATGCACATCTCAAAGCTCATACCAGTATAGCATGAGGGAACACCGATCGATGTTCACTCTCATAATCCCTTTGGCCATCCCGTGGAGATGCCTACTAGAATAGGTCTTTCTTTGCACTGAAGTGGACCATCATTAATGTCATAATGCAAATGCATGGATGCTAACATTGTATTTTGTATTCCATTACCATCATTTAACCTTCTCCATCACTTAATCATCATCATTTTTCATCATAATAAACATAAAATAGGAAGGTAAATATCATCATAAGCATCAAGTGACATAAACAATCAATTGTCTACCATTCTAGCATGCACCTATCTTTTAACCATTCATTACCAGGAAAAGGGACATTTTAGTAAGGATTATCCTAAAGGTATTGTTCCTAAGCCATCTCTATTTAATGAATATTATTTACTTAGGAAGGATAGAAATGGCAATGTATTAGCTAGAGATGTTAATTTACATAAAATTAATGCTTGGGATATTTGGGTGCCCAAATCTATTGTGACTAATTTTCTCGGACCCAACCAAGTTTTAGGTACCAAAATACGCTTAAACGCTTAATAGGTATTTAGAGAGGCATTGGAGGCTTGGTTTAAACAAGAAGAGGCGAATTCCACCATGAGCAAAAGGGAGCTAAGTTTGAGGATGATCTTGCCAAATCATAAACCAATGCCATCTCGGTAACAAATATGTTGTGGCTACTGACCAAACAGTAAAGTAGAAGAGTAGTGGAGTGTTGAGATGGATGAACAATGCTTGCCCCTTCTCCATGTCCAGGGCGTGTATATATATTTGCACGAAGCACAATTGCAATCTTGCCCTTACAATCATATGTCTACCATAGGGGTATACATGTCATTACATATGTACCATTTTAGGCCTTACAACTCTCTAACAGGCCGGATGGCCCCAAGTGGAGGCTA
This sequence comes from Bonia amplexicaulis, assembly GCA_036346245.1. Taxonomy (NCBI): domain Eukaryota; kingdom Viridiplantae; phylum Streptophyta; class Magnoliopsida; order Poales; family Poaceae; genus Bonia; species Bonia amplexicaulis. The sequence goes on along the minus strand of CM070741.1, from coordinate 22,588,614 downwards.
CCCCTACTACAGGAGCCTCTCATGGGTTGAAACCATGCCACCGAGCCCTTTGGCCCCTTCCGTTCTTGCGGCCTGTGACCCATTACGTGTGGGGCCGAACAAGTCAAAATGGCGGTGTTGCACAACTGAAGCTGTATCGCCCCTTCGCGTACCTTGGGACAAGTGGCAGGGTGTTACTGGCGTGTCGTGCGCTGTTAATTGGAGTTTGACCGTGGTCGTGCGGCCGTTCGCAGCGTCGTGGGACACATGTCAGTTTCCGCCGGTTGGGTTTCCTGATCGTGGGACAACCGAATAGGCTTTAAAACTGCGGTCGCCATCATGTTGTTGTCCTTCACGCTTGATTAGTTGCGAGAACACTGTTTTTCCCCACTGCTCCCGTGTGCAGTGCTACCGTATATAGAGCTTGCCGTCTCCATACTTCCTCCTCTCGTAGCCCCCTTTGGCAGACGGTTCCATGAGAGACATAGCCGGAAGACAGCCGTCGCTTGCCGCCTTGTGCTCTGTGTAGTACTGTAGCAGCAATGGCCTGAGGTGATGATCGCTCTTGCCGACCGAGCGGTGGCACGTCGTCGAGCCACGACAGCTCTTCTAGTCGGCGTAGCTCGTCGGTGATGGAGATAGAGTATGAGCTAGTTGAGCATGACCGCTCGCTGGCGAACAAGCACTGGAGCGCAGCGAGGAAGCTCAACGACGTTTGCTCAAATGTGTTCAGGCAGAGCCTAGTGACCGAGGAGACCATCCGGTCCCTTTTGCGTGAAGGGAAGCTTTCGGACCGCAATGTGGTCCGTCTACCCTCCGCCGACAAGACGTAGATGCACCCCACGGAGTCAGATCCTGTGGTCTTCATCGCATTTCTTAAGGCTGGGCTTCGATTCCACTGTGCCTTGCTCATCTGTGAGGTGTTGCGGGCGTACGATCTGGAGCTGGCGCACCTGACTCTGAACGCACTGGTCCTCCTAGCTGTCTACTGCTGGGCTTCATGAATAGAGATCGTGTGGCCTAGCCCCGCGCTATTTGGTTTTCTCCACGACACACGCTACCAGCCAAAGAAACTGGATGGAGGGGAGTATTCAAACTTCGGGAGTGTTAACTTCGTGCTGCGTTCAACATGCACGAAACTGTTCCCGGTGAACGCAACCCGGGCTAAGTGGGAGTCGAGCTAGATGTGTCGGTGGTTCTACTACCGTGTAGAGGGTGGTAGCAGCTTGAGGTGGATGGGTCGCCCAGTGGAGTTCAGCACCTCACCTTCAGTGGCCCTTGATCGCGATGACAAACAACGGGTGCGGAGGCTGGTGGTGATTGCCCTCCGCTTCAACATGAGAGACCTCACGGAGGAGTACGTTATGTTCAGCGTGGCTCTGCTGGCCCACCCGTGGCATGTACAACCCAGCCCCGCCCATGACGACGGCATTTGACCGATGGTTGTGTCCTTACCGAAGCCTACCGAACCAAGTAAGTCTTTCAAGCGCACCTGTTGCCCACGAAGTAGCTACTCTGTGGGTTGTATGTTTAACTCGTTTAATTGGTAGAGATGCTCCTCAAGGACGCAGCGCATGCCGCCACAGTGTTCCTTGGGCCATATGTGGCCAAGGAGCACAGTCTCCTGGAGGCGGTGGTAGTGAACGTCCAGCAGATAAACCGCATTTGTGAAGCTCTCGGCATCCCTGTGCCGGAGCATGCCGTGACAACCATCAGCCGGGCTCGGACCCAAGATGGCGACGACAAGGGGGCGGCCTCTCCTCCTCATCGATGGGCCCGGTCTCTTGTCGCCTGACTAGTAAGTTCGGCGGCCGTTCTCCCCAAAGGACCCGCCGAGGATGAGGCCATGGTCATTCTTGCTCGACTTGGAGGAGTCGCCAACTCGACACGGAGACGGAGGCGGACGCGCGGCGACACAGTGACAAGGGGCCCACGGGCGATGCGGGCTACGGGGACAATGACCGCCATGTACCTAACGCAGATGCTGGCGAATGTGAGGCTTCGTTGCCTACACCGGCTGCGGGGGTCGACGATGTACCTCCATAAGCGCCGAGCGCGAAGTACGCTCGCGTAACGTCACCCGCAGGGGTAGGCGAGCGATTCCAAGTGGTAGTACAGGTGCGGCGGCTTCTCTACAATCTTCACCCTTTCACGACGCAGGTATAAACACTTCATTCTCCCTCGTGACTTCTTAAGACTTTGCCAAATCTGCTCGCTGACGCCGTCGTCAGCATCAGCAGGCCCGCGGTCTCTGGGTGTGCACAAAGCTCTAGTGATGGAAGCGGCTGCGGGAGGACTAGCGTACCTGCCCTGGATGTGTCTGCGATGTCTACCCCTGTGGAAGCCACCAACACGGGGGATCGACGGCTGAAAGTGGCAGACTTCGTCCCTCAGCCGAAGGTGCTGTGAGCTTTGCAAGGGGCTGCAGACTGCGTAGACGCTGGTTTGGACCAACGAACGCAGTCGTCATGCAGAGCGGAGCTCTTGGAAAGTGCTTCAGAGGCCACAGAGATCAAGGTACATGCACCCACTCTTCGATTGTGTTTGCCTTTATAGGGATGTCGCTAACTACTGTGATATGTAGGCCCTTGCCCTCCCCCGCACTCTACAGGCGGCCCGGGCTCACAAACGCGATGGTATAAGGGAATGACTACACGTTACAAAGTTGGAGGCCACCACCTCGCGACAGACCGCCGAGGATGCTCATGCAGCCTACGCCTTGAAGGACGAGCACATTCACTTCATCGAAACCGAGGGCGCGAAGGCTATCTCCGAAGAGTAGGCATTGGCAGAGCGGACCCAATGCTTGGCCTCCGATGAACATCAGGGTCTGCTACAACAAATAGCTGGGCTAGAAGAGGAGAAGGCCCAGCTGACTGCGGTGATCGGGGAGAAGGACCGGGCACTAGGCAACGTGTCAGTGGCGGTGTTGTAATACCCTAAACGTCGTTTCGGCGTCGGCCTTAAATTTAATCATGGTCGCTGGGTTTTTTTGATGAATCGCGGGAAGGGAAAAATAAAAATTATAGAATAGAGTAAAATGAATAAAATAATTAAATAAATAAATAAAAACTCGAGTGGGTCATGCGGAGAATGGGCGACCACTTGGGCCGGAGGCCCAAGGGTGGCCGCACCTCCCTCCCTAAAACCCTAAGCCACTCTCCCCTCCCCCACACAGCCGCCACCCCTTTCCTACCCTCTTGGGCGCAACCCCTCCTGGTTGGTGCCCCCACCTCCCTCACAAGTTGCTGTCCATTGGAGCCAAGAAGGAAGAAGAAGACAGGGAAGAGGAGGAAAGAAGAGGGGTGATCCCAAGGGATCCTCTAGGTAATTTTTTCCCATCCCAAACCCTCTCTTTTTCAGAATAATTAAGGTTCTTGGTACGGATTTTGAAAGGGATTAATAGTTTAATTTCCCGATTAGAGATTACCTGCTGTCTGCCTGTAGATTGATTCACGCAGCGCGTCTGTTTGCGCGGTTTTGACCCAGTAAACGATTTTTCCTGTGGATCTTCCCAAATGGAAAATTGTAAAGAACTTCCGGACCCATCTCCTGTATTTTTTTGCAGAATGTTTGGCCGTGGGATATGGGAGTAAAGGGATCAGTAATATCGCTGTTCGTCAGGCGAGCAGATTGGGATGGACTGCTATTAAACTGTGATTTAGAGCTTGTAAATGATTTTTATGATCATGGCCATAATTGAGAACGTTGTAGAGAAATTGGTAATCTAGCTTCTGTACAAAAATTATATTTTTTGGACCCCTGTACTGTTGTTGGGACGCTTTTGAATGTTGCTGTCTAGTCTGCCAGAACAGATATCTTCCTCTGCTTTGGGCATTAAATTACACCTAGCTGTGATCAAAATAAAAATATGTGTTATACATAAAAAATGTAGGCTTTTAAGTGATGAATCCAGAGAGGTATCGTTTTCTGTAATTGGATCAATATTTTTAAAGATACGAAAATGATAAGCAGTGCTGCTGCAGTGGATAGTTTGCTGAATTGTTGAGCGGAGAGGAGTTTGTACGGGTTTGGGGTTCTAGCGACGTCTTTAATTATTTTAGTTGTGTTTGTATGCTGTAGCTTTGTGCTGAGAGATGCATTTTGGACAGGTGGTTTTGCCTCTGAGCGCCCTTGATTTGCTTCGCTTCGTCGGTTGAGGCAAATAAACGTATCGTTGGTTGCTACCGTTTAACTCGTTATTCCTTCTACTTGCAATTTACATTATTATCGTAATTTCATACATTATGTCATGGTTGCATGATATTCTAAATATGGTGATGGTAGCAAGTATTGGTCAATTGATATGTTGATAAACTGCTAGTAGTCATGTGGAATTTTGCTTAATGAGCGAATGTGGAATATGAAAATAAATATGTGGTGAACTTGTGGATGTGGATATATTGAGAGCATGATGATGCTCCTTTGAAGTTGGAATTCATGTGGTTTATGATTATCATATCATTCATATCATATCATGACATTTGCATATGTGGATGTCACCGCACCTAGCCGCGACCGTACCAGTACAGCATCGTATATTGCTGTAATACGATGCACCTCTTATTCCGCTGGGAAAGTGTGATGCGGAGCATACGCATTCATATGCATTGCATTGTGGAAAGATCATTTGCATACATATGCGATGTATTGTGGTGAAGTAATTTTGTGGAATATTCAACTTCATAGTTGTAATATGGAATTGGCTCATGTGAGCGAGTTGTGATATGAGGAATGTGGATGTGGTCGTGGAATAGGGTTCGTCCCTTGTGTATGGTAAGGTTTGTGATTGTGGCTTGAGATTCTTTTCTCTTGTAGTAATTGTTGATAGCAATTGTGGATGTGAGAAATAATAGAGTATTGAAGTACAACATACATATGTTTATTGTCTTTGTTGGTGATAGTGGTTGAGATTTTAATGTTGTCAAACAAGATTTATTTGCTAATGCTTACCGTCATTGATGGCGATTTTGTAACACCCCAGCCAAACAATGGCCTGAAATGCTACCAAACTAACAACATAATAAAACTATGCTAAGGCATTCTATAAAATTTCAGCAGAGCCTCCTTTGTTTATTGATAAAACTGAAGTTCTAACAATATTATCAAAAGGTATGAATAACCGCAAGCAAAGTAATTTGGCTACTAAGCAGAAACATCTATAAAACTTAAGTAAAGCACGGAAGCAATATAAAGAAGTTCTAATCCATTATTACATCTTAATCTGAAGGTCATAATCAAATACCACTTGAACTAATCAACAAATAATAATTAGAGTTCTCTATCTTCTCCATGGTGAATATTTCGTGCAAGTGCAACAATACTAATCCCTCTTTATTCCCATGCATGCTGACCTCGTGAAGGTACCTAAAATAAACAAACAACAACAACAAAACAACAAAGAAGAGTGAGTCCAATGACTCAAAAAGTATAATCAGAACAAATGCAAGCATGAACATTAACTCTCAAGTTAAACATATTACATATGAATTTCATGCTATGCATTATGATCAAAAGCTCCTCTTTCTCATCTCTTTCGCATTTTACCGGTGTCGCGGAGTGTGCATCCGTCAATGCACACCCATGCACTATACCCTCGGCAGGGGACAATTGCCCACACTCCGCAAGTGTGGGGACCTCGATGCTTGATCACCGCATGATCAAGACTTCAACAATTCTCAATATGATGCATATATGTGAATGTATCATAAGATAACGAGCATTCACCATACTACGCATCAACCAATCTCATAAATGCCATAATGTAAACAGAACATAAATAGCATTCTCAATTCATCACTTACTCATACTCACAATTTAAACAGTCATGATTCAACCATCATCCAAACAATTCAACAAATCCATAAACACACAGATTTTTCACATCACAAATATACTTGCCTCAACCGAGAAAATGAAGAACACGTGAAGGCACAACCCCGAATCCGCTCTCCTCCTGAATATTTAATTAATAATTACCAACATGACAGTAGCGGGTTTCTAGATATAAAATAACAGCAACCCCAATTAACCCAACAATTTATCTCAATTAAATCCCCAACTCCCCTCGGCCAAATCTGCCCAACCACAGACAGCCGACTTCCAAAAATCATAACTTTCAGTACGTAACTCCAAATTAAGCGTTCTTGGACTCTCTGGAAAGATAATTAAATTATCTACAAAAACTTAGTTGGGGAGACTCTCTGATTCTGCCATTAACTAGCCGATCCAAACCCTTTTCTAAAGCATCAATATTCACGTCGGACTCTCTGGACAGCGCACTAAAACAGTCATAACTTTCACCCAGAAACTCGAATCCGGACTTCTTTACCTCTATTGAAAGCTAAGAAACTTATCTACAACTTTCCCAATTTGAAGGACTCCTGAATCGCCACTATTTCCGTCGCACAAACCGATCTACTAAACTCTGTCCAGAACTACCCCGATCTGCAGAACAGTAACACTAGAAAATTCATAACTTTCGCTACACAAATCCGAATCACGTGTTCTTGTACTCCCTGGAAAGATAATTAAACCCTCTACAACTTTCTAAAAGGGGTCCAGACCTGAATCCCGACGAAACTAGATCAAAACCGCCGAGAAACAACTACTATCCCAGCAGCCTAGAAAACCAACGAATCTAAATCGATTAAAAACTCATCTAGAGACTACCGGGATTACCCTTGACGACACGACGGCGAACACGTCGGCGAACATGACGACGAACACGACGGCGAACACGATGACGAACCGCCCGCGATCTCCTCCTCTCCTTCCTCCGGATCCACGCGGTACAGCGACGAACGCGGCGACGGCGCGGGGGAGGAGACGACAACGGCGGCGGCGACGACGACGACGACGGCGACGACGACGAAGGGCAGCAGCACCACGGCGGAGCGGCGACCCGCGGCAACGCAAGGGACAGCGGCGGCGGCGGCGGCGCGGCGGCAGCGAGCAGGCGGGCGGCGGCGGGCGGGGCTGCCTAGGGTTTTAAATGGTGACCTCCTCCCTCTTGGGCCTAGAAAATCCCACAGGCCAAGGCCTAGGCCCAGGTTGTCTTAATTTTCCAGAAAACCCCCCAAAACTCTTTTAATTTTTAATCTTTTCACTTAAGTCCCTCTCTCTATTAATTAAACAATTAATAAAAATATTTTCCGGTATTACATTCTACCCCTTAAGCAATTCGACCCAATTCTAACTGCAAACACAACAGAAATCAAAACAACCAACTAGCAAAAACACGCACCTGACGTGAACAACGCCGGGTATTGCTCGCGCATGCGAGACTCCAACTCTCTCGGTCTGCTGCAACCAGAGCACTTTGACATACAGCAAAGTCTTGTTTCTCAACGTTTTTTTCTGACCTTTCTAGAATCCGCACTGGCTTGGACTCAAAGGACATATCCTACTCAATAACCAAAGGTTCTAGAGCGATGTGAACTTCTGGGTCTCGCAAGTACTTTCTCAACATGGACACGTGGAACACGTTATGCACTCCAAGCATAGCCTCGGGAAGATCCAAGCGGTAAGCCAATTTCCCAATTCGCGCTAGTATGGTGAAGGGTCCAACGTACTTCGGGCTAAACTTCCCTATGGTACCGAACCTCACCACACCCTAGGTAGGAGATACTCTCAAAAGCACCTGATCCCCCACTTCAAATTCCCGATCCCTTCTTCTCACATTCACCTAGCTTTTCTGCCTGTCCTGGGCAGCCAAAAGATTCTATCTCACCAAGTCCACTCGTTCAACTATCTTTTGGACCCAAAGCGGTCAACCTCCGAATCCTCGCAACTAACCGAGGCAATTAAATACACAGCGGGTTAACATTCCCTTTGGTATCAAACCACACAATCTGCACAACCCATAAATCTCGAGCTTTCCACGCTCAATCGATCTCTTTACCTTAGCAATGAGCACCCCCTTAAACACGGGCGCACCCGTGGCTCAAGGTAAACCCACTTTTTCATAGATAGAATTCAACTGAACATAGAGAATTCTCATCGCAACCACACAAAACCAACTCCCCATAAAAGGACCAAATCAAAAGAAGAGAAATGAGGATTCAAACGAAAAACCTCCCACTTTCAAGTAGGTAGTTTGCACATAAGCAACATATACGTAAACGGGGAATCACTCAAATATCAAACCCGTCCATTTCTTTTTCTTTTAGGAATAAACTTCCTCTTGAATCACGAGGTTCCAAATCATCCCATACCCTACTAGTTCAATTCTCTTAAATTTGGCAACATCAACTTTATGTTCAAACCGAGTGCATCCAACACACTTTTGTAGAGGGACTCTACTATTCTCACAATAACATACTCTAGTCTACTCCTCTACCCACATGATACTTTAACGAATAATTTCTAATGCATCTCATCATTATTCTCACCCACCATCACTTTACCACAAATCTTAAGGACAATCAACATGAATTTCTCGGCTCCCACACTCATTTACTACACCCAAAGAATACTATCAATGAGCATCAACTATTTAGAATCCACTTGTTGCACTATTTTCACACCACATCATTAGCCTCCAAGGTTCTAGTATAGAACATCCACCCAAATTTTCCATCTCTAGGACTATTATATATATATGTACTTGATATATTTGACACAAGGCTCTCAAGTTCGGTGACTAACATCTCCACCATCAATCATGCTCAACCCTTCACACCACATGAAAACATAATCTCAACCCGATTATCTCAGAGGAAGATACATGACAGTAATTTCAACAATTTCTACTATCCCAAAATTCCCATAACAATCCGCCTTCTTCATAATTATAATCTCATCACTATACCATCATAATCGTCCTTCTAATCCTTGCAAAGTACCCAATCATGATGATCCAATAAAATTGATCAAGATTCTCATACTTTCAATAATTCCAACATTCCAGCAAAATGAACGTGACACTCATGAACCATAACTAGGTTCTTCTAGTTGCGACAATATAACTAGTTAGCCCCAAGGACAACATCTTCTTTTAAATCAAATCCTCACCGAGAATTAGTCGACAGCATCAATTTATCACTCCAAAAATCTCAACCATCTTGATACCCACAATCTCACCCAAACCAATCACAAAACCACACCAACCAGTTGCCATACATATCCTAAAAGGGCTTGCAACCCAAATCGGTTACCCCTTTCTTAAAAGAGGCAAGAAGAAGTAAATTCAACACATGGGAAGGTGTTACCAATCGCAATAAACACTAGACCAGGGGAAAGAGCAAAGATTTTGGACAACAAACGTTAAGACCACAGCTGAAGGCGCATGCCTCCTCGATAAAAAACCATCAAATCTCAACCAATACGAATACATTATTATCATTTGAGCTCAAGAAACTCTTAAGCGGCGAAAATAAGAAGTCAAACACTCTTCACAAAGATTACACAACTTGACTTCAACCTCCAAAACTTTCATCAAACCTTTTTTTTTCTTTTAACAAAGAGAACAACCTTCTTTGATTGCGGTATCACCTTAACAATTCCAACAAAAGAAGAGTTGAAGACCACAACACATTAATTCTTTAAGAACTAATTAAAATCCCTCAACACGACACTTTGCTTAAAACAATTTCAGCTACCACATAAATCATGAGATCAAATATCGCATACACACTATCAAAACTTTTGATTTAAATAGTACCACGAAATTTATTCAAATTCTCCTATTTAATGAACCTTCAACATTACCATCATAACCACAAATGGACCAACATACTAACATCAGAATAATACATTCTTAACAAGCATCATCATATCCTCAACTCCCTTCATAAACTTTTCCAAAAGAAACATAAGAAATCATTGCATCATGTTTCTAATATCTAAGTAAGGTTGCAACTACTTGATCTAGGAGAACCTAGTGCATAAGCCACATAAATAGAACAAAGCTCTTAAACAAGATGATACTAGAACAAGATAATCTCAGAAATCATGCTAGTATAAATTTCTTACTAGATTTCATATATTCCATTCTTTATTAGTGCTCAACTCTAACTTAGCACCAATTGATTGTACTCTATTCACTATTGGCAATAATTGATTATTATTCGGTCATAACAACATTCATGATCCTAACTCCATTTTACAATTATAAGACATTCATGAGCATAGATTTTGTATCCTACCTTACATTCAGAAATTAGAACAGAAATAACTTTAATCTTCAATAATACCAGCTTTGTAAGACTAGATTCTGCAAGTCTATACATCAACATTCATCTATTTCTTTATACATATTTCAATAACCTAACATGGTAAAAGATAGATGAAACTAGCAATTGTGCACGCTCATAAAGTATCTAAATAAAAGACATATTAAAGATTAATATTACCAAGACAATATTCCCACACCTTCTTCTTAATAATTCCAAACAGTTAGATTAATCACTAACGACAAACATAATTCCATGTATCCAACATGATAGAATTTTAATCAATCATAATAATCATTGTAACTCTTTGCACTCTCCTCAATAACTACATGGGTTCCAATCATGTATAGGTAATTTCTTAATCAACGTTCTTTAATAAACTATTACAAGCAATATCAAAATTAATCAACTACACTTCCAAGGATGCTAGTTGAATTAATTATGCACCACGCTAACTTCACAACTTGACAATTCATACCATACGAGTTAGCTTAGATGATCACCACCTTCTACTTAAGCATAGCAAAATAACATAAAGGATTTTAACACTCTCTTTCAAAAGAAGAGGAACAATAAACTTCAACGCCGAGATACGTAAATACAAAGATCCAAAGCTTTCACATAACAATGAGTTTTGCAACTCAAAACTTGCATTAACAAGAGAAAATACCAAGCAAGCCAATAAGTCATGATTCACAACAGACAAAAGTCCCACGAAGGAACTAACCTTACAAATCAACAATAAGCACAGTAGCAAAGTATCTCAAGAGTCCGGAAAGAAACAATAATCGCTTCAAGGAACAAGTAGAGACCAATTGCATACCCTCAACTGCAAGAACCACAATCTCAAAAGAAATTCATTAATCGCAATCACCAAGAATTGGTCAAATCAACTTAAGGATAATAATGACTTTTCTAATAAATTCACCATAACACTGCAATTAAGTTACCCGAGGTAACTACATTGCTAATCCTCATACTACAAACAATGATATAATCTGGCAATACCAAGATAGCACATCACAACATCTACATCATATCATTGACTATTCTCACCATAACAATCATAGGAGCAAATCATAATCATACAAGATTATCAATAAGCATACAAGATTATCTCATAATGTAAATCATCAATATAACATGTCAAAAGCATAAATGCAATGCTTGACCCATCCCATCCTACATGCACCGGTGTGTCAATTTAATAGTTTAATTACCACGGACCTAAAGCCCGCTCGATACCAATCAGTAACACCCCACCAAACAATGGCCTGAAATGCTACCAAACTAACAACATAATAAAACTATGCTAAGACATTCTATAAAATTTCAGCAGAGCCTCCTTTGTTTATTGATAAAACTGAAGTTCTAACAATATTATCAAAAGGTATGAATAACCGCAAGCAAAGTAATTTGGCTACTAAGCAGAAACATCTATAAAACTTAAGTAAAGCACGGAAGTAATATAAAGAAGTTCTAATCCATTATTACATCTTAATCTGAAGGTCATAATCAAATACCACTTGAACTAATCAACAAATAATAATTAGAGTTCTCTATCTTCTCCATGGTGAATATTTCGTGCAAGTGTAACAATACTAATCCTCTTTATTCCCATGCATGTCGACCTCGTGAAGGTACCTAAAATAAACAAACAACAACAACAAAACAACAGAAGAGTGAGTCCAATGACTCAAAGCAAGTATAATCGTAACAAATGCAAGCATGAACATTAACTCTCAAGTTAAACATATTACATATGAATTTCATGCTATGCATTATGATCAAAAGCTCCTCTTTCTCATCTCTTTCGCATTTTACCGTAATGCGGAGTGTGCATCCGTCAATGCACACCCATGCCTGTACTCTCTGCAGGGACCAATGCCCACACTCCGCAAGTGTGGGGACCTCGATCTTGATCACCGCATGATCAAGACTTCAACAATTCTCAATATGATGCATATATGTGAATGTATCATAAGATAACGAGCATTCACCATACTACGCATCAACCAATCTCATAAATGCCATAATGTAAACAGAACATAAATAGCATTCTCAATTCATCACTTACTCATACTTACAATTTAAACAGTCATGATTCAACCATCATCCAAACAATTCAACAAATCCATAAACACACAGATTTTTCACATCACAAATATACTTGCCTCAACCGCGAGAAAATGAAGAACACGTAGAAGGCACAACCCCCGGAATCCGCTCTCCTCCTGAATATTTAATTAATAATTACCAACATAACAGTAGCGGGTTTCTAGATATAAAATAACAGCAACCCCAATTAACCCAACAATTTATCTCAATTAAATCCCCAACTCCCCTCGGCCAAATCTGCCCAACCACAGACAGCCGACTTCCAAAAATCATAACTTTCAGTACGTAACTCCAAATTAAGTGTTCTTGGACTCTCTGGAAATATAATTAAATTATCTACAAAAACTTAGTTGGGGAGACTCTCTGATTCTGCCATTAACTAGCCGATCCAAACCCTTTTCTAAAGCATCAATATTCACGTCGGACTCTCTGGACAGCGCACTAAAACAGTCATAACTTTCACCCAGAAACTCGGAATCCGGACTTCTTTACCTCTATTGAAAGCTAAGAAACTTATCTACAACTTTCCCAATTTGAAGGACTCCTGAATCGCCACTATTTCCGTCGCACAAACCGATCTACTAAACTCTATCCAGAACTACCCCGATCTGCAGAATAGTAACACTAGAAAATTCATAACTTTCGCTACACAAATCCGAATCATGTGTTCTTGTACTCCCTGGAAAGATAATTAAACCCTCTACAACTTTCTAGAAGGGGTCCAGACCTGAATCCTGACGAAACTAGATCAAAACCGCCGAGAAACAACTACTGTCCCAGCAGCCCAGAAGACCGACGAATCTAAATCGATTAAAAACTCATCTAGAGACTACCAGGGATTACCCTTGACGACACGACGACGAACACATCGACGAACATGACGACGAACACGACGACGAACACGATGACGAACCCGCCCGCGATCTCCTCCTCTCCTTCCTCCGGATCCACGCGGTACAATGACGAACGTCGGCGACGGCGCGCCGGGGGAGGAGACGACAACGCGGCGGCGGCGGCGACGACGACGCAGCGACGACGACGAAGGGCAGCAGCACCACGGCGGAGCAGCGACCCGCGCGGCAACGCAAGGGACAGCGGCGGCGGGCGGCGGCAGCAGAGGCGGCGGCGGCGGGCGGGGCTGCCTAGGGTTTTAAATGGTGACCTCCCCTCCCCTCCTGGGCCTAGAAAATCCCACCTGGGCCAAGGCCTAGGCCCAGGTTGTCTTAATTTTCCAGAAAACCCCCCAAAACTCTTTTAATTTTTAATCTTTTCACTTAAGTCCCTCTCTCTATTAATTAAACAATTAATAAAAATATTTTCCGGGGTATTACAGATTTGAGGTTGAGGATATAAATATTGTTAATTGTAGAAGATTAAATGTTGATGATTAATCTATTGTGGTTTGTGGAAAATTGAATGTTTCATTTGCATTTAATTGTGGATAAAATGACTGCATTCATATGCCAATTAAATCTGAAATTGAAGAGGTATGATTCATGAAGGTTTGTGGTTGTTTAATAATTATGGACATGAATTGTGGTTATAGTTGTATGAAATTATAAATGATGATGTATAATTGTTTGTAGTTTGAATAGCCTGTTAAACTGTTTGCTTGCTGAGATTTTATCTCACACTTGATTCCCCCTCCCTACAGGTGGACTTGAGCATGCATGGGAAGGGTAGAGCGGCACCACACTAATGCACGTGAACCATATTTTTATGCTGTAATAAAGTTGAAAGGGATTCTAGACCTTTGCATAGTTTTGTTTACATTATCTTAATAATGTTAAATTTGTGAACTATGTTTTAGATTAAAATATTGGAGGATGTTTTAAATATTGAATTACTATCACTATCCTGTTATTCCTTAGTTGTTTATGCTTCCGCTTATACTATCTTGTTTAGTAATTGTTGCCAGTTTAATTTATCTTGTAAATTGGCTAGTTGTGGAGTGATTTTAGTAGCATCCGACGGTAATGTGGATCTTGGGGTGTTACAGGCATGGAGCTCGATGGAGGCCTTAGAGGGTGCACTCTCCGACCTTGCCGTCGTGGTGCCACCTCGCACCTTCGGGCCCAAAGACCTGTTGAGCACGCTTCGGTGGATCGGAGAGGCTTCGGCGCTCGCGCTGAGTGCCACGCGATCCTTCGGCAACCACCGCCTCATCCTCGGTCTTCTCCACCACTAGGGCTGCCTGCACGTCGGCGAGTTGGCTACCCCACGTCTGGAAGCTGCCTACCGGGAGTAGGGTAATGTCTGGGGCGGTGCATGCAGTCTAGCGCTCCACCCGCGCCTTTCACCAGCGCATCTGGCATTACATCGGTGAGGCCGTGGTGAAGGTAGCGATGCGGCGGAGCCTGCACGGTGGTGTCGACCTCGGGACCTGGCTTGACGAAGTCCATCGGTGTGACAAAGGTCGTGTCGCTGGCTCCGAACTCGGCGTTGATCCGCAGATGTGATGCCGAAGCCCCACGCCCGCACATGTATCCCACTATGTACCTTGTGTCAATGTTATGTAAAACGGCACCACATGGCCCTGTCCTTTTGGGAATGCAATGAAAATTTTCATGTCTTTTGCTCATATGCGGTGTTTGTGGTGAGCAGGTGCTTGATAAGGTTAATATCCTGATCGTCGTTTCGGCGTAGGTTTCTAAAATAATCGCGGAGTTTCTCGATTTTTCGGTAAATCACGGGAGGTGAAAATTAAATTACATAATTGTCCAAACTTAAAAAATAAATTAAAACAACTAATTTAGATATTTTGGGCTGTCCGAAGGGGTGGGCCAGCCGCTTTGGGCCAGCCAGCCCAAATGGGGGCCCGTACCCCCTCCCAAACCCTAACACCCCCTTTATAAACCCCCTCCCTTGGCCCCTCAACATTTTTTTCCACCCCTGGCCGCACCCTTTCCCCCCTCCATCACCCCACAAGCTGCTGCCATTGGTGCCAAGAAGAAAAAGAAAGGGAAGAGAAGAAAGGGAAGAGAAGGAAGAAGAGAAGGAAGAAGAAGGGAAGGAGGAGAAGAGGAGGGAAGAAGAGGGAAGAAGAGGGATGATCTCAAGGGATCCTCTAGGTAATTTTTCTTAATCCCAAACCCCTCTATTTTAAGAGTAATTAGGGTTCTTGGAACGGAATTTCAAGAGAATTAACAGATTGATTACCCGATTAGAGATTACCTGCTGTCTGCCTGTAGATCAATTCGCGCAGCGCGTGTATTTGCGCAGTTTAGACCCATGAAACGATTTTTCCTGCGGATCTTCCCAAAAGGAAATTGTAGAGGACTTCGAGACCCATCTTCTATATTTGTTTCAGAATTTTTGGCCGTGGGATCTGGGTGTAGAAGGGTCGGGAACACCGCTGTCTGTCAGGGGTGCAGATTGGGACAGATTGCTGTTCAAGTGTGATTTAGGGGTAGTAAATGATTTTTATGATTATGGTCAAAATTGAGAAAAATGTAGTGAATTCAGTAATCTAGTTGTTGTACAAAAATCAAATTTTTTAGATCCTTGTACTGTGGTTAGGACGTATTTGAATCTTGCTATCCAGATTGCCAGAACAGAGAACTTCCTCTGTTTTGTGCATTAAGTTAGACCTAGCTATGATCAAAATAAAAATATGTGATCTACATGAAAAATGAAGGCATTTAAGTGAGGAATCCAGAGATATATCGTTTGCTGTAAATGGATTAATATTTTTGAATATACAAAAATATTAAGCAGCGCTGCTACAGCGGGTAGATTGTTGAATCATTGAGCGGAGAGGAGTATGTGCGGGTTCGGGGTTCTAGCGACGTCTTTAATTTTTAAGCCGCGCTTTGTATGCTGCAGCATTGTGCTGAGAGATACCTTGTGGACAGGTGGTTTTTCTCCTGAGCGCACGTGACTGCTTCACTTCAACGGTTGAGGCAAGTAAACGTAGCGGTTGTGCTATTGTTTAACTCGTTAATTATTCTACCTTCATATTGATTAATTCTATTAATTGGTAATGCTATGTCTTTGTTACATGCTTCCTTAGCGTGGTCCAGATGGTAGTTTTTTTATGAATTCAATTGCTTATGATCTTGATGGATTAATTGTGGATATGTGAGATTGTTCTTGATGAATCTATATAGTGGTCTTAGTGGTAGTATTCTTAGTAAATACTTCCGGTTGTGGCTGTAGCAATTATTGATCAATTGACATGTTTGGATAAATTACTCGTAATCATGTGGAAATTTATTTAGTGTGCTAATACGGAGTATGAAAACAAGTATGTGGTGGATATGTGGTTGTGGATATGTTGTGAGCATGTTGATGCTCCTTTGTGGTTGGAATTCATGTGGTTTATGATTATCATATCATTCATATCATATCATGACATTTGCATATGTGGATGTCGCCGCACCTAGCCGCGACTGTACCGGTACAATATTGTATATTGCCGTAATACGATGCACCGCTTATCCCGCTGGGAAAGAGTGATGTGGAGCATAGCATGAAAGCATTCATATGCATTGCATTGTGGAAAGATCATTTGCATACCTATGCAATGTATTGTGGTGAAGTTATTTTGTAGAATATTCAACTTTATAGTTGTAATATGAAATTGGCTCATAGGAGCTACTTGTGGTATGAGGAATGTAGATGTGTTCGTGGAATGGAGTTCGTCCCTTGTGTATGGTAAGGGTTGTGATTGTGGCATGAGATTCTTTTCTTTTGTAGTAATTGTTGATAGCAATTGTGGATGCGAGAAATAATAAAGTATTGAAGTGAAACATACATATGTTTTATTGTCTTTGGTAGTGGTAGTGGTTGAGGTTTTAAAGTAGTCAAACAAGATTTATTTGCTAATGCTTTACCGTCGTTGATGTGATTTGAGGTTGAGGATATAAACATTGTTAATTATGGAAGATTAAATGTTGATGATTAAACTATTGTAGTTTAATTAGCCTGTTAAATAGTTTGCTTGCTGAGATTTTATCTCACCCTTGTTTCCCCCCTCCCTACGGGTGGACTTTGAGCATGCATGGGAAGGGTAGAGCGGCACCACACTGATGCACGTGAATCATATTTTTATGCTGTAATAAAGTTGAAAAGATGCTAGACCTTTGCATAGCTTTGTTTACATTATCTTAATAATGTTAAATTTGTGAACTATGTTTTAGATTAAAATGTTGGAGGTTGTTTTAAATATTGAATTGTTATAATTATCCTGTTATTCCTTAGTTGTTTATGCTTCGGCTTATACTATCTTGTTTAGTAATTGTTGCCAATTTAAATTATCTTATAAATTGGCTAGTTGTGGAGTGGTTTTAGTAGCATCCCAGGGTAATGTGGGTCCTGGGGTGGTACAATAGGGGCCGATTGCTAGTGTCAGACCTTATGGTTCGGCGGCGCCTTTGACACTTTGGCTGGACGGAGGATTTTTTGCGTTTTTAGGAGGAGCGGCGTTCGACGGGAGAGGCCTCGACGCGAGAGTACGTTAAGGTAGAAGACGAATTGAACGAGTAGGGCCTCCGAATAAGTTCAAATGAATGTACTTGTAAATGCTCTCCTTCGCATATTATATTGAAGTGTTGCCCAAGGCTGATGATTTATGCCCCGTATCCCTTTTCGCAGGTGTGTTTATTTTTTGATAACACTTGGTATGGCGAGAAGTGCTCGGGAAGATCAGTGATAAGCAGGACTTTGGCACTATACGCGATATACGCGAAGTAGTCTAGGGACGAGGATTCGACACAGGCCACTTCATCTTGTGATAAAGTAGACACGTGCATCCCATCCTTAATGATGAGACCCAGTCCTGATCTTCACGGCGTAGGATCATGAACAAGATAACTAGCTGAAGAATAGCCGGGATAACTTGCTGCAAGCAGCGGATAAATAGTGCAACCTGATGATACGCACAAGGAGCCAACCACCGTCTCTATACGGTAGCCTGAACCAAGGATTCGGCCAACCACATTCTCAAGGAACCAACCTATGCAACCTGCAATCAATGGACCAGGAGTACGGATTGGCTGTCGATGACGCGCCCGCTTCTATAAATCCCGCGTAGGAAATCACAAGCGCAAAGGGATAGAGATCACTCTCTGAATTTGTTAGCACACAGCTAAACAAAAGGGGTTTGTATTCAATTCTCAATTGTCTGCCCAATACCTTAGATACAAGGAGAATTTATTCTAGGAACAACCCTCCTAGTTGAGTGTGAAATGGCTCTTGAGTTTCTGAAGATAGGCTAGCTGAAAGGTCTCCACAAAATGAATTCCCCTGGAGCTTCACGTGGCTGTTGGGCTTCTGTGCAGTCTCCACTAAAACAATCATAACTTCTTATTGAGAATTCCAAATGATGCGCCGTTTGTTGCGTTGAAAAATAGACTTGATAGTCTTTCCAACCATATGTATTATTCCACCCAAAACTTCACAGGTTGCTATGTCCATCCACATGAAGTTACAGCTCTTGCTGTGTAAGCTGTAGTCTTGTTCGTGTAACCTTTTTCAACATGTGCGGCCTCCTTATTATCCTCTGTGTAATCTTCCTCATCTTCAGTGTAACTGTTTTCCACTTCAATATCCTCCATTTCCTCGTGTGTGAACCTAAGCAACAATAGTATATATGATTTAGGTAGTATAAAGTTTTCGGTTACATTGAAGTGAATTTCGGCAAGGAGTGAAGTCACCTGTTGTTGCAGCTTCTTGGCATGGCTTCGCGTAAGCGGTCCTTGTTCCATTACATGGCTTACATTGTTTGGTGTTGCTTTGCCACGTGCTTGTGTATGGGTTACCTCATGGTTTACTTGCGATGGCAGCTGATCGACTGGGATGTCCTCATCACTTAACCTTTCTAAGTGGCGGCAGCGGAGCCGGCGGCCACATGAAGTAGGCACGTGCACTCTATCCCCAACTATTCGAACTAGTGCCAGCGAAGCTGCCGGCCAGATGAAGCTAGCGCGTGGGCTCCATCCCCAACCTTTCGAAGTGGGGGTAGCGGAGCTGGCGGCCAGATGAAGCTGGCACACGCGTTCCGTCCCCAACCGTTTGAAGTGGCGACAGCGGAGCTGGCGGCCAGATGAAGCAGGCACACGCTCTCTGTCCCCAACCATTCGAAGTGGCGATAGCGGAGCTGGCGGCCAGATGAAGTGGGCGCGCACTCCATCCCCAACCTTTCGAAGTGGCGAGAGCGGAACTGGCGGCCAGATGAAGCAGGTGCATGTGCTTCGTCCTCAGCCTTTCGAAGTGGTGGCAGTGGAGCTGGCGGCTAGACTTGTATTGGGTGTACGCAATGGGCTTACTCTACTTCGTGTAATCCAAAGGATACGCGCATGTCGTTATCTACTCACGCGGAGGCTCGCCTCTGCGTGTCTTATTCATACTACGAGGAGTGCACGTGGAGGCTCGGCATCGCGTGTCTTATTTATACTCTGAGGAGTGCACTTGGAGGCTCGCCTCCACGTGTCTTATTTATACTCCAAAGAGTTCACGCAGAGGCTCTCCTCCATGTGTCTTATTTATACTTCGAAGAGTGCACGTGGAGGCTTCCCTCGGTGTGTCCTATTTATACTCCGAAGGGTGTACGCGGAGGCTCGCCTCCACATGTCTTATTTATACTCCGAAGAGTGCCTGTAGAGGCTCGCCTCCGTGTATCTTATTTATACTCCAAAGAGTGCACGTAGAGGCTTCCTTTGGTGTGTCTTATTTATACTCGAAGAGTGCACATGGAGGCTCAACCGCCCCGTTGGACTACGGGTGCCCGACCGAGGTGTATCGGAGCGTGATGCCTATAACATCCCAATAATTTGATTGCATTTTATTGGTTTTCTAGAATTTATTTGGTTTTATCTGGATTTTTTAAGCCTAGAGTAAGAAAATTTAATTTAAATATTTCTTTAAGACAAAAAGAGTATATTTTGCTTTTTTTTATTTATAGTATTTTTGAGAATTTTCTAGAATTTAAAAGTCAATATTAAAGCTCAAACGTATTTTTGTAAAAATTAAAAGAGCAACTTTAAGTTTAAAATATTTTTCTTAAGTCTAAAACAGCTCTAGGAATTTTTATGAATTTTTCTGGAATTTTTAGACTTATTTTGCTATTTTCTAAGTATTTTGAAGCTTCCTAGTATTTCTGAAAATTTAAAACAAAATTTTAAATCCAAAACCTCCTCCATCCGACGCGCGGCGCTCCCAGATTCAATCCGCCCCCGCCTGATCTAATCTGAGCCGTCCCCTTCCACTTACCCCTTTGTTTTAAATCCAGCGGCCACGATTTGTCTCTGTGAGACGTGGCGCTCATCCGACCGTCCGCCCCTCCCCTTCTCCTCTCTCTCTCTCTCGCCGACATGTGGGGCCAGCATGTTAGCTCCTTCTTCCCCGACCCTTCTTCTTCCTCCGCCCGCCACCATTGACGCCCCGCCCGATATCTTAAATGCCGCCGTTACCTCTTGCTTAGCCAGAGAAATGACACCATTAACTGCCCTCTTCACTCCCACGTTCATTTCCGTCTGTTTCCCCGCCTTGAAGCCTCCATTTCCTCGCCTTAACCGCACCACTTCCAGCAGCTTTATTTCGGCATGTAACCGACGCTGTTACTCCTCCTCGCACCTATAAAAATACTTCCCCGAGCCCGTCCCCCCCTCCTTTTGCCTCCTTCATAAGCCGAAGTCCCCTTGTCCCCTCTATCCCGATCCTGAGTCCTCCCCTTGCCGTGTTCCCCATTGAGCACCCGAGCGAGCTCTGACGAGAAATTGCCACTGCCCTGGTCACTTCCGCACCTCGCCGACATCACCTCCGTCTTCCTCGTGCCCCAGCGACTGACCTACGCCCCTCCGCCAGACAAAGCCACCACCAGAGACCCGTCGCCGCTGACACCGTTCACCGCCGCCACCTCGTCTTGTCGCCGAGCATCGTCGTAGTTTCCGACGAACTCCCCTCGCTCCCCTCTCGCTTTTGCGCCACTTTCCAGCCGCTACGGAGCATCGTCGTAGAGCAGTTTTAGTAGCATCCCAGGGCATTGTGGGTCCTGGGGTGTTACAACAGGCCCCAAGGTCGGCAATGAGATCGGTACGGCCGTCGGGGCCACTTGTCGCCCCCATGCTAGACGCCGGGTCACTAGCATGCCGGCGCGAGCATTGGCGTCATTGCTCCCGCTGACCCGAGCACCGCTAAGGAGGCTAGCCACCGCACCATTGGCGGGGTCGGCCGCTACGCCACAGATGTCGATGTCGGCGTTCGCCACACCAGTGTCGCCTTCAACGCCGATCCCCGATGCCAAATAGGTGGCCCGCTGACCGAGACCCTGGTGTTTGCAAGTGCTGCCGTCGTGCTCCGCTTCCTCCTCGTCGTTGATGAAGCTTTCTTGGGTGCCACCCTTCTCAAAATCTATGGCTTGTTCTCCATCGTCCCCATGGACGGCGGCAAGTATTGTTGCTACTGACCAAACAGTAAAGTAGGAGAGTAGTGGAGTATTGAGATGGATGAACAATGCCTGCCCCTCCTCCATGTCCAGGGCATGTATATATATTTGCACGATGCGCAATTACAATCTTGCCCTTACAATCATATGCCTTCCATAGGGGTATACATGTGATTACATATGTACCATTTTAGGCCTTACAACTCTCTAACAGGCCAGATGGGCCCAGGTGGGGCCACCCCTACTACAAAGTACTTTTGTTCATGTATTTAGCCCCTAAGCCTTCTGTAGGTTGCATTACATAAAAACCATTTAAAAGGGGTGCTCTTGCTCTTGTTCTAAAAGTTTATAATTGTAATCATGAACAAGATGTGAGTAGCATATTAAGGGAGAGTGCTAAATCATATTCATGTATATTACATACCTAGGTGTGCCAAAATAAATTAAGGGTTAGTATTGTTTTTGAAAATTGAGCTATTTAGGCCAAAAGTCAAAATTATGAAATTATTAGTATATCTTTGAAAAACTAATTGGAAAATGTATACAAATGCATTTCAAATGTTTTCCACATATTTTGTCTTTAGAAAAACTTATTTCAAATAAAATTGAGTTTCCAACCCAAAACTAGCTATATAATATCATGTTTTGGCTTTAAACTCCAAAATTGGCCAAAATCAATTCTAAAAGGAATTTAAAAAAGTGTTCAATACCAAAAACATAAAGATGGATATTTTAAACATTATTGGTATTCAAAAGATTTCAAAAAGGCCAACCAATCAAAAGTTATTTGGTTTTGAAATTCATCCAAAATCTTGAGTTGACTTAAGTGGTCACAATGTAGCACTTAAGTGACTTTTGCCATTTGAACCAAAATTATTGACATATATTGTCTCACAAGAGTATTTACAACTCATACATGTAATTGGATGCTAAATAACCCTTACTCGCTTTTTTCACTCTTGAAGATTTTATTGAAAATGAGCTTTCTTTTGAAAATTCCAAACTTAATTTGTTAAAAAAATTATATTGAAAAGAGATTTGATCTTGGCATATAGATGGAAATGCTCCACAAGTGGTTTATGTTTATTTGTGAAAACTTTGGAGCATGTTATAACATTATATCAATCCTCTCCTCAAAATTCAGATCTTATCGATGCTTTCAAACGAATTCTGGAACTACTATAGTGATTTAAGCGGTACTATCGCAGTTTTAATGGTGGTGCTTACGAAATTTCTGACAAATTGCTGATTTGTTTCAAAATTTGATTTTAAATTTCCTTAGCCATTTCCTTTGCTCCTTAAAGTCAAGTTGATCCTTGTTAATCCTTGCTAGCTACCCTAAAGTATTTTTTGACTCAATATGCCATTTTTCTCTCAATTTGACTCTTTTTCATAAAATGGCATCCTTTCCAAAGAGTGGTAGACTTTTGATCATCTTCACCTCGGCATGAGTTTTATTCCTATCTTTACAAGTGATATCATCTCTTTTCTTCAGGTGGTATCTCTTACAAGTGAAAATGTGTGGTATCCTTGTTCCTTCAAACGGTATCCTTCCAAAGTAATCGCCTTTTTCCCTCTTACTGAGCAAATCTTTTCTGAACCAAGTTCTCTCACCTATATGCTATCTGTTTTTTATGGTATCCACTTATCTGTCTTTTATGGTATCCACTCTTACAAGTGGTGTATCCTTAAATGATATCATCCTCTTTTCTGCAATTGGTAGATCAAGTGACATTTTTCTGCAAGTGGTATCCCCTTCAACATTCCAAGCAAAAACATTTAAAGATCTCTCAAGGGTAATTCTAATGAGATACTAGTTGATCATGCAAGTAGCATCAAGTTTTTACAAATAGAATTAATCACATTTAGTGTCATGAATGCTCACAAATGGTACAAGTGATATCAAGTACTTACAAAGTGGATTTAATCATACTTGATATCCTTTAATCTCATAAGTGATATCAAGTTTCTATAATTAGAATTAATTATACTTGGTATCATTTATGTTTAGAAGCGGTATTTTCACAAGTGGTATCTATTGTCATCACAAGTGGTAAATATCAAATCTCTTGAAGTTAGATGACAAAGAGGAAGAGAAAGTTTAAATAGGGAGAGATGGCTTAAGAATAAGGAGGAGAATCCTTTGTGGTCAAAGGTAAAGAAAAGGCCAAGAATACCCTTTGTGAAAGGGGGGTTTTTCTTTGTAAAAAAACCTATATAGTGCTTTTGGGCTCAATCTTAAAAGGGGTAAAGTATTATTATTGGAAAAACTACTTTACCTAATTTACCCAAAATATTTTATGGATCTTGTGAATGAATGTGTTTCATTCTAGTTTGCTTCATTTGGCTTTCATGAAGTGAAAATTGGTTTTCGAGCTGTAGTTGAAAAATCATTCTCTCTAATGCTTTTCAAAGTGCATTTTAGCATAACTTTTGAAAGGTGACTCTTTTTTCAAAATTTCTTATTGGAAAAGTCTCTTAGGAGTCCAAAATTTATTTTTCAAATTTTCAAAGTATTTCAAGTTGTTTTGAGAATATTATGTGCTTTTCTTACATTGTCAAAATGCTGAAAATTCAGAGTTTTTCATGGTTTTGAGTCGATTTGTGATTTTTGTATCTTTAAGTGGGCTCATAATCTGAGGAAGGTACAATAATGACTTTTGATCCTCTATTTATAATATGTATTGAAAAATTCTCTCAGATTTATTGAATATATCTAAGTCATTTTTTCAGCTAGCTCCTGACGCTCCATTAAAATGTAAGTTCTAAAATTCTGAAACTTCAATTGAAGTGTGGTTCAAATGCCAAATGAGGGAGAACTTCAAACTACAACTTCACTATGAAACTTCAAAAGCCTTTAATGAGCTTCCAAGAGTAAGATTATTTGAAAATGTTTCAAATATCTTATATTAATTTATTTGGTATCATATTTGTCATTTGTATCTATCTTCATACTCCTCATGACCATATTAAGTTAAATTAATTGATATAAAGCTTTAAATAATGAAAAATCTCCATTTTGGCTTAACATTTCTTCTTCCCTTATTTTTATGGTAATCAATGCTATTTGGTGATCAATGCCTTTTTGGTGCTTAATGCCAAATGGGAGAGAAATTAGTGATAATAGATTTGGATAATGAGGGAGAATTAGTGATAATACTTTAGCTCATAATGAAAATTTTAAAGTTAAATTTTGAATAATACCAAAAAGGAAGTTAAACTTGAATAATGCTTTCACCTTCTCTCATGCGCTTGCTTTGTGTCATGCAAGAATAATTTAATTTCCTATCATATGTTCATTTTCATCTAAATGCTATTATTGCTAATAGATTTGTCATCAATCACCAAAAAGGGGAGAGTGAAAGATCAAGCTCTATTTAAGTTAATTTTAGTGGTAATGACAAATACTATTATGTCGTTTTGGTGACAATGACAAATGCATTTGTGAGACTAATCTTGTTTATTGATTATGATTTCACTTAGTCTCATTTGGATTAAAAGGTGAAATCAAAGAGGTATGCATTCGAAATCACATTCTTATACATTAGTGCATTCCATGGATCCAAAATATAGATTGAACTCCACAAATAGTCCAAAATGAATATGTGCATATGACTTTATTGCACATACTTGTATGCACACATTTAGGGGGAATTCACTCTATGTTTTGAGATTTTATAAGTATTGATCCATGTTTCCTTTAATACACATATTAAGGATTTTTAATTTGAAACACATACTTTGAGTATATATATAGCTTGTGTAGTTTATATATACTCATTTGCAATTGGGTTGTCATCTAACTTCTCTATTATGTGTTAATGGTTAAATGATTAATGACAACTGGATAAGTAAGCTTTCCTTTAAAAGCTTATCTTAGAGTATACAGGTATTGCGTACATGTTGTATACTCGCAAATACAATCTTTATCTCATTATTTGTTGAGTTTGGCATGAATTACCAAAAAGGGAATATTGTAGAATCTAGTCCCTCTATTATGTGTTAATGGTGAAGTTTGTTAATTGATGGCAATTGGTTTATCGGCTAACATTTTTCATGAGTTGGATGAATAGGTCAGGTTCCACAAATGAGGAAGACATGGGATGACTTCATGTGTTGAAGATCATCAACTCAAGTGGTTGATGCATCATGAGTTGATGCATGTCCAACAGGAGATAATCATATGTTGATTATCAAGTCAAGTGAAGACCCATCATGTGTTGATGGAGCTGAAGGAATGCATGCATCATGAGTTGATCCATATCAAGACTATGACACAAGGTAAATGTATGGCTAGATAGGGTTAAGGATGTCTTTCTAGTCTTTTACCGGTCTTGGTGTTTGGTTGGAAGACCTGACTGTTCATATAGGTTACCGTACTATTAAGAGGGGTCACGTCTAGTTGCTTTAGTCTCTTCATGTGTTGATAGCTCAACCTCACTTGCTCTAGCTCCCCTTGGTATAAGATTTGTATTTGCGAATGTGTTTTGCAAATAGTTGTGGCTCATGTATTGAACCCTTGTAACATGAGCTATATATTGCGAATATGTTTTGCATGTGTTTGAAGTCCATGTTTTCATTCTTTGTAGTATGAGGCTTACATTTGCAAATGTGTTTTGCAAATGGTTGAAGCTCATATATATAATCCTTGTGTCATGATTCTAAAAGTGTGCAAATGTGTTTTGCAACTTGTTAGGAATCATGGTATAATGTATCAAAATAAGATAATAATGTAAATTGCAAGTAGAAGGGATAACAAGTTAAACGGTAGCAACCACCGCTACATTCACTTGCCTCAATCCGACGAAGCGAAGTACAACAGAGATCAAGAGCGCTCAGGGACAAGACCATCTGTCCATAAGACAACTCTCAGCACACAACCACAGCATACAAGCATGACATAATAATTATAAACGTCGCTAGAAACCCGAACCCGCACAAACTACTCTCCGCTCAACAATTCAACAAATTATCCTCTACAGCAGTGCTACTTCACAATTTCGTATCTTTAAAAATATATATCAAAATACAGAAAATGATACCTATCTGGATTCATGACTTAAAAACCTACAATTTTCATGGAGAACACATATTTTTATTTTAAACACAGCTAGGAGTAATTTAATGTCCAAAATAGAGGAAGAACTCTGCTCTGGCAGATTGGGCAGCCGTGTTCAAACGCGTTCCCACAACAGCACAGAGGCCTAAAAATTCTCAAATTTACACAGAAGCTAAAATTCTAAATTATCTACAACTTGCCCAACTACGGCCAAGGCCAGAAAATTCGTTTACTATTTTTAAACCCCGGATTACCGTCGGACTATACCAATCTGTCCGCCTGCCGGACAGCGGTATTGCCGACTCCGTATCTCCCAGATCCCACGATAGAAAAATACAGGAGATATATCTAGAAGTCCTCTACAATTTTCCTTTTGGGAAGTCCTGCAGGAAAATTTGTTTTCTAGATCGAAACCACGAGACAAGACGTGCTACGCGAATAGATCTAAAATCAGCCCGCGATTAAACTCTAATCGGGCAATTAATCCATAATCTCTCATCATAATCCATGCCAAGAACCCTAATTATTCCTAAGAACAGAGGGTTTGGGATGAGATAAAATTACCAATCTGAAGAAATTCCCCAAAATTTTCCTCCTCCTCTTCTTCTCCTTCCTTCTCCTTCCTTCTTCTCCTTCTCCTTCTTTTCCTTCTCATTCTTCTTCTCCAAGGGCAGCAATGGGGGAGACCTTCTTGGGGAGTGGGCGCAACCACCTGGGGAGGAAGAGGGCAGGGGGGTGCGGCAGGATGGGGAGAGGAGAGGGCCCCTAGGGTTAAAAGAAAAGGGCGAGGTGTTAGGGTGGGGTGCGGCATGGGGGAGGGGTGGCGCCCCCCCTTGGGCCCCTGGCCCAAGGGTGGTTGGCCCACCTCCCAGGCAGCCCAAACCTGAATTTTAAAATAATTTATAATATATTTTATTACTTTTCTATTGTTTTCCAATTAATAATTTTCCCTTCCCGCGATTTGCCGAAAAACCGGCGACTCCGCGATTGTTTTAAAAACTAACGTCGTACCGACGCTTAGGATATTACAGAATCCTTTCCGTAATATGAGCAACCAATATAGCACCTGGCATGTGAATGTATGCATGTACAACTTTCCTCCTTGGCTATGTATGAAGCAAAAGTACATTTTGATGTCACTACTTATCCAAGGACCGAAGCAACCTGGGAACAATATTGATGTGTATCTAGCACCATTGGTGAAAAATCTTGTGACACTGTGGACCGAAGTGGTACAGGTACGAGATGCGGACAAATGAGAGAACTTCACTCTGCACACCATGTTGTTCTACACCATCAATGATTTCCTGCCCTTGGTAACCTGTCGGGGTTGAGTACAAAACAAGCCGAAGCCTATCCGCTCTGCTTAGATTATACCGAGTGTGTGTGACTAACAACTCGTGTAAAACTGTGTAGATGCATTACCGTAGGTTCCTTCCATTGTATCACCCATACCGCAAGATGAAGAAACAATTTGATGAAAAAAAGAGGATGACTCAGCACTAAGGCCTTTTAGCGGGAAAGGGGTCTACGATATGGTCAACAATATCAATGTTGTGCTTGAAAAGAGACGTAAGTTGAGGACCCGTCAGAAGAACATGTAGAAGAAGAGGTCAATATTTTGGAACTTTCCTTATTATGAGCACTTAGAAGTTCACAATTACATTGATATCATACACGTAGAGAAGAATATATGTGATAGCTTGATTGTTCTCTTACTAAACATTCGTGATAAAACAAAGGATGGTGTCAACGCACAGCTTGACTTGATCGCTATGAACATCAGGACCGAGTTAGCACCGATAGAGACCGATAAAGGTCAGATATATCTTCCCCCAGCTTGCTACTGTAATGCCCCAGAATGTTTATTAAATTACTTAATTAAATTAAAGCGGAGGACGTGGGGAGAAAGTTTAATTTAATGCTTGTCTTGAGGGGTTTTCTGAAAATACGAGACAACCTGGGCCTAGGCCTTGGCCCAAGAGGGAGTCCTTGGCCCAAGAGGGGGGAGGCCACCTCTTACCCTAGCCCTCACCCCTGCCCCATGCAGCCGCCGCCCCTAGTGCCTGCGCCCTGCCGCCGCAGCTAGTCGCCGGCGCCTTTGCTGCCTGCCGCCCAGCCTGCCGAGCCCTGCCGCGCCCGTTGCGAGCCGCCGCACAGCCGCCCTGCCGGGCTGCCGCCGCTGCCGCCACGGCCGTGGCAAGCTGCCGCGCCGCGCCGCCGTGGCCGCCCTGCCGTGTCGTGCCACGCTGCGCCGTCGTCCATTTGCATTGCGTCGTCGTCCGAGTACCGCGCCGCCGCCGACGTCGTCTCCTCCCGGTCTTGGCCGTCGTCTTCGTCCGTCGCCGCACCGCGTGGATCCGGAGGAAGGAGAGGAGGAGATCGCGGGCGTGTTCGTCGTGTTCTTCGTCGTGTCGTAAAGGGTAATCCCTGTTAGTCCCCTAGATGAGTTTTTAATCGAGTTAGATTCGTCGGTTTTACGGACCGGGACGTAAATTGTTAGTCGGCAGTTTTGGGGTAGATCCATCGGATTCAGGTCTGGACCCCTTCTAGAATATTGTAGAGGACGTGATTATCTTTCCGGGAGTACTAGATCCGTGTAGCGAAAGTTATGAATTTTCTAGTGCGGCTGTTCGCGGATCGGGTAGTTCGGACACTTATGTGTAGATCGGTTTGGGCGACGGGAATTGTGGCGATTCAGGAGTCTTTCAAATTGGTAAAGTCGTAGATAAGTTTCTTAGCTTTCCAGAGAGGTAAAGAAGTCCGGATTCCGAGTTTCTGGGTGGAAGTTATGATCGTTTTAATGCGTTGTCCAGAGAGTCCGTCGTGATTATTGATGTTTTAGAAAAGGGTTTGGATCGGGTAGAAAACGGCAGAATCTGGAAGGCTCCCCAACTAAGTTTATTTAGATAATTTAATTATCTTTCCATAAAGTCTGATAACTCTTAATTTGGATTTACTTACTGGAAGTTATGAATTTTTGAAGTCGGCTGTCTGTGGATGGGCAGAGTTGGCCGAGGGGAGTTGGGGATTTAATTGAGATAAATTGTTGGGGTAATTGGGGTTGCTGATATTTTGTATCTAGAAACCCATTACTGTTATGTTAGTAATTATTAATTAATTATTCAGGAGGAGAGCGGATTCCGGGGGTTTCGCCTTCTGCTCGTTCTTCATTTTCTCGCGGTTGAGGCAAGTATAACCTTGATACGGATTATCTATGTGATTTGATGTTATTGCATGTTGTGAGTGATGATTGAGTTATGAATGCTTTACTTGTGAATTTTAGTAAAGTTAAGAGTTGATAATGCTCTTTATGTTCTGTTTACATTATGGCATTTAGAGATTAAATCGATGCATAGTATGTTGAATGCCTGTTTATCTTGTTGATACATTCACATATATGCATCATGTTGAGAATTGTTGAAGTCTTGGTCATGTGGTGATCAAGCGTCGAGGTCCCCATACTTGTGGAGTGTGGGCAATTGGTCCCTGTACCTGAGGGTACAGGCATGGGTGTGCATTGATGGATGCACACTCCGCATTACCGGTAAAATGCGAAGAGATGAGAAAAGGAACTTTTGATCATATTGCATAGCATGAAATTCATATGTCATATGTTTAACTTGCCAGTTAATGATCATGCTTGCTTTAATTACAGTTATACTTGCTGAGTCGTTGGACTCACCCTTGTTGTTGTTTGTTTATTTTAGGTACCAATATGTGATCAGCATACATGGGATCGTGAAAGGGCTAGTCCAGTTGCATGTGCACTTTTCGTTCAACCAGAAATAAAGACATTTATTATAATTATTTTTATTGGTTAGCTTAATTGGTTCTTTTATCCTTCGTCAGGTTAAATGTAATAATGGTTAGAACTATTTGTTATCGCTTCCGTTCATTAATTTGGATTTAGAACTATTTCTGTTCATCTAGAGTTGCTATTTATGAATAAATTGATAAAACTCTGTCGAGTTATTATGGAATAGTTATTAGAAATTTTATTATTAGCTAGAAGATGGTAGCATTTCAGGCCATTGCTTGGCTGGGGTGTTATAGCTACACTCTATCTATGTCTGAAAAAACTGAACTGTGTTAGTACTTGCATGGTGTGAAAGTTCCGTCCGATCACTCCGACAACATGAAGAAACTTGTTTCCATGGAAGATTTGAAATTAATTGGCATGAAGTCTCATGAATGTCATGCGCTAATGACACAATTGTTTCCTGTTGCAATCAGAAATATTTTGCAGAACAAGATTCGAGTGACAATCATGAGGCTATGTTATTTCTTTAATGCAATTTCTCAGAAGGTCATCGATGCCGTTGGACTAGATGCTCTGCAGACCGAGGTGGTGATAACTCTATGTCATCTTGAGATATATTTTCCTCCATTATTTTTTGATATCATGGTCTATCTCATTATCCACCTTGTGAAAAAGATAAAGATATGCGGTCCCAAGTTTCTACGCCATATGTACCCATTCGAGTGGTACATAGGAATTTTCATGTCCTATGTATACAATCGTTCTCGGCCAGAGGGCGGCATCATCGAAGGTTATGCAATTGAAGAGGTCATTAAGTTCTACATCGATTATATGGCTTAGGTTGAACCGATAGGTGTGCCTGTATCTCGTCATGAGAGGAGGTTAGAGGGTATCAGGACCATCTGACTGAATATGTACGCTCAAACCCATTTTACAGTCTTGAAACACGTGACTGAAGTGTCCCCGTATATTGAAGAGCACAACAACATGCTACACTAAGAGAATCCAAGATAGTCAGAAGTTTGGATCACGAGATAGCACAACCATCGGTTCAACGAATAGTTAAAGGTGCGATTCACTGGGATGTCATCAAGTGAAATGCTGCAATGGTTGGAAAAAGAGCCTAAATTTACAATTGTGACATGGCAAGGATACGACATTAATTGATACACATTTTACACAACAAATCAGGATAGAAGAGCACAGTTTAGAACTCAGATGTCTGTATAGATGCATTCCATGAGCACTTCAGTATCGCTGGCCCAAGCTCCTACTATGGGATTGTAGAGGAGATTTGGGGGCTTGACTAAGTAGTTTTCAAGATTCCTCTATTTCGGTGCTGTTGGGTCCAACTCCCACGGGGTGTAAAGGTCGACAAGATGAACCATTCGAAGTCGTGAGGCAAGTTGTTCAGTATATTATGTAACCGGGCCGGCAAATAGGAAGCGTCACATAGTTCTTCATGGAAAAATAAGGATTTTTGGAGTTGAGAATGTCATGGGTGAGAAAGAGTACAATTAATTTGACAAGTTGCCTCTATTCGGAGATGGCAAGAGGTTTGAGGAAGAACCAAGCAATGAAGCAAGCTATATGTGAACTTTATTTAAAAGGAAATAGCCAAGTATAATAATTCCACATGGCGAACACCGATTTGAAAATTATTCCAATGTAATTATAAGAAACTCGGCATGTAATTAAGGAGATTCCATTGTAATTGATTTAGTAATTAAGAAATAACTACATTGTGATTGTATATGCTTGCTTTTTTTCATAGGGCATGGGTAGCACTTCAAGAGGCTAGCCAAAAAATAGGATTTGTTGCAACTAAAGAAGGAACTATCATAGACGGTTTAGTGGCATAAACCATCTGTGATATATGTATCGCAGATGGTTCCATAATAGAACCGTCTGCAATATGCTACCACATCACAAACGGTTCTGTAATTGAACCATCTATAATATCTACCACATCATAGATGGTTCCATAATAGAACCATCTGTCATACATACCACATCACAGACGGTTCTATTATGGATCCGTCAGTGATACAAATATCACAGACGGTTCTTTAATAGAACCGTATTTGATAGTTCCTCCTATAAGTAGTACCTTGCTAGGGTTTGCTCCCTCACTCACTCACTTGGCCACATCCTTTCGCCTCCTCACATCATGATGCCTAGTCAAATCCAACTCCCCACCGTCGCCCCCAGTCAAATCGACAACCTCGTCATCGCCCCAGTCGGATTCACCGTTGGCTCCAGCTAGATCCACTATCACCCCAGCCGGATTCACCGTTGCCCCCAGCTGAATTGACAACCTCACCTTCGCCCCCAGCCGGATCCATCTTCGCCCTGGCCAGATTTGCTATCGACCGTCGCCCCCAGCTGAATCCATCGCGCCCCCAGCCGAATCGGCCATCACCCCATTACGGGTTTGTGATTTCATTAATAATGCTTGTTAATTTCTAGATTATTTTTCTAGAGTAATTTCTAGATTGTTTAATTGGTCTATGTTGTGAACGATTTTCCTATACTACTCTGAAAGCATCCTTCAATTATGAAGCACACAATCTTAAAAATACAACAGAATACATTGTTAGCTAGATTATTAGCATTGTCCATTATTTGGTTAACAACAAATAGAACTTCTTGTAACACAATAGACAAAGAGCTAGAAAGTGCTAATATCGAAAGTTTGTGCTAGAAAGTTGATATGAGGATATTGAACAGGTGTGAGCTATGAGAGAATGAAAGAGATAACTAATTGTTTGTGTATGCACCATCTACTTTGAAGGTGTTTTCTAAGCTAATCGATGAGTTGCTTCTCACCATATGATGTATCTCTTCATTCTTTGAAAATAGATTATGTTGTGTTTTAGGGTTTTATAGTTACAATATATAGGGTAATGTATATTATAAGGCATATATTAAGACTACAGTTATAATGTCTATATGTTCTAAGGCTCATGAGAAGGAGAAGCCCAATGGTAGTAGTACTAGTTATCAATGAGTTTTTGCTAGTCTTTTCATAAAGTTTTTAAGTTTTGCCCTTGTAGGTTTTGTAGCTACTTGGTATATCTAATAATGGCTATCTTCGCTTTCTATTACATGTCACATCACTCAAAATCCTAGTTACGGGAGAAATAAATTGTAAGGGTGTATGAGGATGGAAGTTTTTAAGTTGTTTCTAAGTGAGTTGGAGTTCTTAGAGACAACCTTAAGGGAGGGTCGTGTTATTGCTATAGGATCTATTTGGAATGGCATGTTAGTGTTCCAAAGAGACCTTGTTGCAATAATATATGTCATAGAGACCTTCGAAGGGTATGAAGCAAATCACACACTCTAGTGTTCTCTGTGATTCACTTTGTTATTGCCACAAGATCTATTTGGAATGGCAAATCACATATTTCTGTGTGTCAGGTTCTACAAAGTAAGTTATAACTATTGTTTCTTCCACCTCATCATGCTGTGTGTTATGTTTGGTTGCTGTCTAAGGAAAAAAAAAGGACCATTGAGCTGCCGCGCCCTTCATTTACAAATGAAGGGCGTGCCAGCCCAAAGGTTTTTTACGCCTAACACAACAACCAAGCCCAACATGCAGAATGATGAGGAGGAAGAGACCCCAGCCACACCTTACTTCGTAGAACCTGAGACACTGAGTTGTGTGATTTGAGATGTTGTATTGCAAAGAGACATTGTAGTAATAATATACATCGCCAAATGTTCTTATTTCTTGTAAGATCAACCATGTGCAAATGTCTACGCTCACAGCTCATTGTAATTAGTTTTTTCTTATAAGAGAGATAATGTCATCGTCGTCGCCATCGATGTCGCCGAATGGGTCTGACGCTCCGAAGATCGGGGTGACTAAGCATGATAGAGGAGTCCCTCTGGATAAGGCTAGAGGGCCAAATGACTACCATGGAGGTCTCTCTGGATAGGGTCCCTCTGAAACCAAAGAAAGTAACAACAACATTCTGGACTACCTGCAGGATACTTAGAGGCAATGTGTCCTTATCAGCACAGGAAATTGGAAAGCTTTGACAAAAAAAGAGAACAATCAGCTGCGGGTGGAAATTTCAAACTCGTTCGAGATCCCAGAAGAAATCCACGGACTCATGTGGCGGCAGGCACTCTTCGCGATGGGAAAAGCATGGAAGACCTTCAGGAACATGCTTGTCACGCACTACATGACCAAAGATCGCACACCCTTCATAAGTCATCTTTTCTTGTCACCAAAAATGTGGGAGGACTTTGTGCGGACGAACACAATGACCGAATTCCAACAGCAAAGTGCGGCATACAAGGCTCTCCAGGCACAAAACACTTACGCCACATATTCGACACCGCTGGGTACGTGGGTAAAGTCCCATAATGGAGGATGCAGGATGATGTCACAATCCGATCGGAGGCCTCCCTACTATTGGCTGGGATCATAACCGAGCGCGCCCGAAACTAGTTAAGAGCGAGGTCATCAACCACGTCTACAGGCATCTCCTCTTTCAAAAACCCCACAGACGAGGAAGTCTCCTAACACATGGTAAGATATGTTAAACTATCTAGTTATTAATAGGTCCATAACTTCATGGGGTCTAAAATAATATAATTGTGTCTTGCAGCAAGCATTTACTACCGAATATTCCCAAGGCTCCTTTGAAGCTGTTAGGGAGAAGGATATACTATCCACGGCCCTGGAAAACAAGGAGCACCCAGGTCGCACGAAAGGCCTGGGGGTTTATGTACCTTGGAGGCATGGATTCCCAAACGACTCTGAGGTGTATAAGAGTAGGAAGAGATCCAAGGCCGAGCGCAAGGAACAAATGAAACAAGTGCTTCATGCACAACTTGAGGAATAGCTATTTGCTTCACATCTAGAGAAGATAACTGCCTCACTTCGAGGAGAGATAGATTCATTAAGGAAAGAACTGAGAGAAGTTTGTAACCACTCGCATGCCACCCCCATTATTACGGTACCTATTCCCCCTCAACGTCGGAGTAGTTACGCATCCGTACTACTTTCTGAACATAGTGATGTCCACTTATCTATCAATGACATTTAAGTAATGTATCTCTCTAGAATGCTACATAGATAGATCTGGTGGATACCTTAGCTCATCGTGTATAGTTATGTAGAAGCTCACACCGTGCATCCTTAGAGTCAGGCTTGTTGGCTCCATTCCCGTTGGCGTAGGGCAGGGGATGGCATTTCCATGCCTGCTAGGGATGCAAGTGTATGGTGCCCAGTTAGGAACCGGTTTCGCAAAAATCTAGGTGGATATTATTAATGACGTTTTCAAGGCCTTCCCACTTGAGAAGCCCCCAAACAAAGATATCATGATACTAGGGGATGCTGTCCACACATTCGTCCAGTGGCCCAAAAGGGACATCGCGCTGACCCTTTCGTGCTGCGATCTCCGCACGACCATGCCTGTCAAGTAGAACCATCTATGACTCTACCTCAAGCTTCGCTTCAGAAGGCCATCTCATCAGCTCCCGTGGAGACGATACCGAAGATGTATCGCAAGCAAAACGCTAAGGCCCAACCAAAGAAGATTAAGGCGCCTCTAAGGCCCTGCAAGTACAAGCTTGGAGTGTCATTGGTCCCCGAGTCATAATTACCCAACTTTGGACTTATTTGTAGGACTTTGTATGCCTACTACATGCAGAGGTCCAACAGAAAGCCAAACCAGCAAATTGGATTTACTACATGCAGAGGTCAACATTTACATCGTTTCTTTAACTTTGAAGATTGAAGCAGACCAATCAAGAAAAAAGGAGGATTCTTGATCGACTATGTAAAGATTCCAGTCCTCTGCTTGCTCATCCTGTGGATATAAAAAGAATTAAATCCAATTCTATTTAACATAAAGAAAATGCTTGCAACCATATTATAAAAGTGTAATTATGTTTTAACTGTGTTGACAGTGTCCAATGAAGCACCCTACGAAGATGAAAAGATTTGTTGATCATCAATTTCCTAGCAAGGACATATATGTTGAGTTCTGTATGTTTAGAACTTTTTAAATGTTGTGATGAACTTGTTTACAGGACGTGAACCTACTTTTAATAATTGTTAAGATGGTTGTTTGTGTCCTAGGGACACAATATGTGTGTAATATTTCTTGACTCTTTATTTACAATTATGGAAATCGTTTTTTTTTAACTGGACAGGAGGGCTACCTTTTATTACTTCACAGGGAGAGTGGAAACGTAATACAAGTAATGTTTGAGACGGGGTGGGGGTGAGATTGCCAGGGACTGGCCTAAGGGAAAACGCTTAAGGTGTTACAGAAATGATTGGAAGCTCCTCTAGCCTCTTTGTCCTTGCTAGGACCTAGACTCTGGCCTCCTCCTTTATGGCAGCGGTCAAGAGCAAAGGTGTGATTGTCGTGGAACAGAAAATGCGGGTGTTCTGTTTCTTCCAAATTTGCCAAGAGACTAGCAACATTAGCAATGCCGTAGCTTTTCGCGGTGCTCCAGGCATGAGAACAGCACTCCTACTAGTCACGGACCGAGTGAAATGTCCACCAGGTAGCCAGATTGGTGGAAGTCTGTTTTACCTTATATACATGCTGAACATGTTGAATGGAATTGCAAACAAGAACAATGCAGACTATATGGCATAGCGTCAGGTTAAGCGTTATACGAAAAAGCTAGCTCCGTATATAGTCCCATGAAGTTCCAAACAGTTGCTTTCGTCTCTAAAGATGTTATCCCAACATCATGCCAATAATTGAAGTATCAAATGGCAGAAATACCACAATTAATGAGAAACCTTGTGCCCATTTGTGGGGTACAATTATTTGCCCATATCGAGTCCGTGTCGTAGTCGAGTTCGAGTCGCTTCATAGTCGTAACTGAGTTCGAGTAGTAGTCGTAGCCGTAACTGAGTCGGAGTCTTAGAGCGGGGTATAAAGGCAGAGCTATGTAACCAAGAGAGCAAGACGAGAAAAGGAGAGAAGATGCAAGAGAGAGAGGAACACTTTAGACTATAGTGTCTAAACACTAAGGAACACTTTATTTTTACTATATATATATATATATATATATTTCAGAAGTGGTATGTACATTTTTTCGATATACTCCTTTTTATGCGCGTATATAAAGGTATTTACAAAATACGCTAAAAATTTTGAACTCCTTTACAAGTTTTTCATGTGGTTCACATTAGAGTATCTTATAATTAGTATACGAGTGTATCTAAAGTGATAAAGGAGTATTTCAAGTTTATTTAGGTGGTATATTAGAGGTGGGTGTAATTACACCGGGTGTAAAGGTATTTTTCATATATATATATATATATATATATATATATATATATATATATATATATATATATATATATATATATATATATATATATATATACCCAAATAAATTTGAATACTCCTTTATCACTTTAGATACATCATATACTAATTATAAGATACTCTAATGTGAACGCATGAAAATACAAGAGAGTCCATAGTTTTAGCATATTTTATAAATACCTTTATATCGCATATAAAAGGAGTATGTAAAAAAATATACATACTACCTCTGAAAAATTGTTCATACCATCTAGATGATATATATATATATATATATATATATGTGAAGCCTCTTTTCTACTCCCGGGTGTAATTACACCATATATCGTATCTCACAATGTAGAGAGTATCTCGCGTAACGGAGAGTATGTACGTGTAGTATACGAGTATTTAAGACCATCTAGGTGGTATCAACAATTTTTCAGAGGTGGTATGTATATTTTTTAGACATACTCCTTTTTATGTGTGTATATAAAGATATTTACAAAATATGGTAAAAACTATGGTCTCTCTTGTAATTTTTTCTTGTGGTTCACACTGTAGTATCTTATAATTAGTATACGAATATACCTAAAGTGATAAATGAGTATTTTAAATTTATTTAGATGGTATATTAGAGATGGGAGTAATTACATCTGGATGTAAAAGGTATTTCTCTCTATATATATATATATATCGCTCGGGAATTAAGACCGGAGGACAGTGATAGATTACCAACCGAACCCCTTTTTGTGACATCTGGCTGGGATGTCCGCGGGCATCGGACCTGCTAACCCACGTGAGCTTAATTTGGACCCTTCTATCCCTGGCTACTCTA
Organism: Bonia amplexicaulis; assembly: GCA_036346245.1. Lineage (NCBI taxonomy): Eukaryota > Viridiplantae > Streptophyta > Magnoliopsida > Poales > Poaceae > Bonia > Bonia amplexicaulis. The sequence continues at coordinate 22,550,008 of CM070741.1, read as the reverse complement.
CGATGCAAAAGGAACAAATGTGATACATATGTCAGTTCAAACTACAATCCAATAAAAATTGTGAATCGTGTACCTACTAGTTTTTCTAGTCATTTTTTGGGTGGCAAGAAGAGTTGGATTCAAAAGTCTAAAAAAAGAGTTGTATTCAAAGCTTACGCAGAGAGGGAGGTTATAATTGAATCCCAAAAGTATAATAATTAATTAGTTAGTTACACTAGATCTCCAAAAACACGAGTCTTTGTCCATCAACTTTAATGTTCTTCTTTTTTGTCTTGCCACTCTAATACATCCATCAATTGAAAGTAACATAAGAAGCGATATGTCCTGCCGTGACAGGGAGAGGCTTTCCGGGTGAGATGTGGCATGCTCTTTCCTCTGTCCCAAAATATAAATATATTTTAATTTTTTACCGTCTCTAAAGTAATATTATAGGTGTGATTATCATACTTATACTAGAAAGAAATAATGATAAAATATATATTATGATAATATTTTGCAAGATAAATCTAATAATATTATTTTTCATGTAATTACTCTATATACTTTAACATATACTAGTGATTAATGTTTAAAACCTAGACCAAACAGATTTCAAACGGACTTATATTGTGTGCCGAGGGAGTATTTGGATCACCAAGTCCTAGTAATGGTGAAAGAAGAAAGATGACCAAAGCCGAACTCACCCTTAGCGCCAGGAGTTAGAGGTCACAAAAACTTTAAAGAATCTATTATGCAGGGCCTTCGAAACCAGGTTCAAGCGTGCCATTCTATGACTTAGCTATACTATATGTAGTAGCTACTTCATCTAAAAACTTTAGGGTGCGGCTAAAGCACTACTGGGTGCGTGACTATCTGCCTTGCTTCCTCACCTCCATCTCGCTCTCTCTGTTGCCGCGCACCGACGCGGTCTTCTTCCTCTACACCAACCGCCACAAGCGCTCCCTCCCCATCTCCTTCATCTCCTATGCTCCTCCACCGCTACCACCGCTTTGCTTCTTCACAAGCTCCGTGCACCTCTGTCCCCTCCCTTGCCCCTACCTCCACCACTAGCGGCTGGTGGCACCCATGCCAACTCGTCACGCTACCCTTCTTTCACACTGCCACCGCGTTGACCCCACCCAACCTAAAATTCCTCACACCACAATGCCGTGCCGCCCGCCACCACCGCCCACCGCTCTCCTCCGATCCCGCGGCTGGTGGCGCCACCACTGCCGCCTTGCCACACCACTGTTGGGCTGCCGCCTCCCTCCTCCCTCTACAATCGGAGGGCACCGGTGAACCCTTCCCTAACTCTGGTAAACCCTAACCCTAACTCCAACTCCTCACCATCGTCGCCGAAAGCTTCAGTCGCCACCGTGGCCAGAGAAGGGAGGGAGAAGATCCAGACTCAGCCGCTAGAGGTGGACAGATGAACGGGAGGAAGTAGGTGGCAGGCATCTTCGTGCGGGAGGAGGAAGAAGAAGCAGGTGAGTTCCGTGACCAAACTGATGGCTCCACGCCAGCATCAGGTGACGAAGAAGCGATGCGCGCTAGTGCTATAGAGTGCATAGTAGCGCAATAAATTTTTCGAAAACTTTATATTAGCTTATGTAGACAATCCGCTAGGTATTAACTTGTACTAAAATTAATTCAGTTATTATTACAGGTGTTCACCAAAATGGTGGTTCTCACATGAAACATCTTTTCTTACGGTTAAGCTTAAGTTGCCAATCATAAGTAGTTGTGGGATTACCGTGTTCCATTTAGGCCCTTATTATTTTGACGGCTGTGTAGTCACTACTACAGAAAAGGTCATCACAGACGGTTCAAAAACGTCATCACGAGCGGTTTTGTGAACCGTCTGGTTTATGGGTCGATAATGATACGAGGTCATCACGGCGGTTTCGAACCGTCGTGGTGCAAATATCACAGACGGTTATTAACTAAAAACCGTCTGTGATATTCCCTTCTACTCCTAAACCTATTTCTGTTTATTGGCTTGCCTCAGGAAATGCTAGTCATGCCCTTTGAAACAAGCAAATCAACATGTACATATATACATCCAATTCACATCTCAATTCATTTCACAAACATAAAATATCCATTTTTATTAAGATTAGAGCCTACCATTACAATATCTCAAAACAACAAACAGGTTACACAACAAGAACAAAGAAAAAGCAAAGATCATCTATGCCTTCTAGCCTCGATGCACGCATGAGTGGATGTCTTTGACGCCCACCATCGTTGGTGTTGATTGAGCGTCTGCACGGTTGGCATCTGCGGTGTCTTGCCTCCCCGTAGACTTGTACGTCGTCTGCAAGGAGGAGGACAACAAAGAGGAGAAGAACAACAAGGAGGAGAACAGCAGGGAGGAGGATAACAAAGAGGAGAACAGCAAGGCTGGGTTTTGGTTATATTTATAGGGAGAAACGAAAAGGTGGGAGAGGCGGGAGTGCAAAAATTTTTGGCGCGGGGACGGAGAGGCAGAGCTATGATCCGTGGGGTAAGGATTGGTGGATTTCTATTGGCTAGGATTGGGTTGAGAAGGATCGGCGGGCTGACAGATATCACAGACGGTTCTATATATAGAACCGCTTTGTGATGAATGAATATCACGACGGTTCTATATATAGAACCGTCGTGAATAAAGCACAAAATTTTATATACCGATGCAATATAAACAATTAGTCTAAAAGATAAAATAGCAAAGTTTTATATAGCTTATATATACTTATTTGAAAGGTTTTGATGAGATCTACAACTTTTAAGTTGAAGCAAAATCTAAATTCAAAAGGAAGACCAAGAAAAGGGCAAAACAGAAACAAAAACTTGCGATGCAAGTTTAGGTCCAAAGATGGCCGATTTTGGGGTCTTGGAGGCGACCGCTTAAGCCGTCGTTTTTGGATCGGGCTCGTCGTTAGCTTTCCAACGAGTACACGAACGTCAAAAACGGACACCGTATGCAAAAGTTATGCCCGTTTTCTTGAATGTGTCTCAAAACTAAATCATACTTGGACTCAAGCGGAAAATATAAAATTTTAAGGAATTGTAAGGCGGAAACATATCGCGAGCGGTTTTATTATAAAACCGTCGTGATATTCTAATATCGCGACGGTTTTACAATAAAACCGTGCGTGATATTCCAGATATTACGACGGTTTTATAATAAAAGCGCTCGTGATATTCGATTTCACGACGGTTTTACAATAAAACCGTCAGGATAATCTGAATATCACGAGCGTTTTATTATAAACCGTCTCGTATATTCGATATCACGAGCGGTTGGCGTTAGAACCGCCCGTGATACTCCTTTCCCGCTAAAACACCACGAGGCGGCCTTCAAATTAAAACCGTCTGTGATAGTGTACATTATAGACGGTTTCACAAAACCGTCTGTGATTTGACGTCTAGTATTAGGCTTTTTGTAGTAGTGAGTTGACCATGCAATTGAGGTACCTAGCTCCTTGGAGTTATTTTTCGACTTCAATCTCAGTAAAATGTGCCTCCAATCCAAGACCCTAACTCCTTTGTCTCACATTATGCGAGGAGGGGACCTGTACAAGAAGACGACGACGCAAATAGGAGGCCCAATATGTAGCACGTACATGTACCCTGTGTATCTTTGCTGATAATATAGGTTGGAAGTATTGTGTGCAACGCCTGTTGATCGATCTGAAGATTACCATGTGGGCGTCATATGTGTGTCCAAATGCCACTAGCAAACATCCTCTGCCACTGTCCGTTACCATCCACATCAACCATTATTAGGTTGTCGATCTGAGCTTTGTATCTCCCCGACCCATTGCTAGCTCATACTATATATATTTGCCATTGTCACATGGAAATGGAGACTAGCTACTAATGTGTAAACATCCCATACTTTGTATATGTTACTATTTGTGATAAATGCATGGAGAAGTAGGAGAAGAAAACGAGCAAATATAGCAAAAAAGATATAATGTGACATTTATCTCTAAATTTTTTTTTACTAAATAATGTATCCATGTCTGACAAGATCAAATTAAACCTCCTGCACAGTGACAAGATCAAATTAAACCTCCTGCACAGTGACCAGCAACAAATGAGTAGATAACTGTCATGATAAGAAACATGAACTTCACTATTATTTGAACTCCGATTTCATGTAAATTCTCTACATCAATTGTTGAATTTACTGAGCGATAGTTGCACCCCCAACAAGCTTGTAAACTTTTGCAAATATTAGATTTGTTGCAAATATTAGATTTGTACAAGGGTTGATATATGTTGTGAGCGGGCATGTATTTGTGGGTTAGAGGTGGTAGGGTTGAGGAGGACGGTGGCTGGCTAGGTATATAGTATTGAAGCTTTCCACTGAAATAGAAAGGTGGATTTTGAATCAAATTTAAGAACTTTCAACTGAATCTGATCTCAAATTTAAGAAAAAAATCGTCATGTTACATTTTCTTGATCTTTCTTGCTGAAGAGGCGAGGGCATAATGACGGGTGGGTTCTTTTGGGCTAAAGCTTTTGTCTTAAATTTTTGAATTCTGACTGTTCGCGTGAGAGAGAGTATGGAGAGAGATACTCGTGTGCGATTTTAATCGATACAGATGAAGTCAGGACATTGTCTACTACAATAACTTGTAGATCCCACTTTAAAAAACCCACCGTTTGAAAGTTATTTACTGTAGCAGAAAGTGAAAAGCCAAAGTCAAAGCCGGGTTGAACCTAGCTGGCATTGGAGCTGGTGGAGGTTGGAATCAGGAGTGGTGTGCTTGGTGGCGGAGGAGGCAACACATGGGGATGATGAGGGTCGGAAGTGCAGAGGTGGAAGCCTAGGAGAGAGCGGCAAAGGGTGGATTCGGTTGAGCTTTAGCTTTAGCTTATTACTTTATGTTATAGTAACTAGCTTTTAAACGGTAAACTTTCAAACTAACTTGTAAGCATATGCATATGCATGCCACCACTCCCCAGTGAATTTCTAGCACGATAGAACGACGGAAAAACACAATAATTACCATGCTGAGACAAAGAAATTTGTAAAGCGTGCCCGTTATGCATGCACGTTATTTTGAAACGGATGGATCATGGATGGATGCATCCGGCCGGGGACCTTTGTGTACATTGTACGTATACTACACAGCTGCAAGAATACGATGGACAAATAGCAACAATGACATTAAGGCATGTTCGTACGTGTGCCCTACTACTGCCAGAGTACACAGTATACATCCTTTGGACGACGCGCCCATGCATGCATGTTCTGTGTAGGGCATAATTTGGGATTATCACAGACGGTTCTTAATACGGACCGTCTGTGATACTTTTTTTTACCGACGCCACCAACACAGGCGGTGTTCAAATTAAAACCGTCTATATTACTATCTGTCGCAGACGGTTTTATAAAACTGTCTGTGATTTGTCGTCTAGTATTAGTCTTTCTGTAGTAGTGTGTGTACAACATTGTGATCCCCCGCCAAACAAGTGTTAGCCCCATGTATATTTCCCGTCACGACGTCGCGTCACTAATGCGTCCAATTAAGTGCATGCCCCTACTAGACAGTACTGGACACACATGGACATCCTCTACCGTTGTTACTATCCCCATCCAACAACCTTGATTAGCTTGTCGATTAATGCGTCCTTGTGCCCTTGTCACTCTCGCGGTCATGTGCCATGCATTGTTCTGACCCTGGGAGGCTAGCCCAGCTGAGACCACTACTGATCCAGCTAGCTAGCCAATTAACTGGCCTCGTGCATGCTGATCTGATGTGATGTTTATTACTACTTCTTTGGCTTCCAAACAAGTGCCATTTTAGATATAAAAGTTCCGACCATTAGTTTTCACATTAATATGTAGAAAAATTGCAAGAGTATATTGTCGAGGTATTTTTTTAATGCTATGCAAGTATTTCTATGGACAAATAAATTTACTACTATTATTATCATAACCAGTGTAAATAGTTCAACTGGTAAGACATTGTCCTGCTGATGACCTGATTTCAGAACCCATCACTCACATTTTAAGGGACTCTTGGGTTGTAGAATTTTTGGAGGAATTTTGAAGGAATCCAACCCTTTGAAACAGGACTCCTATGGAATGGCTTATCCATAGGAATTTTGAAGTAATTCTAACATGAGGTTAGACATCATAAAAAAATTCCTTTGTATTCTGTATGTACCCTCTCTTATCAAATTCCTGCAAAATTCATATGAAAGCATCCAAACACTGATTTTTAACCATTGCTTTGTTTTGTGTTCCTGACTTCCTGTAGGATTGCACCAGCATTCCTATACAATTCATGTGTTTTCTTATTCCTACGTTTCCATTTCCTGTATTCCAAAGAGACCCTATTTTCTCGGTTTGTAGGATTTGATCCAATGCCTTCCTTGGTTTTCAGGTAATTACTTTTGCCTAGTATATATACTTAAAAGAAGTTTTCCTATTCCTTAGTTTGTTAATGGCATACACGGGCCATGCATATATATTGCTTTCTCATCGATTGCACAGCTGGTGGTGGCACACCATGCACACTAAGTCCGGCATCGATCGAACCATGATTGAATACAAACTTGACAATTCCTTCTTTCAATTATTGCCGTGGAAAAGGTGATAGATGATTACCTGCAGCTTGACCAAGCACATAGCTAGAGACACAGCCAAGAAATATAGACGACAGATATATAGATCGACCAAATGCATGCATAGTTACACGCAGCTAGCTTTTCCGCGTGCTACAATGTCCAAAAGGGATCCCTTTTGCTTGCTTGTCACAAGTGGCGCATGCACAAATGTCTGTTCTTTGTGTGCATGCATGGTAGTGCGTGCTACAATGTTTTCCAGTGTGCAAATGTTGAACCCAATTCATTCAGTACTGGAAGGTGCCAATAACAGTAGAACATGCACTAGAACAATTCTCTTTACTTCTTTTCTTTTCCCAGGCCATCAAGAGTGAACGAACCGGTCTGTCGTATTTGTGGTACTATCACAAGGTGTTAGAGTTATAATCTTGTTTTTCCTATCGTGGTCATAGACATGGTCCTGTATGAGTGGCCAGAGTCGTGTATGAGTTTGGTCGTGGTCATATACGAGTCTAGGTCGTGGTCGTGTACGAGTTTGGGTCGTGGTCGTATAAGAGTCCACTTCACAGTCGTAGCCGAATTCGAGTAGTAGTCGTAGTTGTAACCGAGTCGGAGTCTTTAGAGCAGCGTATAAAAGGCAGAGCCATGTAACCGAGAGAGCACGGCGAAAAAGAGATGCGAGAAGGGTGAGAGAGGCCAAGAGCAATCGGTGTGATTGAAAGAAAGAAATAAAGAGAACAGAAGAGCGGTTTGGCTCTAGAAGTCTATCGAATTCATTGTGTTCACAGAAATAAAGTTGTGGCGTAAGTCGATACGAGCACAGTGAGAAGACGTGGTCGTAAGTCATTATGACCACAGCGAGAAGACGTGGTCATAAGTCATTATGACCAACAGCGAGAAGACGTGGTCGTAAGTCGTTATGACCACAGCAAGAAGACATAGTCATAAGTCATTACGACCACAGCGGGGAGACGTGGTCGTAAGTCGTTACGACCACAGCAGTCGACAGAATCACTGCATAGTCGTAAGGAGCTACGACTACGGAGATCGACCGTGGTCGAAGGAAGTGCAGCGCGAGATGGTAAACGTGGTTGTAACTTCAACTGAAGTTTACGACTACGAGATCGAAGCAGCGAGGCATGATCGAAGAGATGACAGTGTGGTCGTAACGACTGTCTGCGTGGTCGGAGAACCAACAGAGCGGTCGTAGCAACTTAGGAGGTGGTCGTGGCCTCTTCAACGTGGTCGTACTGCTGCAGGAGGCGGTCATAGCGACTTAAACGTGGTCACAAAGATCCTAGAGCAGTCGTAAAGGCTGTAACACAAGGTATCTTAGAACATTCTCAATCATCCTTTTTTAGCCCTAAAAGAAAAGGGTCCTAGGGGAACCGCACGCCATCATTTCTTCAACTTTACTGAAGAGTGCTTTGTTTAGGAGTAGTTTCCAAAGTTTTCTTTTGAAAGAATTAGCTTCCCCCATTTAATTGGTGCAATGTCGTTCTGAATCTCCCAGACCGCATATATTTGTACTAGTGTTTCATTGAAGCCAGTTGATCATGCCATGAATTTTTATTAACTCAGCTATTGGACCAAGCCTTTAAATGTACAGCCTATTTAAGCGTACCGCTCAATATATGAATAAGTCGATCAATTAATGATATTTGTCCCTGAAGTTAATGTAAAGAAGCTAAACATATGTAAAAAATATTCACATGTGAAATTTTAGACGAGTTATGAATATTATTTCTACCAATTGTGGGAGGCTGAGATAGTACAGATCAATATATGAATGTAAGGCCGGCACCACTCCAGCCAGCCCATAAAGCCAATTTGCCGTAGTGGTAACTGTGGTATGCATCATGATGGTTTGTTTGAACACTTTTCACTTAGATGGTCCACACGAGAGCAGGACCAATAGCATATAACTGCATTATCAGTCTTCCAGACAGGGTGTCCAGTATCTTGCTTTTCAAATCTACGCAAAAACATATCCCTACTAGCTCTGTGCTGGCCGGCCGGTTGATGCATGCAGTCCGGCTGGTAGGCCCTCTCAGCTGGCTAGCTGCTAGCAACCTTTCTGCCCCCAAAGGAAGGCGAAGGCATTCTAACGGATGGTATGACGCAATCATACGGGTGAATGGTTGTCCTTATTTTTAAAATCTTTACGTAGTTAATGAAGGACCTAACCGCTCGAACGAACATTTAATACTCAGCTTTGCTCGTAATTATACGCGTCGCCCAAAGAGCAATCACCAGAAATCACTAATCAGATTGACTGAAGATGTTCTTTATTACTGAATTTCTATGGATTTACAAAGTGCCCTCGTAAATACCCCTAAAAACCCTAGCACATAACGCTACCTCAAAAACCGTGACTAAAACTATTAGCTTCTACCTGTTTTGATATGCTAAAGCCCTAAACCGTGCTCAACTCAAACACGAACACAAAATCATATTTCTTCACAAAGAATGCTTTCCCAACACAAGTTCTTCACAACTTAAGTGTCATCAGCACACACACTCGAAACACAACTTTAACCATCTACCAGCATCACACAGGTCATCCACGACCATGAATCCCATCGCTATCCAGAAAACAGCCTCAGATAACTCATTACGACCGCTAGATCAACGAGTACTCGAAAACAACAAGTACTCGGGAATTACCATCGCTCCGCTCAAAACACTCAGAAAAAACAAGCATCACTATCGACCACATATGCATCGAGTACTGAGTACCGATCGCTGTGACTACCGATCACATACCACAAGTCTCCAACAACCAATCGCAACACTTATGACCTCGAAAACCACAACTATCGAGTATGAAGTCCTTCCGACAACCGAGTACCAAGCACTACCCACGATTACCATTCACAAAGTACCGACCTCGTCCACCAATCACCAACAGCCATGCACCAGCCAGTCATACCACTGGCTTAACACGAGTACTCAAAGTACTCGAAGATCACAAGGATGAAGCACTCGTATCGACCAAGAAGTCTACGAGTACTGATCGTGAAGCCAACGGCAACCGGTCGCAAAGCCTTCAACTACCGATCGTGTGGTCTACGACAACCGGTCGGAAAACCGAAGACAATGACAGCAAACCGCGAAGTCTATGACTATGACAACAATCCTCGAAGTCTACGACCATCGATCACAAAGTCTACGACTATCGAGTATCGACTAGTTATTGTAGCAACGACCATAGAAAACATTGTAGCTACGACCATGAAAAACATGTAGCTATAACCATGAAAAGCACTGTAGCTGTGACCATGAAAAGTATTGTAGCTACAATTACCTTCAAAGGTCGTTCTATCATGGTCAAAGTCAAAAGTGGTCGAAGCCAGACATGGTCAAAGTCAGACGTGAACGAAGACTAGCGTAGCCGAAATGCCATGGTCGAAATCTAAAGTGATCGACTTAGCATGGTCGTAAAGCTGTTCGGACCTCCGATGGTACTCAAACATTGTTCGATCCTCCTAGACTTCTCAAACACCATCCAATCCTAGATGATGAAAAAATGATCGCTCTATCTTTCAGACTGGTCCAAACAGTCGCAACCAGCTGATCCACTCGATCATAAATCAATGGTCAAAAAACAAGTAACTCTTTGGACTACTCCGATCGTGCGAGTTGGTGGTCAGACTGGTCCAGACGTTCCGACGCTAATCAGACCGTCAAGACGACTTAGATGAAGATCGGATGGTCTGAATGTCTTCGCTGATCGGACTGGTTCAAACATTCTGACGCTGGTCAGACCGTCAAAATGACTTAGATGAAGATCAGACGATCTAATTGTCTTCGCTGATCGGACTGGTTCTATCAGCTTCTTCACAACTCAAAACCACTCGGAGCCAAAACATTTGACTGCGATCGACCGAAACTTTCACAAACGCAAATTCCAAAGCAATCAAAATGTCAATTATTCATCATCACTTTTAATCACAACCACACATGGTCTAACAATCTCCTTCTTGATGAATACATTGACAACACTGCAAACGTGTCTGAGAGAATTTACGAAAAGAAAGTTTGAAAGCAAACCACAGCAACAACAAACTACTCGAAAACTCCCAGAAACCCCAAAGAACAATTTTTCTAAAATTTCTCCCCATTTCTTAAGAAATAAGCAATTGAAAATTTAAGCAGTAAGTAATTGAAAATTCTCCCTCTTTCTTCTAATTTCTCCCCCTTTGGCAATGTAATCATCAAGAAATTTAGAAAGAGATAATTCTAAGAAGGAGCCATGAGAGTAAAAATGAAGAAGCTTTGTAGATTATACAAATAATTTTGAATTGATTTAATAATTTGACGACACTACTACAAAAGAGGCTATACTAGACGGGTACATCACAGACGGTTCATACGGAACCGTCTGTGCTTAAACTATCACAGACGGTTTATACTAGCAATCGTCTGTGGTAATTTCACAGACGGTTATTAATACGAACCATCTGTGATAATCAATACATCACAGACGGTTCATGTTAATAACCATCTTTGAAATTTCACAGACAATTATTAACACGAACCATCTGTGATAACTGAGACATCACAGACGGATCGTGTTAATAACCGTCTGTGAAAGTTCACAGACGGTTCTTATCACAAATCGTCTATGATAAGTAAGACATCACAGACGATTCATGTTAAGAACCGTCTGTGAAAGTTTAGTAGTCAATTGCTTCTTACTGATCAGGGGTTAGTACTCAATTGTTTTTAATAACTTATATGCATGCTTTTGTAATTGAAAGAGATGATAAATAAGTTTTTGTTTAGATCTAGGTAGCTAGGCTTACAAACATCTTAGTGATTGCCCAGAAAAGGGAAATGTGTTGCCCTGAAAAGTGATTCCTAGATCTTAGTCTTCAGGGCTTCATATGCTTCTTCTTTGACTTTTGGAGTTGGAGGATCAGCCGCTGAGTTCTCGAATGCCATGAAGATTGTCCTTGCTCTCTGCACTTCTTCCTCCAGACTGGTCAAATCATTAGCATGGTCCATAATCTCATAGAGGATGCATGATAAGCTTCCTCAGAATCGGCCGCTTCTGCTTGATCGGCAATGCTATCCATGTGTCTCTCCACTGCTGCAAGAGCTTATTCCGCTTTGTGCACATTGCAGAGAAGAACGAGACTGAGAGCGGTTTCCCTTTGATGAGCGGCAACGAGACACCTCCGTCAACGGTGGATAATGAGGTCCAACTAACGGATTATGGAAGCGAGTCACGGAAGCAGGAGATCATCAATAGTGCGTGAGTGGAGAAGCTGTTCCAAACGTAAATTGTTGGCCGCCTGTGTAAGGTTGCGGTCGAACAACTCATAATGTATAGATGAAAGGAAGGGGATCAAAAGAATATTAGATACATCGCCCTTGACCTGTCACATCGGTTCTGGTGGCTCCACCTTCAGCTCCGGTTCTGAAGCCTGTTGCATCGGCTCCCGCCAAGACGGCACCAAAAACGTATCATAAGCGAGGCTCTAAGACTCAAGTGAAGAAAATTAAGATGCGTCCCGGGCCATGGAAGTTCATTCTAGAAGTGTCGTTGGTCCCCGAGTCACAATTACCCCGGCTTGGTTTGGTTTGCAATACATTGCATACCTGGTACATGCAGAGATCCAACATGAAGCCAATCCGGCAGAGTGCATTCACTGTGAAATATATGAAGGCGAATTTCCTTCACGACTCGGGCTACTTCCTCGTGACATTCGAAGACTTATTCTTACTATTCAATCTCGATAAACTCGACGCCTCACTTCTACGATGCTGGACACTATAAGTGTACTGTACATTGAATTTCTACATTCATGTTATACCGATAAATGTCATTACTCTTTCCTTATGTATAGATACATAATCCAACAAGTCTGGCGATCGCGACAACCGGTGGGTTTCCTCAACCCACACTTGGTCTCTGAGCAATCTATCAACGAAAATGCATCCTTCGTGCAAGATTACATAACGAGGGGATTGATTGCTCACAGCGACAAGGAGTACATCATAGTACCCTTCAAGCAATGGTAAGTGCTTCACTAGTTGCCACACAAGTTTCATTTGTACTTTATATGCAGCATGAACTTAGGATTAATCACTATGGTGACTCACATGACTAGGTCTCACTAGATTTTTGATTGTGATTGTACCAAAGTGGAGCAAGATAATATACCTTAATTCACTAATTAGGAGCAACCACAACTTTAGTCGTGTGCAAGAAGCAATTAACAGGTAAACTCATTTCCTCCATACGCAACTCTATTGTAATCTTTTCTTCATTTGCAATGGTCGAGGCTAACTTTTTTGAATCATGTAGGTCGTTTACCGCTTATGTTGCCCTAGGAGTGAGACACAACAAATCTAGTGACACCCTGCGACACAACACACGATTTTCGGTACCCGTTACAACACAACAGTCCTATAGCATACTTTATTATAATGCCTCTAGAATTGAAAATAGCTATGTATGTAATTATATTTTTGCAGTGCCACCGGCAGCAACAGGGCAACGTATGTGGATTCTATGTTTGCCGCCATATAAAGGAAATCATGGACACCAAGATGAATGATCCAGAGGTTTGTGAACCTTCCAATAATTATTATTTTCTGACACACACATGCTAATTAATGACTTAACATTGCTCGTAGCGACAGTGGATGGACTTCAACGAAAGTGCATATGATCTCGACAAACTCGTCGAAATTCGTGGACACCTCTCCGAATTATTGCTATTAGAGGTCATACAGAAGACTGGAGAGTTCTACCCCGGCAATGGTGATAATTAGATGTTGAAACATTGGATTCAATTGTACAAATCACTCAATTATGCTTAATCAAATAATTCATTCAATTTAATTCATTTTTCAGATCTGTGTAACGATTTTCATTATATATATATAACAGGGGCACCATGGTGCCCAGGCTCCATGATTAAGACTTTCCATCTATGTTTGAGACTTTCCATTCATAATTAAGACTTTTCATCCTGATATTATATATCATTGCACTTGCACGTATCTAAAAGCAATCTAAAGGCAGGGAGGGTTGGTGCCCGGGCACCTGGTGTCCTATTTCAGCGTCCTATATATATATATATGTGTGTGTGTGTGTGATCTGCTGGCCGTATGTGCTTCATTCACCTGTGCTATATACATGATGTAGCTTGTTTTCAGAGGGCATGGCTAGCATATCATGAGGCTAGCTGAAAAACGCCAAATAAAATGGTTGTTGCGATAGCTATCACAGACGGTTCGGTGTTGAAAACCATCTGTGATATTTATATCCTAGACGGTTTCAAACACTGAGCCGTCTGTGATATGAAATATATCACAGACGGTCTTCGTTATTAACTGTCTGTGATATTCTGTATATCACACAGTTTGGAACACTGAACCGTCTATGATATGAATAATATCACAGACGATTAGTAACAAAAATTGTATGTGATAGTCGAGTATCACAAACGGTCTTTGTTATTAACCGTCTATGATATTGCGAATATCACAGACGCTTCGAAAAACTGAACCGTCTGTGTTATACACAATATCACAGACGGTTTTTTATAAAAAAACGTTTGTGATAATCGAATATCACAGACAGTTTTTAATAAAAAGCATCTGTGATAGTCGACTATGACGGACGGTTTTGCTTATCACAGACGGCTTCCATGCCATCTGTGATAACCACCTATTATCACTGACACATAAATACTGACGGTTCAGGAACTGTCTGTAATGACGGTTCTGAAACGTCTGAGATAGGACTGTTTGTAGCAGTGCAAAGCCATCTAATTGAGCAGAGCTACCTAGATCATATAAAGTCATATATCATATAGTAATATCAAAACAAGTTTTTCAACACGATTAAGTGATTTATATATGTGACAGGCATCCTAACAATGGCTAAACCAATTATAAAGAGTACAATGAGATATCACAATAAAAAGTCAAAGGCTAAAAAGTGAAGCAAAATTTAAGTCTAGATGAGCTAACAGCCTCATATAGCAACATATTGCTCCACACTAGAAGTTTAGGCGTGTGGCATGCTTGTAGCATACTTCTTTTCATGATAACATGCTCATCTTTGTAGAACATTTTTTTATGGTGGCATGGTTGAAGTATACTTCTTTTCATTCGTGCACTTTTTGTGCTTTTCCTTTTGTTTAACCATGGCATACTTGAAGCATACATCTTTTCATTTTTTGTACTTTTTGTCATTTTTATATGGCATGCCAACTGAGTTATCATAAAAAGATTGCAATATGAAACTTATGAGCCACATAGCCAGAATTTAAAATAAGTCTCACAATCATGCTAATCCTTTTAGATGAATATCACGAAGTACTATCTATAATCAATCTAGTTAAAGTGTTCTAACATGTCATACTTTTAGTTTAATTGTAGCAAATTAGTTATAACTAGTTATAATCAAAGCTACACATCATGTTAGTAAATATGATAAAGAAAGCTCTTTTACTCAATTGACTTCAAAGATTTAGTCTTGATGAATTATTTGACAAGTATAATAAACTAAGCTTCTAACACCACTTCAGACAACAAGCTCCCTCTCAGAATAATCTCATAGGATGTATTACACCCAACTCACTCCGCAAACGAGCAAAATAAGAAGAATGAAGCGGCTTGGTGAAAATAGCAGCAACCTGAGAATTAGAATCAATAAAGTGCAAGACAATATCTCCCTTTTCCACATAGTCTCTAAGGAAGTGATAGCGAATATCAATGTGTTTGGTTCTTGAATGTTGCACTAGATTTTTAGCAATACTAATAGCACTAGTGTTATCATAAAAAAGTAGAACGCTATTCAATTCTAAGACAAAATCCATAAGCGTAGCGATCATCAAAAGCAATTGAGAGCAACAAGCAGCAACAGCTACAAATTCAGCCTCAGCAGTGGAAAAGTGCAACAGACATCTATTCCCTAGAATCCCATGAAACAAGAGATGTACCTCAAATGTGACAGGTGACAGAAGTACTCTTTCTATCAATTCTACAACCCCTAAAATCCTCATACGAATAAAGCTCTAAGGGTAAGACAAGAAGAAGAAGGTACCGTAAGCCAAATTCTAAAGTTGAGTGAAGATACCTAAAAATTCGCTTTACCGCTTGACGATGTGAAGCACGTGTGGAAGCTTGAAAGTGAGCACACAGATACATAGCAAAGTGTATGTCTAGTCTTGAAGCGGTGAGATACAAGAGAGAGCCAATTATTCTTCTATATTCCTTTTCATCAATAGGCTCACCATCTTCGTTCGGATCCATCACAGTCGTAGATCCCATGGGTGTGAAAATTGGTTTGACTGATCCCATGTCAAAGCGACGAAGTAGATCCTTGGTGTACTTAGTTTGATGCACAAAAGTACCCAACTTTGATTGTTTGATCCGAAAGCTTAGGAAGAATGTGAGCTCTTCCATCATGCTCGTCTTGAATTCCCTGCTCATAGTATCTGAAAGCTTAGAAACAAAAGCACGAGAGGAACCACCAAGGATGATATCATCCACATAAATCTGAACGAGTAAAAGATCATTGTCATGCTTGAGAGTAAACAAAGTTTTAGCAAGTATGATTTAAGCCTATCATACCATGCTCTGGTGCTTGTTTTAGGATATATAAACTTTTGGACAATTTATAGGCATGATCAGAAAACTTAGGATTCTCAAATCTAAGTGGTTGTCTAACGTAAACTTTCTCCTCAATATAGCCATTGAGAAAATCACTTTGTACATCCATTTGATAAAGTCTAAAACCCTTTGATGCAGCAAATGCTAACAAAATTCTAATGTCTTTTATTCGAGCAATAGGAGCAAATGTTTCACCAAAATCAAGACCTTCTACTTAAGAGAATCCTTGAGCCACAAGTCTAGTCTTATTTCGAACAATTTTTTTATTCTTAAAAACTCATTTAGTTCCAATAACATTGTGACCATGAGGGGTGAGACTAAACTCCAGACTTTGTTACGCTCAAAATTTCTAACTCCTCAAGTATAGTATTAATCCAAGACTCATCAGATAAAGTGTGACTTACATCATGGGGTTCAAAAGAGGAGACAAAAGCAGAATGAGCGTATGAAGCATTGGAGTTTATACCTGCTACGAAGAATTCTTTCATTTACCTCTTCAATCATTTGTTCAGTGCGATGACATCGTTGGATGTGCAAAGAAGCTTGCAGAGTAGTTGTAGATGTGTTCGTTGAAGTAGTCATAGCAGCCATCGTACTAGATGTAGGTGTAGCCGCAGTAGCTGAAGTCGTAGGGGTGGTCGTAGCGGCTATTGTCTAAGGTGTAGTCGTAGGAGTGGTCATAGCGACCGTTGTCGTAGGTGCAGTCCTAGCACCTATAGTCGTAGGAGTGGTCGCAGAGGTTGTCATAGGTATCATAGTGTAACTCGAGAACTCCCTGTTATCATTGTTAGAGTCATAGATGATGTCATCGAGTGCGTTAGGGGCCTGTATAACTACATTGTTAGGTCTAGTACCAGGACCAGCCTCATCAAAAATGACCTCACAGGTCTCAATGATTTTATTAGTTTCTAAGTTGAGTACCTGATAACCTCGAGTGTGAACTACATACCTAAGAAAGATGTCATATGAGGATCTAGATTCAAATTTGTCAAGATTGCCATGTTTAAGGATGAAGCATTGACATCCAAACACCTTAAAGTGAGAAATATTGGGAGAATGGCTAAAACGAAGCTCATAGAAAGTCTTATGCAATTTAGCTCACAAAAAAACTCTATTCGAAATATAGCAAGCAGTCAAAACGGCTTTAGTCTAATACTTCCAAGGAGTAGCATGTTCATTATTGTTCTAGCCATCTCGACCAAGGTTCTATTCTTGCGTTCGACCACACCATTTTGTTGCGGCACTCAAGCTGACAAAAATTGATGGTCTAAACCTTTTTCGGCATAAAAGGAAGCAAATGATGTGTTCTTGAATTCAGTTCTATTATCACTTCTAATTTCTCTAAGTGCTCCTAGAGGTTTGTTAGCAAGTCTAACAGCTAGCTCTCGAAACTGACCGAAAGCTTCATCCTTAGAGGCCATAAAATACACCCAAGAGTATCTAGAGTAATCATCAACAATAACAAGAACATATTATTTACCTCCAACAGACTAAACCCTAGAAGTACCTATAGTGTCCATGTGCAATAATTATCCTAGGGAATCAATCATTACTTGTGTGAGTGGGGGATGAGATAATGCGACCATCTTACTATGTTGACAAGGTGATCAAACTAGATCCAATGACTTTTCAATCTTAAGACTAGAATTCCTCTAACCAGATTCATATCACTGAGCCGAGCTAGATGATCAAAGACAACATGAACTAATCTACAGTGCCAAAAGAACAAATTCTTAGAATCTGAAGAAAAAAGACACCTAAGATCAGAAGATGCTGAATATGAAAAATCACACTTAAACAAGCGACCAACTCGACTTATTTTGCATACAAGATCACCAGATGAATCCAAGATACAGCGTGAATGCTTTTTAAAGTTCACCTCAAGATTATTGTCTACCAACTTTGAAACTGAAAGCAAGTTATAGCTCAACTTACTAACGAGAGTGACATCCTTTAAGATGAACTTGTCGTTGACATGCACGGTACCTTTAGCAAGAACTCATCCTTAAGAATTATCTCCAAAAGTGATTATATCATCATCGGGGCACTCGTGAGGGAGGAGAACCATCATGAGTCTCTGATCATGTGTCGAGAGAAACTAGAGTCAATAAATCATATGTTCTCCTTCCTCTTGCAACGAGCCTACACAGCACAAACAATCATCAGTATCTTAGTACTGAGGTTAGACAATAGAGATTTAGGTATCTAGTACTGAGATAATCAATGAATAGGAGCAATAGTATGCACTGGTAAAGATTTAAGTGAAGCATTAGTATTTGACATATTTTGACCAGTTGACCATTGAAAAGCATGTTCGACCATGGGGCGGTCTGATCATCTTAGTAGAGTTAGCCTGACAAATGATTGGTTGAATCGCATAGACGACCCTGGTCAAAAACGATCTAACCGACTACGTGAAAAGGGTCTGGCCATCGACTGATCTACTCGAGCAAAAAACGCTGGCCGTAACTCTTTTGTGAAGCTAGTCTGACCGCAAGAAGCAACTTGTCGAAAGTCTCATTCGACCACTCTGGTCTAACCATGAGAACCAACTAGTCGAGCACATGGTCCAGCCACACGAATTCGACCACAAGAAGCAGCTGGTCAAAAACACTTTTTTACCCTGTCTTTCTTCTCTTTCTTTGCTTTTCTTAAGAAGAATTAAACCAAATGACCATCTTTTATGCAATGAGTGCATTGATACTTGACTTCATGAGTGGTCGTATCAGCCAACTTAAAAGCACTCAGTTTAGTAGAGAAATCTTTTGTAAAACCAGCAGATCTAAAAACAACTCATTTTGGTTCAGACTCTACTTCAAATTTTCCTAGTTCGAGTACCTTGGCTACTTTATGAGGATTATTGCTAGTATGCTGAATAAAATTAAATCTTAGATCATGATTTTTCACACTAGTTTTTGACTTGTCTAGAATCATATTTAAATTCTTCTTACCATAAGAAAACATCTCTAAAGTATTCTTAAGATACTCGTTTTCTTTAGACAGAGTGGAACAAGATGAGCAATTTATAGATTCATTCGCAATCTCCTTAGAAGCACTAGACTGAACCACTTTCTCCTTTTTAACAAAATCATTAAGTTGTTTAATCAATGTTTCTATCTCAGTGTTAAGCTTCAGACAGTTAGAGCAAGAAAGAGTCTCATGATAAAACATTTGCTGGATTGACTCCTGAGATGAATTAACCCTAGCCTGACACAAATCACACTTAGAGCAAGCTTTAGATTGAGCAGAAGAATTAAAGTTGAGCTTTTCAATTTTGTCTTTTGCAAGTTTTAGTTTTTCATCACAAGAGTCGTGTGCCAATTTTAATTCGTCAAGTTTAGGACTATGCAAAACTTGACAAGACTAACAATATTCATTATCATGAAGAGATGCCCTAAGTCTATGAATTTCAGAGTTTAAGTTCTCAACAACAAGATTATGGTTTTTTAATTTTCTTTTTATATTTTTTGAGCTCCTCTGTCAATCTAAGTACAACACGAGATAAATCAATGTAAGAAGGTTTTGCCTCATCGGGATTACCGTAGAGGTCATCATTGTCGAAATCCTCACTATTTGCCACAAAGCACGTCATTGTGAAATCTGCTTCCTTTGCCTTCTTGCCATTGTCTTCATCACATGTAGATTCGACATTGCTCAAATCAATCTCCTTAAGTGCTGAGAGTACCTTATTGACCGCCTTACAATAGTTGTGCTTCTTGCGTGAGGCAGTCTTGAACCGAAGTCGACGAGTTGGTGCCTTGTAATCATCGATTTCCTTGCTCTTCAGTTTGGGGCAATTAAACTTAATGTGGTTGAGCTCACCACATTCATAGCATCTGACAAGTCCTCCTCTCTGCCTTACTCTGATGTTGTTGATTGCCTTAGTCACCTGGTTAGAGAGAAGTACAAGCTACTCTTCAGGAATCTCCTCCAGTTGTTTATCTGAAATCGTGCACAAAGTAGACAAAGAGGCACTCAAAGAACTAGATGAACTATCAGCTTGGTTAGTCACTAAGCCCAAATAATTAGTCTTATTTATCCTAGCCAAAACATCAATCTCATGTGTTTTTATCTTTGTCAGAATCAATATATGTGACACCAACAGATTGCAAATTACTATTAACCTTATTGAAGTGATCAAAAAGAGCATCTACTGATTCTCTGGGTTTCATCTCAAATTTATAATACTCCGTTTTGAATTGATTCTGACGCACACCCTTAACAGACTTGGATTCTTCATGGTAATCGGCTAGAGTAGTACAAATTTTATTTGCAGACTTAAGATGAGCAATTCTGATAAACTCGTTTCTACTTAAACCATGCAATAAAATATTTCTAGCCTTAGCATTCGCTTCTGCATCGGCAATACTTTCAATGGTAACGACAGAAGGCACTTCATACAAATTTTGAACTTTTTACCAAATACATTACCTTGCGCTTGTAGAAACACCTCCATGTGTGTTTTCCAATATAGATAGTCTAATCCATCAAAAAACGGTGGCTTACCTGAGAACCGATCCCGATCTGACACCATTGCAACTTGGCTCTGATACCACTTGTAGGACCATATGACGTAATCAGAGGGGGTTGAATGATTGCCCCCATTTCTTGAAATCTTTACGTAGTCAATGAATAACCCGACCGCTTGAACGAACACTTGATACAGAGCTTTGTTCGTAGTCGTACGCATTGCCCAAATAGTAATCACCAGAAATCACTAACCAGATTGATTTAAGATGTTTTTTATTGCTGAATTTTCGTGGATTTACAAAGTGCCCTCACAAGCACCCCTAAAATCCCTAGCACAAAAAACCTCCTCCAAAAACCGCAACTAAAACCCTTAGCCTCTACCTGTTTTATATGTTAAATTCCTAAACTATATTCGACTCAAACACGAAAACAGAATCTTATCTCTACATCAAATCAAGAGACTCGAAACCCTTCCTAACACGGGTTTTATCCAAACACTCAACCTTCTCAGTTATGGATTACATCCATAACTCCTAACTCATCACGTGATGAAGCCTCTAGGACACACCTCCCGTAGCCTCGTCAACTTCCGTGTCGAGGCCTCTAGGACCACATTGCCCGTAGCTTCTTCACGCATCACCACATTTGATCTCTACGTGTTCCAGCGTTAGCCCGATCATCTCGCATGACATCCTCAACCGTCTAGACCACATATCTCCACATCCTAGCACTAGCCCTCCTCATCACTGACAGTGATCATCTCCACGCTCATCTGCACATGCAAATACTAAAGAAAGTTTTATCGGCATAAGTTCTTCACAACTTGACTGTCATCAACACACACACTCGAAACACAACTTTAACCATTTACTAGCATCACACAGGTCGTCCACGACCACGAATCCCATCGCTATCCAGAAAACAGCCTCAGGTAACTCCTTACGACCACTAGCTTAAGGAGTACTCGAAAATGACAAGTACTTGAGAATTACCATCACTCCACTCAAAACACTCAAGAAAAACAAGCATCGCAACTGACCACATATGTATTGAGTACCGAGTACCGATTGCTACGACTACCGATCATATACCACAAGTCTCCGACAACACATCACAACACTTACAACCACGAAAACCACGACTATCAAGTATGAAATCCTTCCGACAACCGAGTACCAAGCACTACCCACGACTACCGTTCGCCGAGCACCAACCTCGTCCACCAATCATCGACAGCAATGCACTAGCCAGTCATACCACTAGTCAAACACGAGTACTTGAAGTACTCGCAGATCACAAGGATGAAGCACTCGTATCAACCAAGAAGTCTACGAGTACCAATCATAAAAACAATGGCAACCGATCATAAAGCTTTCGACTACCGATCGTGTGATCTATGACAACCGACCGAAAAACCAAAGACAATGACAGCAGACCACGAAGTCTACGACTATGATAACAATCCTTGAAGTCTACGACCATCGATCACAAAGTCTCTACTATCGAGTATCGAGTAGCTACTGTAGCTACGACCATGGAAAGCACTATGGCTACGACCATGGAAAGCACTAAGCTACGACCATGAAAAGCACTATAGCTACGACTGTGAAAAAGTACTATAGCTACAATTACCTTTAGTGGTCGTTCTATCGTGGTCAAAGTTGAAAGTGGTCAAAATCAGACGTAGTCGAAGTCGGACGTGATCGAAGACTAGCGTAGTTGAAATGTCGTGTCGAAGTCTATAGCGATCGATATCATGGTGGTAAAGCCATTCGGACCTCCGATGGTACTCGAACACGGTTCAATTCTCCTAGACCACTCGAACACCATCTGATCCTAGATGATGAAAAATGATCAATCTATCTTTTAGGCTGGTAAATCAACGGTCGAAAAACAAGTAACTTTTCGGATTACTCCGATCACGTGGCTAGTGTTCAAACATTTTGACGCTGATCGAATCACCAAAACGACTTAGATGAAGATCAGATGGTCTGAATGTCTTCGCTGATCGAACTGGTCTGAACGTTCCGACGCTGATCGGACCGTCAAAATTACTTAGATGAAGATCGGATGGTCTGAATGTCTTCGCTGATCGGATTGGTTCGATTAGCTTCTTCTTCGCAACTCAAAACCAGTTGACTACGATCGACCGAAACCTTCGCAAATGCATATGGTCTAACACATTCTTAATCTCATCATAGCAACGGATCAAGGAACAAGATATATATACTTTTCTTGTTGCTAAAACTAACAGCACCATGGTCCAACAAAGCATTGATCATGGGTGCAGCTAGTCAGCATGGACATTAGATGAGGCAACATGCATTGTTCTCTCTCGAGTGAACCTAATTGTACGTGTTTGTCTTTACAAAAATGTTGGTAAACTTATGCCAGTAAATTAATTGCCTATATCACTACTATAAAAATATCCTAAGTTTGAGTCCCCATACTTACACATTTCGCCGGTAAAAAAATTTCCTCCTGGGCCTCAGGTTTGTACTTACACGAGGGATTTGAGAGCAAACCTCAGGGAAAGATGTATTGATTTGAAAATTTTATCAGAGGGCAATGATAGGACTGGTAACTCAAATTTTTTTGACAAAAATTTTGAATTGAAATTTGAAATTTTGTTTTATTTATTTATTATTATTATTTTGAATTTTTAGATGAGTTTTAGGTGAATCCTAAATTTTTTGACTGGTTTAAAATTTTACTCACACCCACCGATAAAGCTGATAACTAAAATTTCAGCCATAGATTTTTCCCTGGCAAAACTGGAGAGGAGACGTCAGCAGCGTTTTTTTTGTAACACATTCCGTACTGTATAAAGTATGTGTTACAACTCTACGTTATGTACTGTAGTATTTAGAAATGTGTTACATATAAATAAAATGTGATAAATGCATGTGTTACAAAAGACATGTCCTGTAGTAGTACTAGCTTATTAATTCTCATGGGGCATAATCAAGAATTACTAGCCAGCACAGCAGGGTAAGTCCTTTTGTTGCAAGCAATGCATGGCCATGCAGCAGGCGGCCAGGCATGCATGACCAGTGAACTGTGCGTACGTGGGGCAAAAAAACATGCGTGCTGGCGATCGACTGACACTCCTCCATATGGGTTGCAGTCCCTGGTGCGCGCAGCTGTGGTCATTACCTGCTAGCTTTTGGTTTGTTAGCTAACACATTTTCCAAGCCTCTGCGCGCATGCCTAGGATCCTCTAGCTAGCTACTCCCTCGATCCGTCTCAGTCCCTCCTTCCTACAATATAACGAAAACAGTACTGCCTTTACTATCTGTTTCAATCTAACGCGCAACTAGCTCTATCTAGCCGGCGTCTTAGAAATGTTGGTACAAACCATAACTCGCGTAATGCTATTTTAGTTTTTATTTCTTGCTAATATAGGTCATAAAGAACAATAATGCAGTTTTTTTACATACACACACACACACACACACACATATATATATATATATATATATATATATATATATATATATATATATATATATATATTCGGGGATGTGTTTACTGTCGGCTGGTGCAAACTGTAAATTAATCGTATGTGCTCTCCGTGTAAACATGTGAACTCCAACATGGCTAGCTGCTGATAGGCTCGAGGCGGTTAATTTTGTCAGGTTGATCTTAGGAAGCTAGGAACGATTGCTCCCATGATCAAATCCAACAACACGATTCATTCACATGTCTCCGGGTGGAGTTCAAATAGATGTTAATTTACATCAAGAGAGGAGTTTTGCATATGATGATCCCTTAATAATTCTCTCAATCATTGATTAGATGACCATCAGTACTAGCTAGCTTTCCCAAATGAGAAGGTCACAGAGATGAGATGTCAAAGGACAAAAACATGCGAGGGAACAGAGAGAGAACCCTACTTACCGCAGCCGCGCGCGTGCTGGCAGGCGTGCACGCCATGCACTTCCCAAGTGTCCCTACGTCCGATCGATAAGCTCCAAGTCCGAGGTAACTAACGAAGGAATAGAAGTGTGAGAAGGTAGCTGGTAGAAACGAACAGCGCGAGAAGAGCTCAAAAGTTAATTGGTCGCTTCCCAGATCGAAAAGAAGAGAGAGAGAGATGACAAGAACGTGCTAGCTAGATGCACATGTAAAATATATATATATAGATCGATCCAAGAAGCACGCCAAGAAGCACGCGTGCATCGAGGGCCATGCACGCATGTCAATCCGTCTGCTGATCGGTCTCCTCTCGCCACGCATGCTATGTTACATGCAAGCAGCTCACGGGTCACGGATTTAAATTTTGCATTGCTTTTGCAGCAGATAGTCTGTCCTTACCACACACCAGGTTTTGTAAATATGTTCACATAAGACTAGGTTCGATCCGTCACTTGCCGTTATCGCTCACGAAACTGCACTGTAGGTCCTGCTTGTCAGTCAAACAATCTCTACTACAGAAATACTATTAGTAAACGTCAAATCACCGATAATTTAACAAAACCGTCTGTAACGTACACTATCACAGACGGTTTTAATTTGAATACCGTCTGTGTTGTTGGTGTCGGAAAAAATGAGTATCACACACGATTCTTACCGATGAACCGTCTGTGATACTTGTTTTTTCCGACACCAACAACACAAACGGTATTCAAATTAAAATCGTCTGTGATAGTGTACGTCATAGACGGTTTGTATGATACTGGAATATCATAGACGGTTTTTAATAAAAAATCGTCTGTGATAATCTGTAATTATCACATACGGTTTTTTAAAAAAACAGTCTGTGATAAGCTGGTTATCATAGATTAAAAATCGTCTATGATAATCAGCTTATCAAAGACGATTTTTTTAAAAAAAATCGTCTGTGATAATCAGCTTATCACAGACGCTTTTTTAAAAAAAACGTCTGTGATAATCCGGCTATATATTTATTGTGCCACTCAGAACAGCATCTGTCTTCATTTCGATTCAGATATAGCCGGTGCTGCACCTGGAGGAGGCAAGGCTTTCAGGCCAGTTAATTTGGTGGGAGGAAGCAAGAGAGCTTTGAAGATTCATACGTTCATGTTTGCCCTAGATATGGTTAGTAATGAAATTTATTTTTCTTTGCATTACAATTCAGATATAAGTTTTGGTGAGTGTTATTGAAGATGGTTTGCATCTACTTGACCATAAATGATCAGTTCCCGTCATGTGGGAGGCCAGATTTGTCAAAATTGTTGGTTATAAGTGGTTCGTCGATGGCTGGGGAAATAGCTGTTGTGTTTATAATATAAATTAAGCTAGCAAAGCCTCAATACATGTTGTATATATGTAGTAATAATTAATTAATTTAATTTTTAATACTAAGTTGTTATATATGCATAACGTAGGACTGAAGCTGGATGTATGCCGCGAACCGTGTGAGTGAAGAGTATATTAATGGCGTGTCTGCTTTTACAAGAGCTGTTGAGGAGGATATGTTGAATAAGGGGGTGGAATATATGTACTGTCTATGCACTGATTGCGAGAACTTAAAGATGTTTAAGAATTGAGAGCAGATTGAAGCGCACTTGATTCGGAGGGGTTTCAAAAAAAGTTATATGTGTTGGACCAGTCATGGCGAAATCAATGATATGCCGCCGGATGACATCGCCGGTAAAGTGAATGATATGCCGTCGGATGATATCGATTGTTGTTCGGATTCAGATAGGTTGCACGATGACAATCTAGATCAGATGCTTCGCGATGTAGAAAAGAACTATGATGAGAGAATATGTCAAATTCTGGGGCTTGATGGAGGACTCGGATAAACCTTTGTTCACATGCTGCAGGTCAAAATACATGAAGTTGTCGGCCGTGCTTGAATTGTTGAAATTGAAGGCAAGCAACGGTTGGTCCGACAAGAGTTTCACGGCGCTGGTAGGTCTTTTAGCGGACATGCTTCCGGAGGGAAATGAGTTGCCTAAAACCACGTATAAAGCCAAGAAGGTTTTTTGTCCATTAGGAATAGAAGTAGAAAGAATACATATATGTCCGAACGACTGTATCCACTACTGTAAAGAGTATGCAAACATGCATGTATATCCGGTGTGCAACGCATCCCGATACAAACGTAACAATCAATCAGATCACGGCGAGGGAACAGAGATGAAGAAAGGACCTTCTGCTAAGGTGGCATGGTATTTTTCTATAATTTCCCATTTGAAACGGTTTTTTGCAAATCCAAAGAAGGCAAAACTGCTGTGTTGGCACTCGGAGGAGCGCAAGAAGGATGGAATGCTAAGACACCTTGCTGATTCCGCCCAGTGGAGAAACATCGATAGGAGTTTTGCAGACTTCGGTGCAGAACCAAGGAATATAAGGTTTAGACTGAGTACAGATGGAATGAATCCTTTTAGTAGCATGAGCAGCCGACATAGCACTTGGCCCGTGACTCTCTACATCTATAACTTTCCTCCTTGGTTGTGTATAAAGCAAAAATATATTTTGCTATCGATACTTATCCAAGGGTCAAAGCAACCTAGGAATGATATTGATGTGTACCTAGCACCGTTGGTGGAAGATCTAAAAGTACTGTGGAACAAAGGGGTACAGGTATGAGATGCATACAAACGAGAGAACTTCTCTTTGCGCTCCTTATTGTTCTGCACCATAAATGATTACCCTACCCTTGATAACCTATCGGGCCAGACTACAAAAGGTGCCAAAGTTTATACTCACTGTTTAGATGGTACCGAGAGTGTGTAGCTGAAACACTCACGCAAAACCGTGTACATGCGTCACCGCTAGTTCCTTTGGAAGGCTCACACATACCGCAAGATGAAGAAACAATTTGATAGAGAGAAGGAGGACGGTTCAGCTCTAAGGCATTTCAGCGGAAAAGAGCTTTATAATATGGTTAAGGATTTAGATGTTGTCCTCGGAAAGGGACGTAAATTGAGGGCTCATGAGAAGAATATCTGAAGAAGAGACGGTTTAAAAGCCGTCTGTGATAACCTCATATCATTACTGACCCATAAATTCATACGGCTCACAAAACCGTCTATGATGACGTTTCTGAACCGTCTGTAATACGATTTTCTGTAGTAGTGAATATATATCAACCATATGTTAGTGATATACCTTAAAGACAATCATAAAGGTTATTATATTATTTCCATGTTTATAATCTTTTGAATAATATGTTATTTTGTCCATTGAATAAATACCTTTCGCATTGATCAACAAGTATGTGATTTATATGAGACAATTATGATTTATGGATCAGTACATGTATTTATTGATGATCATATTTCACGGATAATATATAGAGATATCAGATCAATAATATAGATATATGTTAGAAAATATGATGTTGGATTGACCCATCTTGAGATATTATTGAGATTTGTTATGTTTTATGTGCTATTAATTGGTCTCAAGCAATGATGGTGTATAATCCTTATACCTGAGATTAACATAGTTTCCTATATATATAATAGTGCACTTAGCAGTTGCCAAATGCTACTCCGTAACTTGGTAATTATAAATGTAGCTTTCGGGTATGCTATGAAACATGCGGAGAAATGTGATTGGTATGAGATTTGCCCCTCATACATAACAGGAGAGATATCTCTGGGTTCCTTGATGTGGTTAGATAAAGGAAGTGCATGGCCATGCCACGAATGGCCGAGGAGTAGATTACATGAAGTTATCCATCACTACATCAGAAAAAAATCGAACAGTCCATGGATGACACATTTCTCATCTTGAGTTCGATCAGATATCATGAGGCAAAAGGAGAATACGCAAACAGATTGTTTAGTCCGACCAGATACGAATTGGTCATGAGCTGGTCAAACATATCACAAACTGAT
This sequence comes from Bonia amplexicaulis, assembly GCA_036346245.1. Classification (NCBI taxonomy): domain Eukaryota; kingdom Viridiplantae; phylum Streptophyta; class Magnoliopsida; order Poales; family Poaceae; genus Bonia; species Bonia amplexicaulis. The sequence continues at coordinate 22,521,536 of CM070741.1, read as the reverse complement.
ATGCGAACTGATCGTATCGGGATATGGACTGGTCGTAACCAGATATGAATTGGTCATAAGTAGTTATGAACTAATTATGAGTGTCTAAGATTTGGTTGCAGATCATATTGCATAAGGTTTATCCAGTTTGATCTTTGTATATATATTTAAGGGCCGATATGTCCTGCTAGGTACCCTACCAATAAGTGATTAGAAAGGTGTTTTCGGGATACAACCAAGTATTCATGAATCTATAGAGTCACACACTTAATGGATTAGAACAATAATGGTCTAAATGATAGACTCTGAGTGGAATCTCTACTCATGTTGCATAATGATCCAGATGAAGGCTTCATATAAAGGGATGCATTGGGCTATGGGTGATAGAGAGACATTGTACCTCCCACCCAAACCCTAGCTACCTCTTTCCAAAGGCCTTGTTGTGCATACTGCTGCTAGCACACCGGCGCACGCTGTTCCATCACTAGACGTGTGGACCTTAGTAAAGTCATTGCTGCATCTATGGAGTTGATCGGGATGATCCGAGGAGAAGAAATTAGCTCGTGGAGATCGATTACTACTAGAAGACGATCGGCTTTTGAGGATTGTTTTTCAAAGACGTTGGATGATCGACTACTTCCACTACACCAATTGAACTAGGCTACTTCAACTCTTCTTCCGCTGCACTCGCGTCTAGTGGTAATAATCCATGATCTCTTACTCGCATGGCTTCCTGGTTTATGTGGTAGAAATTTTAATTTGCTCTAATGTAGCCTACCTGTAACCCAACACCTTGGTGGATCCTATATGTTAGTGAGTGAACATCACTTCTCTCCCTACCTCACTATGCTCTCTCTCTCCCCCCTAACTCTGTTGACATGGAGGATGGCAACGAAGGAGGCGATCAAGTTGGGGCACCAACAATATGATTTCATGTAACGCCCTTGCTTCAAATAGGCTTAGGGCTACTCGCATGCCGAATAAACCACATATTAGCACCAACCCCACTTACACTTTCATTTTCACTTCGCATTAAAAGGGTTAACCCGAGGGTTGGCATGCATTTAGCAATGAGGGATATATGTCGGTGCAAGTTTTGCTCAACTAGCAAGGTGTGATTAAACTCCCAACTCTCTCATGCTCAAGCCCCTACATCGGCATTAATGGGCTCGATTCATCCTTCTCTTAGGCTAGGTCTCACATTTCAACTTTCTGTATCAGCGGTGGTTGGAGCATACATGAGCGGCGTAAGACAACTATGGTGCATTGGATCAGGCTTTCTTACAAATGGCTAGGAGCACCCATGACTGTTGATCTACCCTCTCATACGATTTGCACATGCCCTTGCAATGCCATCAACAAGCCTCGCTTGCTACTCCTACCTCTCCCCCTTTTTGTATCCGGTGATGGCACGAAAGGGAGGTGGTCGAGTCCAGTGCATCGGTAAAGCCAAGCTAGGTGAAGATCGTCAACTATTAGGGGTGCTTAGCGTTGAGGAATATGGTGGCAGAATCCATCGGAATTGATGTAGTCACAAAACTCCTCCAGCAACATCGACGCTGCCATAAATGGCTTCGACGCCAGTGATATCTTGGCAGCGATGATCGAAGTAAACATGAGCAACTGAAGGAAAGCAAAGCAACAAGGTAGACACTGACCAAGATGAGCAGCATTGGTTGCCTCCATGCTTCTTAGTCCAACCCCGACACCAATTTGTTGCTCCATCACCTCCATGGCTACCCTCCTCCTCTAGTCACCGTCAGCTTCTAAGAGACCATGTGAGAAGGTCCAGGATGTTGTGTGATGAACCATTGTTAAGTTTGTAAAGTTAGAATTTAAATTTTATAGAGTTTTGCATTTCTTTAGAGGGGAACCGGTAGACTAGCCAGGGTGTGCAGTCAGACTGTTGGGGGCTACTGGTTAGATCGGCTAGGGGGTGCGGTTAGACCACTAGGAGGTTGTCGGTTAGACCGACCCTGAGGTTTATTTCTTTGTTTTTGGGAATTAGGATTTGGGTTGAATTGAATTTAGTTTGGTCAGTGCATTTATGTTATGTAAAACATGTTTTGACTAATGTGGATCAAGTTGTGAAGAACTTGTGTCCGAAAATGATTTCTTGATCTTTAGATGTACAAGAAAGTTTGGAGTCAATCATGTTCAACAGCAAGGATCAGGGCTATGCTCATGAAGGAACCAAGGCCTACAATGATGAAGGATGCTGGGTGAGATAGTTGAGCTCAAGCATGACATAAAGAAGGCGAAAAATATTGAGGGGAAGATTCGAGCGATGGGTTGCACCAAGTGGCCTAGTCGGTACAAATGAGATGTGGCCCAGTGGAATCAAAACATGAGAGACATGTCGATGTGTGGTAAGCCATTGGTGCACCTGCACGTTACAAGCATGACGATTCCTTTCATGGAAGATGAAGATCGTGTCAAGGAAGGGTATTTTGGTAATGAATCCAAATACCAAAAACCATGTGAATCAAAACAATGGTGCTTGGGAGAGCGGTTTATGTAAAGGATATGCTGAGAAATTCACGTGGATCAAAGGCTAAAGACTTAGCGGATTCGGATTTATGTGCTTTAAAAATCATGCATGAGTTAAGTGTGTGAGTAAAACTCGTGTTGTATGAGGTTAACAGGTTTTCCCCAAATGTCCTAGTGGATAGTATCCATTAGAGTTAGATGTGGGCTAGCTGCCTCGTCCATTTAACGGATTGGGGATGGAAGCTTGCAAGCCAACCCTCTAGCTATTCAACCATCCCAACCATGTGTTCTAGAGTTAGGATTAGAGAAAGGTGAGTACTGTGGTGTGTTCTCTTGTCCTCCAGGTGGAGTGGTTGAAAAACCTTCATCCTCAAGTAGTAGTAGATCAACTTTTTCATCACTCATGGTGTCTTCTTGATTTGGTTGATTTGCTGTTGTTATTGTTGGTTTTAATCTTTTCTCTCCCCTTCTTAATCTTGCTATGTGTCAATGACTTGTCAGTGATAGAGATGACTTATAGAGATCAACTCCTATCCATCTAGGTACCAATTCTTGCAAGATTTTGAACTTACCTTGTTTTGCTTGGATTTAGCTTAACTTGAGATATCTTTATTTCAAAGTCTTTGCTTCAAATCTTTAGGAGAAAAATCTTGCTATGACATGTGGAAACTCATCTAGGGCCATCTTGTTTATCCTCTACTCACGAGCAAGTCATATCCAATTTGAGCGCAATCTTGCTTGTCTTTGAAAAAGGTTGAAATTTTGATCAAGATTTATATGATCTTTAGATGGAATAGGTTCTTAAGATCCTATGTAAGGTGTGTTCAAAGTTTTATCTATTTTGATTGAGGACTTTGGGAGTTGCACGAATCTTGGACTTGGCTCGGGCTGATTTTCTTTTCTAGAAGTAGGGGAGTGGTCAGACCGCCCTTAGGCCCGAACCAAGCGGCTACCGGTCAGACCACCGAGGTAAAGCCGATCAGACCACTGGCTTCTTGCCAATCAGACCGTACTCTCTGTTGATTTTTTGAGAATGTTGCTTTGTTCTTGATTTCTAATTCTGATCTTTATAGGTCTGTAGCTACTGGAGTCAAAAATTTGGGAATACTTGAAAAAATTTTCTGAGACACCATTCACCACTCCTGTATTATCATATCGGTTCTACAGTTTCCTTGGCGCACCGTCCATTACTTGCCTTCTTAGCCACCTCTATTGGTTAGGATGGAGAGAGGCCAAACACAGGTGAGACTGTGGGAGGGAGATGAGAGAAATTAATTGAGAGGAGCATTGCACTAACTTGTGGGACCTATCATGGACAAGATTGATATTCTCGCTAACATGTAGGACCCCTCTGACTTTTATGGAGAATAATATGATATGGGTTTTTTTTCCCAACAAACTTTTTTTAAACGTGGTGTTATGTAAAACTATTCACAAACCTAATGTTTTCCGAAAATCTGGACAACTTACCTAAGGCAAAATGCAATTTACTCTTTTTATTTTACATTTGAATATTTTTTCAATCTTGGTGCCCCTATTTTGTCGATACTCATATAAATTAACGAAGTCCTTTATGTTGATTTAGGTAACCATGGTCCCTATCTCTTACCATTTTCAAAAGGAAAGGTAGATCGAGATCATGTTACTCAATTACAATTAGGGTAGGGTGATGTTGAAAGTGAGTATTCAATTTCATAGTGACATGTGGTGATGTTGAAAGGAAACATATGATTGAGATGGAGAATTGTTGTGAAGAACATTAGGTGTGTTCAGTTGAGCTATTGGTTTTGTCAACATCTCCTGGCCTCGCCGCGCGTTCGCGCACAAAGAGAGAGAGAGCTCCCGGTCCTTTCTTTTTATAGGTTTTGGTGCTATTTCTTTTCAACGATGTATTGATGTTTGCTTGTATGCTTTGATAAATTAAACTGCACAAATCTTTAAGCGTTACTGCTAGTGTGTGCATGGTTGCAAATCAAACCATTATGCTTTAAAACTTGTGCATTTTACTCTCTTCGGCTGAGCAGCGAAGCACCTCGCAATTCTCGGTGTTTAATTCTACGTATGAACGTTTGTGAACTAATTTTTTTGTGAACATCGTTATTTACTGACACTACTTAGCTGAAATCTACAAGAGGTGAAATATTAGAGGGCATCTGTGTTAAGTTACAAGTGCTACATCTGAATTTCAAAAAAGAAGAAGAAGAAGAAAGAAAGAAAGAAGTGCTCCATCTGAGTCGTGTAGCTCGGCCCAAACTTTGTTTTGTTCAGGTAGGACAAAAACAAGTCAAGGTGCATGCAACATTTGGAGAGGGACAGCTTGCTGAGATGCACTATGCATGGTTGAATAATAGTCCAAGGATTTGATTGGAAGGGTTTTCATGCATTTGGTTCTTTGCAATCAAAGGAATACAAACAAGAAAAGATGTTGCAACCCACATGTCGGCCAAATTGTCCATATGCGTCTGAAAAGGCCTGTCGAGGTTGCATATGGAGTTCCAAACTTTGGGTCTTAATTGCAAATTCTTTCTTATATTTAGACAGGAACAAAATGGTTGGGAGCAAGATTCCAAGGGGCATGCATGGCATGATGGTTTCTTGATTTGTTCTTTTCTGATATCTAAACTTTGGTTCTTCAGTGCAGAGCCATGATTAGTTGTGGTGGATGCATCATACATGCTTGCGCAATGCACATATTCTTTCTTTTTCTTTCCTTTTCTTTTGAGAGAGAGAGAGAGAGACGACACACTTGCAAAATATGCAGTTGGAGGTCTGTCTCTCTGAAATGGCATGCGAATTGTTATCGTTGTCCAAAACAATAATAGGCCCAGCCCAAATATTTTATCGGCCCATTACTGTATCGCCTATCTAATAAAACCCTAAACCTCGCCTGCACGCGGCTGCGCCTCCGCCATTCCCCGCAATCGCAATCCCAATCCCCGCCTCCTCCGACGAAACCCTAGCCATGGCGTGGCGCGGCACCGCCTCCCGCTCTCTCCTCGCCGCCGTCCGCGGCCGTACCACCTCCTCCGCCTCGCGCCTCAGCGCCGCCCCACCCCCCTCCGCCCCTCGCTGCCGCATGCCCGCCTTCGCATTTTCCTCCTCCCCCGTCGCCGCTGCAAGGTGATAGAAACGAAACGCCCCTCCCGATACCCTAGGCGTTGGATGATGCGATGTGATGGTAACCCGGTGGTTTTGGTCCGTGCAGGCCATTGGCGGCGCTAATGGGGTCGCCGGCGGCGGTGGCGGCGAGGCTGACCAATCACCCTTCGGCGAGCGCACGGGCGTGCTGTGAGCTCTCCCAGGGTACCCCCTTCTGCCGCACTTGTCAGGATCGCTAAGAAGTTAGTGGTCATGAATCATGATATATTCATCCATCATCTTACGATGTTGTATCTGTTTGCATCAAAGATTGCTTCTTTCATTCTAGATGTGTAATTTACGCTTTGTGCTATTCATAATGTGTGTGATGATCTTGTATGGGTGCATTGCGAGGATGACTATCTTGGAAAATCTGAATTTTGCTTGGGTTGTTGGGTTGCGGGGGCTGTTTCGAGAATTTTAGCGAATTGCTGCAGCCATGAATGCATTTTCACATCAGGTCTTTATTTGGAAGTATGTCTAGGTACAATGTGCTTCATATTTGACTATTTCATGGTTATGTGAAAATTTCTTACGAACTGTAGTACACGATAATAATAAATCAGCACTGGGATCACTGGGAGTGGAGAATATTTTCCATTTCAATGGTTGGAAATGCATGGTGTCTTCATGCCAAAATGTAGGGTGATCTACGAAGTGGATTTGCAATGTATAAGTTGGTGCGCAAGCATTGCTGCCCGTTAGGACCAGGTTTATCGGAAGCGAATCTTAGGGTCATGACAAGTTGATAATTGGCAATCTTGTGGCACCATCTCTAAGGCTGTATTTGGTTTGGGGTTAAAATAACTACATTAGCTAACCTTAACTTAGATAGGATAGCTTAACCCAATTTTTGTGTTTGGCAACAAACCTATTTAGTCTAAAATGCTTTTTTGCTAGATTATGTGTGTTAGCTAGAATAACGGTAGAGAAATAGAACTCGAGTGGGTTAATTGTTCTGGGTTAGCTTATTCCACCTTCTTTGTGGGTTAGCTTAATCCTTTGTTAGGGTGGTTAAAAGGCTTTGACTGAGTTAACTTAACTATCCCAAACCACAGGTATTTGGTGGGTTAAACACCTAACCCACGTCATAATCCTTGACCAAATGCAGCCTTCATGTATTCTTGTGCATCCATTTTTCGATCAGACAGCTCTGAGTAGGTGGTGACAAGCACTGTGTCTTAATTGAAGTAATGCATCATCATCATCATCATCATTGTGTTGTTTTTACGAAGACACAGATAACTTCTACTGGTGCTGTTTGTTAACCTTTGGCAGGTTTTGACTATATGGTCTACTAGCGGCATGAGATGAAAAATGATTTCCCTGCCTACAATATTTGTCGTTTCAATGACCAAAGTGAAATTATAACAGAATGTGGGGTTTGTCCTATGATCTATCCTTTATTTGCTCTTTTGATGAAGTTGTATTAGACCTAATAAAAGGACATCGAAATTGGATTTTTATAGGAAAAATGCAAAAGGGGGTTGATGCAGAGGACAAACATAATGACTTAGGATCCCATTCCCTAAGATAATGTAGGTCTCCTCTTTTCCCGGAATGTTATTTTGCTATCAACAAATTAAAGGAATTGTATATTAAGGGGATGACCATGGGTCCATGACTCTTAAGAAATAGTTGTATCACAAGGGTAAAATTCTGGGCCCTACTGGTATGTTGGGTTTATTGCTTGAAGTGGTTGTAAGCAGCAGGCTAGCTTTCCTGGAGAAACCTGTTGTAATTTGTTCCCAAAAAAATTCAGAGATACACATACTTTTTACATACTTATTTGCAATTTGGGCTGTTACCAATTACTATGCATTCCCCAAAAATGCTAATATGTCAAACATAGTTATGTGTTAATTGTAACTGTGAAATTAAATCTATAATTTTAACACACAATACATGTGGCCTGAATGTATTATTTGCTATGTATGCCCCATGTCTAAAGAAGTAAAGATCCTAAGTGCAAACAGTACTACCGCACAGCCAATATCTATATTTGTAATCATGGAAAATTTGTAACCTATTAATACTGGGTAATAGGGTGCTTCTTTCTTGGTTGCTACCAATATCATTTAAATGGTTCACTACCACCAAAATAGTACCCATGATGAATTCATGCATCAGCCCTTGCATTATGATTTCCTTCATCTTTGATTGTGAAACTCTGTACTCATGTACAGTACAAGTGTACGCCAGTTTGTAATGGGTCCCAATTCTTGCACACTGCACTTCTGATCATTTTAGACTGTCTAATGTGCAAGCAACTCCTTTTCTAACAAATTCGCCACACACTAGTTTCAAATGATTCATTCTGCAATAATCAAAGTTTGGTTGATTTGAGGTTTTCTGTGGTTGGGATCTGTTAGGAAATGGAGATGATGCATGACATGAAGCTTGGGAGGCCAATTTAAAGCATAGTGAAGGTGCTGATGTTGAAGCCATGTACTTTTGTTATTTTGTCAGTCTTGACTCTCTAAGAAATCGACTAATCCAAATTCAATAGCTGAAATGAAATAGCACATTGGATAAGTAGACACAGCACTGAAATTGCTAGGTTTTAGCACTAAGTGCTTCATCATGTCTCGTGTAAATAATGCGTGACATTTGGGCTATGAGCAGTTTTCTCTATTGTGGGAAACTGAAAATCGTTCTGAATTTTTTTAAATATTAATATTCTTAATGATCAACAACTATCATATCTTCACTCCGGCTACAAAAGAATCATGTAACCTAGAGAATCTATATACTACCCACTTATTTTCAATATTAGGGGGCTTATTTCAAGTTAAAAGTTACAAGCCTTCCTTACTTGACGATTGACATCAATACCCCATCATGTCCATGGCTCCATGCCAAGGTTTTCCAATTCTGTTGATTTCAAGAATACAGCCTTTTTCTACCATGATGTTCTTTCACTACTGCATAGAGTCCTCTAGATTATCATGCATTAGTAATTTGAGAACCGAACGACCTGTTATATATCGAAGACCTACGACTTAACATATCGTCATAAAATATGCTTACTTCGTAATTTATGTCCTGCTTCCCTGTGCTATGATTTTTATTACTTAAACTGCTCTTCTACTGCTATTATTCTGTACGATTTTCATGTCGAACCTACCTAGCATACACAACTTATTTTGCAGGTACTTAAAGCTTAATAGTCGTCCTTGGCTGCAAGGATTCAATTCTTTTGGGGTGCATCTCTTGGAAGCTCTTCTGGCTTGTGGTCCTTTTTCTGCGTTCTGCAAAGTTATAAGAAACTCCCTAGTGCTAGTTCGTCTGTCTCCTAGACAAACCGACACTACTTGTTTTCTATATAAAATAATTGCCTGTTAATCAGCTACCCATTGGAATTAATGTTTTTATTTTGCAAAGTTTAATATGTACGGATGTGTTTAAAATTTTCTTTCCATGATTTCATTTTTGTTAATCCAAATCGAAAATCCTTTTTGATAATCCTGAATTGTGATTTGTGAGTACTATCGTTAATGACCAAACAGGAAAAATTGCTACTAGGCTGGTGTGCAGATTACTTTGGGTGGTGCTTGGCAAATCGCAACTATTCTGATTTGATTTGTAAACTGGCCTGTTACACAGTTCTGATTTTGTTGACCATGTTCATGATTTTTTTTCCCTTGTTGGCCCTGCGGGGTAGTATTTCTCCTGTCTTCTAGCCCGAGTCTTTTCCCATAAGAAAGTTTCTGCATCTCTCATGCTGTCCCAATAGGCAGAGGTGAACAGTGCAAACATTGCTCAAAATAGCACACAGTGCGTGTAAATGTGGGTTCTTTTAAGCTTGTGGTTTAGCTTTTTATAGGAGCTGACTTTTAAATAGAATATATTTTTAAGGTAGGATCTACAAGTTTAAAGTTTATTGTAGTATATGTTCTGATTTCATCTATATCGGCTACAATCGCACGTATGTAGAAATGCACTCTTTTGTGAACAGTTAAAATTTAAAATTATAAGTTATAAGCTATAGCCAAAAAGAATAAACCGAGATCTCTCCCCGTTTTCTAAAGTATTGTGAAAGAGGACGCATCTTCCTGTTACTTGCAACAGTCATCATCTAAGGACTCTTGAAATAAGATGTGGTTAAGCATAAACTGAACCAAGCATACATACAGTAGAGCTAACACAATGCAATTGATCTTCATCGAGATCAGACACACCAAGACAACCTACATAACTTTCTCGCATCAACGTACGTCCATATTCCAATCTATCAGACTAGAGCTGCAAGCTCTACGGCCACCACCGATCACAAGAGTTGTTGCAGCACCCAGGTACATACAAACACTGCCACCGGGAAGGCAGGAAGAGGAGCACTTCCTGCAACGTTACAGTCTCTTTAACACAGTTTCAGTTCAGCTTGGGTCCAAACACAGGAGAGCATTCAACGCAGCAGGGCGAAGCGGCCGCGCAGCCTCCGCAGGACGTGCACGGCCATCCTCGGCCGCCGCTTGCCGTTGATCAGCTCGTAGAGGCAGACGCCGTGGCTGAGGAAGCTGTTGTCAAGGGCGAAGTCGCACCAGCCGCGGCCGCACAGGCCAGGCTGTTATCTCGGCATAATTTTGCCCCCCGAAAATTGTATTTTGCAGAACTAGCTCCTTTTCAACCTAATTTGCAAATCTAGCTTCTATATCATGCTCCTGCCCCTGGCACCGGGCGTGGTTCAATCAAGGCGACCCCCACGCTTTCTGATCAGCCGAGTCAGCAGTAGTAGAGGAGATAGTGCTGCTGTGCCTTCCGTCACGCGAATAGCCTCCGGAGCAAACCCAACAGCAACGATAGATAGACCAGCAATCCGACCGCCGGCAGCCACCTAGCAAACTTTAATTTGTCCAACCTGTGAGTTAAGGATGCTCACAAACTGGACAAGAGAACCACCGAGGATTTAGTTGCACAATCCCAAGATCAAGGCTGGACATCACGCAGCAAGTAATGAAACCCTAAGATTGGTTTCACCAACTCGAGGCATAGTTTGGTCGCCCACACAAGGCGTTTTTCTGTTTTTTTCTTCCATAAATCAAGAGATAATCGTCCGTGATTACACGGACAAGGGCCTAGTCTTTATATGGCCACACACGCACACATATACCTTCTACTAAGAAACATACTCTATGTTAACTTCTATTCGGACTCGACTAACACACCAAGGCACATCATGTTAACTTTGTTCCAGAAGAAAGCGCATACATCGCAAATAAACTGAGAGAACACATGAGAATTTCTGAATTTCTCTATTCTCTTATTTGCTCCCTCTTTTCTTTACTTCTGCTATTCTTACAAAAATAGGTACAAGCCTCCTCAATATATAGACTAATACTCTCCTACTAGCATACGTATTCGGACTTCAAGTTGGACACAACTTCAACTTGAGTTACACACGGAGACGGACTCTACTACGTCTTGAACTCTAAGTCAAAATTATTTCTAACAATCTCTCCCATAATCTTGACTTGACATACTCTAGTTTTAGTCTCAATGCATTATGAACTACCAGCCACGCCTCCACATAAAGCGTTCTACATGCAAGCTACACGTAGGGACTCAACTCAACTGGTACGGGTCCATCCAGATGCAAAGATTCTGAAACAATGAGGCAATCGGACTCAACTACGACTTACTAAACTCATACTTGACACAAAATGATGACACATCTCCTCAACGTTCCGATTTCTTTCCATCTTACTTGAGTTTGGACGACGACACATCTTCTCAACGTCCCTGACTCAACTCATCATTAGAGTACTATTGATTCATTATCACTGAGCGCTTCAGTAAGAAACACTTTCTTCATTGCTGCAGAAACGTGTTCTGTTGCTTGACCGACGGATGTGCCACACGGATGAGCTGCTAAAACGTGATGACGCGCGGTGCGGATGCCTCGGGAGCGCTGCATGAGAGGAGTGCAAAACGGAATCATCGAGACGAGTTTTTCAGCGACTCGGTTCTCACCTAGGCTCTGATACCACTCGTTAACTTTGTTCCAGAAGAAAACGCACATATCAAAAATAAACTGAGAGAACACAGGAGAATTTCTGAATTTCTCTATTCTCCTATTTGTTCCCCCTTTTCTTTACTTCTGTTCTTCTTACAAAACTGGCTACAAGCGTCCTCGATATATGGGCTAATACTCTCCTACTAGCATATGTATTCGGACTTCAAGTTGGACACAACTTCAACTTGAGTTACACACGGAGACGGACTCTACTACGTCTTGAACTCTAAGTCAAAATTATTTCTAACACACCAAAACATGAAAACGAACTCGTACACAACGACTGTATACACGTACATGCATATGTAGACACATGTGACGTGCCCACATGCATGCAACACAATGGCCGTGCAAGTATGCAACTGCCCACCCACGTGAACAGGAGACAACTAGAAAAACTTAACTCTAGACTCTTACATGTAAATATTCAATTGATTCTAAATTAAGAGATATGTGAAATCCAAATATCTCCTACCAAAAATCTTGACCTACGTACATGCACTATTTCTTCTTGGCTGCAGACTTGCCACGCTCGCGCTCAGCATCCAGTTTGTCCTCCTTGGCCTTCCTCCCTCTCCTCCGTCTTGGCCACTATGGATGTAGTAGTAGTGGTACTTGGCGTCGTATCAGGGTGGAGGTGACCTACCCCATATTACAAGGAAAATCCATTTATGTATGTTTTTTATAGAAATTATGAAATATAGTAAATGAGCTAAAAAAATTGTATTTTTTTGTGTAGCCTAGAGACATAGTGTACTTGTATAATGTTTTCATCATTTTATCCATTCTGAATTCTTCATGAAATTCCTAAAAATAGTATAGTAAATTGAATTTTTGAGAAAAATTCAGAAAGAATAAAATTATAGAAAAATTACACAAATAAGTGCAATGTATCGGAAGGCTTCACAAAATAATTTACAATATTTAGATAGCTTTATCTATATTTAAAACTTCCTACCAAAAATATGCTTGATTGTAGTGTTGTAGTCGTGTTGTAGAAAGACCCAGCGTGCAAGGGGTAGTACTTGTTGGATGCAACACAATGGTCGTGCAAGCATGCAACTGCCCATCGGTTTACACAAATTTGCGTCCGTGAGGTAGCGACATGTAGGACGAATTTGGAGCAGCGTAGCATCACGTCACCGAGTAAAGCCATCTCATCTAGTCTTGTCAGTGCGCAAAGCTGCCTGTTGGATCACATCGCGTGCAAAACTACCTCGTCGGTAGGGTCACCTGCCCCCAGTGTGGGGCGTGGTAGGGACCTACCCCTGTGCCGGGTGCAGCAGGTGACCTACACCTGTGGGAGGTGCGGCACGAGAATGGTTGTAGCGCACGTGTTCGTTCGGCCAATTTCCACGTGATTCGTCTTCGCGCGTTGTTTTTGCTTGTCATTTTCTCCCATGCTCGGCTATTTAAACATGTGGTTGTGCACTCATTCGTCACAACTCTCAGCTCTCACTCGCAAAAGTTTCCCACTCGCTCACTCGTTCCTCTCTAACATCTCTCCCTCTTTGCGAGGTGCCTCCCTTTGTCCGAGCAGGAGAATTAGTACTTAATCGTTTTGTTAGCCTTTTTTTGGCACCATTTACTGAAGTTGTTACTAATGTGATGTATGTTTGAATTTGCAGTCTTCTGTGTCTGAGGTTTAGAGACAGTAACACCGTAACGGTAAGTTCATTTTAGGAACATATGTATAGTTTTTTGTTGTGTTTTGTTAAAGTATAGTGTTATTTTCGGCATAAATGGAGATACTATACGTGTTCCACGGTGGGGAGGTCGTGCATGGTAGTCTACACATACTTGATATGATGAGCTACTAGCGCGCCTTAGTAAACATTCCCAATCTGGCACACGTGGATTTTCTCGAGCTACAGCGGTGCATTCGGCAGTTGTTCGACAGGCACATCACCAGAAATAAGATAGTGATAGAGACAGTCACTGCCAGCATGGTCCCACCACATGGGCAGATGTTGTGGGCCTGGCAAAGGTAACCAGTAGTGCCATGTGGGCACACTACATGGAGATCATTAGCAATCATCACGCTCTGATCTATCGACGACCCATGGTGTATGTCCATTTTGTTTATGGGGCGCCGTTGAAGGGGGCAGTGACACTCTTGTTCCCCTCTTCTGTTTGTTGACCATAGAACAGGCCCCGGAAGTGCTAGACATTGCTAGGCAGGATGCTCCTGTTGATGGAGATTCTGCTAGTTTCCAACCGAATAAAGGTGTGAATAAATGGTGGGGTGCTAATGTTGACTATCACAAGAATAAATGGTGGGGTGCTCGTGTTGACTATCACAAGATTATTGATGTCATGTTTGAGGGCATTACCACCATAGATGAGGAGGACTTTGACTTGCAATCCAGCGAGGACGAAGCCAATGATGAGGATGGGGTCATCAGTGGCATTGTTTCTACCGACATAGACTATGTTCCAAGTTAGTTGGATTGGAAAGCGACCTCTTCCGTTGTTCCGCCACAGGACCATGAGTCTTTGTAGGCCTTCGATGTAGAAACCCTACTTGTGGGGCAACATTTTCCACACAAGACTGTCTCCAAGCAAGTTGTCGCTAGTTTTGCGGTGAAGATCAGTCAGACTTACCGAGTTTATAGGTGAGTTTCAATGTTGTTTACTATATCTTCAACTATCTACAGTAAGTCATACTATGTCAGACCCCAGATTTTACTATCCGGAATCCTCTGTGATTAATTGCACTATTCCCTGGATCAGTAGATAGTGCTCACAGATACAGAAAATGAGTATCAAATACATACCATGCGGAAGCATAAATAAAATAATAAACTTACTCATGGGCCGATTAGGCCGAAATCAGCAAATTGCAGCAGCGGAAAAAACAAAGCACACAGGTGGGACCTTCAGGACATGCCCATAGGCAGCCAACTGGAGGTTCGCGACCTAGCCCTTCACATCTTCATCTTCATTGCCCTCATGATCTGTAGTGTTGCTAATGCACAGTGACTTGATCCTTGACTCTGGATTTGTTGTGAGAGCGAGTGTGAGCACACTAACCACCGTGCTCCGCGAGCCAATACACAGAATGCAATTAAATAGTATGCATGGTTTATCAAGGAAAGGCTCGGGTTGTTTTATTTGCCAGCAACTTCTCTTTTTGGATTTAGGAGAAGCATTGCCATTATTTGTTTTTGAAATATAATACATAAAAACTTCCTGAGACTTAGCAGTTTGAACAAAACATAATGTGTAAGAGAATGCAATAACAATAGCGATTCAGATTCCATCCACCGTTACATGGCATCTGCACCATATGCTTAATCCTTCAGCGTTATAGCCGCTTAACTTATCACCGGGCGACACCGGGACAACACAAATCGTGGCCTTGCACCGCCTCCACTTTTCCATTCCCACCCACAAAGTTTTGAAATAGAACTATATCGGTTAAGTTCCCATGTCCGCCCATGACCGTGGGCACGGCTATTCGAATAGTGTTGACTCTGCGAGTTTGTACACTTTCACCACAAGCGATAATCCACTGTTGCCTCACCGATTCCTTGGTCGTGGTCAAATAGATTATCACATGACTGTTCAGGATATCTAGTTCCTCTAGTCATCTCACCCTATGGGCTGTTCCCACTTGCGGTGGGTCCTATACGTTGCGCGGGATGTTCACCACGGCTACTAGCATTATGCGGGCTCCACTCCCCCCAATGCTAGTACGACTGGTGAACGTCACCCTCCACTTGGTGTCCCTTTAGGCCTCCCCTTGCCCTTGCATATCCACGTCTATCCACTACCGGTGAGATGAGTCGGGGAGTGTCGATACCGCTACTTAGCCAAGTTGTAATTTACAGACATGTGGTTGCACTGTTTTACGTGGGAGGTCATGACAAGATTCAGTCCTTAGTACTACCTGGGCGGTTCTACCACACTCCATGTTTGTGCTCCCACCGCACCACATACCAGCCCCCAAATCATCCGCCAGATATTCAAGCAAGTTGAGGTTTTTGGGAGCATAAAATAATCATATCCAACACAAATACCAGTCATTATCACCATGACTGCCCAAACCAGTTTCTCATGATTGAAAATGTTGATGATGCTTGGGGCATTTTAGCGCCCCCGAGTATCTATGCAGTACTAAGCATGGCGCATAATTAGGGACTTATTTTCGAAAGGATACTATTATAATTTTTGCTAGGGCGACAAGGTTCGCATAATCAATATTCAAAAGGGGGCATAATATTAATCAAGGCAAACAATAGGAATATAACTAGAATCTTGAATTAAACATGTATTTGCGTATAAAATATTAGCATGCAATTTGATAATTTAAACAAAAGTAATTTGCAGAAAATGTAGGTTCAACATGATCAAAGTATTGACTCGCCTGGCGCGGTTTACCGCGGTCTTGAGCTCCTTGTCTTTATCTTCACTTCGCTCTTGATCACGCTTGATCCCTCGATTCTTCAGGACTCCAATTTCTAATTACGTGCTAAATGACTGAACACGAATAAAAGCAAATAACTCAAAAGATCCAAATAAATTCGAATAACTCTATTAAATTTTATTATGAGTTAATGAGTGATTCGAGTGATTTGAGGTAAGGTCGGAGATAGGATATGACGACTCGGTCTTTTCATTAACAATCTCTTTTATTATTCTTGTATTTATTTAGGAAGTTCCATGAGTTGGGTTAAACTTATGATTCAGTGTACGAGATTAGCGGAGCATTATTTTGTCGAGAGCTATACTCAGGGCATATGCTATATTTTAAACAGTGTATATAATTTTTAGTTTACCGAATTAATATTATAGTCTGGGTTTATAACGTTTTGTGGTATGATATTTTATGCACCCTAAGCTATCACTAGGCGTAGTTTTAATTTGAATTAGGATTTATTTATACGGGTACTAACTCGTTATATGCAATCACGCTTAACACACTTATTAAATCTAATATCAGGATTTAATTAATAGCACCACAATCTTTTTGTCTATAATTCAATTATTATTAAGCTTGGTTTTAGTTTTAATGTAAATTCTTTCATCTGGGCAAGGCTTGTTATACGTATTTATGTTCAATATTATTAAATCTAATGTTAAGATTTAATTAATGATATCATTATTATTTTATCTATACTTTAATTATTATTAGGCTTTTGCTTTATCTTTAATTCTTTTACCTGGGCAAAATTTTGTATACCAGGTTATATTTTAATATTGCTATTTATTTAAACCTACCTCAGGGAAATGGCGGTATGATAAATGTTAAAGCATATATTTTAATTTCATGTAAGGGTAATCTTTATTTAAAACCTTATTGTTATAGTTTTAATACAACATCCATTCTATTTTTCTTAACTTTAACTTGAGTGTATTACTAGTTGAGATCCTTGTTATCCTTGGACATGAAGCATAACCATCTTTTACTAATGTCTTTACTTAATATTTGGGTGAGGGTAAATATTAAAGGTGTATTAATTATGCACATATGGTAACTAATCAAATTTCCAACCTTCCAAAGGATGTGTAATATTAAGCATGCTAAATAGTGGGCATAGATATAATGGTTATGATTTAAACTATGCAATGATTAATTTCTATAATGTTCATTAATAAACAATGGCTTATGATATATTCTTTAAACCATCCTTATTTGTTAGATTATCATTTCATGTGAGCATAACCTAAACAAGATTATGGCTAAATTCCTCACTATGCCTTTGAGCAATAAATAAGCTTTTAAAATAAAGATTGAAGACACATTAATCGTTAACATTTATTGATTAATCCATGACTGAACATTAAATAAGTTCATTTATACCCTAATAAATTTTAGCATCTTTTATTAATTATTTCGGATTTTTCCTGATTTTTACTAAATTTTTACTTCACTGAAATCACTTAGCAAAAAATTAATTAAAACCTATTCCTAATTGCTGCGGATGGAGGAATCGAACACGGGCGGCGGAGCTGAGCGCATGCGACGCTAGCCATCTCGCCCTCGGGTGTTACCTGGTTAAAAAGGGGGACAAATGCATATGAGCCGAGCGGTAGCAGCGTCCCGTAGCAGAGGAAACCGGGGGTCGGTACGGTCGGCAGCGTCGCCGGCGAGTGGTGGCCGGAGGGGAGTGGGCGACGGCAAAAACGCGGTGCTTGCACGGAGGAGATGCCGACGGTGGCTCGACGGGACCGAGGAGCTTCAGCGGGCCGTCGGCGGCGGCATGGGGGCTCGGGTGGCCTTCGGCCGGCGAGGTGCGAGCCACGGAGACTTAGGGAGACCGGAATAGGCTCGCGCGCTCGAGATGGTGCATGTAGACGGAATTGGGTTTTCACCGCGGAATCGGCGGTGAGTCGGGTGACCGAGTTGGGGAAGGAAGGGGGCTCGCCGACGATTGGGGGGGCTCAGAGCTTGATTGCTTGCTGTGGTAGTGAGAGTGATGTGTGGGGAGTTCAACAGAGTCCTTGACGGCTCTTATAGGCGAGTGGGCGGGGCTGGCATCGGGACTCCACCCGTGCGGTCGCATCGGCGAGCGGCGGAGGCAGGTGGCGGATGCAGGCGGCGGAGGATCCGGGGAAAGATTCGGAGATGATGGCCTGCGGCCTGGCGTCGCGCGTCTGCGTCGGCAGAGAGGCGCAGCCTGCGCTGCGTGATGCGGCAGAGCGGGCGGCAGAGAAAAGAGGGCGGCAGGCGTGGCGTGCGGCGGGCGGCGGTGTCCGCGGTCCGGCGCGGCGACCATCGGTCCGGCGGGAGCGCCGAGGCGGGCCGGGCTGCGGAGTGGGCGAGCGCGACCGCGAGGAGAGAGGGGTGCGGCCGGCGTGGCGCGGCGAGAGGAAGAAAAGGGAAGAAAACAGTGCCACCGGGTGCGTGTCGGTGGCGTCTTGGCAGCGGCCTCGGCCGGGGCGGGTTGGTCATGGCCTTGGGTGGGGGCAGTTCGGTGAGCCGAATTTGGCCCTGCCTTGCTTTTATCCTTTTCTTTTATTTTCTTGTTTTATTTAATTTCTTTCTTTTGATATGTATTTTTATATATATATATACATATATATTTTTTAATCCTAATTTTATGAGGAGTTTTTTTGCACATATTTCTTTCTTTTTCTTAAACCTCTACATTAGATTTATAAACTTACATATAGATACATTTACATGTATATATTTCTATTTTATTTCCTCCTCTCATTTCTTTATTAAAATTTCAACAATATGATTTCCACATTTTTGGGACCAACTATATTCCTCTTATCCTGGATCATCTTTTCATATTCGTATTTCAAATTTTTGTTTTCTAGTGTTTAAATTTTAACCTTTTGGAACCTCAACCAAAATTTAAGAAATGCCAAAAAGAATTAATTTCAAATCAAATATAAGACAAAATAATGCAAAAGTTTTATATTTCTAATTTCCAATTTTTCAGGATGTTACAAACCTACCCCCCTTAAAAAGAATCTCGACCCCGAGATTCAAGTAGAATAGAAAGAAAGAAGGTGAGGTTATATTGGCTAGCAGTAGGTTTCTAGGTGTTGCTCGACGCGTAGTTCTTCAGCTTCATAGGGAGGTGAAAATCTGCACGACAGGGGTTAGCACTTGGAGAAGTCAAAAAGGGGAAGAGAGAAACCTTGTTCTCCTGGATAGATCGTAGACTCCCCAATACTTGTTTCTTGACATTGTCGTCTTCACGTCATCGTCGAATGAAGTGGTTGCATCGTCTACTGGACATGTGGTTGTAGAATTTCTTATTGATAGGTGGGGTAAGAATGGCTTATGCCCTTGGGGGTGGAGGGCCTTAGGAATGCAGAGGTGACGAGGGGCATATCTATATGGTGGTCTTTAACTCCCGCTGGAATCTCGCTCTTACTCTTGGGTGTTGACAACTTGATAAATTTTAGCTAAAGGTACATCTTGTAATTCTCAGCTTCAGAAGGTTTTTGGCCTTACGGATCTCCGTGTACTGGTCCGATTAGGTCTAATACAAGTGGTCGCACCTCTAAGGTAGTCATACCTCATATCAATACTCCCAAAAGTAATTATACATCACCATAGTTTTTCTGATATTTGATCTACTCTTGCTACCCCCCTTAAAATAAATGGTTACTAACATCAGCTATCTTTTCTAACTTTAGACTTGACAAGTCCTATGGCGACTTGGAGACTTGTCCGTTGTATCTCCGCTGCCTTGGTCAGCAACAGGCTCATGGAACAATCCTTGGGGCAGTGGTCTTGTCCTTCGCAGAGAAAACAGGTGATCTTGCTCGTTGGACACTCTCCTGGCGGGTGGTCTTCTTCACAGTTGGGGCAGATAGCTGTACATTGACTTTTCTCATGTCCTTTTTCTCCACAACACCTACAGGCTATTAGGTTCGTGAGGCAGTCATCCGGGTAATGATATTTCCGGCAGTAGGAACAATAGGGAATTGGGCAGTTGTAGCAGTAATGACCGGTTTGCCCACATGTGAAGCATGCCCCTTGCCCAACTTGTCGCAATGGACGGCACAGTTGTGCGACATGCCCTGCTTCGCCACACTCACTGCATATATTATTCAGTGTAGCTTCTTGGTCTAGTGACAAAGTTTTTGCAACTTGTTCTTCTTCGTCAGGGTTGAGGCTGATGGTGACGACATCAATTGTTCGCTTGTCTTTCCTCTTGATGGGACAATTCTTCACATAATGTCCTTGGTCGCCGCAATTGAAACATTGACCTTGCTTCTTCTGAGGGCACTTGCTGGAGCGGTGCCCAGTAGTCTTGCAATAGAAGCAAGTGAAGTTCTTTTGACGTTCACTTGAGGCAGGGCTGCTATCATCCTCATGATGGTAGCTTCTCTTTGACTTTCCTCGTAGAGTGAGGTCATGTGATAGCTTGTACATGTGGTTGGGGCTACAGCGGGCATCAATTATTATTCTTCCTCTCTTTCTTCTGATTGTGGAAGTTGTCTTGCTTCTATCCATTGGGCCTAGTAGGGTTTTCAGAAAAGGTGAGGGGGAACAGCATGAGATGAGTGTCACATCGTAGAGATAAGGTACTCTAAACCCATTAAAATTCTAAGAGAGCGTACCCCAGAAGCTAGGGTGATACAGAACCACACAAAATTTTAAAAGCAAGCTTTTCCTGTGACTGCGAAATAGGACGCCCGAAGGCAAGAGGGCAGTGCACAAGGCCAAAGTGAAACCTCACGATAAAACGTCTCTTCGGGGGAGCACGCAAAAGAGAGTACATGGTTCATCTACATAGCCTATTTAAAATAGGACCACCTTATCTTCATGAACATCGTCAGTGTTCCTAACCTTAAATTTTGGAGTAAGGATACGAGAAGATGAACAAAATTTTCTCTTTGAATTTAATAGTAAGACAAGGGAAGTATTTGGGGTAATTTGATTGATATCAGCACTCACTCTTGTGTTACTATTATTATTGTTTTCGTAAGAAAAGGAGTATTTTCCTAGGATTAAATCCAAACATGAAGAATACTATTTATTATTAATGAAACTTTGTGGCAAAACGGATTTTTTTTTCAGGGGTGATGAAACCATAAATGGAAAAATATATCTCTTTCCGAAATAATACCCAAAGTTATCCCTTAGGATTTATTTTTGAAAGACAAGGTCCTTGTTGGGAAATTTTTTTTTCGAGAATTAACATGATTTTGGGGCCATTTGAGACCAAAGTGAATTTTAGGAATACGTTTTTGGTATGCCGTTGAACTTAGGAAAATTTTTCCTCGGATGATTAAGTTTGTTGAAATGAGTTTGAAAATGAATTTCGTAAACATTTTGTTAATCGGTCCTCCAAGGATAAACAATTTTTGAATTAAAGATTTAAATGCTAGCATCATGACTTTTGGCCCAAATTAAGTTTTCAAAGAGAGTTTACAAAAGGAGTACTGGGTTTTCATCATTTTGGATTCGGGGTAAGAGAGCATTAGAAGGAAAAAATGGTTAAAGCAGCATATAGATGAGAGGGAATCTTCTAAGAGAGAGAGGAGATTGAGCATTACAACTTTTTTTTTGAAATTAGGTATTAAAGAAATAATTCTAATCATGAATCTAACGGCCAGGCTAACTAGGTCACGACCTGCAGTCGATATGCTCTGATACCATGCCTGTCAGACCCCAGATTTTACTATCCGGAATCCTCTGTGATTAATTGCACTATTCCCTGGATCAGTAGATAGTGCTCACAGATACAGAAAATGAGTATCAAATACATACCATGCGGAAGCATAAATAAAATAATAAACTTACTCATGGGCCGATTAGGCCGAAATCAGCAAATTGCAGCAGCGAAAAAACGAAGCACACAGGTGGGACCTTCAGGACGTGCCCATAGGCAGCCAACTGGAGGTTCGCGACCTAGCCCTTCACATCTCCATCTTCATTGCCCTCATGATCTGTAGTGTTGCTAATGCACAGTGACTTGATCCTTGACTCTGGATTTGTTGTGAGAGCGAGTGTGAGCACACTAACCACCGTGCTCCGCGAGCCAATACACAGAATGCAATTAAATAGTATGCATGGTTTATCAAGGAAAGTCTCGGGTTGTTTTATTTGCCAGCAACTTCTCTTTTTGGATTTAGGAGAAGCATTGCCATTATTTGTTTTTGAAATATAATACATAAAACTTCACGAGACTTAGCAGCTTGAACAAAACATAATGTGTAAGAGAATGCAATAACAATAGCGATTCAGATTCCATCCACCGTTACATGGCATCTGCACCATATGCTTAATCCTTGACGTTATATCCGCTTAACTTATCATCGGGCGACACCGGGACAACACAAATCAGGGCCTTGCACTGCCCTCCACTTTTCCATTCCCACCCACAAAGTTTTTGAAATAGAACTATATCTGGTTAAGTTCCCATGTCCGCCCATGACCGTGGGCACGGCTATTCGAATAGTTTTGACTCTGCAGAGTTTGTACACTTTCACCACAAGCGATAATCCACCTGTTGCCCCACCTGATTCCTTGGTCAGGTGGTCAAATAGATTATCACATGACTGTTCAGGATATCTAGTTCCTCTAGTCATCTCACCCTATGGGCTGTTCCCACTTGCGATGGGTCCCATACGTTGCGCGGGATATTCACCACGGCTACTAGCATTATGCGGGCTCCACTCCCCCCAATGCTAGTACGACTGGTGAACGTCACCCTCCACTCGGTGTCCCTTTAGGCCTCCCCTTGCCCTTGCATATCCACGTCTATCCACTACCGGTGAGATGAGTCGGGGAGTGTCGATACCGCTACTTAGCCAAGTTGTAATTTACAGACATGTGGTTGCACTGTTTTACGTGGGAGGTAATGACAAGATTCAGTCCTTAGTACTACTTGGGCGGTTCTACCACACTCCATGTTTGTGCTCCCACCGCACCACATACCAGCCCCCAAATCATCCGCCCAAATATTCAAGCAAGTTGAGGTTTTTGGGAGCATAAAATAATCATATCCAACACAAATACCAGTCATTATCATCATGACTGCCCAAACCAGTTTCTCATGATTGAAAATGTTGATGATGCTTGGGGCATTTTAGCGCCCCCGAGTATCTATGCAGTACTAAGCATGGCGCATAATTAGGGACTTATTCTGGAGCTCACACAATGCTTCTTCTGGAGCTCCTTGTCTTTATCTTCACTTCGCTCTTGATCACGCTTGATCCCTCGATTCTTCAGGACTCCAATTTCTAATTACGTGCTAAATGACTGAACACGAATAAAAGCAAATAACTCAAAAGATCCAAATAAATTCGAATAACTCTATTAAATTTTATTATGAGTTAATGAGTGATTCGAGTGATTTGAGGTAAGGTCGGAGATAGGATATGACGACTCGGTCTTTTCATTAACAATCTCTTTTATTATTCTTGTATTTATTTAGGAAGTTCCATGAGTTGGGTTAAACTTATGATTCAGTGTACGAGATTAGCGGAGCATTATTTTGTCGAGAGCTATACTCAGGGCATATGCTATATTTTAAACAGTGTATACAATTTTTAGTTTACCGAATTAATATTATAGTCTGGGTTTATAACGTTTTGTGGTATGATATTTTATGCACCCTAAGCTATCACTAGGCGTAGTTTTAATTTGAATTAGGATTTATTTATATGGGTACTAACTCGTTATATGCAATCACGCTTAACACACTTATTAAATCTAATATCAGGATTTAATTAATAGCACCACTATCTTTTTGTCTATAACTCAATTATTATTAAGCTTGGTTTTAGTTTTAATGTAAATTCTTTCATCTGGGCAAGGCTTGTTATACGTATTTATGTTCAATATTATTTAATCTAATGTTAAGATTTAATTAATGATATCATTATTATTTTATCTATACTTTAATTATTATTAGGCTTTAGCTTTATCTTTAATTCTTTTACCTGGGCAAAATTTTGTATACGGGTTATATTTTAATATTGCTATTTATTTAAACCTACCTCAGGGAAATGGCGGTATGATAAATGTTAAAGCATATATTTTAATTTCATGTAAGGGTAATCTTTATTTAAAAACCTTATTGTTATAGTTTTAATACAACATCCATTCTATTTTTCTTAACTTTAACTTGAGTGTATTACTAGTTGAGATCCTTGTTATCCTTGGACATGAAGCATAACCATCTTTTACTAATGTCTTTACTTAATATTTGGGTGAGGGTAAATATTAAAGGTGTATTAATTATGCACATATGGTAACTAATCAAATTTCCAACCTTCCAAAGGATGTGTAATATTAAGCATGCTAAATAGTGGGCATAGATATAATGGTTATGATTTAAACTATGCAATGATTAATTTCTATAATGTTCATTAATAAACAATGGCTTATGATATATTCTTTAAACCATCCTTATTTGTTAGATTATCATTTCATGTGAGCATAACCTAAACAAGATTATGGCTAAATTCCTCACTATGCCTTTGAGCAATAAATAAGCTTTTAAAATAAAGATTGAAGACACATTAATCGTTAACATTTATTGATTAATCCATGATGAACATTAAATAAGTTCATTTATACCCTAATAAATTTTAGCATCTTTTATTAATTATTTCGGATTTTTCCTGATTTTACTAAATTTTTACTTCACCGAAATCACTTAGCAAAAATTAATTAAAACCTATTCCTAATTGTCATGGATGGAGGAATCGAACACGGCATGGAGTCGAGCGCATGCGACGCTAGCCATCTCGCCTCGGGTGTTACCTAGTTAAAAAGGGGGACAAATGCATATGAGCCGAGCGGTAGCAGCGTCCCGAAGCAGAGGAAACCGGGGGTCGGTACGGTCGGCAGCGTCGCCGGCGAGTGGTGGCCGGAGGGGAGTGGGCGACGGCAAAAATGCGGTGCTTGCACGGAGGAGATGCCGACGGTGGCTCTGACGGGGACCGAGGAGCTTCGCAGCGGGCCGTCGGCGTGCGGCGGCGGCGGGCTCGGGTGACGCTCGACGCCGGCGAGGTGCAGGCCACGGGAGACTTAGGGGAGACCGGGAATAGGCTCGCGGCGCTCCAGAGATGGTGCATGTAGACGGAATTGGGTTTTCACCGCGGGAATCGGCGGTGGGTCGGGTGACCGGAGTTGGGGAAGGAAGGGGGCTCGCCGACGATTGGGGGGGCTCAGAGCTTGATTGCTTGCTGTGGTAGTGAGAGTGATGTGTGGGGAGTTCAACGGAGTCCTTGACGGCTCTTATAGGCGAGTGGGCGGGCCGGCATCGGGACTCCACCCGCGGTCGCATCGGCGAGCGGCGGAGGCGTGGCGGATTCGAGATGATGGCTGCGGCTGGCGTCGCGCGTGCGTCGCGGGCAGAGAGAAGCGCGGCGCAGCGCCGCGTGACGCCGACGCAGCGGCGGCAGAGAAAAAGAGGGCGGCAGAGCGGCGTGCGCGGGCGGCGGTGTCCGCCGGTCCGGCGCGCGGGCGACCATCGGTCCGGCGGGAGCGCCGAGGCGGGCCGGCCGCGGAGTGGGCGCGCGCGACCGCGAGGAGAGAGGGTGCGGCCAGGCGTGGCGCGAGCGAGAGGGAAGAAAGGGAAGAAAAAGCAGTGCCACCGGAGGGGCGCGTGTCGGTGGCGTCGGCAGCGCCTTGGCCGAGGGGCGGGTTGGGGCACGCGCTGGTGGGCGGTTGGTGGGCCGACCGGTGCCTTGCTTTTACCCTTTTCTTTATTTTTCTTGTTTTATTTAATTTCTTTCTTTTGATATGTATTTATATATATATATACATATATATTTTTTTAATCCTAATTTTATGAGGAGTTTTTTTGCACATATTTCTTTCTTTTTCTTAAACCTCTACATTAGATTTATAAACTTACATATAGATACATTTACATGTATATATTTCTATTTTATTTCCTCCTCTCATTTCTTTATTAAAATTTCAACAATATGATTTCCACATTTTTGGGACCAACTATATTCCTCTTATCCTGGATCATCTTTTCATATTCGTATTTCAAATTTTTGTTTTCTAGTGTTTAAATTTTAACCTTTTGGGACCTCAACCAAAATTTAAGAAATGCCAAAAAGAATTAATTTCAAATCAAATATAAGAAAAAAATGCAAAAGTTTTATATTTCTAATTTCCAATTTTTCAGGATGTTACATACTAACCATTATTTGTCTTCCCTAACACGTACATAGTTAAGTGTGTGGTTAGATCTTGCCTGGGCAAAGTCTGTGCCTAGAGATTCCCTGGGCCAGGAACAGACTTTCGCATCACAGTCGTGATAGATCACACATGTGAGCTTGAGGAGCCGTTGCAAAAGCATAGGAATGTGACCTCGGGCTACATCGCGACTGTCATAGGCCATGTAGTTGTCATCAATGTAACCATTTCGCCAATAGTTCTGATGGCTGATGCAACGAATATAGTAGGGTATGTCGTTAGCTACAGTACGGTTTGGCGTGAGAAGTGGAAGGTTCTCGAAGGGTTGTACGGTACCTATAAGGAGGTGTACGACCTAGTCCCCAGAATGCTGAAGCAAATTACATATGCTAATCTGGGTACATGCATCAACAGGATGGAGATGCCCCACCCGTCCAACATCCCATATTCCCTAATCCTTAATCGAGTCTTCTAGGCATTTGGCCCGGTAGTCCATAGCTGCTCTTACTACTGTCATGTCCCGACTATGGACAGCACATTCCTTTATGGAAAGTACAAGAGCACCATTCTCACCTCTGTTGCCACTGATGGCAATGACTAGTTGCTCCTAGTTGCCTTCGCAAATTGTGGAGAATGAGAACATCGACAGTTGGTTGTGGTTCCTAACCAACATAAAGCAACATGTTGTGAGGGATGGCTGAATGTGTGCGTCATCACCGACCATCATGCCGGGTTGCTGTCCGCACTGCACACCATGCAGCATGGTACAAGCCCACCGTTCCAATGGAACGACATATACACATGTTGGTGCATGTGCATCTTGCTGCCAACTTCAACACATGCTTCTGAAGCAAGGACCTCATGAAGAAATTCAAGAAGCTCTGCCTGTCTAATCAGAAGCGCAAGTTCGACACAGTGTGGCAAGAGCTTGAGGTCAAAACTGAGCATACAAGTGGAGGTTCTGGGGCAGGCGCACCGCAAAGTGAGTTCGCTAGGTGGATGAGTGTGCATGCCCTGAACTATGAGAAATGGTTCCTTCTTCACGACACCTATGGTGCTCGATATGTCTGAGGTCTACAACGGTGTGTTGAAAGGGGTCCGTGCCCTGCCCATCACCGCCATTGTCAACGATACTTGGAACCACATGGTCAGTTACTTTGTCAATCAGGCAATGATGGCCAAGCAGCACTTGGTCGAAGGGAAGTAGTACTCAGAGGTTACCCTTACCTATGTGAAGAAGAAGATTATCAAGGCATGATCCCATGTAGCTCACATAATGGATGGCATCAGGAAGAAGTTCGAGATCTGCCTACAGGACAAATACATTCGCAGCCACATGAGAGGTGACTAGAAGCATGTTTGTACCATAGGCGATGTGGAAGTTTACACTTGCAATAAGTCTCAACTCTTGCACAAGTCTTGCTCCCACATATATGTTGCATGTGCTGCATTTCGCTAATCTTGTTGCATGTACATGTCGGAGTACTATGACATACGTCACATGTATGATACTTGGAATGGGGAGTTTAACTCCTACGGTGTGGAAGGCCACTATAGGAACCTATGGTCGGGAGTAGTGAAGTGGTCACCAAATGAAGCATTGTGGCATCCTGTCCATGGGATACATTAGTCAAGGTGCACCCGCAACGACATGGATGCGAGACAATGTGGAGACCGGCCAAGACCAATGAGGTGTAGGCTATGCAAGACTCCTGAGCACTCATTCAAGAACTACCCAAACTAACCTTCTTTCTCCAGTGCCACTTATTTGCTCAAGGGCCCTAACATGTTGTATCTGTAAGCTATTCGGTGCATTGTACTGTGTTGTTCTTTGGTGTGTTCGATTTAAAAAATATGTACTATTGAGTCATGTGTTGTATTTATTGCATGTATAAGCACCTTTGCTAGGCTATTTAGCTTGATGTGACCACAGAAGCACTGTATCTCTATAGAGCTTTTCAGGTCGATGTGACCACACAAGAACTGCACCTCTATAGAGCTTTTTAGCTCGATGTGACCACACAAGAACTGCACCTCTACAGAGCTTTTCAAATGGATTTGAGCACACAAGCACTGCATTGCCATTTTTGTTTTTTGCAACTCGAAGGGGAACAACTGCAAGGCCTCGCAATGGCAGGCTGGATGCTAAGAAATATGTGTAGTTATAGTGAGAATAAAACATGAGCCTACTCTACAGGACGTGTCCCTGCTGCTCGGCCTTCCCATCGTGGGAGCTGCTGCCTTCCTACCGGAGGCCCCGACCAGGTGGTGCGCAGACCTACTCGCCAAATTCGAGGGGGTCCTTCCGCCTGGTATCGCGGAGGAGTACTACGTCTTCCCATCGGCTCAGGCACAAGGACCATCGTTGAGGTGGCTCTCACAGTTCTGGGTACGTGCCTGGTGCCCTTTCTATTTGATCCTATATACTCTCATTTCCGCTATTATGTACTAATAACTTCTTTGGTTGCATTCAAGTGGAGTGGATGATCTGGAGGCAAATGAGTAGCAGGTCTCGCGGCACTTGGAGGCATAGTTGATGTGGCTATTTGGTTGGGTGCTCTTCACCACTAGCCACGGCAACACCATCGATGCGTGCCTCATCGCTCACGCTAGGGCCATCGCTGATGCTGAGGCCCCCCATATTGTTGGTGATATGCCCTAGAGGCAACATGGAGATGTTGAATATATCACATACTATGTTTATGATACATTGTTTTGTTCCTTGAAATAGACATTATCATTATTGATCAATGAGTATGTGACTTATTCATGAGACTCTTAATGCCAAAATGTTGCTATTTCTAAATGATCCCTGATTATATTTCATATGAGGAACAAATATGATTCAAAGATCAGCATATGTATTGATTGATGATCATGTCTCATGGATCATGGTATGGAGATACCAAATCAATAATATGGACATGTGTTAGTGAACATATGTTGGATAGACCCGCCATGAGACACCGCAGAGATTCCAAGTGTCATCGGTTGGTCTCAAGTAGTGTTTATGTGGAATCCTTAGACTTGAGATCATCATGGTTCCCAAGATGCGTAGTAGCTACTTTGGGACTACTAAACACTACTCCGTGAATCGGGTAGTCATAAAAGTAGTCTTTGGGTTTGCCATGAAACATGTAGTGGGATGTGAATGATCAAGATAGAATTTGCCCTCCTTATGGGAGAGATATCTCGGCCCCTCGATGTAATGGATTATGAAAGTGCATGGCCATGCCAAGGTGATTGAGGAGTCAATCACGAGTTTATAATCCATCACGGAATCGAGAGAGTGATTGAGCTATTAAGAGGATGACACAGTCTCGCCTTGAGCTTAATCTATATCGTGAGGCAAAGGGATTAGTACATGAAAACATTACGGTTCAAATGATATGATCTTTACGTATACTTTGGGGTTAATATGTCTTGCTAGAGGCCGCTATTAACGTGGTGACCGGAAGGTGTTTCGGTCGCGACCAAGTATACGTGAACCTCTGTGGTCGCACACTTAACGGGTTGGAACACTAATTGAATGTGATTCGGATATGGGCTCAATTCGGATAGAGATCCGGATAGACTCCTATTGGGCCTCGGTCCACGAGGCCCAAGTGAGGAGGTCTATATATGGAGGCGAGGGCCGAGGAATGCACCGATAATCCCGAGCTAATCCGTAGCCGCCACCTCCGAGCCAAACCCTAGCCGCTCGCGAGTCTTGGTACACTCGCGATCGGCGTTCCAACCGGACGTGTGGATACCGGTGGAGGCGCCGCTCGTTGCGGCGTTGATCGGCATCAACAACCTCTGATTGGATCCGCTCGTGGTGTGGTTGATCGCGTGGAGGAGACGATCGGTTCGGACGATCGACTACTTCCACTACTACTTGACGCGTGGTTGGATCGGCTTCTCCAACTCTTCTTCACATTGCTGCGCGCCTAGTGGTAACGATCCATGATCCCTCCTTAAGCATGATGTTCTTGTGTGCGCGGTAGAAAATTTTGTTTTCTGCTCTCGTAGCCTACTCGCGATCCATTACATATCAGCCAGGGTTCGACCGCACTTGCCGGGACTTATCATGGCTTGTGTGACGCGTGTGCCAGGACCAAGTCTTCGCTGGGTATCCGCTGCTACTACAGCTATGGTCGTTCGAGCGCTTTAGCCTCGGACGGCCCATGCTAGAGGACATGACTCCGTACGGGGCAGAGATCATACGGAGATGCACTTCCATGGAGTACGGTCAGCATTTCATAAGCCCTACAAGCCAAGGGAAGGGCCTCCAGTGCCAACCACAACCCCTCCTCGTGCTCAAGTGCAAGAACAAGAGCATGCGCAAGAGCATGTTCAAATTTTGGACCCTGTGCTTCAAGCATTAAATTCTATCAACTCTACGCTTATAGAGATTCAAGATGCTCAGTTCAAGATGAACTCCCAGCTAGCGGCTTCGACTTAGCACGTGAGTGCGCTTGAGTGTCCATCCTCCTTGACGTCTTTGCAACCAGTGCAGCATTCATCGCTACTTTACTATAGCCATTGTTGCCATCATGATTCATCCCCCAACTAGTGGATTTTTGATACTTGATGCCTAAGGGGGAGAGATCGAGGAGGAGAGATCAAGGGGGAGCAAAGCAAAAGATGAAGAATGAAGCCTCAAGACTTATGCTATTCTATGTTATCTTATTACTATCTATATGTGTCTTTTATCTTTTGGTTGTATGCATTGTGATGAACTTGTAATAGTTAAAGTTGCACATGCGTATTGAACTTAAAAACTTGATGCTATGGTGTTACTCTAAAATGTTGTCCTTGCTACTACTGTCATGATTATCTTGTTTATCTCATGATTATGTTGGCGTCACATTTATCTAATAATTGATTCACATTGTTAAATATCCCATGCTTATCATACTATTCATGCTTCCACAATTTCAATAAATTAAGGAAACTCCACCAAAATTGCCTAAAAATCCACACATGTGCTTAAAAATCACTTCTTGAACCCATATGCACATATTTTGGGGGAGTTTTATTTATTTGTTGATTGACTTTAAAATCCACTAATTCTTTATCTCCTTTTGAGCTCATCTCAAGAATTAATTGCTAAATCAAAAGTCAAAACAAGATTATGTGACTTGTTCTCAAACTCGATGTATATTCAAACTTCAATTTATTCATATTGTTTATGTTGTCATCAATTACCAAAAAGGGAGATTGAAAGCATCTAGACCTCTAAAAATAATTTTGGTAATTAATCTTGAAAATGATTAAAGGGACTAACGTGTTTATTAAGATGTTTAAAAGGCTTAGTGACGGAGGCGATGTCGCTTGTGCCTTATCAATTGCTGAACCAACTCCGAGATGTTATTGACCTAGCTAGTGACGCGATCAACCTGAACACGAAGTTCAATCCCTACGAACAATCGAAGAACTAGCAAGAATAAGATTGTAGAGTAGATGGTATTAAACACAAATGTGGGATCCCGAAGGCTGTCTTGATAGGTGGTCATCCGACACAACTGAAGAATAGAAGTTGCACAATGGTTAAATCTAAATTCAACGAAATTTGAGTTCTAGCAAACGAAGGTGGTGGCTCCTTTATGGGTAGATGACCAGGGGTGGCAGCCAGGGAAGTGGGCGCATGCCCCTACGTTTACATGGCCCATGAGCCCAAGTGGAGGTGGCGCAGCACCCTTTTGACTCGGACTCAGAAATAGACACAGACTATTTTGATGATTGTGGCTAGCTCGGATGGAATTTGAAGATGGGATTGGATCTATTGAAAAGTAGACTTGATAAGATTTCCATACAGTCCAAGAACGTCCCAAACGGAGTCCGTATGAAGAAGTTACGGCCGTTTAATCTTAATATTGTCGCAATAGTCCAAATCCGAATCCAGAACGAGCCCAACTCGAACTCTTGTTTTACTCAAACCCAAAGTGACATGGTGACCTTCATTATGGCTTCCATGCATGTCCATGACTCCACATGCCTCTCCTTCATCCTTTCCCATATTCCTAAGCATAATTAAATCACTTGCATTAAGTAGCAGTCTATTTTCAGTAATATATAAACCTACGAACGAATTCACCTGGTAATTAAGTTGGCTAGCATGAGCTCAAGTAAGTGGTCCTTGTAACACTTGCTACGGATGAATTATGTGTGTAGGCATGGTTGTATCCATGGGAGTGATGTTCTCATCACTTAGTCTCGAAGTTTGATGATGTCATGGAAAAGGCATGCAAAAGTGATCAAAGATTGGTGTGGATCAAGATAAAGATCAATACAAAGGTAAAATGTAGTCTAAGGATATCTTTACAGTCTTTTACCGGTCTTAGTGTTTTGGAGGAAAAGACTAGGCTTGTAGAATAGTATTGTACTATAAAGAGGGGGTCATGGCTAGTAGCTTGAAGCTTAACATGTGCCACTTTGATCATTAAGTGTTCATACATGCAATTGAAGTTCATTTGGAACCTTCTCTATTTTCCTTGAAGAAACCGATATGACCCTTTGTCATTAATGGTAGTCCTGCTGATCTATACTACCAACTTTATATACCAGTAGCTAATTTCCAGAGAAGTATTCTTTTAGCATTCCTTGAAATGGTACTATCGCATGTGTTGCATAGTAGTACCATAGGGTGTTATGACCGCATGATTGGTAGTACTACTGGGCTTTAGTAGTACTAAAATTTACATGGCGGTAGCTGATTTCTAGAGTGATATGTTTTGGAGCATTTTCTCTAAAATCGGAACTACCGCAACTGAGGTACGGTACTACCGCGCGATCGGTACTACCGGACCTTGTGTGGGAGGTACTACCGATATTTGAAGTAATGACTAGTTTCTATGTATTTAATGAATCTCAAATAACCGTTAAATAGTGGGAGCGGTAGTATTAGTCACTACATCGTGGTGGTACCGTAAATCCCATTTTTTGGGGATTTTGACCCTAACGGTCATCCTGGTGGGTGGTGGCTATAAATACCTCTCTATCAGCAACAAGGGCTCTTCTCGACTTCATTGGATACTTTGAACTCCTTGTGCACTCTCTACTACTTATCTGCTCATATTTCACATTTTGAGGTAGTTGAGAGTATTGAAGTGCATTGTATCATTAGTTGATCCTTATAGCACTTTACAACCTTGAAGCAAGCATTGTGATTCATTACTCTTGGTGTTTGCCAACATCTAGATGACTTGGAGGAAGATTGTGCGGTGATCTCTTCAAAGAAGGTTGTGAAGAGGCCCAACACTGTTTGTGAGTAGTTTGGTGCTTGCCATCTCCGGAGTAAGCCGGTCCAATCCGTTTGGGCTTACATCAACATGAAATAATGAAGACCAACTAGTCTTGATATCCCGGGAAAAATATCGTGTGTCTCCATTATGGTTTATTCCTTTGTCTTTACCTTCCGCATTTATATTTCTAGCACTTATAATTGAATTGAATTGTGTAGCTAGAAGTGTATCTAGTATAGACATTGCTTGTGGTGCCTTAGCGAAACCTAGAACATTTAGGCCTTAATTGTGCAAAATGTTTTTGATTAAGTTTATTATTGCTAAAAATTGTGATTTAGCCAAAAATATTTTAAAACCTCCTATTCACCCCCTCTAGCCGGTTATCCGTGATCCTACAAAGGATAGATACACTAGAGCTGTTAAGAGTCAAGCTTTTGAGTCTTATGTCACCCTTACCAAGGAGAATAATTATTTGCAAAAAAAACCCTAGAGAAGTTCTCTAGTAGGAAAAGGAACCTAAACTTAACTATAGATCAATGCAAGGTTAGCAAAGCCAGCAGAGGTTTAGGTTTCAACCCTTATGATCATTCTAAGAGTCATCCTCCTAATGTAGTTGAGAGTGAAAAATTTGAGGCTGCCCTCCTAAGCCTACCCAGATTGTGTTCAGGTCTATAGGATTTTCCCATTCCCTCTCCATCAATATAGGTGCTTCTACTTCATCAAGTACAACCTCTCAAAAGGTCAAATATCATTGACATTTTGCAAGAAGGATGGCCACATTGTAGAGTTCTTCTTTGGGCGGGCCAAGAAACTGCGTCGTGATAGTGCTAGAGCTTTAAGGAGCTTTGAGAACCAGTCCCGTTTAGCTAGTGTCCCTAGAGTTGCCTCTAGACCTCACTTTGTAGATATGTTCTTTAATTCTTTTGGTGGCTTTAGACAGCAACATGGTTCTAAGTTTCAGAAGAGTGGGTTTAGTTCTAGACCTGTCCCTAGATAGGATTTCAATCATTTTTGTCCATGGTGAGGTTTTGAGAGGGGATTTGGTAGCTCTAGGTTGCATCCTATTGCATATCATACTAGCCCACATTTGGAGCTTTTCCTGCTGGTCATGCGTCTCAGTACTCGATTCCTCATTCATATATCACTAACCCCAGTACTGAGGCATAGGCTTCTTCTGTCTCTTTGATGTAGGCTTTTCAGGTGATGAGGAGATTATGTGGATCATGATAGTATCTTTGGATCTCCTACCTCACTTTGGGCATCCGGTGATAACTTTCACATTTCAGGATGCAGCTTGCTCAGCTTCGATTACATCACACTGCTAAGCCATGTGACGCGGGTTCTTGCTTGAGCTTTGTCAATTCACTGCTTTCATATTCAGTATTCCATAGCATTTGTGAGTGTCAGGGTTTTTTGGCCAGTTTAGGGTGTTGTACGTCACACTTTATGTCTTGTATCTTTCTTAGACACTTCTCTTCTCTACTAGGTTCTCTAGGATCTCTTACCCTATTTAGGTTGAGCTTGCTTCTTCTTCCACTAGCTTCTAGTAGTGGGGCGGCTAGTGTGGTAGATTCGCTCATTAGCCGTGTATGTTCCTTGGGCTAGAGACCGTATGATGGAGAGGTTTTCTCGTCTTGCAAGAGTTTTTTCTTGCTTTTAGCTCTTATTTTTCTTTTCAAGTGCTACTTGTAGATAGGGGAGTTTTAAGTCTTGCTTCCTTTTTGCATCATGTATTCATGGCATTACATTGTTAGATATGCATTTTAGTTATAAGTTTTGACTATTACTCATTTCTGATGTAACCTTGACTTGATATTACTCATTGTCATGATTATGCCTACTTAGCTAGATTTTTCATGCTTTTGTATATATGATTAAATATTTGCCATACTAGCTTAACTTGCCTACCTAAACTGAATTTCTCAAGTGGTATCAATTTTCAAAATTGGTATCTTTTAAGATTGCAATGATTGATTTTTTGACTAGTTGCTCTCTAGTTATCATTTTATAATATATATATATATATATATATATATATATATATATATATATATATGCTATGTTAAAATTCTCTATTCAATCTTGAATCTTATATTGAGTTTTAGTTAGTGCTTTGCTAGTTCTTTAGAAAAGCATGACTTGCTTATTGAACTAGTGCCTAACTTGGTAAAAATGATATGTTTTGTGCGAAAAAATTGATCTCATCATTTGTTTGCGAAAAAATTGATCTCATCATTTGTTTTCTCACGTGATAGCTTGCCTTTTGCACTAGACATGAACTTAGGAAGAGTTTTTGATGACCAAGACTACTCTTTTAAACATCTTAATTGGAATGGTTGTAGTAAGGCTTGATATCTAGCACTTACGAAGGAAATAAAAATGTAAAAAATGGTTGAAACTTAGGTTGTAACTATGGATGGCTCCTAATCTAGTACTTGCTTTGCTAAGATAAAGCCTACATGTTTTCTAAAATATCAAGAATGGTTTTTATCTAGTACTTGAGTATAATTAGCTAAAATTGGACTTCTAGCACTTTAATTGATTCAATTTGAGCATCTTGGTTCCATTTAGGCTTCTTGATGTGGCTTAGCTTGTAAAATCCCGAACGTCGTTACGGCGTAAGTTTTTAAAACAATCGTGGAGTTGCCGGTTTTTCGGTAAATCGCGGGAAGGGAAAAATAAAATTTGTAGAACATTGAAAAATGAGTAAAATACATTAAAAATTAATTTAAAAATTCAGAGTGGGCCGACCGCCCTGGGCCAAGGCCCAAGGGGTGGCGCACCCCAAGCCGCACCCTCCCTCTTCCCTTTAACCCTAGAGCCTTCCACCACCTCCCTTTCCCCCATCCAGCCGCCACCTCCCCTCCCTTTCTCCCCGTGGCCGCCCCTCCCTGGTGTTTGGCGCCCCCATTGCTGCTGCCATTGGAAGGAGAAGAAAGGAGAAGGAAGGAGAAGAAGGAAAAAGAAGGAAGGAGAAGGAAGGAGACGAAGAGGAGGAAGAAAAGAGGGGTGATCTATCATCTAGGTAATTTTTTCCCATCCCAAACCCTCTGTTTTTCAGAATAATTAGGGTTCTTGGTACGGATTTTGAAGGGATATTATAGATTAATTACCCGATTATAGATTACCTGCTGTCTAGCTGTAGATTGATTCGCGCAGCGCTTCTGTTCACGCGGTTTAGACCTAGTAAATGATTTTTCCTATGGACCCTCCCAAAAATAAAGTTGTAGAGGACTTCGAAACGCATCTCTTGTATTTTGTTTTGGAATTTGTTTCCGTGGGATCTGGGAGTTACAGGGTCGGGAATTCTGCTGTTCGTCAGGCGAGCAGATTTGGACAGACTGATATTAAACTGTGATTTAGAGGTAGTACATGATTTTTATGATCATGGCTGTAATTGAGAAAGTTGTAGGTAATTTAGAAATCTAGCTTCTGTATAAAATTCAGATTTTTTGGACCCCTTTACTGATGTTGGGACGTATTTTAATCTTGCTATCCAGTTTGACAGAACAGAGATCTTCCTCTGTTTTGAGCATTAAATTACACCTAGCTGTGATCAAAATAAAAATATGTATTATACATGAAAAATGTAGGCTTTTAAGTGATGAATACAGAGAGGTATCATTTTCTGTAATTGGATCAATATTGTTAAAGATACGAAAATGTTAAGGAGTGTTGCAGAGGGTAGTTTGCTGAATTGTTGAGCGGAGAGGAGTTTGTGCGGGTTCGGGGTTCTAGCGACATCTTTAATTATTTAGTCATGTTTGTATACTGTAGTTGTGTGCTGAGAGTTGCCTTTTGGATATGTGGTCTTGTCCCTGAGCGCTCTTGATTTGCTTTGCTTCGTCGGTTGAGGCAAGTAAACGTAGCGGTGGTTGCTACCGTTTAACTTATTATTCCTTCTACTTGCAATTTACATTATTATCGTAATTTGATATACTATGCCATGATTGCATGATATTTTAATTGTGGAGATGGTAGCAAGTATTGATCAATTGATATGTTGATATTCTACTAGTAGACATGTGAAATTCTTGCTTAATGTGATATTGCGGAACATGAAATTAATATGTGGTGGATGTGGATATGCTGTGAGCATGATAATGCTCCTTGAGGATGGATTAATGTGATTTATGATTATCATATCATGTCATTTGCATATATGGATGTCGCCGCACCTAGCCGCGATCGTACCGGTACAGCATCGTATATTGCCGTAATACGATGCACCTCTTATCCCGCTGGGAAAGAGTGATGTGGAGCATAGCATGAAGCATTCATATGCATTTATTTGGATAAAATGACTGCATTCATATGCCAATTAAATCTGAAATTGAAGAGGTATGATTCATGGAAGTTTGTGGTGGTTTAATAATTGTGGACACGAATTGTGGTTATGAATGTATGGAATTATAATGATGATGTTAATTGTTTGTAGTTTGAATAGCTTATTAAACTGTTTGCTTGCTGAGATTTTTATCTCACCCTTGTTTCCCCCTCCCTACAGGTGGAATTTGAGCATGCATAGGAAGGGCAGAGCGGCACCACACTGATGCACTTGGATTATATCTTAATGCTGAAATAAAGTTGAAAGGATTCTAGTCTTTGCTTAGCTATCTTGTTGATGATTGTTTCATCTTAACATTGGAGTTGTTTTTTATTATTGAATTGATATCTCTATTTTGTTTTCTCATAGTTGTTTATGCTTCCGCTTGTATTATCTTGTTTAATAATTGTTGCCAGTTTATGTTATCTTGTAAATTGGTTAAATGTGGAGTGGTTTTAGTAGCATCCTGGGTAATATGGATCCTGGGGTGTTACATAGCTCATACTAGGATACCTTAAAATGAACTTGTCATTTTGAAACCTTGCTTAACTTGAAATCAAATTGAAAGCTCTGAATTGTGCTATGTTGCTAAGATTGGTTGTATATGCTTTATCATGGTCTAGATAGCTTTATATGCATTATATGGCTTTAAGTGATATCCTTTATCTCTAACCTCACTTTGGATAATTTTCAAAGCACTTTTAGGTTGTGCATTTTTATTCGTGCATACGTGCTCCTTCTTGCTCCCTTATTGTTTACAAGTGTTTTCATGCATCATTTTAGAGGGAGAATAGGTATTGTGAGATTGCACTGCTTTCTTGACCCTTTATGACTATTTTGCCAAAAGGGGAGAATGGTTAAGGCAGAATTTGGTTTTAGCCTAAATAGGGTGAATTTGATGAGAATAAACTTAAGAAGAGGAGAATGCTTAAAAATATGAAAAGGGGGAGAATGAGCCTTGCGTGGTTGCATTACAACAAAAAATGAGCTTTTATGTGGGAAAATGTATTTGAGTCATAATTGATCTTTTGTTTGTAAGTAGTATTGCATTTACTCTTGCTTGCTCTTTGGGTGCCTTATCTTGCTATGGCAATGATCATGATAAATAATTATTCTTTGAATTGGACCATGAGCAAGATTTTGCTTTTTGAGAAGTTTTAGGTATGGATTGGAGCTTTTGTTGAAAGCTTGCTTTTTCTTGGTTTTAGCACTATTCCACATCTTACCACTATGGTCATATTTCTTCTTTCTCTTATATCTGGATCACTAATGGCTTTTGCAACTTATGTGCATTAAGTCCAAAAT
This sequence comes from Bonia amplexicaulis, assembly GCA_036346245.1. Lineage (NCBI taxonomy): Eukaryota > Viridiplantae > Streptophyta > Magnoliopsida > Poales > Poaceae > Bonia > Bonia amplexicaulis. The sequence continues at coordinate 22,482,477 of CM070741.1, read as the reverse complement.
TCAAACTCAAAATCTTGCCTTTGGGGGTTTTGTCAAATTACTCATCAAGGGGGAGATTGTAAGACCATGTAGTAGCATCCTCATGAGGGTGATAAGTATTTGACATTGCTTGTGCGTTTTTTTGTTGTTTGAGTTTGATTTTGAGAATTTGCATCTTGAGTTGCTACTATCTAAAGCTGGTGGTCATACCAGCAAGGGTTCCGTAGTATGATTGGCCGAAGCGGTAGTACCAGCCTGTGGTTGTTGGTAGCTATTTTCCAGAGGAAGTCTTTTTAGAGTATTTTGGCCAAGACCTAGTATGGTAGTGTCGGCGTTGTAATCACGGTATGACTAGGGTGTAGTGGTATGACCGACCTTGGCAAGGTAGTACGACCAACTTGGTAGCCGCGGTTAGACCGGACCTTGTGCTGAGTGAGTTTTGAGTGTTGGTTTTGATGGTGTTAGTCACAGTGGTAGTCCGTATAAGTGTTAGTCACAGGAAGTACATGAATGTATGAGTCACGGTGTGTACAAGCATAAGTTTTGCTAATTGAGAGTCAAGTGCATGCCATTTGTGCTCTCATTGATTGGTTTGTCTTCGGTGTGTAGGTGCTTTGATGATGGATTGCGGCCAGTGTCAAGGCCGAGGCTTGGTGGCCATGGAGTGTCGTGTAAGTTCGAGTGGAGTATCACCTCAAGCCAAGAGCATAAGAGAAAGGTAATAATCGTGAGGAGGCAATACGTGCATGTGGTGTGCCAATTAGTCTTATGCATTTCAAATGGTGACGTTCCTTGGCACAAGTTTTCTTGAAGACCAGTGGGTGGCAATTTGGAAAATTATCCAATACTGGGTAGAGTGGTGGGTTGCAAAACCTCGGCACTAGTCTAAATGGTTTAGGTCACGTCTTTGTGGTTGGAAAGGCTTATCAGGCTTATGGAGCCTTTGGAAAATCATACTTTGAAAAGCATGCAAGTGTGTGAGAGTGTAAAACCCATTTATGTGTGGGTTACCAGGTTCCCCCATGTGTAAGTGGTGTAATCTACTAAGAAATGGCTGGTTGGTGTGAGGTGGTAGCCTACACTATATAAGGCTTGTGTTGAGTTCAGTCTTCTCGGACTTGAGAGATCAGGGATAGACTTTTTTGTGTTGGAGTCTTTTGTGCATGTGTTCTAGGCTTAGAGATCTACTATCCTAAGGGATTAACTGTAAGACATTCCTCTCCAAGTGAAATGAATATCCAAAGTTTGCACAAGTGAGTTGTGCCATGGATCCCCTCTTGTGATTTTGATTTGCTTGGCTTTCTTGTTCGGATTTCTCTCTTCTTGATCTTTCCTGTGCCAAGGACGTGTAAGAAGTGGAGATATCTCCTAGAGATAAGATCGCATCCATCTAGGCATGATTTAGAGGAAGTTCTTGAGTTTGCTCAGTTTTTCTCAAGAGAGAGATGATTTTTGGGTTTTGCGCTTGTGGGTAATTTAGGTTAAATTCGTGCTATGATTTAGCTTACTATGATATGTGAGAACCCATCCAAATTCATCTAGATTATCTAGGACTCATGGGCAAGAGCAGATCAAGATTTTTCGTTTTTTGCCCAGTAACAATTATCTCGATCATTGATTGGAATAGATTCCTGACATCCTAATGAAGGTGCTTGCCAAGTTTTAAGTCATTTAGACCAACAGATCAAAAGTTCCATCAATTTTTGATTTTGAAATCGTGTTGATGTTATTGTAGAAGCAGTACAACCGAGAGTACTATGGTGGTACTGCCTATTCTATTATCGCACTATAGTTGTACTATATGTTTGACATAAAAAATCGCTCTAAGATTTCTTGCCAAGGGTATAAGGTGCTGGCGTACCAGTGTACTAAAGTACACAAAAATAAACAAACACAAGAAAAGATAGGGAAAATATATATTTTATTCATTCATTTGAGAATAACAAAATTACAAGTTCCCTTTATATTAGTGCGCTCTATGGTCTGCTTTGCATAGTAGATCTGACATAGGCGATGTGATCTTCTGATTCCCGGGGCCTCAGAAAACACCCGGTTAATTACATCCGCGAGGTAAATCCACGGAACACCTCCAATTAAGCTGCGTATTGGTCGTTATTGTAACAACCCAGGTTTTTATTTTTTAAAAAAATATTAAAATAAAATAAAATAAATAATTTAAATTAAAAAAAAAGTATTTTGGTTGCCTGAGTTTTGAATTTGATTTACCCTGATTTTCTGCTGTTAAATAAGGCTGGTTTTGAAAGAATTTTTCGTATGAATAATCTATTTTTTATTCGAAATTACAGAAATATACCCGCGGAAATTGCTTTTACAAAAATAGGCTCAAGTCGCCCAATGGGGGGCGACGGGAGCTAATCGCTAACCGAGGCCGATGTAATCTCTGTCGCCTACCCTCGCAACCGAAACCGCGCCTCCCATTAAGCGACTTGAAGTACAGTCGTGTCCCCATTTGGCGACTGCACTCAGTCCCCCGTGAATTTTTTAAGTTTTGTCAATTTTGTAGTTTTAAATTGGGAAAAATCTGGTGGAGTTGTAATAAAAGTTTATGTTCATTGTATGTTGTAGGTGCGTAAAAAATTTTGGAAATTTGTTTTTAGGAATCGATTGACCGTAGAACGATCGGTACATACAATGGTAAGTGATATTTTGATTTTAGTGAGAATTCGTGTACGTAGAGAATCGGTACATCAATATTGTTAAATGACTTGCTATGTGAATCATTGAATGCAGAAAGACGAGAGAATAAACTTATTTGAATAGAAATAAACTTCATAATACAGTTGGGAGTAACATGTCGCATACTTTTTTATTACATACATAATGTATAGCATCATGTGCAATGTTATTAAGCATGTCATGGATTGGTTGTTATCTTCGTGCGGTTGTTATCACGAGCCATAAAAATATCGTATTTTAACGAACAACAAATACAACTAGTAAAAGTAAGTAAACAGAGCAATACTGAGCTATCAGTACAACACCAACTACATTACAGAAAAGGGGATGTAACATAGCAGTTTTACAAATGGTACATGAAATTTAGCTGTAGTTACCAACAGTACTGATCACGACATGCATTGCATCGTCTAGCTGTGTGCCCCTCCTGACCGTATCACTCGCAACATGCACCAGATGGTCCAGCTTGTGATTCGTCCATATCATTTCTAATACGTCGGCTCTGTCGCCAACCATTCCCACCCTTCAGCATGTTAACATCTGGAACCCAGGTCCTCACTGCAATGTCCAAGGTGGTGAAGTTTTCGACCACCCTGAACCCCCGAAGCTCCCCACACCAAGCCTGCAGTACCCTCTCCTTAAAGAAGTACTCAGACATGAAGTTCGAATGATCCATGCCCACGGTCCCGCATGCAGTGAGGACATGAGAGCATGGCTTGTGTAATAGCTCCACCTTGTTGCACGTGCAGCTAGGTTCGTTTGCATGATCTCCCAGGCATCTCCCCTGAGAACCCAATTGTACACCTCGGCAAGGTTAGTTATCATTATATCGTACATTGCGCCATCCGTGTCGTGTAACAGGGACCACTTCTCTAATGGTTCCCCCTCGATCCACTGCGAGAAGCACTTGATGTTTCGTGAGCTCCTCCTTCTTGGACCGTTTGGGTTAGGCTCATCGAGTGCTAGCAAGCATTACAGTTGTGCCGCCCCAGGAATGACCGGCCCCTTGCTCCTCTCTTCGACGTTCTTCCTAGTGTGCTCATCCAACAATGCCCACAAAGCATCAAATTTCCTTCGCTGGTTCTGCCTAGCCAGCCTCTTGAATAGCTTCATCAAAGGTTGTTTTGGGAATTGCTTGAAAAAGTTAGCCCCTAAGTGACGAATGCACCACCTGTTCCTCATGTCCGACCAAGAAAAGGGCTCCTCGGGGTCTTCCTGCAGTTTTCTTATAGCCTTTATAATACCGATGTGGCCATCATGGATTACGCACACACCAGGACGAGTGCCGACAACTCCAACCCTGACATATCTAAGAACCACGGCCAGCTCTCATAATTCTCACTTTCCACAAATGCGATGGCCAGCGGCAATATTTGGTTGTTGCCATCAACGCCTATGGCCGTCAGGATCTGTCCCTTCTATTTGCCTGACAAGAAGGTCCCTTCAACTGAGATCACTGGCAGCATGTGCCTGAATGCCTCAATGCAAGCACCAAATGCTAACAAGGCTCTCTGCAACACCGTGTATCCTGGTGTACTTGTGGACGGCTTGTCTTGCATGGCGATATATGTTCCCGGGTTCCTTTTGTGCAACACCTTAAGCATACGAGGAAGATTGTCATACGCTGCCTTAAAAGACCCGAAACGTTTTTCCAACGCCTTCTGCTTGGCACGCCATGCCTTCGCGTAGCTAATCTTGTATTTGAATTTATTCTCGATAGCTACCACGATATGCGTGGCCTCCATGTCTTTCTTCTCAACTATTTTTCCATACATCAAATTGACTATAAAGGTGGACGTTAGGTTACGATGCCTCGCCGAAACACTATTGAGAATGTAAGAGTGCGGCTCCACCTTTGACACAATCCAGTGAGTCTCATACTTGGGTCTACGTGCGTGCACCCTCCAAGGACAACCACCCTGCTCACACTTCACAGTGTACTACTCTGGCTTGATTTCACGACACAAAATGTCCACTGCATTGAAAGGGTCCACAGCTTGTTGGCATCCTGTAGTGCTTCCTTGTCAGCAACCATAGAATGCTGCTAACCTCTGTCTCATGATACTCCCACGCTGATTCATGCTCATCATGTGCGGAAACACCCTCAGCGTTAAACCGGCTCCATTCCTGCGGGATAGAAACTTCATCCTCATCCGAACTGTCCTCCTCGTCGTCATGTACAGCTTCCTCTTCAGCCCATGCCCTCTGGACATCACAGTCCATCTGATGCATGATGTACTCAATATGCTCCCCTTCGTCGGCTTGTCCAGTTCCCTCTGTATGGCTTGACCATTGTACCTCTCCTCCATGTATTGCATCGGCTTCATCACAAGCAACTTGATCATCTTCGCCAACATACGGCCCGCCCGAGCTGCTAGCACCTCCTGGAGCAAGGGCGGACGTATGAGCTTGTGCACCTGCTTCTAGTGAGCACGGTTGCACAAGCAGAACACACTCGTATCCACGACACCGGCACCCTTGCACAAAGCCCTTCCACGAAGCAGTGTGCACCAATGTCTTCAACTCCCATCTGATGTCCCTGGGAGACCGGCTCTAAAGCCCTTGCACAATGATGCTGCGCACCTCGGGGTCCAACGAAAAACTCCGGGTCAGCCAATGCAGCACATCTGCGATTCGAGCATTCTCGTCATCTAGAAGTACGAGAGTGACTTGCGAAAAACTGCTCAAATCCATACCATCCGGACCTTCACGAATGGTTCCAGCACCGTAATACACTCTCAATGTAGTGGCTACTGCCATTGATGATATCGGCCTGCATATATGTTTCAATTTTGCGATATGTCAAATAACATCGCACAATACTAAACTTTCTATACTAAAAATTGTGCTAAAATTTCTATACTACAAAATGTTCCATACTACAAAATGTATACTAAAACTTTTCTATACTAACATTTCTATACTAAAAATGTACTAAATTTTCTACATCTACAATTTTTACTAACACTAATATTTCATAAAAATAATACTGCGAATACAACATAATCAAAAAATACCTGGATCTGAGTATCTCAATGGATGGAATAGCTTCCACTCCTCGTTGCTCCCTCGCCTCCTCCTCTCCTCCTCCTATCCTGTCCTCCTCTCCCTCTTCTCCCTCTCCTCCCCCTCTTCTCCCTCTCCCCTTCTCCCTTTCCTCTTCTTCCTCTCCTCTTCTTTTCCCTTCTTCTCTCCTTTCTTCTCTGTGCGTAGAATGAGGTAAAAAAACACAGGAAGGGGCGACGGCTGAGCATGCTACCTTTAACCACCCCTGTCGCCCTAGCGTTGGGCGATCGCAACTTCGCCGCCTAATCGTCAACGATCGCAATCCATCCGTCCAACGCCGGAGATAGCAATAATTACCAACTGCTGCCATATTCCCCACGTTTCGCCTCCCGGTTGTGCGATTAGCTCCAATCGCCCCCCTGTTGGGCGACTTGAGCCTACTTTTGTAAAAAAAATTCCCGTGGGTATATTTCTGCAATTTTGAATAAAAATAGATTATTCGTACAAAAAATTCGGTTTTGAAAAGTAATTTAAGTAAAAACCCAAAAAATGTTACTAAAAAAATTATTTCAAATTTTTATAAAAATCCTAATTCAAATTAATTATTTGGATTTATTTCAGCTTATTTGGCTTTTCTTTGTTTTTGTGAAGTTTATAAATCTAATTTTAAATTTAAAAAGTATTTTCATTATAGAAATATAATACCAAATTACATTGGAAATATTTTACCTAAGTCCAAAATGGTTCCAGGAATTTCTGTGAATATTTTTGGAATTTATCTGGTATATTTCTAAGCCCTTTTGAATTTCCTCGGCTTTTGTGAAAATCAAAATCGAAAATTTAAATTTAAATTCTCCCGCCCCTCTCTCCAAGCGATGCGTAGCCGGCCCAGATTGTGCTACGCCGCTACCCAACCCAAATCCCCACCGTCGCCCTCTTCTCTCTCCACCCGGGACCAACCTATCAGCGCCCTTCTCTTTCTCTCTTTGCGTCTGGGCCCCACTTGTCAGGCCTTCCTCCCCCACTGACACCCTGGCCCCAGCTGTCATCCCTCTCCTTCCTTTCTTCTTCCCCGCACCGCCACCACGGCCATTGGCCCGCTCCGCCCTTTTCGGCCACCTCTCTCTCCCTTCGTGCGCCGCCCCACCTTACTCCCTTCGTGCGCCGCACTCCCCGACCCCGCCTCGTCCCTCTTTCCGCAATCACTGTCGTCGCCCTAATCTTCGATGAGAAATCCCCGCCGCACTGTTTCCCCCTCGGCCCTATAAAAGGCCCCTTCGCATCCTCTCCCTTCACACCACCCAGCCTCCACATCACTACCTCTCCCGAGCTCCCCACTTCCTCCGCCCTGTGCATCTCCTCCCCCGAGCGCCGGTGTGGGCAACAGTGAGCAATTGCCACCGAGTTGACCATCCCTAGGCCATGCCACTGACTCCACTAGCTCCACCGTGCCAACGCAAGCATTCTCTGCCCCTCCGTTCAGCTCCTCCATCACCAAGGCGTCGTCGCACCAGAGCCCGAGCCGTCTCCGCAACCTCCCTCGTCGCTGGTCGCTCTCTGGCCACCCTTAGTAAAATCCACAAACACCAATGCATTCCCCTCACTTCCCCCTCTCTTTTGCAGTTCTCGTCAGCCGCCGAGCACTACATCATCGGCGACCATTGGGCCGAGAGCGTCACCCGAGCACATGTGGCAACCATATGGCGCAGCGTGCGTGCCACCTCAGCACCATCAGCCACGTGTGTGCCACAACCAGCATGCCAGCACGTGCACCCGCATGGCAGCCAAGTGGCAAGCCACCTCAACACGTCAGTCCACGTGGCAAACACGTCAACGCCACCTGGCTCCCACATCAACATTTCAAGCCTAGTCAGCTGCCACGTATGCGCCACACACCTCTCCTCACCACCTCAACCACCCTCGGGTCCATGGACTCAGTCCACGGTAGACTGGGCCCACTGGTCAATACCAGTCTAACCAGGACCGACGTCAGCATGACGTCATAAACCTGATTTTCCTTAAGAAAAATAATTACATTAATTCTTTCTAATGTCATAAATCAAATTTCTAGTACAAAAACAATTTCAGAATATCTGATTTATTCCTTTTCTCTCTTTTCAAACTTCCAAGAGCTTGTTCTTCTTCGTCCTAGCTCCGATTGAACCCATTCAAATTCCTAAATTCATCAAAAAATTCAATCTATTAATTTATGCACTAATTTTAATTATTTGGAGTTTATTTGAATTTATTTTAATTTTATTTTAGTTTACTTGGGTATTTTCACATGTAGACTGCGACGATTCGGAAGAATTCTTTGACGACGACTCGCACCAGACTGCAGAGCAAGGAAAGTCACACATCTTGATCATGTTGATCCCAGATTGCAAAATAAAGCTATGTTGTTTTAAATTATTCTGCATGCATATTTTTATTCAATGTATTTCAATTCAGTTTGAAATTTACTTGTTGCCTACTTGTTAATTCCTCCGTTGACATTGAATTTCCCTGATACATTGTCACACTAGAATAAAACTCTAGTTAGTACACTAGTATGTCTAGAGAACTTTTGTAGCAAATGCTTAGCCTTGCTTAGATTTAAAACTAGGCTTGGAATACCTTTTCACATAAAATGATAAAGTTTTCAAATATATTCTTCACTTCGGTGAGTCAAAAAGGTTTATGAAATATTTTGAAATAAAATATAAAATCTGGTTTAGACTTAGGCTAATGGTTAGGTGATGGGTGCAGGCATGCACTGTTGTTCGGTGACACAGTGTTGATTGTTAGGCACAAGGGGTATGTGGTTGAGTCTAAGTCAAGTTAAGGACTGGTCTGTAAGCTACTGTTGCAAAGATCTATCGTACTACCACAAGGCTGGTATGGGATAGTCCTGGTTGACTAATTTGCAGGTCCCACTTGAGTCTCGTCGTAGGTTGAAAGTGAGCGTGGCGTAGGCCATGAGAAGTCTCACTCGGCTCAAGAAGGGGTCTCGATCTGGTGGATTCCTTACTGGGGTGAAACCTTAGTGTTGGCTTGGCCAGGTTAAAGGCTTTGCATTGTAAAGGCTTTGTTATGATCTCTTCGCCGCACACCCAAGGAAGTGTGCTAATCGCGTGGCAATATGAGTTGATCATGTCTTATGGATAAAGATGTACAACCTCTGCAGAGTGTATAATCTATCCTAGATAGCCGTGCCCATGGTCATGGGCATGTTGAGTAAAGTTTTTCATTGATTAGACCTTGTTTTCAAAAATGATTTTTAAAAAGCTTATGGATAGATGGAATCCATGAGAGATTGAAAGCGTATGGATGGATAGAATCCATATGAGATCTTTTGGAAAAGATGGTTCGGGTGGGATGCCCGTGGTTAGGTTAGTGTGAGGATGGACTTGCACTAACAATATTAATTTCATTTACAATTACTGTTTTTACTTACTGTATTAAATTCAGCAATTTCCAATCTATTTACTATATTTCTTGAAATCATATTTTACGCGCCTTTATCATTATATTGCATATCTCTGTGTGACTTGCGGAGTACAAGTTTGTACTCACCTTGCTATCTCCACACAGAGAAAGACGACTTCAACTGCGATGAAGACCTGGATGAGTAGGCCACGTCTTACTGTCGTTTGTCTATGGGCAGGCTTGTTGGGCTTCTTCCGCTTCGGTGTTTATCTTCCGATGCTTATGTTTAAATTTGGCCTATTGGTCATGGATGTAAACTTTGGCAATCATACTCATATTTAGTTAATAAATGTCATTATGGTTGATATTTATGTTTGTTGTTCACTGTGTGCACTAACTGATCCTAGACTAGTGCGATTTACACAAAGGATCCAGGAGTTGTTGCTCTGGGGTCTGACAGTTATCTTCAGTGTTTGCTTCATGTTCTTCATGCATTCGATGAATGGTTGATGTATATGTAGGCGTTGGCATGATCCATAACCTCGTCGATCTATGGGGCCATTGATAGTGTAGCATTTGTATTGACCGCGCCCGTGTATGCCATTCGACCTCGTTGGTATAGAACGACATGTAGAATTAAGGTGATTAAAAGTGTGCATGATTCACGTTAAGCATGACTGATCTGATAATGCAATAGTAGAATCAGTGTAGTATACACAATTCGGGTGGTGAGGTTAGCCGAGCAGAACGCTAAGGTCAGATGTCTACGTGGTCGAAAATGACAGCTGGGAAGGACCACTACGATGCAGACGCACGTAGCTGAACTCAGGTGTCGTAAGGGCAGACCATCCTTACTTTGATGCGGATAGTTAAGTTATAGGAGACAGTCGAGGCAACTCCAATGTAGTGAAGATACATGGTGCTGGAAGCCATCGGCAATCGATAGTCAGAAACTGGAAGCCATCGGCAATCGAAAGTAGTCGGTAGTCAAAAGCCATCAGCAATCAAACGTAGTTGGAAGCTGGAAGCCATCGGCAATTGGATGTAGTCGATAGTCGAAAGCCAAAAACCATTAGCAAATGGAAGTAGTCGATAGTCGGAAACCATCAAAAATCAGAAGTAGTTGGTAGTCAGAAGCCACAAGCCATCGGCAATCGAATGTAGTCGGTAGTCAGAAGCTGGAAGCCATCGGCAATCAAAAGTAGTTGGTTGTCGAAAGCTAGAAGCCATCAGCAATCGGACGTAGTCAAAATCGAAAGCAGCCGAAAGTAAATAGCCATTGGAAGTCGGTAGTAGTCGGAGTCAGAAGCAACCAACTGTTTGACCAGTTACTATAGCATGATAGGGTACTGTAGCAACATTTACTGTAGCAGTGGTCATTCTTGACTGAGTACAGAGGGTAGTAGTAGGTGTCAGAGTATAGCGGGCGGTCGTAAGGCGTCTGAGTACAATGGGCAGACGTAAGGCATCTGAGTACAGCGGGCGGTCGTAAGGCATATGAGTACATCAAGCGGTCAAAGGCTTCCGAGTACAACAGGTGGTGAAAAGCGTCCGAATACAGTGGGCGATCATAAGGCATCTAAGTACAGTGGGCAATCAAAGGTGTTCAAGTACCGTGGACGGTTGGAAGCATCCGAGTATAGCGGGCAGTCAACGGCGTCCGAGTACAGCGGGCGGTTGTAAGGCATCCGAGTAAAGCAGGCGGTCGAAAGTGTCTGAGTATAGTGGGCAGTTGAAGGTGTCTGAATACAATAGGTGATCGAAAGCGTCAGATTACGAAAGGCAACCGCTAGAACAACTCCAATGTGGTGAAGGCGCACAATAGTAAAACAACAAGATCACAAGGGCAAGCCATCCTTGTTAGACTGTAGTGGTGGTAGGCGATCTCGCATGTCCTAAGCATCAAGAAGGACTTGCGAGTAGCGCCATCTACCTCGCCTTGTGGAGTTATCATTCGATTGAAGGTATATGCATCATTAGATTGAAGGTATATATGCATGCATAGCCCATTGATTCATGCAGGTGTAGTCATGCACTACCATGCTTTGGTATCAAGTCAGATAGGATGTCGACAATAGACAAGGCGTCCTCGGAAGCAGACGTGACTACTCCGATACATGGTGGATTGTCGTGGCATATGTAGGAGTTGAGTGAGCCGACATCTCATGGACAGTGTAGCGAACATGACAAGTTCGGCGGTAGGCACGATAGCTTCATGAGATCTTCATCTTTGCCCGAGAGAATAGAGGGACTTCTTGCTTCAAGCCTAGTGAGCTGAAAGGCAGACAACAATCTTGCCAATCCCAATGTTGTGGCTGCAGGCTGAACATCAACGAGCTCCAAAGCATCTAATCGACGTCATTACTGGTAGCAACCGTAGGCATTTGGTGGCATCCCCATCACTGTCACTGTCCATTGACCTACAAGCTAGCTAGATAAAAGAGAAAGAGAAAAGGAGATGTTCTTTACCATCTTGAACATAGTACGCCATGGCTTGGGCTTGCGTAGATTGCTTCTTTCTATTCCTCTGCCTTCTCCTCCTTTCGTGTGCGTATATCTTGATATGTATCTTTCTCTACGTATATCTTCTTTGTGTATGTATGCTAATCGGTCTCCGTCTGTTTTCACCGTTTGAGTGCCCCTCCCTCTCCAAGCATGCGCAACCTTTTATAGGCACACACAAAGGCAGTAGGTTATGTACGCGGCTCCACACAGTGCCAGTCCATCACATGATTCTTGGAATCAAATTCATGATCTGATTGCCAATTCTTACCTTCTAAACCTTTGCTTTCCTTCTAAGAGATTTGCTGAGAATTGCTTCCATTAAATAGAGACATGACGTAATAATGTTTCCACTGTAAGAATGATATGCTAAGAATAAATATTTCCTTCCATTTTGGTGTGTAAACCGCAATTGGTTGGCCGCGCGGGATGCCACGTACACACCGACTAGCCCGCGGAACTGTCTGTGCGTTGTTTTGTAGCCTGGCCGCAGCAGACTTATCTTGCACATGCTCTTATTTTGTTGGAGATGAACCCATGTTCCATAAAGAAAATTCTATGGGAACGGACCGTGAGACGGAGGTATTAGGGCCCCTTGCGGATTGATGATGTGTGACGAGCACGGATTTGGAAGCAACGCTGCACGCTGCTGTGGCGATCAGACCGGCATTATGGCTGCGGTCTAACCAGTTCGAAGATCTAGGTGGTCGAAGAGAACAACTTGAACGAAACAACATGGTCGAAACAGCGTGGTCGACACAACATGGTCGAAACAGCGTGATCGACACAACATGGTCGAAACAGCGTGGTCGACACAACAGGTCGAAAACTAGTGAGTGGTCAAAGACCAGTAAGTGGTAGAAGACCAACGAACTTAGGGAATGCACTGAAATTTCAGCACTATTTTATGAATGAAAGATCCGTGTAACTTTTGATTCTTAGATCTCGTGAGATATCTTGGGATAAAAATGCATGATTGCTTGTTGAGTGTTATCTTCTAAATCTTTGCTTGCTATTTAGAAATACACGATGTGAGTTGTTTCCATTTAGATGAGGATATGATATACACAGTTCGTGCAAATATTTTCTTTCCATCTTGGCGCATATGCTTCGTGATTGACCGGCGGCGTGCAGCCATACGAGGCACGACGCGTCAACCCTGCACCGACCACTTTGTGAACTAGGTCGACGGGTTATGCTTCTTGGATTCACTAGCAAGGCAGTCACCAGCAGTGGTGAGCGACCATAGACAGGGAAGTCAGGCGATGAGGGAGCTGGTCGGCGGTGCAATAGAGGGGATAGAAGAGAAAAGGACTGGTAGTGGCGACGGTGACGACTCAAGTGGGGAGGAGCCAACAAGGCAGTAGGGCGGCATCACCTAGGTGGCAATTGTGTGAAAGTGAAGAGGAGCAGAGGGTAGAACTGTTTATTTTTTAGTAAACTGGTTAGTGCATGTAACTTAATATAGTATTAGAGTTAAAAGATCTTGAGTTTAAGACCCGATTGACGTAATTAAAAGAAATTGCAGCTTACTTCTATTCCACATTTTAGGCTTGAGTGAGCCTACATGTGAGGGGGATGTTGAAGTGAAATTACCCGTCTTTCCTCATCAACTTAAACTTTTAAGTGAACTGGTTGGTGCATGCAACTCAATATGAACAAAATAGGATATTTATAGTTGTATAATAAATACAACTTTATTTTAAATATAAACATATGTATAGTACGTAAGTGTGCAATTATGCGGCTAATTTGGTTAGTCTCGGAAAAAATCAGCAGCAGAGCAATTTTTTTAAAATAATACTTCAGAAATAACAGGGACAGTACAGTAAGTAGTAACACCAGTAAGCAAACTGAACTCATGCGCACAAGGCGTCAGCTAATGGCTCAAGGCTTGGTTTACCAGAGCGAGGCGGCTTTGTAGGGTTGCACGGTTGAACGCCGGTGCCAAGACGGAGGCAGCAGCGGAGGCGGAGGCAAAAAAACCTCCTCGCTCAGTTAGTTGTCACTCCATCACAGATAGGCGCACAGGGCAAGCCGAGGCAGACGGCCGAATTGGACAGCAACAATTTTCCAGGCAGGCAGCTCGCTAGCACAGAAGAGGCGGCTGCGCTTGCGTTGTGTTTTGCCTGTGCGATGCGAGAGGCCTGATAGGCTGAGACCTAGGGTTGCTTGCTGGGCTACGGATGCATGTTGCTTGTTGGGCCTCTAAGGGCCTGATTGTTAGGGTGTATAAGCTTGAGCCAGGCTCTTTAGATGCAGAATCTTTTTGGTTTCGCATATTCGGATGGCTACACGCATGAAGCAACCTGGCTGAGCCGATGCAAAAGGTGTCTCTGGGCCAGGCTTCGCAGAAATGCCTAATTTTTCCGCAACTTTTTTCAACCATTCCTTGCATCAACATATGCGGTCAACATGCACCCAACAAAACAACATTACCACAAATTCTTCCTATGACTAAATATACAACCCAACATCGGGCCTATTTGGGTACGACTGCGGCTTATGGTTTTTGGCTGAAATTTTTGAATTTTGGTTGTTTATGGTACAGATTACGGAGAGACAGATACTCACTTGCGATTTTAGCTGGTACATATGTTGGGTTTTTAACGTGTAGATCGTTTAACTTGTACCCCGTTTTGAGAAAATACTCCGTTTGAAAGTTAGGTACTGTAGCAAAAACCAAAAGTCACCAACTTCAGAGAAAAAGAACAGGCCCATCATCTCTTGTATCCTCCCGGCCTGTCCCAACCCAATCTGTCTACATAAAGCAATCAAACCCAAGGCCACCCACCCTACCAATCACAATCTAAGTGTTCCGTTATGGGCTGGGCCTTACATGCTGTGTTAGGTTTTATTACAACCGAGCCTAACGAGCTGGCCCGTCAAAGCAAACTAGCAAAAATGCCTACTCAGGCTTTCTTACAATACGAGCTCGAGATGAGTCCAGCCAAGCTTTAACGAGCAGAGTCGATTCCTGAGCTTCGAGCTTTTTTTACCTTTAGTTTTCTGTAACCAGAGGCGTAGCCACTAGGAGAGCCTTTTTTACCTTTAGTTTTCTGTAACCAGGGGTGTAGCCACTAGGAGAGCTTAGTGAGGCTTCAACCTCACCTCCCTCGGTGGCAACTTTATACATAGTAAAAATAGAAAGAGGGATTAACAAACCTAAAGAGAAACTAGTTCTCCTCGATGGAAATGTTAACAACAAGCATGAAATTAAAAAAAAAGACGACGAGGAGGACGAGGAGAAGAAGTGAAAATCATAAAATTAAAAAGAGTTAATCAATCAATCAAAAAAAAGAAAGAAAGTGAAATAATATATGTAAATCATAAAATTGAAGAAGAAGAAAAGGAGGAGGGGGAGTAGTGAAAATCATAAAATGAAAGAAAAGATAATCAATCAAAGAAAAAAAGAAGAAAGTGAAATATATATGAATCTTCTTAAATCCGAGCATGACGGTGAAGAGCTCGATGAACCTCTGTTTGATCTTCTCCCTCTATCGTCGCTCCATGATGATGTGGTCCTACACGTGCCCCGAAGGCACCGTCGCCGCCGAGCCCCCCGCCGTGAACATGATAAAAACATTGAATAGAGTGGAAAAAGGTACCGCCTTTTGTTTCTATTGTCTCGTGATTCAAATTATCTTAATTCTAGTATATTTCATATGATCTTAATTTTTATTATCATTCATAATTTTCTATTATATCACTAATTTTAATATGTTTTATATATATGTGACTTATCGCTACTCTACACTCATAGCGCTTTCTATTATCGAGGTGCCTACTTTATATTTCTCTATTTTTCATTGTTTGTCTCC
The DNA here is from genome assembly GCA_036346245.1 of Bonia amplexicaulis. NCBI lineage: Eukaryota > Viridiplantae > Streptophyta > Magnoliopsida > Poales > Poaceae > Bonia > Bonia amplexicaulis. Next base: position 22,467,064 of record CM070741.1, on the reverse strand, counting down.
ATCCAATTTATAATTTCTATATGAATTTGAAATTTTATACGAGTTAAAGACTAATTTTGTATCAACTTAGCTTAAACTTATAAATAGTTCAACCCACCCTCAATTTTATTCCTGACTTCGCCACTGTGTGTAACCATTTTCATCATCAAGCAAGCAAAGTAACCAGCTAAGTTACCTATAATGTAGCAACTAAGGATATACAGATCATCAACTGAGTTATAGTTGCCATTGGCAAAAACCGTCACCAACATCATTGCCACAATCACAAGAACCATCACCAACAGCGGAGAGAGTTCGCTCATTGATCAACCACCACACTTTGTCTCGCGGATGATATGGACGTTCATCGTGCACCTCTCTGCAGGTCATTGTCCTGTACAAACTGCCTCTAGCCATGTACAAGCCTTGTCACACTAGGGCCAACGTAAATCCACACTTTCCACCTCTTGCCATGCCGCTGAAGAATGACAGCTTGCTTCTCATGTGGAAGGTATCCATCAGCATATTTTTTAGAGAGGTCCTATTGCAGATTGGAAACAAAATAAAAGGTTCTCAGAAAGTTCAAACCAATTGGGCAACAAAAGAAAATGGAAACCAATTCTGCTTCTTCCAGGAAAATGTGAGTTTAAACTCAAACAGCATTAATTCTGACCAAAGGATGCAATATTGAACATGATGGAAGACGGAGCATTGAACTCTAGTTTTCTTCTGTTAACATAGCTCTTCTTCATGACGGCCACAAGGATGGGGATGTCGGAATGGATATCTTGGACCTTCTCCTCCACTTTCCTCTTCAGCACTGAAGTTAGATGGGTCATAGCCCCATGCATGTAAGCAGGCACATTGTTTACTGCAAGATCATCTTCTGAGGAAGAAGCATCTCCTGTGCCAAAAAGAAGACGAAAACAATACCAGCTATCAAACATAGATGTAAAATACGACTATCAATGTGATTTTTGACAAGATGGCTCGGAGGTAGTGGATGAAGAACTCATCTTCATGGTGTTGTTATGCTGTGCCCGTCTTCCATTTTGCAATGATGGCATAGGATGATGCTCATGATAACTTTTCAAATTTCCAGTAGGATCTCCCTGCCTTCCTTCCACAGGAGGAGCGTTGTTCAGGATTACGCAAGACGATGCCTTCTCGCAACTGCTTGGATCAAAGATTGCAACCTTAAACTCAGAGTTCCCATTGTATCTGAATACCAGGAAATCACCCCTCTTTAAGTAATGCGTATTGGCAAACGCCTCCCATCCAAATTTAAGGATTAGTATATCAGTGCATCTTTTAATTCCAACATTGCAAGTGCTACCATTACGTGCTTCCAGTTTGATCATTTTGGATATCTTTCCTTTAAAACATCGTGCAAATTTGTCTGGTATTCTCTGCAGGAAGTAGGAGTGTAAAAACACAGTGCACAATTTAGAACTACCTTCACAAAATTTTCAGGATTTTTAATATTAATTTGGTAATGAAAGTATAGTAGTTTTCAGGGTTGCACCTAAATCATATCCCCTGTGGTAATACAACAGATAACAATTGTTTTTACAAGAATTAGTATATGTTGTTACTAGACTGAAGCACAAAATTCATCTCAGCTACTAGACTAAGAATAACTGAAATGTACAGGTCAAGTCTAATTGCAAAGTAATACTATACTAAAGAAATGATTTATATGAAACTCAATGAAGTTCTCGCTAACAATCAATTTAGCCTGGTACCTTTTATCTAGAAGGCTCAATGGTTGGTATTATGTTTGTCACTTGCCACTTCTATTGAGGTTAGCAGGTAATCTCTAGAAATCCTGAAATAATAGTTAAAGATCAATTTATGTTTCTACCCTAAATTTCCATCTAATCTAACAAGAAACTATAATGGTTAGAGTGTAGTATTCAGCTTTCTTTGATCCCCCACTTGAGAATCAGGCAAGTGACAATACTTTCTCAGCATTAAGAAAATATGTATTGTAACTTAAATAAGAGTAACATAGATGGCATACACGACGATAAGACAATGTAGCTGAAAATGCCTTACCAATTCATGTTGAAAATCACCCATCAAAACCTTGAAGAAACATTTGTCTTGATCATCCATAGTATTCCAGTACTGGTACTCATCAAATCACACCTTGGACCCACAGTGTAGAAGCAGATTAAGAAAACAGAGCAAACAACTTCAAATTGCACAGAATCCAAATGATACAAGGAGATTTGATTTGTGATCACTTAAGTTAGAGAACCCATCAGGCTGATGCAAACTACTAACTTGATCAGATTTCGTATGATGCAATTTAACATGGTTTGCAATAACGTAACTACGAACCACCGAGAATGGAAAAGAATAAAAGATCAACATGTGCACAACGCTACTCTTTGTCAGATTTCCTGATCGGTTTGTGTAGAACGATGAAATCCTGTACAATTAGGTAAAAGTTTTTTTTTGCGATTGCAAGGAAAACATGGGTTGCAATAACGTAACTACGAACCACTGAGAATGGAAAAGAATAGAATATCAACATGTGTAAAACGCTACTCTTTGTCAGATTTCCTGATCGGTTTGTGTAGAACGATGAAATCCTGTACAATTAGGTAAACGTTTTTTTTTTTTGCAATTGCAAGGAAAACACGGGCACACACACCATCATGCCTAGATGACGAAGACTGGGAATAAATCCGCCACCTCGCAAAGTTTCAACTAAGGTGTAAAGGTGGGCAACATAATTTTACCTCTGGTGGGTGAAATTGTAAAACTACAACTTCACCACTTACCAAGAGCTACTTCACCGCTCACCAAGAGCTAGTTCCCTACAATTTGCTAAACTAGCCAAATTGGTGCGCAATTACACTACACGGCTAAATACTAAAAATGCATAGGTTTATACTGTAAATAGAGTTGTATTTGCTACATAACTATAATGCCTATAATGGAAAATATAGTTGTATTTCTTACATAATTGTAAGAGTTGTCGCATATAAATCTAATTACCACATAGATTTTTTGCTTTTTTCTCCGATTAATATGGAAATTTCTAACATCTTAGAATGAACATCAAAGCTTCTTTTTAGTATTGTTTTAGTCAAATAGATTGATGGACGGTAGAAAGAGAGAGTGAGTTGGCAACTAGAAAAGAAAAATCTCGAAATAAAAAGAAATAAAAGAAGTTCTTACAGTAGATGTGTTGAGAATAAAACTTTCTGGCAATGCCTTCGAAGGGACAGTTTCAGTAGAAGTGCAAGTGCTCGTGCATGCGTCTCAAATCAATGTATGCTTTATGGTATCCTGAGGCCAGCTAGATTAAAGCGAGGCCAAAAGTTATCAGCATATAAAAAACTCTCTTTAGCTGCACTACTGTGTGCACTAAACACCGTGACATTATGAATTTTTTTGTAAATAATTCATATTTTATTTGAAATAACAGAAATATACTAGCACAAATATTTTTTATAGAAATGGCCTCCAGACTGGATCCTGTCGCCCAACAGCCACGCGACACGCAAGCAATCCGTGGGCATGTTATTAATCGCCGCCGAACCGTCAGCGATCGCCCAAAGGGCCCGATGGTTCGGCGATCGCAATTATGTCGCCCAACAGCCCACGCCCAAAGGGCCCAACGGTTAGGCGACTGCAAATCCAGTCGTCCAACCCTTCGGCGACTGGAGGTACATATAAATCGGTCGACCAGCCGAGCCCCGACATTTCTTCCGCCCACGCCGCACGGTGAAGAGAAGGCGGAAGGGAAAGAAAGAAGAGAAGAGGAGAGGGAAGAAAAAGGGAAGAGAGGAGAGGAGAGGGAGGAGAGGGAGAGGTGTTACTCGTTGGAGTCTTGCTGTTGGTGATAGCAAGATCCTTACTCTCATGGAGAGGATGACACTTGGAGATGGGACAATTTTTCTATTTCTCACACAATGCCATACCAACCTCGAGGGGTTGGGGATACATATTATAGGTCGCCAACCACCAAGCATATGCTAAGATGCTGTCCTAGATGCTAGTCAAGGATGCTAAAGCAGATGCTGTCCTAGATGCTGTCGTAGATGCTAGTCAAGGATGCTAAAGCAGATGCTGTCCTAGATGCTGTCCTAGATGCTGTCAAGGATGCTAAAGCAGATGCTGTCCTAGATACTGTCAAGGATGCTAAAGCAGATGTTGTCCTAGATGCTGTCCTAGATGCTAGTCAAGGATGCTAAAGCAGATGCTATACAAAGACCGCAGTACAGTGACTTATTCATCATTCTCCCCCTAAGTCTTGTGCGTCGTCTTGTGGGGAAGTTGAACCATCCCGATCCTAGAGCGAGCTCGAGGAATTTGACCTCCCAAGAGGCTTGGTGAGCAGTGTCCGCAAGTCGATCCGTGGTGTTGATGTAGCTCGCCTTGATGTCGCTTCATCCAAACAACCTCGGATGAAGTGGTACTTCACCGGATGTGCTTGCTCGTCCGTGGAAAACGGGTTCTTGCCGAGCCGAGCGGACTTGTTGTCCACCCCGAGTGCCACCGCTTGGTGTCTCTGCCGAGGAGATCACCAAGCGCCGAGCGAGCCGTAGGCGCTGAGTCGAAGCGGTGGAAGCCGCTATGTACTCGGCCTCACAGCTGGACAGGGCCACCACCGCCGCTGATCGATCGCCAGCTAACGAGGCACTTGCCGAGGAAGAAGAGAATCCCGCTTGTGCTCTTGCTGGTGTCGATGTCGCCTGCGTGGTCGCTGTCGCTGTATGCCCGATGAAGTGCGCCGCGCCGGGACACCTCGGGTAGTGCAAGCCGTAGTCGGAGGTGCCCGCAACGTAGCGGAGGATCCTCTTCACGGCTCGCCGATGCTCGCCGCTTGTCGCCGCATGAACCGACCGACGTAGCCAACGGCGAACGCCAACTGGACGCTGTGGACGAGGTAGCGAAGGTCGCCCACGATGCGCCGCAGATCTGCGTCAGGCCCACCTACTCCGCCGTGCTCTCACGACTCAGCTTCAGCCTCTCCTCCATAGGAGTGTGGGCTGGGTTGCAGTCGGTGAGCCCGCCTAGCTCGACGGTGCTCTTGGCGTAGGCGGTCTGACGAAGGGAGATACCGGAGCTGTCCTGGTGGACCTCGATCCCTAGGTAGAAGGAGAGGAGTGAGCGGGACAATGAGTGCCGCTACTACCGGTGAGGCTCATGAGGTCGAGAAGGAGATGAGCAGGAGATGCTCAGGCTACAGGATAGTACGGCTCGATACCACTTGTTACTCACCGGAGTCTTGTCACAGGTGATAGCAAGATCCTTACTCTCATGGAGAGGATGACACTTGGAGATGGGACAATTTTTTCTATTTCTCACACAATGCCATACCAATCTGAGGGGTTGGGGATACATATTTATAGGCTGCCAACCAGCCAAGCATATGCTAAGATGCTGTCCTAGATGCTAGTCAAGGATGCTAAAGCAGATGCTGTCCTAGATGCTGTCCTAGATGCTAGTCAAGGATGCTAAAGCAGATGTTATCCTAGATGCTGTCCTAGATGCTATCAAGGATGCTAAAGCAGATGCTGTCCTAGATGCTGTCAAGGATGCTAAAGCAGATGCTGTCCTAGATGCTAGTCAAGGATGCTAAAGCAGATGCTGTACAAAGACCGCAGTACAGTGACTTATTCATCAAGAGGAAGGAGAGGTTCTGCTACTTCCGTTAGGTAAAAAATTTTGTACGTTGTACTCAATATTTTTTATATGAAATAAATAGTTTATTTAGTGTATAATTAGTATTGTAGACAATTGTAGCTGTAGAAAAGAATAGTGCAACTTTGGTATATAAAATTTAGTCAATGTAGTTATAGAAAATTAGCAGCCGTAGAAACATGTAGTTGTAGAAAATTTAGTGAATATAGTTATAGAAAATTAACATCCATAGCAAATTAGCATCCATACAAAATTGTAATTGTAGAAAATTTAGTCAGTATTATAGACAAATTAAGTGTCCATAGAAATTTGTAGTTATTTAAAATTCAGTTAATACTTTTGTAAGAATTAAATAGTTTTCTTTGTACAAAACAATAATACGTAACATTTATGATTAATTACGAATAAATGTAATGTCATTAGTATATTGAAAATAATGTGGACCGTTATAACTGGTATATTGGCATTTAAATCAATATATCATGTAAATTATCGAAACCTATTAGCAATTATTTATGGTAGGAGAGAGCTCGAGCACCGAGACAAGAGCGGTGTCGGTGCACGGTCTGCCGATAGGGAGTTAATTCTATGAGGGTAGTGTAATTGGTTATGATAGGCGAACGGTTATTGAAATGTAAATTACAGTCCATCAGTACTTCCATAATGTGCAATGCGACTTGACTAGTTGCAACATTGAAAATATGTGCAGGTAGACATCATTAATGCCAATATCCACTACATTGAAAGTAAATTACAGTGTCGGCATTGTTCATGAAGGTCCGAACGGTGTTGACTTGAGTGGTTTTGCGCATGCCACTCTAGTACGCCTGCACAGCGAGAATGCTTGAATCGCAGATGTGATGTAATGCTTGAATCGCAGATGTGATGTACTGTCTCACCCGTAGTTTCTCCTTGGACCTGAGGTTTGCAGCGTCGTCATACAAGGGCTTTGGAGCCAGTCTCCCATAGACATTAGATGGGAGTTGAGAATATTGTAGGATCGGATAGGCAACAGAGGGGGGTGAATGGTGCCTTCAAAAACTCCCCATAGTATCCACTTAACTCTTTTCTCCAATAGCTGCTGAGCTATGAAGACTCGAGTTGAAATCTCATTGGAGAAACAGAACAGCGGAGAAAACACAGCAGAGAACTGACCGCGGTCGAAGACTGTCAGAGAGGTCAAATTACGACAACGTAGTCGTAAGCACGACAATGTGATCGTAAGCTCGACTATGTGGTCGATAACCGACAACTGGTCAGAGATCGTCCAAGTCGATGACCGCCGTGATCGGAGCCAGCGAGATCGAAAATGGTTGCAGCCAAGACAGATGTGGTTGTAGACAACGTGATCGAATGCCAACAAGTGGTCGAACAATCAACGTTGTCATAACCTGTCGAGACCGTGGTCATAACCTACGTAGTCGTAAGCCAACAAGTGGTCGAACAACCAACGTGATCGTAAACACAACAACGTAGTCGAAAACAGTGCTCGTGGTCATAATCCCGACTATCTGGTCGATACCCAACATGGTCGTAAATCGCCCCAAGTCGACATCCATCGAGACCAGAACCAACGTAGTCGTAAGCCAACGAGTGGTCGAACGATCAACGCGGTCAGAAATATAAACGCTGCGGAGAGAAACTTGAGCGAGGACGAAGAAGAGAACGTGGTCGTAAGTTTCTCAGAAGAAACAGAGGAAGAACAGAGAGGCACATGACCGCACGATCCAAATTCCGAATAACTTTTGATTCAAGGATCAACTGGTGATGAACCTTTGAACACAACAAGAACAAGATCTCAAGAGGTTGCTCTGATCTTTAATCGAAAACTAAGCAAGAAAATAGAGATCTTTCTAGGGTTTCATCAAAAGTGCTCAAAACCAAGACTAAGAGAATGAAAAGACAATCAGACCATGCAAGTGGGACTAGAATCGCCTAGCTAGCTTCGAGTATGATTTCCCAACACTAGGATGGTCAGATCATAGGCAGGACGGGTCTCACAAACCAGAAAGAAAAGAAACGATCAAAGAACAGAGGAAAACCAAAACAACAGAAGAACAAGACCAAGCCAACTCAATTTCATACAGACAACAGTAGTCAAAAGATTGATTAAGAAAAGATATATTGCTCCGAAGATTGAGTCTACCGCTACTCCATTCAGGAGGACTAGGAGCACCACTGCTCCACACAAAAACCCTAACAGAACGCACACTAGAAAGTGAAAGACTAGAGACTCACAGATGGGTAGCTCTCCATCCCTTTTTATAGCCTCTGAAAGCAGGGATAACCCGTTAACCCCCTACCACTTGGAGGCGTACTTGTTGTGGCTGTTTGGTTGGGTGCTCTTCACCACTAGCCACGGCAACATCGTCGACGCGCGCCTCATTGCTCACTAGGGCCACATCAACTGGGGTTCGGCTGCACTTGCCGCGATCTATCATGGCTTGTGCGACGCGTGCGGCAGAACCAAGGCGAACTCGGTCCTCGCGGGGTGTCCGCTGCTATTGTAGCTGCGGTCGTTCGAGCGTCCACGTACGGCTCATGCTCAAGGACATCACTCAGTACGAAGTGGAGATGTACTTGGGGGCGACATGGACTGGCCTACAATGGGTTCTTTTTGGTGCCATAGACGGGTAAATAGTTTGACTTACAATTAATTCCTTCAGACATGGATCATCGTATGTAACGGTGATGTTTCTTGTAGGTACAGTTCACGCACGTACACGTTACACGGGCATATCTGCCTTTCGTGGAGCACTTCGACCGACTCACGGTTGACGACGTGGCCGGAGTCAGACTCACCGAGGCAATCGGAGAGCCGTGTTTTGATGGGTTGACCTCGGCAGTTGGCGCGACGGGCTTTCTAGCTGACGCGGCGAAAGCTCGTGTTCGACATCTTCATGGAGGACTATGCGGAGCATTGTCATGCGCCAGTTCAGCCTACGTCAGGTCGTTCCAGTACCAGTCGGGCGACCTGTGTCGACAAACGTCCACGTGTGAGTTACCACCTCACATGACTCCTTTTACTGCTAATTCGTTGGACGACTTCTAACCAAATGCTTGCTCCTGCAGGCACTCTAGGAAGGGAGTAAAACGCGGCATGGACTAGACGGCGAAGATAGAGGCATGGATAGCCCAGTGGGAGGGCACGCTGCAGGACTGCATGGAGGCCACCCCTCACGACAAGAACAAGATATGGCGAGTACCTTCATCAGACGCCTCGACACGCATCAGCTACACCCCCAGCACATGTTGCAACACATGTTGCAACACTTTTCGGGCTAGGACGGAGGGATGTGGGGTCTCCACTGGTTAGGACAACACAGACCAGTACTTTTCAGACTGAGCCGACCAGGCAACGGGCTCGGCACCACAGGCCACACCCCCAGAGGTTCTCTCTAGGGCATAGCACAACGGTGCACCGGTGGCCACACAGGCGGCACTACAATTTACTCCCCCGGCTTTGGGAAGATGGCCACACAGGAAGTGGCCAAGCGGGGCTGTACGGAAGGACGTTGACGCAAACACGGAGATGGAGGGGGCCAATGTGGTGACGAAGGGGGTCTGGGGATGCTGTTGGAGGGTTGTAGTGTTGGTTGTACATTTGTTGTTCCTAGAAATGTATTAAGTGATGTTTGCAATATTGTTTACAATACTATTGCGATCTTAGTTGTACTTCTGTTTACGATGTTCATTTGTTCGATCTGTGTCAATGCCCATACCACTCAATTAATGGCAACCGCACCGATGCCCGCACCACTCGAACAGTGTAATCAATTAATGGTAACCGCACCGACGTGTAAACCATTCGATTACATGCTTGATGACATTGAACAATACCACGGATAACAGAGGGAGTACTATGGTACAACCTTATCCGTTCGTGCCTACTGGTACAATGAGCCTCGTGCTATCCACATGTAGTGTTGCAGAGGGGGCCGCCTTGGATGTGGCTGGTCGTCATTGTAGTGGCAAGCACAAATGCACCTAGGGTTCGCGCAGCAACATGTCGGATCGTATGAACTTCCTATGTTGTTGACCTCCTTGTTGCCCCTCTCGCGCTGCATCTACTGATGGAGGTCATTGTTTCGCTCTTTGAGACTTTCAATTCATGACTCCAAATCAAGGATTCACTTCCACAATGTATCCATGTACCTCACAACGTACCATTCATGGGGAGGATCAATCCATTGCACGAAGTCGCATTTGGCCATCTGCAGGAAAGGAAGGCTAACATCGAAACTCTATTACCAGTAATACAGAATAGACGATTGCCTAATTGTACCCAGAGGGTGGGCATCGAAAGAAATATCGCCCACCTTCCAAATGACCTTTCGCCACCTGCATGACCGCGTCCTCCATGTGTCTGCATTTTGGCCACACTGGCTAAGCACGCCTGTTTGGCAACAAGCGGTAGTTAACGCCAAAGTCCTCCCTCCTTTTGAGTGGAAGGTCTCCCTTTGCTGAACGCCAAAGTCCTCCCTCCTTTTGAGTGGAAGGCCTCCCTTTGCTGACCCATGCTCGACTGACCCCTCGGTGTCTGCCATGGTATGTTACTCTAGGACGGAGAAGGTAGTTTTTCCTATTAGCAAGGGGTGGGTGTGGATTTTATAGCCTATGGGGTGTTGCAGAGTGCTTTATGACAGACCACGTCATATGCAACCTTTGTACAGTGACTACACCAGATGGGGTAGATTGGTGCAGCGACAAGACCACAAGAGGCAACTTTGCGTAGCGACAAGACCACACAAGGCAACGTCACGCAGTGAGAAGACAAGATGGGGCAACTTTGCGCAATGAGAAGACTAGACAAAGCAGCTTTACACAGCGACTACACTAGACAGGGTAGCTTTGTGCAGCAACAAGACCATACGGGCCTTACAATTCTCAAATAGGCCGAATGGGCTCAGGTGGGGGCCACCCCTACTACAAGAGCCTCTCATGGTAAAGGGCTTCTCACGAGCTGAAACCATGCCGCCGAGCCCTTTGGCCCCCTCCGTCCTTGCGGCCTGTGACCCGTTACGTGTTGGGCCGAAGAAGTCGAAATGGCGATGTTGCTTGACCGACGCCAGACGCTTCTTCGCGCCTTTGGGACACACGGCGGGTGCTACCGGCGCATCGTCTTGCTGTCGCTTGAGTTTGACCGCGGTCGTGTGGCCGTTCGCAACGTCATGGGACACGTGCGCGCGCGGTTGGGGGGTCGTGCGGTGTCGGTTTCCGCCGGTTGGGTTTCCCGATCGTGGGGCAACCGAACAGGCTTTAAAACTACGGCCGTCGTCGCGTCGCTGTCCTTCACGCTTGACTAGTTGCGAGAACACTGCTTTCTCCCACCGCCTCGTGTGCACTCATCGTCAGATATGGTGTTTGTCGCCGTCATACTTCTTCCTCTCACCGGCCCCATTTGGCAGACGATTCCGTGAGAGACCGAGCCAAAAGACCACCGTTGCGTGCCACCCTGCGCTGTGTGGAGTACCGTAGCAGCAATGGCCCGAGGTGATGATCGCTCTTGCCGACTGAGCGGTGGCACATCGACGAGTCGCGGGGGCTCTTCTAGTCGGCATAGTTCGTCAGGGATGAAGATAGAGTATGAGTTGGTGAAGCGCGACCCCTCACTGGCGAACAAGCGCTGGAGCGCGGCGAGGAAGCTCAACGGCGTTTGCTCGAACGTGCTCGAGTAGAGCCTGGGGTGACCGAGGAGACCATCCGGTCCCTTTTGCGTGAAGGGAAGTTTTCGGACCGCAATACGGTCCGTGTACCCTCCGCTGACGAGACGGAACCGCACCCCACATAGTGAGGTTGTGGTATTCATTGCGTATCTTGAGGCTAGGCTTCGATTCCCCTGCTTGTTCTTCTACGAGGTGTCATGCGCGCATAAGCCGGAGTCGGCGATCCGACTCCAAACGCTACCGGTCCACCGGCTATCTACTACCGGGCTTCATGAACGGAGACAAGGTGGCCTAGCCAGCGTTGTTCGCATTTCTCCACGCAGCGCTGTCGGCCAAAGAAGATGGACTGAGGGGAGTACTGCACTCGTGTGTGTCAACTTGGTGCTGCTCGGCATGCATGAAGTCGTTCCTGCGAACGCAACCCGGCGGCGGGAGTCGAGCCGGTAGCGATTGCCTCCGCTTCAACATGAGGGACCTCGCGGAGGAGTACCTTATGTTCGGCGTGGCTCCGCTGGCCCACCCGTGGCACGTGCAACCCAACCCCGCCTGTGACGACAACATTCGGCCGGTGATTGCGTCCTTACCGAGGCCTGTCGAACCAAGTAAGTCTTTAGGCACACCTGTTGCCTACGAAGTAACTACTCTGTAGTTAGTATCTTTAACTAGTTTTATTAGCAGAGCTGCTCCTCGAGGACGCAGAGCGCGCCACAACGGTGTTCCTTGGGCCATATGTGGCCAAGGAGCACAGTCTGCGAGAGGCGGTGACGGCGAATGTCCAACGGATAAACTGCGTCTGCAAGCTCTCGCATCCCCGTGTCGGAGCGCAAAGTGCCAACCATAGGTGGGGCTTGGACAAGAGATGGCGACGACAAGGGGGAGGCCTTTCCCCGTCGAAGGGCCCGATCTCGTGCCGCTCGACAAGTTCGGCGGCCATTCTCCCCAAAGGACCCGTCGAGGCTGAGGCCATGGCGATTACTGGCTCTGACTTGGCGGAGTACGCCAACTCTGACATGAAGGCGGAGGTAGACCGCGGCGCGACCGGTGACAAGGGGCCCGCGGCCGATGCGGGCGATGGAGACGATGACCGCCATGGACCTGACGTAGATGCAGGCGAACACGAGGCTTTGTAGGACCGAAATGGCAACAGAGGGGGGGTGAATGGTGCCTTTAAAAATTCTCCCAGAAATTCAACCCTATCTTTCTCCAGTAGCTAAAGAGCTGTGAAGAAGAAGATTGGTTGTTCACTGGAAAACTCAGAGAGAACAGAGGAATCTTTAGTTTAAGACCGAGAGGAAAAGAGTCAAAAGACTGTGGTCGAAATCTAGGAGAGAAACAAACAGTCGCTGGGAAATCAAACCATGGTCTAAAGCTATCGGCAGAGAGTATCGGCAGAGTCTCTCCGCGGGGTCGTGAAGACCGAGAGTAATCGCCCATGGTTGAAACCGCCGATCGAATGTACCGCGTGATCGATATCGAGATTGCGCTTGTCGACCCGCTCGACAAAGGATGACAAGCACCAACAAAGTATGACCAACAAGGAAGCGGCAATGATCGAAAGATGAGTCTCGGTCGAACCGCCGTGGTCGTAAGCCAATGGGGATGGTCGCACGATCAACGTGGTTGAAGACCCACTCGCACCTATAGCCGATTGCGGTCGCAGACACCTCATGTGACCGTGGGGCACACGATCACGAGATCTACGACCATCAAGCACTCGGAAACCAAAGGCAAAAGAAAGCGATGATCTATATCTTGATCGGTCGAACCAACCGACAATGACAAATAAGTCGAACGTCGTGATTGGACCAACGGCGAAGCGAAGTGCTTGGAAGCAAATAGAACGTGGTCGATACTTGATCGGAAAATGACGAGCAAACAAGTAAGTACTACTTTTGTCTGAGCGACGACCACGGAGCAAATAACAACGAAACGATTTCACCACTAAGGAAGTGTTCGATCCGCTTGAGAAACTTGAGATAAACAAACCGAAACTTGTATTCTCAAGTCGACTTCCTTCGACCGATCTCCTCAAGGCGGTCGAAGCTAAAGAAGACGCAAAGTCTAAATACGGAAACCGAAAGCGAGAACCGGAGGCGATGACCGAGAGACACGAAATTTCTCCGATTCGACCTTGCTCTCGGAATGAATCGCCAAATTGCCTTGAGCCGATTCTCTGCTCGAGCAAATCAAATATAAGCCAACTCTCAAAGGAAATACGTATGAACCGAAAATGAAGAGATGGCAAATAAATCAATGAAAACATCTCAAGAACGACCTCTCAACCCGGATCACAAACACAAACCCATCTCATAGATAAACTCTAACAAGTACGTAGAGATGAGTCATCTCAAATCATAACACGGAGGTTTCGCAACCACTCCCCCTGGGAGGACAAGCTCTAGCCCTAGAGCACACACACACAGATACACTCCCAAGGGAGGGAGAGGCGGTCGCCTCCACGGCCTAGCCGACCAACTCACTCGTAACACTTGCCTCCCTCTCCCTTTATAGCCTCACACTGAGACTAACCCTAATGGATGGATCCATTAGTCCATACTGGGATAACCCGAAACCCCATCTAACACCGGTTTTAACACTCACTTTGCCCGCTAACTCAAATGCTTTGCCTGCTATCCCAACAGACCAAGACTTTGCCCGTTAGCGCCAATGTAATCCACTTCTTTTCTCGTGTGCTTTACCGGAGGGACAGCTTCCCTTGCGCCTTTGGCATTTCTCCAAAATGCCCTCACACCGCCTTCCCGTCCATGCTTGCAACCACCTCGCAAGACTAGGTCTCCTTCGGCTTCCCGGTCGCTCGGACCCCAACACCACCGTGTCTCGTCCCGACCATCCTAGCCTCACTGCACCTATCTCCGACCGGCATCGACGCCCTTCCTCATCGCCCACCTTGAGCTCCGCCTTCTTTGGCTTCACCCACTGCTCGACCTCAACATCTCCCATGTCTAGTCCCGACCATTCCAAGCCTCACCAAGACTTGTCTCCAAGATCATCTCGTCCCTCGACTCCTCCGTAGTCTAGTCTCGATCCGCTTGCCGCACACGACCGCACCCGATCTCGACCGCCTGACCTCCGACCTCCCCGAGCCTAGTCCCGATCCACCTCGCCGCTGCTGCCGTGCTCAGCCTCTGGCGCCCAGCCCGGCCTCGCCTCCCGGCCGCAACCACCTCACCACCGATCATCTTCTGCCTCCGACCGTCGGACCTCAACACCTCCCGTGCCTAGTCCCGTCCTCCCACGCCACCATGAAATAGCTCAAGTCCCGCAGCCACAAGACAAGCAAACCATCACATAGCACCGCACGAAAACACACGTACCATCAATGGTCACGCTCAACAAGATCTCGGTGCACAATCACGCAACATTCTAGTCGACACCCCATACGACCACCGAACACTCAATTATGAAGTGGTCAAGTCCTGAAGACTTCTCAACAACCTTCGACCACACAAAGATGTCGTCACGACCATCTCAAAGCTCGTTACGACCATGCGCACAAGCTACGACCATCACTAGCCGCTTTGACTTTATCGCACAAAGTCTAGACCTCATACGAGCACTCGCTGCACCAACCGAGACACTCGAGCCCAACAGAAAATAGATTGCAACAAGACCGTCAAATGATGAATCAATAAGTCCACAAGGTCCACAACATCACCGTAAACCCAACCGACCGATTCCCATCATAATCGGACACCATATGTGCCCACACGACCGGTTTTAATGAGCTCCATCGACCACGGTCGACATCCGCTAACGTGGTCGAAACAACAGCGCCCAACGTGATCGAACGCCCGATCTCCCAACGTGGTCGAAGACCCACGCCACAACGTGGTCGAAACGCCAGCGCCCAACGTGGTCGACGCCCCAAGCGCCAACGTGGTCCTAAACCACGGCGCCGACTATCGATCACGACCAACGCGGTCGAAACTTCACAACGTGGTCGAGATGGCCCTAAAGACCTCCAACCACGCCAACGAGTCGAGAGACCACAACGTGGTCGACGCTACCTCCGGTTCTCGATATCGCCAACATGGTCGTAGCCTTCCGACCACGGCCAGTACTCAACGCCCCGCCAAAGAACGTGGTCGATAACCTATCGACCACAACCAACGTGGTCGTATGACATCCGAAACAACCCGATTGCTCTCAACGTGGTTGTACGCCACCCGACCACGGTCCAAGGTGGTCTTAAACTCTTCCGACCACGCTCAATTTGCTCGCAGCGGTCGTAAACCCTAGCGCCGATCGCCGACCACGGTCAAATCTTCCGAGGGCTCCACAACGTGGTCGATAAGCTTCCGATCACTCGTCGCGGCTGACCGCAACCCGACATCAAGAACATGGTCGACGCCACCCAGAGACTTCCGATCACGCTCAAACATGGTCGACGGGCAGACCGCGCGTGGTCGTAAACCTCCCTGTCGACCTCCGATCACGCCCAAAATGATCGTGACGGACAGTGGACAAATCGTATACGACTTCATTTCGCCCGAGTTAAGACTTTGCCATAGAAGCCCAAAACAAACTCAATTTTCCTTCAAACAACAACAAATACTCATCACAAAGATGGGATCATTTCCACATGATCTCTCAATCTCCCTTGATGAGTATATTGACAAACACCGTAAAATTATGAAGTTGAGTTTGTAGAAGCCGACATGGTCCAGGAATGAAAATGAAATTATGACCATGTCAACAGAGAGAACACTAGAGCAATAAAATAAATAGCAAATTGATCTCCAAAGCTCTAGCAAGTTCCCAGAAATTGAGAAATTTTCTTTTTCTCCAATCTATTCTCCCCCTTTTGGCAATAAACACATCAAGTATGCAAGAGAGAATAAGTTAAAATGATGGATGGAATGGTCGATTTGATTATTCAAAGTATGCGAGCCATGAGAATTATCCAAATGACCAAAATGTATTACACCAAGCCATAACATACAAGTATGCTACAAAGATCATGACTATGTATGTAAAGAGAAGCTAAGCTAATGTAAGGTATAATCTGATTTTTTTAAATTTGAAGTGCTTAGCAAGTCAAGTCAAACAAGATTTTAGTCTAGCTAATGATATCCACAAATGATGCAAGCCATGTCAATGAGCTAAATGGAATCGAGAAGCTAGTGTTGAGCCAACTAGAGTGCTATTTATTCAAGAATGATACATTTGTTTAAGTACACTTGAAATTTTAGCAATTGAGCACAAATGACATTTTTCTTTAGAGATCACATGGTTGTTTTCAACCATCTTTTATTCACCATGTGCTAGACCTCAAGCCTTATGCGACCACTTCAAGCAATGAGCTTAAGAAGATGATCTTGGTCATCCAAATCTCCCCGAGTTCATGCCTTGTGCAATGGCAAGCGCCTCATGAGAAGGAATTGGTGAGATCGCTTTTTCGCACAAAGAGATCTTTTGCTTTTAATAGATTGTACTAACTTATGTGTCATCAAGAAACTATATAGCTCAATCTATTGCTCAACTAAGATTCAAGACTCAACTCAGCCTATTTGACATGGCAAGAATCATAAAAAGATAATACAAAGCTGACTAGTCTCAAATATGAACATGACATGAGTTAGGTCAAAATTTAGCATTTTAATTAACCTATCATGGCAAAGACTTGACTACACATATAAAGTCATGATCAAATTAGCAATGGAGCATAAATCATGGCAAGATGTAATATAATGAAAATATGTCATGAATGGATAATAATTAAGGCTCCATGTGGTTATATTACAATGCAGAATGCAATGCAGAAAATCCAGCTCCCCCTTAACATGTGATGCAGCTTTTAGTTCAAGTTGAGTTAAGTCAAAATTAAGCTCCGTGTTCCCAAATGAACTCCCCCTGAACCAAAGCAATAAACAAGAAGCTGGTAAAGAGAGGAGAAAACAGGCAGTCCTTAAAGCATAGATAAGAGTAAGAAGTCTAACTAGACGAGAGAAATGCTCTAATCTATGCTAGAGGACTAACCCAAATGCACCCCGATGCAAAGGCAACAAAAAAATGAGAACAGGAGCAAGATAAATGAATAAAGCAAGAAACACGTAAACTCCTTCTCACAATAGTCCATAAGGACAAACCACCCTAAGCTCTCCCTGAAACATAGCCCGAACAGACAGAAAGACTCCAACTCCCCCTAGAGAAGGCAAATTGAGAAGAACCAGAAAATTTGGCACAAAATCCAAAAGGGAAAGGTTCTAACTCAAGAAGGTGATCCTCAAACACACTCTATCCTCATGGTCTCTAGCCTATAATCTCATACCACGGAGCAAAGGCACACTATGTCAATGCAAAAGACTCTAGTGGCCAAGAAAAAGTTCAATCTAGGTAGAAGAGAATCCTAGAGAACCAAAGCCCAAACTAGGTAGTAAATAATCCTAGAGAACCATTTGGATGAGAAGTGTGATTGAGACAACATCACCTAGAGTTGGCTCCTCTTCGACCAAACCGACCCTTCCTACCACTAGAGGACATATACTATTCAAAGCCGAGTGGCGGAAGCGTAACACTAAAGATCACAGGGAGCAAACCTCGTTACGCTTTCTCGGAGGTTGTTGTAGTGGTCGAGGTCGAATATGTGTCCGTGACGAGGTCGAGATGAGTCCCGGACATGGTCGCATGTGCTCGCACCTCATCAAGCGATCAAGTCATGTACCGGACGTTGTCGAGTCCGAGTTCACCATGGTCGCAGATGAATCCAAATTGAGTCCGCACTATAGTCGAGATGATTCTGGGTCGCGATGATCCCGGGTCTAGACCGTGGTCGTAGACGAGTCTGAGAATGGTCGGAGTCGTGTTCGGTGTGGTTGAGTCCGAGTCATGGTCGAGTTGAGTCCGGATTGTAGTCGTGGTCGAATCCGCTCATGGTCGTGTATGGGTTCACCGAGAGTCCATACCGTGGTCGAGAAACTACGACGTGGTCATAAAGACCGTGAAGCGGTCAGAACAATTGTACCACTCTCCCTCATTCATAACCTCGGATTAAACATAGGGGAACAAATGTGTCCTAGTACTGGGGTAAATAATACATGTGCATGGATCCAAGATCGAGACAAATGACCACAATCGGTAGCATTACAAATGTATGAGAACACGCACCGCCACAAGCTCAATCTAGCCTCATCAAAAGCATCTAGAACAAAGAAGCCTAGAGCCACCCAATACTAGAAGAAGCTTGTGACCCAACCACAAATCTCATGATATCTAAGCATAAGCACGACTAATGCTACCAAGATGTCATACGATTTATTTCATGCCATAACAAAGAATAAGATCAAAGTATACAAGCATCACAATGAATCACAACCATACACATAGCGTATGACAGAACAATCACGTACATATGCTAGCATGGATAAAAGCATGTATACTAGAAAGATACAAAGGCATGAATAAACGCACCATCATGACACGTAGAAACTATCCAAGATATACTCAAGCTCATATTGTCCATACATATGCATACATCATGTAGACATACAACATGGCAAATCAACATCATGAAAAGTATGCTAACATGTATAAATAATGATGAATGAACATAAGGAGCAAGATGTGAACCATGATAGATACTACAGAGCACAAGGTCATGATGATACTTGACTTCTAATGCACACATTCTACTTAGCTCATGAAGTCAAGTCAAAGCTTAAGCATGTAACAAATACAACAAGGTACATGGATACTTAAGCAAGATACACATAAAGGCATGACATGAAAGCATTGAGAGAAAACATGCCAAGATGGTACAAGTGAGCACATGAACAAGCACAACATGCCAATATGGTCAAACATGAGTATAAGGGCATGAGGGTATAGAGTAGCTCACAAAGTAGGTGGAGACGCCAAACGTGAAGGTACATGCCTCTTGAGGCCATGAAATGGAGAACCAACAAATGTTCTAGTCACGTGATGAAGCGTAAGACTAAAATCCATTCGATCCCATGTTCTCCATCCAACGCCCGACACCTACAAAACAAGAACAAAGTGCCCAAGTCTTGGATCCCAAGTGGTTAGAAAGCGATGCTTGAACCCAAGACTTGACACATGGCCACCAAAGAACAAAGAGTGGTCGTTACGCATCACGACTACGGCCGAGAAGAAATGAGCGTGGTCGTAGCACGAGAGGCGTGGTTTTGAACGACTACGGTAGAGAGATGTGATCGCTGGTCATTACAACCACGATCGGAATTGCGGTGTGGTCGTAAGTCGCTTATGACCACGACAATCGAGCGGCGCCGCGTGCTCGTAACCGCCAATCGTGATCGTAAGGACTTTCGACCACGGTAACAAGCGGAAGTGTCCGCCACAGACATGGTCGTATGCAGCCACGACTATGTCGAGAAGTCAAGTTGTGGTCGTAAGGCATTACGACTATAACGACGACACGCCAGAGGAACTCGCTTTTACTACACTCTAGTAAGCTCACACTCCTCTACACAAGTGCAAGGAGTCAAAGTTTTAATTTCTCATTTGCGATTTTAACATTCAAGTAGAGAAATTAAATTTTCACCGCTCACAGAGAAAGACTCACAACCTACACATGAGAAATGAGATTTCAACCTAGCAAGAACAATCTAGCAATTTATAATCTAGGCACCTCACAATATCCCAAGAGCAAGTATATTCATCTTGGACAAGGCCAAGGTCATAATAAGTTTTACCTTGCTCATGATAAGTCGACGCCGTCCTTATCATTATCATCCGTGTGTTCTCCAAGGTTTTCTCCTTCTTGGCACTTGATTAACCAAAGGACAAGAATGTACCACAAAGCTTACACTTGTGGTTTCTTGCAAATAAAATCATCCTCTAGCCGAAATCAAGCCTCTTGTCGCAAAGGACATCATTGGCAAAACACCCCAATAAGATTCAAAGGAAAGTTTACAAGATTCCCTACTAGTTGCCAAGCTCTAGATCGGTTAAGATCAGATACAGAGCCAACCTTGCTCTGATACCAATTGTAGGACCGAAATGGCAACAGAGGGGGTGAATGGTGCCTTTAAAAATTCTCCCGTAAATTCAACCCTATCTTTCTCCAAGAGCTAAAGAGTCGTGAAGAAGAAGATTGGTTGTTCACCGAAAACTCGTGAGAGAACAGATGAATCTTTAGTTTAAGACCGAGAGGAAAAGAGTCAAAAGATCGTGGTCGAAATCTAGGAGAGCGAGCGAATCACCGGGAAATCAAACCATGGTCTAAAGCTATCGGCAGAGAGTATCGGCAGAGTCTCTCCGCAGGGTCGTGAAGACCGAGAGTAATCGCCCATGGTTGAAACCGCCGATCGAATGTACCGTGATCGATATCGAGATTGCGCTTGTCGACCCGCTCGACAAAGGATGACAAGCGCACCAACAAAGTATGACCAACAAAGGAAGCGGCAATGATCGAAAGATGAGTCTGGTCGAACCGCCGTGGTCGTAAGCCAATGGGGATGGTCGACGATCAACGTGGTTGAAGACCGACTCGCACCTATAGCCGATTGCGGTCGCAGACACCTCATGTGACCGTGGGGCACACGATCACGAGATCTACGACCATCAAGCACTCGGAAACCAAAGGCAAAAGAAAGCGATGATCTATATCTTGATCGGTCGAACCAACCGACAATGACAAATAAGTCGAACGTCGTGATTGGACCAACATCGGCGAGCGATGCTTGAAGCAAATAGAACGTGGTCGATACTTGATCGGAAAATGACGAGCAAACAAGAAGTACTACTTTTGTCTGAGCGACGACCACGGAGCAAATAACAACGAAACTGATTTCACCACTAAGGAAGTGTTCGATCAGCTTGAGAAACTTGAGATAAACAAACCGAAACTTGTATTCTCAAGTCGACTTCCTTCGACCGATCTCCTCAAGGCGGTCGAAGCTAAAGAAGACGCAAAGTCTAAATACCAAAAACCGAAAGCGAGAACTGGAGGCGCATGACCGAGAGACACGAAATTTCTCCGATTCGACCTTGCTCTCGGAATGAATCGCCAAATTGCCTTGAGCCGATTCTCTGCTCGAGCAAATCAAATATAAGCCAACTCTCAAAGGAAATACGTATGAACTGAAATGAAGAGATGGCAAATAAATCAATGAAAACATCTCAAGAACGACCTCTCAACCCAGATCACAAACATGCACTCCATCTCATAGATAAACTCTAACAAGTACAGAGAGATGAGTCCTCTCAAATCATAACACGGGAGGTTTCTGCAACCACTCCCCCTGGGAGGACAAGCTCTAGCCCTAGAGCACACACACACAGATACACTCCCAAGGGAGGGAGAGGCGGCTGCCTCCACGGCCTAGCCGACCAACTCACTCAGAACACTTGCCTCCCCTCTCCCTTTATAGCCTCACACCGAGACTAACCCTAATGGATGGATCCATTAGTCCATACTGGGATAACCCGAAACCCCATCTAACACCGGTTTTAACACTCACTTTGCCCGCTAACTCAAATGCTTTGCCTGCTATCCCAACAGACCCGCACTTTGCCCGTTAGCGCCAATGAATCCACTTCTTTTCTCGTGTGCTTTACCGAGGGACAGCTTCCTTGCGCCTTTGGCATTTCTCCAAAATGCCCTCACACCGCCTTCCTGTCCATGCTTGCAACCACCTCGCAAGACTAGGTCTCCTTCGGCTTCCCCCGGTCGTTCTGGACCCCAACACCACCTGTGTCTCGTCCCGACCATCCTAGCCTCACCAGACCTATCTCCGACCGGCCGATCGGCCCTTCCTCATCGCCCACCTTGAGCTCCGCCTTCTTTGGCTTCACCCACTGCTCGACCTCAACATCTCCCATGTCTAGTCCCGACCATTCCAAGCCTCACCAAGACTTGTCTCCAAGATCATCTCGTCCCTCGACCTCCGTAGTCTAGTCTCGATCCGCTTGCCGCACACGACCGCACCCGCATCTCGACCGCCTCGACCTCCGACCTCCCCGAGCCTAGTCCCGATCCACCCGCCGCCCGTCGTGCTCGGCCTGGCGGTTCCAGCCCGGCCCTCGCCTCCCGGCCGCAACCACCTCACCACCTCGATCATCTTCTGCCTCCGACCGTCTGACCTCAACACCTCCTGTGCCTAGTCCCGTCCTCCCACGCCACCATGAAATAGCTCAAGTCCCGCAGCCACAAGACAAGCAAACCATCACATAGCACCGCACGAAAACACACGCACCATCAATGGTCACGCTCAACAAGATCTCGGTGCACAATCACGCAACATTCTAGTCGACACCCCATACGACCACTCGAACACTCAATTATGAAGTGGTCAAGTCCTAGAAGACTTCTCAACAACCTTCGACCACACAAAGATGTCGTCACGACCATCTCAAAGCTCGTTACGACCATGCGCACACAAGCTACGACCATCACTAGCCGCTTTGACTTTATCGCACAAAGTCTAGACTCATACGAGCACTCTGCTGCACCAACCGAGACACTCGAGCCCAACAGAAAATAGATTGCAACAAGACCGCAAAATGATGAATCAATAAGTCCACAAGGTCCACAACATCACCGTAAACCCAACCGACCGATTCCCATCATAATCGGACACCATATGTGCCCACACGACCGTTTTAATGAGCTCCATCGACCACGGTCGACATCCGCTAACGTGGTCGAAACAATGAGCGCCCAACGTGATCGAACGCCCGATCTCCCAACGTGGTCGAAGACCCACGCGCCTGGCGTGGTCGAAACGCCAGCGCCCAACGTGGTCGACGCCCCAAGCGCCAACGTGGTCCTAAACCCCGGCGCCGACTATCGATCACGACCAACGCGGTCGAAACTTCACAACGTGGTCGAGATGGCCCTAAAGACCTCCAACCACGCCAACGAGTCGAGAGACCACAACGTGGTCGCACGCTACCTCACGGTTCTCGATATCGCCAACATGGTCGTAGCCTTCCGACCACGGCCAGTACTCGAACGCCCCGCCAAAGAACGTGGTCGTATAACCTATCGACCACAACCAACGTGGTCGTATGACATCCGAAAACAACCCGATTGCTCTCAACGTGGTTGTACGCCACCCGACCACGGTCAAGGTGGTCTTAAACTCTTCCGACCACGCTCAATTTGCTCGCAGCGGTCGTAAACCCTAGCGCCGACCGCCGACCACGGTCAAATCTTCCGAGGGCTCCACAACGTGGTCGATAAGCTTCCGATCACTCGTCGCGCTGACCGCAACCCGACACTCAAGAACATGGTCGACGCCACCCCAGAACTTCCGATCACGCTCAAACATGGTCGTACGGCCACCGCGTGGTCGTAAACCTCCCTGTCGACCTCCGATCACGCCCAAAATGATCGTACGGCACAGGGACAAATCGTACACGACTTCATTTCGTCCAGAGTTAAGACTTTGCCATAGAAGCCCAAAACAAACTCAATTTTCCTTCAAACAACAGTCAAATACTCATCACAAAGATGGGATCATTTCCACATGATCTCTCAGGCTTCATCACCTACACCAGATGCTGGGGTCGACGATGTGCCTCCGAAAGCGTCGAGCGCGAGCTTGAACTTCGCCCATGGGGGCGAGCGAGCGATTCCAAGTGGCGGTGCCGGTGCTCTCGGTGTCTAACTCCGAGGCGGAAGCTGTAGGGCCTGAGGTGGAGTCTGTCGCGCGGGATGCTGGCGATGCCCTCACGGTTGCTCCTCTTACGGACACAAGCGCAGTGGCTTCTCGATGATCTTTGCCCCTTTACGACGCAGGTATAAACACTTCAATCTCCCCTTGCGACTTCGCGACTACCCCAATCCGCTCACGATGACGCCGGCAAGATCAACAGTTCTGCGGTCACCGGGCGCGCCAGGCTCCAAAGAACGGAAGCGGCCGTGGGGGGGACTCGCGTACCTACCCTGGATGTGTCTTCGATGTCTGCCCCCGTGGAAGCCGCCAGCACGGAGGCTCGGCGCCTGACAGTGGCGGACTTCGTCCCTCGGCCGGAGGCACTGCGAGCTTTGCAAGGGGCCGCAGACTACGCAGACGCTGGTTTGGACCGGCAAACGCTGTCGTCATGTAGAGCGGAGCTCCGCGAAGATCAAGGTACGTGCACCCACTCTTCGATTGTGTTTGCCTTTGTAGGGATGTCGCTAACTGCTGTGATATACAGGCCCTTGCCCTCGCCCGCGCTCTACAGGCGGCCCGAGCTCGCGAACATGGTGGCCTGGAGGAACGACTTCACGCTGCAGAGTCAGAGGCCGCCACCGCCCGACAGACCGCCGAGGACGCTCATGCATCCTGTGCCTCGAAGGAGTTTCGAGGGCGCGAAGGCTATATCTCTAAAGCGCAGGCCTTCGAAGAACGCGAGGGTCTGCTACAGCAGATAGCCAGGCTGGAGAAGGCCCGGCTAACTGCGGCGATCGGGGAGAAGGACCGGGCGCTAGGCGACGCGTCAATGGCGGCGTGGAGCTCGATGAAGGCCTTAGAGGGTGCACTCTCCGACCTTGCCATCATGGTGCCACCTCGCACCTTCGGGCCCGAGGACCTGTCGAGCACCCTTCGGTGGGTCGGAGAGGCTTCGGCGCTCGCGCTGAGTGTCGCGCGATCCTTCGGAAACCATTGCTCGCTGGTGACGACCCGCATCATCCTCGGCCTTCCCCACCACCGAGGCTGCCTACCCGTCGGCGAGCTGGCTACCCCGCGGCTGGAGCTGCATGCCGGGAGTGGGGTAATGTGCAGGACGGTGCATGCGGTCCGACGCTCCGCCCGAGGCCGCGGCGAAGGTAGCAATGCGGCGGAGCCAGGTGGTGCCGCTAGCTCCGAGCACGACGTCGATCCGTAGGTGTGATGCCGAAGCCCCACGCCCGCACATGTAGCCCGCTATGTACCTTGTGTTAATGTTATGTAAAACGGCGCCAATGGCCTCGTCCTTTTGGGAATGCAATGAAAATTTTCAAGTCTTTTGCTCATATGCGGTGTTTGTGGCGAGCAGGTGCTTAATAGGGGCCGCTTGCTAGTGTCGGACCTTATGGTTCAACGGCGCCTTCGACACTGGGTTGCGTTTCTGGGAGGAGCAGCGTTCGATGGGAGAGACCTCGACGCGAGAGTACGTTAAGGTAGAAGACGAATTGGACGAGTAGCACCTCCGAATAAGTCCGAATAAATGTACTTGTAAACGTTGTCCTTCGCACATTATATTGAAGTGTTGCCCAAGGCTAATGATTTGTGCGTCGTATCCCTTTCGCAAGTGTGTTTGTTTTCCGTTAACACTTGGCACGGCAAGAAGTGCTCGGGAAGATCAGCGATAAGCAGGACTTCGGCACTTGAGACGCAATATATGCGAAGTAGGCTAGGGACGAGGGTTCGACATAGGCCCCTTCATCTTGCGATAAAGTAGACACGCGTCCCCGCCCTTAACCTTTTGAAGTGGCGGCAGTGGAGCTGGCGACCGAGTGAAGCGGGTAGGTGCACGCTCCGTCCCTAACCTTTCGATGTGGCGGCGGAGCCGGCGCCGATGAAGCAGTGAAGCGCACGCGCCCGCCCCTAACCTTTCGGTGGCGACAATGAGTCAAGGGCCGGATGAAGCAGCGCGCCCATCCCCAACCTTCCGAAGTGGCGGCAGCGGAGATGGCGGCCGAATGAAGCAGGCGCGCGCGCTCCGTCCCCAACCTTCCGAAGTGGCGGCAGCGGAGCTAGTGGCCGGATGAAGCAGGCACACTCCGTCCGTTGGTGTTTTATTTATACTCCACAGAATGTGCATGGAATCTCACCTCCGTGTCTTATTTATACTCCGAAGAGTGCACGCCAAGGTTCCCCTTGGCGTGTCTTATCTATACTCCGAAGAGTGCACACAGAGTGTCGCCTCCGCGTGCCTTATTTATGCTCCAAAGAGTGCACGCCGAGGGGTACCTCGGTGTGTCTTATTTATACTCCGAAGAGTACACGCGGAGTCTCGCCTCCACGTGTCTTATTTACACTGCGAAGAGTGCACACGGAGTCGACTCCGCGTCTTATTTATACTCCGAAGAGTGTACGCGGAGTCTCGCCTCCGCATCTTTTTTATACTCCGAAGTGTTCACACCGAGGGGAGGCGTGTCTTATTTATACTCCGAAGAGTGCACGCGGAGTCTCGCCTTCGCGTGTCTTATTTATACTCCGAAGAGTGCA
The DNA here is from genome assembly GCA_036346245.1 of Bonia amplexicaulis. NCBI lineage: Eukaryota > Viridiplantae > Streptophyta > Magnoliopsida > Poales > Poaceae > Bonia > Bonia amplexicaulis. The sequence goes on along the minus strand of CM070741.1, from coordinate 22,440,612 downwards.
TGCGGAGTCTCGCCTCTGCGTGTCCTATTTATATTCCGAAGAGTGCACGCCGAGGTTCCCCTTAGCGTGTCTTACTTATACTCCGTAGAGTGCACACGAGTCTTGCCTCCGCGCATCTTATTTATACTCTGAAGGGTGGACGCTGAGGTTCCCCTCGGGGTGTCTTATTTATACTCCGAAGAGTGCAGGCGGAGTCTCGCCTCCGCGCGTCGTATTTATACTCCGAAAAGTGCACGCCGAGGTTCTCGACGTGTCTTATTTATACTCCGAAGAGTGCACGCGGAGTCTCGCCTCCGCGCGTCTTATTTATACTCCGAAGAGTGCATGCCGAGGAGAACCTCGGCGTCTTATTTGCCATGAAACATTGTCTTCATGAACGGTGAGCTTTATTTATTACCCATTTGTGCGGGCGAGCTTTTACACATGGAGCGACGCCGGCGGCTTGTGGGCGCCTGCCTCTCCTACAACCATCGAGCTTTTACACATGGATCATGTTCCATGTGTGGCAGAGAGTCCGTCCCTCCAAGGTCGTAAGACGATACGCCCCCTACGGCAAAACCGTCGTGACGATGTAGGGGCCTTCCCACTTGGATTCTAGCTTGCCCACCATTGCCGCATGCAGCGCCAATTTGAGGACGAGGTCTCCTGGCTGGAACTCTCGCGAGTACACGGTACGATCATACGCGTGAGCTGCTTGGCGCGCATACTTCGCGACGTGTTCGGTGGCGCTTACTCGATCACCGTCGAGAACGTCTAGAGACAGCGCTCGCTCTTCCGTCGGAGCCTAGGCAAGGACCCACCTCGAATCGGCCTTGATTTCTTCAGGTGTGACGGCCTCATCCCCAGAAAGGAGCTTGAACGGCGTGAACCCTGTCGGGCGCGTGACCGTTGTGCGAAGGGACAAGAGCACGCTGGGAAGCTCCTCCGACCATTTGCCCTTCGGAAGGCCTACGAGCGCGCCAACGACCGAAACGGTGGGATGGGCTGCAAGTTATTGGAAGGTTTGTGGATGACCCTTCCCATCCACTGGCACACCTGGCACCGGCGCACGAGGTCACGCGCGTCTGCAATGGCCGTTGGCCTATAGAAGCCATGTCTGAATGTTTTGCGATTAGGGATTGTGGCGCGATGTGCGAGCCACAAAGCCCTGCATGAATTTCGGCGAGGAGCCGCTGTCCCTCACTACGCGACAGGCATCGCAGTAGTGGGGCGCAAACTCTTCGCTTGTAGAGGACGCCATTCAGGGCCTTGAAGGACCTAGCGCGGTGCTACAAGCGCCGCAACTCAAGAGGGTCGTCCGGCTCGGCTATACCCTGCAGAAAACCGTAGATGGGCTCCCGCCAGTCGCCTTGCTGGCTGATTTGGTGGACGAGAGCTGCGTCGCGCTTGTCCTGCTCGATGGCTGAGGTGGCTAAGACTTCGGTGAAGGCTCCCGCGGGAGGAGGAATCTACTGACTAGCGGCCTTGGCCAGCGCGTCAGCCTGCTCGTTGCCTGCCCGCGGGATGGCTTTCGTAACGCCCAAGAAATGGCGCTCCTTCGCCCTCACCGCAGCTAGATACTTGGCTAGGACGGGGTCCTTGGCCTGATAAGAGTTGTCGACGTGCCCCGCGATCAAGCGTGGATGAGCACCTCCGCGCGAGGGCCTTGAGTTTGGCAAGGCCAAGAGTGGCGCCATATACACGCTTGTTTTGTTTGTCGCCGGAACCCGAGGCGTGCCGAGTATAGTAAGCGATGGCCCTCGGGCGTAGTGATCACTGCTCCGGGGGTGTCTGTGACCACGTGCGCCTTCTAGTGGGGGCTTCGTGCACCGAGTTCTATCCAGCGGGCGAGATCTTGGTCTCCGAACACGGTAACAATGTCGTGCGGTCCCGAAAGTTTCATGCAGAGGAAGTTGTGGTGCATGACCGCTCCGAAGGCGTTGAGAGTTGGGCATCCCAGGATTGCGTTGTATGGGTAGGGAAGATCGACGACGCCAAAGGTGACGCTTTGCTTCTTGCGTGATCTCCTTGCCCAAGGAGACCAGAGGCGAGTTTGTCCCAAGGCCTTCAACAGCTTGGCGGCAAGCCTCGAGCGGGATCCCGGAGGCCCTAGCCTACTGTGGGATTCCCATTTGGTCGAAAGATGCGACGAATAAAATGTCGGTGGAGCTGCCCCCGTCGACCAGAACACGCTTAACGTCGCAGCCTGCGATGGCCGCCCGGATCACTAGAGGGTCCTGGTGAGGAAAGTCGACCCGTCCGCCGACGGTGAAGATGATGTTTTGCGCACAGGTCGGTGGCGCCTGGGTAGGATGCGCCGCCACGTGGTGTAGTCGACGAGCGAGGTCACGACATGACATTTATGACGCGCGCGCCGCCTCCTCCGCAGTCCAGATCCGCAGTCCCTCCGGGTTGTTGCACGTGGGCCACCGCCGGGTCCCCGCCTAGGGTTATCCTAGCGACGCCCGCGGCGTCGTGATGGTGGTAGGGCATGTCCGTGTGAGGTGGTTGTCGCGGCCATGCACCTCGCACCACAGCCTGTGTTGCTGGCGCTCCCCCTCGCCACGCGCTCCGTCGCCCCGGCCACGGCCTCACCCGCGACCTCTGTGATCCCGTCCCTGGCCAACGGGGGCGCTATCATCAGAGCCGCCTTCGATGTCAAAGACATGCCGGGCCCTCTGGGATTTGCGTTGCTTGCGGTTTGAGTTGTCCTTCGGGGAGTCCTGATTGTGCTTGGGGTGTCCTTCGAGGAGTCCTGCGCTTGCTTGGTGTCCGAAGCGTCGCCCCTGCGCATCTTCTTCTGCCCTTGCGTACTCCCATCTTGTCGAAGAGCTTGGCCACCGTCTTTATCGGCTTGCGCGCGTTGTATTCAGCCAGTGGTCCCGGGCAAAGGCCTTGGATCGCTGCGTTGGTGATCGTGGTCTCGTTGACATCCTTGACTTGGCAGCGAACCTTGGCGAAGCGTTTGAAGTACTTTGGAGCTTTTCCAAGGGCTTCTGCTTGATGACGAAGAGTTTGCAGAATCCTCAGAAGTACCTTACTGTATGCAACGTAATTTTCCTTCAACAACAAAATTGTGCATTACACTACTGCTATTGTCCACCCAAAATATTGCTTTTATCAAGGGCAAAAGAAGAAGGGTTTAATGTGCCATTAATGCTCTAAACTAGCCCAAAAATCTGTCACGACTACAATATAAACAGTTAACAAACAAGGCAAGGAGAGAGGTTACCGTTTACATGTTATTTTTCAACACAAACTTTTTTTTTTTTCAAGAACGTTTTCAACACAAACTCAGAATAAACGGTGAAGAAATGCCCTTGACACACTCACAGTCTCACTTTCTTGGTGCTGGCTATAAAGAATTAGGGATAGTTTAGGCGCCCTTACCTTTGAACAGAGGCTTGACAATCGGATGGTTATGCCGGGGGAAATGCTCAAAGACAAAGCTCCTAAATATAGATACCATTGATACACACACACACACAGGGTCGACTGACGTACACTTATGTGCATTATGAAGCATATTGACCGATCAGTATATTGACCAAAGGAAGGGAATCATATCTCTCACTTATGTTTGGGTTTCACACCTACAACAGCAGGCAGGCCAACTAATTAATAGTTATTAAATATACAGGTTAGAATTAGCATCTAGAACTGAAATTATTCTAGGTTCTGCATGGATTATAAATTTTAACCCAGTGTTTCAGGGAATGTGCCAATCAGAAGTTAGCGCAAACTCAATAAACTTTTCTGATGCAACGCGCGACGTGTAATTGATAACTTAATGTATGTTTTCATTTCCTGTGCAATATTAAAACCACGGATGTACTACAATACAAACTACTAATGAATTTTATAGAAGTAAAAAACAACTGGAGCAGAACTCTCTTTCAATGAAATTGGAGTTAGCCACTAGACAAAAGGAACAAGACAAGTTACCGAGAAGGACGCCATTGACATTGCTCTTCTTCATTTGAGCGACAAGCAAAGGAATGTCAGGTTGAATTTCCGCAATAAGAGCATCTATTTTCACCTCTTGTTCTTTATCGAGTTGACACCTACTAGATAAGACATAGTCAATCTTCGAGGAAGTCTTCCGGTGATATGACTGGATAGATCCATATTCAGATGGACTGTCTTCTCCTGTGAAGAATTTCAACAGTAATAGCAACTGTAAAGAGAAGTATGACGCATAAATTACAAATGACTCAACAATTTAACCTGATTCCTCAGATGAAGAGGATGTTGCAGTGTTCATTGCTGCTTCCCTACAACGGCTTGAGCTTCCCTTCAAAGATCTAGCGGATCTTTCACCGCGTAAGATTGAGTGGTATGATCATGAGAACTTCTTAAGCTATCAACAGAATGTGCGCTCCCTTCTTGAACATTAGAAGCATTTTTAGTGCCAGCACAAGAAAAGACTTTCTCAAATCCAATCGAATCAAATATCAGAACCACAAAGTAAGAGTTTCCGATGAAACTGAACAACAGAGAGTCATTCTCTTATATGTGATGGGCATCAACAAAATGTCTTCCATCCACATCCGAAGACTGTCTTGTTCCTATGCTCAGTTGATGGGCATCAACAAATGTCTTCCATCCACATCCGAAGACTGTCTTGTTCCTATGCTCAGTAACTCCAACATCATCAACATTACCATTAGGGGATTCTAGTTAGTGGTTCCTAATTTTTCCTCCAAAACGGTTCATAAACCTGTTTGGTATGGTCTGCGGGAACAATAGCAAAGTATTGGTTTAAACAGAGCAAGTCCTGGAACGGCAAGAGCAACAGAACAATGTGAAGAAATGATGTAGAATGTTAGATGTATGAGTCAAGTCTCGTGCAATGCATTGATAAATGGAGTGCCTTTATATTTTAGTTCTTCTTGACTAAATTAACTCTTAATGCAAAATCCTGAATATGCAATGTCACCTTAAAAAATGTAGCCATCAGATTGAACTCAACTAGAATATTAACCCTGATCTTCGACACTTCGTAGATGTTTAATGACCAAACAACTTTTAGTTGAAGGAGGCAGTTTGTTGAAACATGGGCGCTATCCTTTCATGGAAAGACACATTTTTATGGCACCCTTTGGAAAGTATAAATAGTCTAGAAATCCTTCCATGAATGATAGTAGAAGTAAACACCATCCAAGACACCCGCAGCACAGAGTGGGAAATAATGCTAGTCGCTTAGTATTAGTACCAAATTTATAGAATTCAATGAATGTGGAACAAACCTATGTCAACAAAGCAGATTCCTAAGCAAATATAAATATATTACTAAGTTCACATGACAAAATAAAGCATGGTTGAAATTCAACAGCAATATATTAGCCATCATCTTACAAATTTTATGAAATTCTCTTGCTAGAGTGATCTTAATTTAATGAATAAACTGTAACCAACTGATTTATTGTCAGAATGCCAAGAGATTATGTCGCCTGCTCACAATGCTCGTAATACTAGTGTACTTTTCAAGATTCACATGTTTGGCTAGAGCCTAGATCTGCATTTACGAGTAACTCAAATCAAGTTCATCAATGTAGCATCGAATCGCAAAATCCTCCCACCATACATGTAAAACCAACTAGTAATAACAAAAGAAAATATGTAGACAAGGTATCTCGACATTAGATACTGATTTTTTGCTTACCATGCTATGCCTAAAATTGGTAGTCATGTGACTAAGGAAACACTTCATATTCCCATCAAAATGATCCATGAATCGTTTGCAACAATCACAAGACATGTTCTTCTGGCAGTATCGTCCAGCCGTGTAAGTGAAATTTGAAGCTTATGATAAAAACCAGGTTCAATGAATGACCAGTACTCCTGTATAATAAAACTTCAACGAAACAAATTATTCACACCACAATAAGCAAATAGGTAGCTTTTGCCACCTTAAAGATATGTACCTTGTTTTGTGAGTTATAGCATCACTGCATGCCACATCCTATGCAGAATCCTCAGAAGTACCTTGCTGTATGCAACGTAATTTGCCTTCAACAACAAAATTGTGCATTACACTGCTGCTATGGTCCACCCAAAATATTGCTTTTATTAAGGGCAAAAGAAGAAGGGTTTAATGGGCCATTAATGCTCTAAACTAGCCCAAAAATCTGTCACGACTACAATATAAACAGTTAACAAACAAGGCAAGGAGAGAGGTTAACGTTTACATGTTATTTTTCAACACAAACTTTTTTTCAAGAACGCATTTTCAACACAAACTGTAACAAACAGTGAAGAAATGCTCTTGACACACTCACAGTCTCACTTTCTTGGTGCAGGCTATAGAGAATTAGGGATAGTTTAGGCGCCCTTACCTTTGAACAGAGGCTTGACAATCGAATGGTTATGCCAGGGGAAAGGCTCAAAGACAAAGCTCCTTAATATAGATAACATTGATACACACACACACACAGGGTCGACTGACGTACACTTATGTGCATTATGAAGCATACTTACTGATCAGTATATTGACCAAAGGAAGGGAATCATATCTCTTTTGAAAAGAACCTCATGGTCACATGGACGGACTATTCAGGTAGCTAGAGGTATAGGCACCAAATGATTACTATGGAGAAGTTATCTTTTTCTTCTCACTAAAAGTCGGCGGTGGATCCCCTCCTTCAAGGGGGAAAAAAGGAACTGGCAGAAATCTACGTGTTGACATCTAAGATAACATAGAACATGATGATTCTTATTTAAGCAAGAGATTCCCTAATATTATAATCCTTTTAGCAAAACAGATGGAGTATTCTGTGTGGCAGATGCTTACTTACCGTTATGTTGCAAGGAAAGAACACAACTATACCGCAGCAGTCATCCTGATACAGGCCTCTTTGCAACTTACATGGATATAAAAAGGGGGAGTCCATAAGTCAGAAGCATTTGAGCTTCCAAAAATACTTTGATATGGACTGAAACCCCACTATATTGTCCTATGAACTCGCTGCGATGTCCTTTAAGGTACTCGCTCTTGAGAATCTTTTGGGAGATGTCCTGATCTGCAGCTGCCACATGACCAACAGTCTCAAAGTCTCAATCAATCGTGGTCTTCTACTCGGAATTCCCAATATGGAATATATATATCCCGTAACATAAGCAAATAACTATAACAGTGAGAAATTAAGAAAAACGCCTTCAGAATCACAGGAGAAAAGATTAACTAATCAAACAGAAACAAAAGAGCCATTCCAACGAATCTGATTTCATTTTCAGTTATTGATCAAACTGGGATCACCTGTAAAATGCACAATTCTCTCTAAGGGCAGGATTGTTGCGATGTTGTACTTTGACTAAAGTCTCTGATGATGATTGGAAGTCTTCCAAATAAAATATGTAATACAGATATTGTACACTCTAGAGAAACATTCCACCGCCCTAGAAACCGAAACTCCCTACAGCCTACTGCTCTCTCTTCCTTTTGTGCTCACGGCCCAAAGAAAACATCATCTTTTTTTTTGCAAACCATTATGAACCTTTTGGATTGTTTGAAGATCCAATATTTGTCCCCTTGTCTCCTCCAAATGATATACCAACCAAAGACCAATGCTGCCCTTGAGTGGAATATACCAATGTGCAAACAACAAATTACTCCCCACCCACCCCAACCTCCTAAATTCCTATGCACACAAACAGACTATAATCACAGTCCAACACATAAATGAAGAACAAAGAAATTGTGGCAGAATTTTCCCAAAGTACATACACTAGTTTGCTATTAATCCGAATCTGGAATACAAGGAATAAGATAGCGTCAATGCGCTATTACCAGAATCGCAAGGTTGAATTGAATCTGAGATCTCCAAATTTTCACCGTTCATAAACCTGTTTGGTATGGTCTGCGGGAACAATAGCAAAGTACTGGTTTAAACAGAGCAAGTCCCGAACGGCAAGAGCAATGTAACAATGTGAAGAATTGATGTAGAATGTTAGATGTATGAGTGAAGTCTCGTGCAATGCATTGATAAATGGAGTGCCTTTATATTTTAGTTCTTCTTTACTAAATTAACTCTTAATGCAAAATCCTGAATATGCAATGTCACCTTAAAAAATGTAGCCATCAGATTGAACTCCACTAGAATATTAACCCTCGGATCTTCGACACTTAAGAGATGTTTAATGACCAAACAACTTTTAGTTGAAGGTGGCAGTCTGTTGAAAGATGGGCGCTATCCTTTGATGGAAAGACACATTTTTATGGCACCCTTTGGAAAGTATAAATAGTCTAGAAATCCTTCCATGAATGATAGTAGAAGTAAACACCATCCAAGACACCCACAAAGAAAGAGTGGGAAATCTTGCTAGTCGCTTAGTATTAGTACCAAATTTATAGAATTCAATGAATGTGGAACAAACCTATGTCGCAGCAGATTCCTAAGCAAATATAAATATATTATGGAAGTTCACATTGACAAAATAAAGCATGGTTGAAATTGAACAGGCAATATATTAGCCATCATCTTACAGCTTATGAAATTCTCTTGCTAGAGTGATCTTAATTTAATGAATAAACTGTAACCAACTGATTTATTGTCGAATGCCGTGAGATTATGTTTGCTCCGCTTACAATGCTCGTAATCCTAGTGTACTTTTCAAGATTCACATGTTTGGCTAGAGCCTAGATCTGCATTTCGAGTAACTCAAATCAAGTTCATCAATGTAGCAATCGAATCGCAAATTCCTCCCACCATACATGTAAAACCAACTAGTAATAACAAAAGAAAATATGTAGACAAGGTATCTCGGACATTAGATACTCGATTTTTGCTTACCATGCTATGCCTAAAATTGGTAGTCATGTGACTAAGGAAACACTTCATATTCCCATCAAAATGATCCATGAATCGTTTGCAACAATCACAAGACATGTTCTTCTGGCAACATCGTCCAGCCATGTAATCGAAATTTGAAGCTTATGATAAAACCGGTTCAATGAATGACCAAGACTCTCAGATAATAAACTTCAACGAAACAAATTATTCACACCGCAATAAGCAAATAGGTAGCTTTTGCCACCTTAAAGATATGTACCTTGTTTTGTGAGTTATAGCATCACTGCATGCCACATCCTATGCAGAATCCTCAGAAGTACCTTGCTGTATGCAACATAATTTTCCTTCAACAACAAAATTGTGCATTACACTGCTGCTATTGTCCACCCAAAATATTGCTTTTATTAAGGGCAAAAGAAGAAGGGTTTAATGTGCCATTAATGCTCTAAACTAAAATCTGTCACGACTACAATATAAACAGTTAACAAACAAGGCAAGGAGAGAGGTTACCGTTTACATGTTATTTTTCAACACAAACTTCTTGTTCTTGCCAGAGCGCTGCAGTGTGACAGTTTGACTTTTATCTGGGAAGTGTGCATCTCCATAATGCTTAGAAATTACCTAGTTCCAGAGGGCACAGAATCAGTGGTGGATCAACAAATATGAGTACGCTGGGACAAAACCATACAGAGACTAAAACTGCAGATCAAATGCAACCTTTTTTTTTAGAAAAGTTTGGATAACTTTTTCTAGAAAGATTTTTATTGAGTATCCACACCCTGTGCAGATCTTACTCCTAGTGCACATTTCCCATTAAGCAGAATGTGATGGTGTCAACAAAGCATCAACATTACAAGAACATCTGAACATGCATAATTTATGGTTTCTAATGTAAAACAAGAGAAAAACACAGATTAAATTAGCACATTGTTCGAAGGTCCACAACAAATTGAACTGCCGTCTAAAAAAACTTCATCAACTGCATTTTTTTGAACTAACTGTAAATCGCATGCAATTCCACGCCTAGATGCTATATTGCAAAGAATGTACAATGTATATTTTATATTTGAAAATAGAGTTGTCTTAATTACAGAACTCGAATAACCATACCAGATTCATCCTTCCTCTTTCTTCTGATTTATGTGGGTACTTCTAATCTAGTCGCTCAGCGAACATGGTCATGGTGCCTCTAATTATCCCGCTTTTAATGGTATTAAAGCACAATTATAATATACACTGCATGGAATAAAATGTTCATATAGAACTATAAAAATTAAGCGTGTACAGGATTATGACCTATCTACTTGACGAAAAAGAACAGTAGAACTTACTAGAGAAGAATGTTGTGAGCTGACATTGCTCTGACGGTACGAAGACGATGGAATGGTGCCGACTGTATCCTAAGTTGTGTGGTCTGATTCGGAAGTTGTTTTTGATGCTGATTGGATTGATCCGAACGTCCTGAGTGGATTCGTGAGTTTGGTTGAACTTTTGGACGATCCGACTTGGCTTTGATTGTTAGAACTTATCTCCCTTTGCTTGGCCTCCATGAGCTTCTCCTTCATTGTTTCGACCCCAAAAGCTTCACAACGTTCAAACATGAGAATACACAAAATATTTGTATGAGATAGTATCCATTGTCACTTAAATTAAAACCAAATTCAACTAGGAGCGACTTCACTTGTTGATTAATCTTTTTAGCTCGTGCTCGCATAAACGGTCCAATCGGGATGTCCTCATCAAGATGGAGAACTGCCAGTGGATGTTGCATAGAGGATTGGGCGCGACAAAGATGGCAAGCCACATCTCTAGCGGATCTATGTGCAACATTGTTGTGTCTCCTTCGCCACCGTCACCACCCATCTTGTTCCTCGTGCCATATCTCGAGTAAGTCAATGTGACAACAAATGTCAACAATGTCTTCCATCCACATCCGAAGACTGTCTTGTTCCTATGCACAGTGACTCCAACATCATCAACATTACTGTCATGTGGGGCCGCCACTACCGGTAGGACGCACACAAGGCACATCTGCCTCTTCCGCATGGCACAGATCGGGGATCAGCGCCGCCTAGTGGCTAAGAGAGATTTCAGATATTAGCATGGCAGCCACAACCAAGGGGATTGTGGAAAGGGTTAGTTTCTTTTATTGAGGCCAAGTGCCTATATAAAGGTCAAGCAAGTCGTTGAGAAAGGAAGGAAAAGAACAAACATATTCTAATCTACCTCCTCTATTCTTAATCTCATCCCTTCACCATTGGGCGCCGTGCAAAACCCACAGAGTTCCTACCTCCTCCGACCACGAGTTACGTAGTCGGGCCCTCTTGCCTTGGGTATCGACGCCTTGACAACTCGGTATCGCCTTCCACCGCCCTCTTCCTCCCACCGCATCCCACCCACCGCCGCCGCCTTCTTTCCCCACCCGCCTGTCTCACCCATGGCTGAACCAACCTTGGCCGACCTCGCGAGCCTCATCCGCTGCCGTCCACGACAAAGGACACCCTCCGAACCAAGGTGGATGCGCCCAGGCGAACGCCCAGGCGTCGTCCTCGGCGTCCGGTCCCCGGCGCCAACAACGGCGAGCACCACAACGACCGCCTCCGCGATTCCGAAGATGGACTTCCCAAGTTCGACGGCAAGTCCGATCCTTGGCCTTCATCAATCGCCGCGAGTCCTTCTTCACCCAAAGAACATCGCGGAGGAGGAAAAGGTTTGGATGGCCTCCTACAACTTGCAAGACGGCGCCCAGACGGTACATCCAACCAACAGAGGAGGGTACCCGCCATGGCGCCACTTCACGGAGCTTCTCCATCTCCGCTGGCCGCCCCACGCTCCAACCCACCGGGCGAGCCGATGGCGTGCAAGTCGACGGCCCGCTGCCGACTACCGTGAGCGGTTCGAGGCGCCCTTCCCGCCACGGCGTCCTCACCGAGACACGTAGGTCCAGATCTTCACCGCCGCCTCAACCGCCGCCCTCGACGCCGAGATCCACAATCCGCAGCCTTGGCCGTCGCGATGAGCCTTGCCCGCAAGTTGGAGCTCCGCCATCGGTCTTGCGCGCGGCCGCTTCGCCAAACACCGGGCCTCCTGCCTCTTTTCCCCGACCACGCTCGCATCGCCGGCGATCGAGCCACCGCTGCCCGGCAAGACAACCCGCCACCGTCGAAGGGCGCCAAGTGAAACGCCTATCTCGTGCGAGATGGAGGAACGGCGCCGCCTCGCCGCTTCAAGCGCAACGAAGTTCGGCGCGGCCACAATCGGGTTCGCCAACATCTTCCTCCTCGACCGCCGCCGCGGAAGACGACGACGCCACCGAGACCGACGAGACAACGGGTGAGGAGCCCCTGATATCGCTGCACGCGATCGCCGGAGTCCGCACCAGTAAGACGATGCAGGTGCACATCCGGCTTGGCGGCGCCTCCCTCCTCGCCCTCATCGACTACGGCTCATCGCACAACTTCGTCTCCGAAGGGGCGGCCGCCCGCACGAACCTTCAGCTGCGGTCGCTGGGCCGGCTGAACGTCACCGTGGCGAACGGCGAACGCGTGACGTCCCCCGGCATTTACAGCGCCACCGCGTTCAACATCGACGGCGAGATTTTCTCCGGCGACTTCTATGCCCTGCCCCTGGCCGGCTACGACGTCATGCTCGGCACTCAGTGGCTAGCCACGCTGGGGCCGATTCTATGGGATTTCGTGCCTCACCATGTCCTTCGGCGTCGTGACCACCGCGTCATGCTGGCGGGCATCGCCGCCCGCCCGCCCGCTTCAGTGCGCGCCGCCCTGACCTCCTCACCGCCGCCCTCAACGAAGTTCGCCGCCTTCACCGAGCCAACGGGCATGCCACCGCCTCGATCCAGGGACCACAGCATCAACCTACTTCCGGGATCCGCACCGGTGGCCGTCCGCCCCTACCGATACCCCGCATCACACAAGGACGAGCTGGAACGCCAGTGCGCCGCCATGCTCGCCCAGGGCATCATCCGCCGCAGCACGTCGGCATTCTCCTCTCCGGTCTTGCTCGTCAAGAAGACCGACGGCTCCTGGCGGTTCTCAAGATCGACTCATCGCGCCTTGAACGCCATCACCATCAAGGACGATATCCGATACCGTGGTTGACGAGCTCTCGACGAGCTCCACGCGCGCGTTTCTTCACCAAACTAGACCTCCGCCTGGTATCATCAGTCGATGCGCGTCGAGGATGTCGCCAAAACCGCGCCCGCACCCACGACGGCCTCTCGATTCCTGGTCATGCCGCTCGGGTTGTGCAACGCCCGCCGACGCCGAGCACTCATGAACGACATCCCGCGCCTGCTCCTCCGCCGCTTCGTTCGCGTCTTCTTGACGACATCCTCATCTTCAAGAACACAGGCGGACCATCTGCGACGCGCGCTTGTCCCTCAACGCCCTCCAAAGAAGACCGCCTCTTCGCAAGCGTTCCAAGTGCGCTTTCGCGCGACTCCATATCCTACCGGCCACACCATTTCGCCGATTGGGTGTCCATGGACCCGCCAAGGTGCAGCCGTCCGGACCGCCAACACCCGATCTCAGGCGGGCGGTCCGCGGTTTCCTTGGTCTCGCCGGTACTACCGCAAGTTCGCCAAGGAATTTGGGACGATTGCGGCACCACTCACAGCGTTGCTGCGCAAGGAGGGGTTCTCATGGTCGCCAGCTGCCGAGGCGGCTTTCACGACGCTCAAAGCCGCCATCACCACCGCGCCCATCCTCGCCCTTCCGGACTTCAGCCGACCCTTCGTCGTCGAGTGCGATGCTTCTACGCACGGCTTTGGGGCGGTTCTCCTGCAAGGCCAGCACCCGGTGGCTTTCTTCAGTCGGCCTGTGGCACCGCGCCATCGCTCCTTGGCGGCCTACGAGCGAGAACTCATCGGCCTCGTCCTCGCTGTCCGCCATCGGCGCCATATCTCGGGCCGACGCTCACCAGTAAAACCGACCATTTCGGTCTCAAGTTCTTCTTTGGATCAACGCCACACCATTCCTCAAGACCACCGGTGGGCAAGCTCACGGCTTCGACTTCTCGGTGGAATACAAGCCGGGCAGCACCAATACGGTGGTCGACGCCTGTCGACGCCGACACGTAAGAAGCCGCGGTTGCTGCCATCTCCGGCCGCTCGACTTCATCGACCGCCTCCGCCACGCCAACACCGACGACCCAAAGACCGGTGGCGCCCGGGACGAGATCACGGCCGGCCAGCGTACGGCACCGTGGTCCCTCATCGACGGCATCGTGGCGTTCGACGGCCGGCTCTACATCTCTCCGCCGCCGCCGCCCACGAGCCGCTGCTCTCCGCCGCACGATGACGGCCATGAGGGCATACAACGCACCTCCATCGACTCCGCCGCGACTTTCACTCCCCCAACCTCCGCGCCGTCGTCCGAGACTACATCCGCGCCGCGCCACATGTCGCCGCTACAAGACCGAGCATCTACACCGCCGGCCTACTCCTCTCGCCGCTCCCACGACGGTCCGGGCCGACATCGGCCGACTTCATCGAGGCCTTGCCGCGTGTGGGTGGCAAATCCGTCATATTAACGGTGGTCGACCGCTTCAGCAAGTACGCCACTTCATCCCCTCGCACCCATACTCTGCTTGAATCGCTGGCGCAGTCTTCTTCGCGAGGTGGTGCGCCCACGGCATTCCCGGTCCATGGTCTCGACCGATCCCGTCTTCACCTCCACATTCTGGAAAGAACTGATGCGGCTGACTGGCACCAAGCTTCACATGACGTCGGCTTTCCATCCCCAGTCCGACGGGCAAACAGAGTCGGCCAACAAGATCATCGTCATGTACCTCCGCTGTTTCACTGGTGATCGTCCTCGGCAATGGCTGTTGGTGATATGCCCTAGAGGCAACATGGAGATGTTGAATATATCACATACTATGTTTATGATACATTGCTTTGTTCCTTGAAATAGACATTATCATTATTGATCAATGAGTATGTGACTTATTCATGAGACTCTTAATGCCAAAATGTTGCTATTTCTAAATGATCCCCGATTATATTTCATATGAGGAACAAATATGATTCAAAGATCAAGATATGTATTGATTGATGATCATGTCTCATGGATCATGGTATGGAGATACCAAATCAATAATATGGACATGTGTTAGTGAACATATGTTGGATAGACCCGCCATGAGACACCGCAGAGATTCCAAGTGTCATCGGTTGGTCTCAAGTAGTGTTTATGTGGAATCCTTAGACTTGAGATCATCATGGTTCCCAAGATGCGTAGTAGCTACTTTGGGACTACTAAACACTACTCCGTGGCGGGTAGTCATAAAAGTAGTCTTTGGGTTTGCCATGAAACATGTAGTGGGATGTGAATGATCAAGATAGAATTTGCCCTCCTTATGGGAGAGATATCTCGGGCCCCTCGATGTAATGGATTATGAAAGTGCATGGCCATGCCAAGGTGATTGAGGAGTCAATCACGAGTTTATAATCCATCACGGAATCGAGAGAGTGATTGAGCTATTAAGAGGATGACACAGTCTCGCCTTGAGCTTAATCTATATCGTGAGGCAAAGGGATTAGTACATGAGAACATTACAGTTCAAAGATATGATCTTTACGTATACTTTGGGGTTAATATGTCTTGCTAGAGGCCGCTATTAATGTGGTGACCGGAAAGGTGTTTCGGTCGCGACCAAGTATCGTGAACCTGCTGGTCACACACTTAACGGGTTGGAACACTAATTCGAATGTGATTCGGATATGGGCTCAATTCGGATAGAGATCCGGATAGACTCCTATTGGGCCTCGGTCCACGAGGCCCAAGTGAGGAGGTCTATATATGGAGGCGAGGGCCGAGGAACGCACCGATAATCCCGAGCTAATCCGTAGCCGCCACCTCCGAGCCAAACCCTAGCCGCTCGCGAGTCCGGTACACTCGCGATCGGCGTTCCCACCCGGACGTGTGGATACCGTGTGGCGGCGCTGCTGCGGCGTTGATCGGCATCAACAACCTCTGATTGGATCCGCTCGTGGTGTGGTTGATCGCGTGGAGGAGACGATCGGTTCGGGACGATCGACTACTTCCACTACTACTTCGACGCGCGTGGTTGGATCGGCTTCTCCAACTCTTCTTCCGCTGCGCTGCGCGTCTAGTAGGTAACGATCCATGATCCCTCCTTAAGCATGATGTTCTTGTGTGCGCGGTAGAAAAATTTTGTTTTCTGCTCTCGTAGCCTACTCGCGATCCATTAATGGCTCCGTTGCCTCCCATGGGCTGAGTACATCTACAACACCACCTTCCAGACGGCCCTCAAGGACACGCCGCTCCGCATCGCTCACGGCCGCGACCGCCCACCATCCGCTCCCACGAGCTCGGCGAGACGCAGCGTGAGCGCCGTGGCCAAGAGCTTGGCGAACGGACGAGCTCTCACCGACGTCCGCTGCCGCCTGGAGCAGGCGCAAGCACTCTACAAGCGTCACTACGACAAGTACCACCGTGAAGTCCACTTCGCCGTCGGTGACTGGGTGTGGCTCCGCATGCGACATCGCGCAGCGGCATCCCTTCACGCCCGCACAAGGGAAGCTGCAGCCACGATTCTACGGACCCTACCGCCGCCGCCATCATCAACGACGCCGCCACCGCCTCGAGCCGCCGCCAGAGCACGCCCACGACGCCTTCCACGTGGGCCTACTCAAGAAGTTCGTCGGCCACCGCCGGCGACGCCACCGCTCTTCCGCCCATACATCATGGCGCGCGTTACCGCACCGGAACAAGTGACTCGCCTCCCGCCTTGCCGGGAGTACGCAAGTTCTGGTGCATTGGAAGGGGGAACCAGCGACCGCAGCCACCTGGGAGGACGCCGACGGATTCATCGACCGCTACCCAACTTTCCAGCTCGAGGACGAGCCGCGTCGAGGGGAGAGATGTCATGTGGGCCACCACTACCGGTAGGGGCGCACACAAGGCACATCTGCCTCTTCCGGCATGGCACAGATCGGGGATCAGCGCCACTAGTGGCTAAGAGAGATTTCAGAGATTAGCATGGCAGGCCACAACCAAGGGGATTGTGGAAAGGGTTAGTTTCTTTTTATTGAGGCCAAGTGCCTATATAAAGGCTGTAAGCAAGCTGTTGAGAAAGGAAGGAAAAAGAACAAACATATTCTAATCTACCTCCTCTATTCTTAATCTCATCCCCTTCACCATTGGGCGTCCAGGCAAAACCCCTGGAGTTCCTACCTCCTCCGACTACGAGTTACGTAGTCGGGGCCCTGCTGTCTTGGGTATCGACGCCCTTGACAATTACCATTAGGGGATTCTAGTTTAATGGTTCCAAATTTTTCCTCCAAAACGGTTCATAAACCTGTTTGGTATGGTCTGCGGGAACAATAGCAAAGTACTGGATTAAACAGAGCATGCCTGGAACGGCAAGAGCAACACAACAATGTGAAGAAATGATGTAGAATGTTAGATGTATGAGCTGAAGTCTCAGGCAATGCATTGATAAATGGAGTGCCTTTATATTTTAGTTCTTCTTTACTAAATTGACTCTTAATGCAAAATCCTGAATATGCAATGTCACCTTAAAAAATGTAGCCATCACATTGAACTCAACTAAAATATTAACCCTCGGATATTCGACACTTAAGAGATGTTTAATGACCAAACAACTTTTAGTTGAAGGTGGAAGTTTGTTAAAACATGGGCGTTATCCTTTCATGGAAAGACACATTTTTATGGCACCCTTTCGAAAGTATAAATAGTCTAGAAATCCTTCCATGAATGTTGATAGTAGAAGTAAACACCATCCAAGACACCCGCAGCAAAGAGTGGGAAATACTGCTAGTCGTTTCGTATTAGTACCAAATTTATAGAATTCAATGAATGTGGAACAAACCTATGTCAACAGCAGTATTCCTAAACAAATATAAATATATTATGGAAGTTCACATTGACAAAATAAAGCATGGTTGAAATTGAACAGGCAATATATTAGCTATCATCTTACAGCTTATGAAATTCTCTTGCTAGAGTGATCTTAATTTAATGAATAAACTGTAACCAACTGATTTATTGTCAGAATGCCAAGAGATTATGCTGCTCCGTTTACAATGCTCAGAATCCTAGTGTACTTTTCAGTATTCACATGTTTGGCTAGAGCCTAGATCTGTGCATTTCTGAGTAACTCAAATCAAGTTCATCAATGTAGCATCGAATCGCAAATTCCTCCCACCATACATGTAAAACCAACTAGTAATAGCAAAAGAAAATATGTAGACAAGGTATCTCGGCACATTAGATACGATTTTTGCTTACCATGCTATGCCTAAAATTGGTAGTCATGTGACTAAGGAAACACTTCATATTCCCATCAAAATGATCCAAGAATCGTTTGTAACAATCACAAGACATGTTCTTCTGGCAACATCGTCCAGCCATGTAACTGAAATTTGAAGCCTATGATAAAAATCAGGTTCAATGAATGACCAGTACTCCTGCATAATAAACTTCAACGAAACAAATTATTCACACCACAATAAGCAAATAGGTACCTATTGCCACCTTAAAGATATGTACCTTGTTTTGTGAGTTATAACATCACTGCATGCCACATCCTATGCAGAATCCTCAGAAGTACCTTGCTGTATGCAACGTAATTTTCCTTCAACAACACAATTGTGCATTACACTGCTGCTATTGTCCACCCAAAAAATTGCTTTTATTAAGGGCAAAAGAAGAAGCGTTTAATGTGCCATTAATGCTCTAAACTAGCCCAAAAATCTGTCACGACTACAATATAAACAGTTAACAAACAAGGCAGGGAGAGAGGTTACCGTTTACATGTTATTTTTCAACACTAACTTTTTTTCAAGAACGCATTTTCAACACAGACTGTAACAAACGGAGAAGAAATGCTCTTGACACACTCAGTCCCACTTTCTTGGTGCTGGCTATAGAGAATTAGGGATAGTTTAGGCGCCCTTACCTTTAGACAGAGGCTTGACAATCGAATGGTTATGCCAGGGGAAAGGCTCAAAGACAAAGCTCCTAAATATTGATACCATTGATACACACACACACACAGGGTCGACTGACGTACACTTATGTGCATTATGAAGCATATTTACTGATCAGTATATTGACCAAAGGAAGGGAATCATATCTCTTTTGAAAAGAACCTCATGGTCACATGGACGGACTATTCAGGTAGCTAGAGGTATAGGCACCAAATGATTACTATGGAGAAGTTATCTTTTCCTTCTCACTAAAAGTCGGCAGGATCCCTCCTCAAGGGGAAAAGGAACAGCGGGAAATCTACGTGTTTACATCTAAGATAAAATAGAACACAGATGATTCTTATTTAAGCAGTAGATTCCCCAATATTATAATCCTTTTAGCATAACAGATGGAGTATTCTGTGTGGCAGATGCTTACTTACCATTATGTTGCAAGGAAAGAACACAACTATACCGCAGCAGTCATCCTGATACAGGCCTCTTTGCAACTTACATGGATATAAATAGAGGGAGTCCATAAGTCAGAAGCATTTGAGCTTCCAAAAATACTTTTGATATGGACTGAAACCCCCACTATATTGTCCGGTGAACTCTGCTGTGAAGTCCTTTTAAGGTACTTGCTCTTCAGAATCTTTTGGGAGATCTCCTGCATCTGCAGTTGCCACATGACCAGTCAGGTCTCAAAGTCTCAATCAATCAGGGTCTTCTACTCTGGGAATTCCCCAATATGGAATATATATCCTGTAACATAAGCAAATAACTATAACAGTGAGAAATTAAGAAAAACGCCTTCAGAATCACAGGAGAAAAGATTAACTAATCAAACAGAAACAAAAGAGCCATTCCAACGAATCTGATTTCATTTTCAGTTATTGATCAAACTGGGATTACCTGTAAAATGCACAATTCTCTCTAAGGGCAGGATTGTTGCAATGTTCTACTTTGACTAATGTCTCTGATGATGATTGGAAGTCTTCCAAATAAAATATGTAATACAGATATTGTACACTCTAGAGAAACATTCCACTGTCCTAGAAACTGAAACTCCCTAGCCTACTGCGTCTCTCTTCCTTTGTGCTCCCTACCAAAGAAAAACATCATCTTTTTTTTTTTGCAAACCATTATGAACCTTTTGGATTGTTTGGAAGATCCAATATTTGTCCCCTTGTCTCCTCCAGCCGACATACCAACCAACACCAATGCTGCCCTTTAGTGGAATATACCAATGTGCAAACAACAAATTACTCCCCACCCACCCCAACCTCCTAAATTCCTATGCACACAAACAGACTATAATCACAGTCCAACACATAAATGAAGAACAAAGAAATTGTGGCAGAATTTTCCCAAAGTACATACACTAGTTTGCTATTAATCCGAATCTGGAATACAAGGAATAAGATAGCGTCAATGCGTTATTACCAGAATCGCAAGGTTGAATTGAATCGAGATCTCCAAATTTTCCCGTTCTTGTCGTCATTTGCGAGGAGAGGGAGGGCTTGCGATCTTGAATCCACCGCCGCGTGCTCGCGCAGCTTTGACTCCATCGCCGCAACGGCCGGTGGCGTGTGGCCGCTTCCAACCGTTCTTGTTTCCTTCGCGAATAGGGAGAGGAAGGGCTTCCGCCGCAGCCGGCACTGCGTGCGTGCTACTGCCGACGCTGGCTCCACCGCGGTTGCAACGCCCGCCGCCTCGCCCCGTTCCCGACGTCTTCGTCGCCGTTGCGGCAGAGGGAGTGAGAGAATACTGCGTTCTCTGCCGGCGGCGCCCGCGTGCTCCACCTCCGTCGACTCCACCACGACCAGCCGGCCGCGTGCGGCGGCTCCCCCCTCCCCTCGCTCCGCCTCGCCCCACCTCTGGAAGGCCACCGGGTCGTAGGTGAGAGCGGAGGAAGCGGTGGAAAAACAAACCGCCGCTTCACCTTCCGGCCACCTCTACTTCTCTTCCCCGTCCCCTTCGCCACCGCCGCCGACAACGACAGGGGCGCCGGAGGCGGAGTCACAAGCGAAGGAAAGGCCACCGCCTCGGATGGCCCCTTCCGCCTCCCTTCGCTCTCCCCGCCGCTACCGGTGGGGCTTGACGTCCGCCAGCGCTCCCCGGCGCCTCCTCGTCGTAGTTATCAGCGCTTCTCCTCGTCGGCGGGGAAGAGGGGGCAGAAGAAGAGGGTCGGTTTCAATTGAGGGGCTCTATGGCTATTATACTAGCTAGCCTTTTTCTGACCGTTGGATGCAACGCACACCGCTCCGAAGGGGGGCTACTTACAATTTCTAGCCGTTTCGGGGCCTGAGTTACAATTTCTAGCCGTTGCGAGTGGTTCGTTTTTAATTCTTATTCGCTGCAGGGATATGGATGGAAAGTTTGGAATAGGAAAGTGTGCAACGGAACAACCGGTAGATCGAATCCGTCAAGGATGAACGGTGAATATCAGAAGTAGGCGTGTACATTAGGTGACATCAGCCGTCTATAATTTGTATAATTTATAATGAATTTTTTCTGTACTGCATATAGAAATTATATAGTTAATTTAGAGGCAACCATTGTATGAGTTGTATTCAATCTTACCTAAAAATGTTACGAAGAGTACTATAATCAATAGCTACCTATATTATTCATAATCAATTTATGTACTAATTTGTGTGTGATAAATACAAGAAAATGATAAACAGGGAGGGCACTATAGGATTATCTGTAGTTTACGAGCTAACTAATTTTGGATGGAGTTTTTTTAGTTCAACGTAATCAAGGTTTTAAATAGCAATGCTTTTTTACGAACCTAGGTTATTCATATGAACCTACATTTTGGTTGTGTGCACTCCAAAATTTTCATATATGTAGAACATGTGCAGTTGCAAAAATTTGTGAAGGATAACAGGACAAAAAAAGCTCGATTGTAATTAGGAGACATAACAAAACGCAAACATAAGTTAGGTGCAATGGTAAAAACCTAATTAGTTTTAGTACCAAAATCGATATGTAAAATGTTAAATTACTTGACGAGATAGTCTGTGGAGTGTTGCATCAGTCTTTCTAAAATTTCGAATTTTAAACTTAAAAAGGTGTTAATTAAGAGGAAAAACATAGAACTTTTATCTTTTCTTGTTTATACATTGTTATTTTAATTTATAGGTTCCCCTTATTTCTCTTTGTTTTATTCCACCATAAATTGAACTTGAACATGAAAATTTTACAAGGAGTCATACTAGTTTTCACCCTTTAATTTTTTTCATATTGATTTGGTATTTAAACAAAAGTGTTTTGCATGATATGCCCCTATTTTATTAAGTATGGAAAAATGATCAACATTTCATTAATATATTCGACGATGGATATTGATAAATATAATCCAATACAACATTAAAGTTTATGGATTACATTTTATATTTGACAAAACATTGTAATGTCAAATTAATCTCCCATACTAATTATATTTTAATTGAGAACTAACTTTTACGGCTCTATATTTAAAAAATCTAACTTGAAATAGGACCCGACATAAAAACTGATAAAAGGATGGGGAAAAAGTTAGTGCACAGTGTCACTTTATGAGGCCTTAAAATATAGTGCAACCTGTCAAGCATAATTTGGCCCGCCTGTCCCAACCTGTCAAATCTCGACTAGGCCTAGCTTAACTCCAGTAGTTCGTTATAATTTGATATTCGGGGGAAATTGCAACCCTAGGATATTTGGAAGGGATTTTTTAAGTATATTATATTGATAATAGAAAAATGATAGTGAAAATAAGATCTAATAATCGATTTATAAAAATATTATAGACTTTTATTTTTTGATCTAATTTTTTTCAGAATGTATGTCGACTATCATCCATAAGTAACTACTGACGCTGTCAAGGAGGAATGGTGAATATCAGAAGCCGGCCCATCATTCATGGACATACGATACGACCGATACGGACATGGATCATCACGGCATTGTTGTACTGACGCTGTCGTTTCGTTGTTTTTTCGTGGCGTGTGGCAGAGGACAAGTTTGCGTGGTCGCGCGACGACGAGTTCGTGCAACAGGCGTCGGCGGGCATCAACCCCGTCACCATCGAGCGTCTTTCAAGTAAGCAATCGCGCTCGGCGCCACATACTGCAAGTCTACAACTTTCATAACAGAACTCCCCCTCTAACTGTTGCTATGTGTACTATGTACAATGGGGCTGAAAGATCCATCTCCACTGTTTTACTCTTTACGTTTACAGGCTTTCCCACCGGTGAGCAAGGTCGATCTCGCCATCTATGGCCCGCCGGAGTGGGCGATCACGGAGCACATCATCGGACACCTCGATGGTATTTCTGTGCAGCAGGCGTTGAAGGAGAATAAGTTGAAGGAGAATAAGTTGTACTCCTAGGACGGCCGGAAGGCCTATGGGCCACGCACACTCTTCTTCCTAATGGTCGCGGGGGTGCTGAAGCCGATCACGATCAAGCTTTACCTACCGTCGATGACCGACAACTGCAAGCGCGCGAAGCGGGTGTTCTCGCCCACCACGGATGCAACCAGTAACTGGCTGTGGCAGCTTGCCAAGGCCCATGTCTGCTCCAACGACGCCGATGTTCACCATCTCATCAACCACTGGTATGCCTCTTGACGACCTAACATTCTAATTTCCACAGCAGTTGATGCAAGCAACTAAGTTGTATGATCAGTTGATGCAAGCAACTAAGTTGTATGATCAGTGTGCTAGCGATACAGGTTGAGGACGCACACATGCACTACAAAAAAAAAAGGGTCATCACAGACAATTCGGAACTGTCATCACAGACGATTTTCTGAACCGTCGGTATTTATGTGTCAGTGATAATCAAAGGTTATCACAGACGATTTGTGAGTCGTCTTTGATAAAAACAACACAAACGGTTTGTAATTAGAACCGTCTGTGAAGAAAACTATTACAGACGTCTCGAACCACAAACCGTCTGTGATACTCACACATCTTAAACGGTTCTAGTTACCAACCGTCTGTGATTGGCGAGTATCATAGACGGTTGGTATACAGAATCATCTGTGATAGTCCTTCATAGACGGTTTATACCACAAAACTGTCTGTGACAGTTCACTCTATACCTAAAATTTTTTCTGTTTTTTGGCTACCCTCAAGAAATAATGTTACCTATGCCCTTTAAAAACAAGTAAATACATTGGCAAATTAACACAACAGCACATTCCATTTCTATTAAGATTAGAATCCACCATTACAGCATAACAAGATAACGAACCCAACTCTTTAACACGGCAAGAATATATAAGAAGAAGAGATCCTAGCAGACAGTAGAACCTGGATGCATCGGATGGCGCCCGGATATCACTGGCAATGGAGAGGCGGTGGTAGCGCCACCTTTGTGGCACGACGGTGAGACTACACAAGACACACTTACAACACTTATGACAAGAGTGTATTGTGCAGTCTACCGTGGTGTCACAACGGAGGCGCTAGCTCATGGTGGTAGTCGGCGTCGTCGAGGAACAAGATGGATGCAGCGCATGATGTCCTTGCCGCCTGCCATCAAGAAAGAGAGGGGAGGGCATCGGATGACGGTCGGATATCACCGGCAATGGAGAGGTGGTGGTAGCGCCACATTTGTGGCATGACGGTGAGACTGCAGAAGACACTCCTACGACATTTATGACAAGAATGTGTTCTATAGTCTACCGCGGTGTCACAATGGAGGCGCTAGCTCACGGTGTTCGGCGTCGTCGAGGGGAGGTGTAGGATCAAGGATACCGACTAGAGGGGGGTGAATAGGAGGTTTTAAATTTTTCTTGCCTACTTAAATAAATTTCCACAATTCTAATGGCAACAATGTAATGCAATTACGTCTACACAATTCTAATCAAGTAAGCAATAATGAAAGTTCTAAATAAAGATAAAGATCTCAACAATGCTAGCAAGTAAGAAATGAACACAAGTATGTTTTATCAGGTGTTCGGAAACTTGCCGCTTCCCTAATCCACGTTGAGGTTAACCCGAACAAATCGAACCGGCTCCACAAATTAAGCCGAAACACCTCAATCACTAGAGGTAGCTCTTCCCCGCTCCGGGTAGGTGAGCTCCAACCTTCATAAGAAAACCGGGTCTTCTCACAATCTCCTTTGAGAAGATCACCGATCAAAGCTTCTCCCAATCGTCCAGGTGCCGGCAAACACCAAGAGTAATAAGCCAAGAACTTCACTTGATTTGCAAACAAGTGCCAAGGATCAAACTAATGAATGCTACGCACTTTTTGCTCAACCGCCTCAAATATGTGCTCAAGAGAGAAAAGAGGTGTGGAGTGAATGCTCGATGCTCAAGAATGGTCAATAGGGTCTCTAACAACTATCCTTGAGCAGTGGTACGGGTATTTATACCTTTCTCCAACCAAAACTAGCCGTTTGACACAGATTTCAGAAAAATCAGGGCGAGCGGAACTACCGCCGGTCTGAGGTCGGTAGTACCGCTCCCCTAACTGACGCAGCAGAACGGCTATGTCAGAGCCTCTGCAGTGACCGTTGGACAGTCGGCGCGGTACTACCGACGTTGTAAAGTCCGGTACTACCGCTCACCGGTAGTACCGCAAAGTCGGCGCTGTACTACCGCTTGAGCCGAGCTCCAAAAGTCGCTCTCTGGAAAAAAGGCTCATGTTCCTCCGAACTACACGGCGATAGTACCGCCTCGACAATGGAACTATCGCTCCCTCAAAAACTCAAAAGGCATCCGGAGGGTGCTCTCTGGAAAAAAAAGGGTCCGCTCGGGATTCGGAACTTCCGGTCGCCAGTAGTTCCGAATTTTGCTGTGGAACTACCGCTCGTCGGTAGTACCGACGTTGAAAACTGCGGAACTACCGCTTGTCCAGACAGAGCACAATTTTGGCTTTTAAAACAGATTTTTCAAGCATGCATGATCCTAGTTGATCCATGTGACACACATAAAAATTGCTATCAAGCTACTTGCCATGATCCCTCTTTATGGTACGAATATTTAACCTATAATCCAGTCTTCCACCATTTCTCCTAAGACCGGTAAAAATTAAAAACGGATCCTATTCTACATATACCTTTGTCTTAAGCTAAGTTTGATCTTCAACTTAATCCTTTGGCTTGCATTTGTCAACCACAAATGGACTTAACCTTTAAACATTCATTAAACATGTTAGTCCCATATTCACATAAACTCGTTAATTACCAAAATCATTTTTAGGGGCCTAGATGCTTTCAGGAGGATGCAGGAAACTAGCTATATAGTGGATGAACTCGCGTGATTGCCGGTGGGAAGGTAGATAGGGACTAATTAATAAGGGCCGAGCGGTGGGAGAAACCGATGCCTGCCATTCGATGTGGAGAAAATGGACGGGCGAGATCGAAATCCTAGGAGATACGCCACAGATCAGTGACGTGTCATTATCAGAGACGGTTTATTATACGAACCGTCTGTGATAATCAATATCAGAGATGGTTCGTATAATAAACCATCTATGATAAGGCACATATCAGAGACGGTTTGTTATACGAACCGTCTGTGATATTAATATCAAAGACGGTTTGGTATACGAACCGTCTATGATAACGTTTAAATATGTGCGCCCTAATACAGCTCTTCTAAATTGATCTCTCATCTTCTTCACCAGATTTCTCAATAATGGCATCTAATATTCTTTTAATCTCCTTCCTCTCCTCTATCCATCATGAGTTGTTCGGCCGCAACCTTACACAGGCAGCCAATAATTTACGTCTGGAGCAGCTCCTCCGCTCACGCCCTGCTCTCCTTCCTCGACTCGTTTCCATCCGTCAGCTGGACCTCATCATCCGCCGTCGATGGAGGTGTCTCGTTGCCGCTCACCAAAGGTAAATCGTCCTCAGTCTCGTTGTAACAGCCCAGCTGTTTATTTCAAATTTTTGAAGAAAAAAAATATTAAAATTAAATTAATTTAGTTTAAAATAAAGATAAGAGTTTTGTTTGTGTGAAATTTGAATTTCGTTTGCCCTGATTTTCTGCTTTAAAAATGGATTTGAAAAGTAATTTAAAGTAAAAACTTAAAAATATTATTAAATAAAATGATATTTTGATTTTCTATAAAAATCCTATTTCAAATTAATTATTTGGATTTATTTGGCCTTTATTTGGTGTTCTGAGTTTTTCTAGAGTTTTAAAATCTATTTTGAAAATAAAAAGTATTTTAAGTATGAAAATTAAAATACCAACAGTAGTTGGAAATATTTTTATTAAGTCCAAAATGTCTCCAGGAAGTTCTTTGAATTTTACTGGAATTTTTGGATGTAATTTCATATTTTTCAGAGCTATATTGAATTTTCTGGTGTTTTCTGAAAATCTAAATCAAATTTAGATTTCCATATTCACTTAACCCCTTCGCTCTCCATCCGATGGTCCCGATTTCCTCCTTGCGCCGCATCGCTCATCCGACCGTTCGCTCTTTCCTCTCTCTCTTCTCTCTCGCTGATAAAACCGGTCCCACTTGTTAAAGTAATAAATCATTTTTCCTTACAAAAATAATTTGGCCAGAAAATCAAAATCCTTCCTGACGTCATAAATTCGTTTTCCACAAAAAAATAATTCCTCTAAAAATCATTTCCCTTGATGACGCCATAATTTGATTTTTCGTTTTAACTCCGATTGAGCCCATTAAAATTTCTAAATTCATCTAAAATTCTAATCTATGCATTTCTATCCTATTTTCAAATTTTTGGAATGTTTGAATTTATATGGATTAAACTAAAGCTTAATTAGAATTTTTATTTAATAAGATTAAATTAGACATTAATATTTCCTAAAAATATTTTATTTGAGTTCCTTGAGTCTCAAGGAATGTTCTGAAATTTTCTCAGATTTTTTGGTGTTTCTTTGAGCTCAATTTTAAAATCTCAAACAAAAAAACAAAAAAAGAAAGAGGAGAGAGGATGAACAGTGCCCTCGCGGCACTGTTCATCTTCTCGGTTCGTTGTCCAGACCGAGCGCTCGCCGCCGCACGTCATGCACATTTTTAAAACTTTGATTTCTTATTATTTTTTCAACAGTTTTTCGCGAAATCAAGTGCATTTAAATCCTCTCATCAAGAGCTTTCAATTCCCTACCGTTTCCCCTCTCATTCATGTGTATTTACACGAAATTAAAATATTGCTCTAAATGACACCGTTAATTGATCTCTCTCTCCCGTCCACCTCCACCCCTATAAAAGGGAGCACCGGGTGCCCCTTCTCATCCTCACCCAACACTCGAAATCTCAAGTCCTCTCTCCATTTCTTCTCTCCACAATCACCATTTTTCTTTTGTGTACCGAGCGCCGTTCCTCGGCCTTTTGCGATGTCTACAGTGGAGTTCCGCCACTTTTGACCACACCATTGGCTTCATCTTCTCGCGTTCTAAGTGGTGCTCCCCTCGCCTTCGCCGGAGCATCGCCGGACCACCGTGGCCAAGCCGCGCCGTCGTTTCTCTCCTCGCTGCGAGCCGACCGTTCATGTTCCATCCAAACCGAGGTGAGCATTGTGTTCCCATCGTCCTCCTCTTCGTTTCGCCGTAAACCTCACTCTCTAACTCCTCTCCGTTTGCCCGGAACGCCGATGTCAACCCGTCGGTCGCCTAATATCTTCTCTGTCATGTTTCATCACCATCCGATGTTTTTTGGGCGAGCCGCCAGTACCGTTGAGTTCGCCTCGACGCGTTCTACGCCATGCTCCCATCGCCATCACTCGAAGACTCCCCGAGTCCTCGTCGACCTGGTCGGGCCAAACGCTGAAACCGTGCCTTCGTGCGTACACCATTTTTTCGGAAAGCGCTTTAATTTTTGTTCACGTCATATCGTGTCCTAGCCTCCAAACAATTTATCTATCATTTTATCTCAAAAGTGGCGCCGACTCCGAAGTCGATTAAATGCGTCTCTGTTGAGTTTTAGCTTTGTCTTAGTAATTTTTCTTAGACTTGCCTCGCCGCGTTCTACACCGTGCTCACTTCCTTTTCCCCAAAAAGCCTCCATAAATTTTCACCTCCGACACCTTGCCATGGCCGCCAATGACATCTCGTGTCCCCATCTAGTCGGTGGTGTTTTCTGCAATCCGTTCATGTCATATCGTGCCAAACTATCCTAGGTAGCTACCTTTCAAATGGTTTTAGATTCGCTTCATCGAGCACCAAGATATCAAGTTTTTCCTTTTTCTCTACCGTCGTCGTTCAAACGTCGATTGTATCGTCTTCGATGAAGTTTCAGCCTAACCAATAATTTTCCTAGCTTCATCATACCATGTTCTACCATGTGCTCACCCTACATCTCCACGTTCTATACCCGATATTATCTCTCTCCAACATACCGTTGTCGCAACCTCGTCGTCGCTGTCGTTTTTCCCTCGCCGCCAGTGATTGCCGCCGTTCCTCGATGCCGTACCCACGCCACCACATTCGCCATGTCGCCGAGGTTCTATTTTGTCCGTTCGCCGCAAAAATATCTAAAACTTCCAGATATTCGTTCCCCCTCATTCGAACTCCGAATCCGTCGATTCTTTCTCCTAAATTCATCTAAAATTATAAACTTCCTTCCAGTATATATATTTTGTATTTTTGTGATTTTATTTGTATTTATTTGTTCGTTTGTATTTATCGTTCCGCGCGTAGAACCCGACGTCGCCGAAGAATTTTCCGACCCGCAGCAAGAAATTCAAGATATCGCGCACGAAGACAAGTCTCCTTTGAACATCTTGAACCCATGTTTAAGAAATATTTGATTATTTTAAATTAATGCATTACTATGTTACATAAAATGATAAGTCATGTTTTAGAGATAATAGTTAAACCGACAATTGTTATGCCCTCATTTGACATTGACAACCATGTACCTTTGACACCCTAGGATTTCCTTTGTCTTAATAATGAGATTATTGTAAAACTTTGGTAAATATTGTAGTGGTAGTAAAATGCTTAGTCTTGCTATATAACCTTTGGTACCTTTGGAATGGAAAAAATTATATTTCATTGATTTAGACCTTTGTTCAGAAAGTTGGTGGCGATTGGTGTTGCCACTGTTCTTTAAAATAAAATAAAATGTGAGAGTTGGTTTAGACTGGGGCGGATGGTAAGATTGGTTTGGTGCGGTTAGCACGAGAACTTGTAATGTGTATGTTCCGCCTTAGTCAATTAAGGACCGACTCTTGTGATTGTCCAAACTGAGTACTACCGTACAACCACATGTCTATATGGGTATGACCTAGCTGAATAACTTACAATAGTCTAGTTTAGGTACCACCAGTGGAAAGTGGATGCTAGGGATTTACTGGTCATTCACAGTGAGGGACATGGATTTACTGTACTCATATGGCGCAAGAGGGGGCTTCTGTCTGGGTGGATTTAACCATTCAGCGGTGAAACCTCAGCGGGTGGTGACTAGCTAGATTAGAGTAAGGTAAAGGCTTTGTGATGAATTATCTGGGTCTCATGCCAAAGGAAGCGTGTTCACTATTAAGATAACTTATCTCTTGTGGGTAAAGTGTACAACCACTGCAAAGTGTAAAACTATTCGAATAGCCGTGCCCACGGTCAAGGGCGGGCAAGGAATGCATTCACATGGTAGCTCATTGGTTTTGGTTTTAAAATAAAAGTTTTGGGAACCGGGTGTGGTTCGAACTCCCGGAGTTGTCCTAGCGGATGTAGCCAGTGTGGGTGGATATAACCCGTTGTCTTGTGTCCTGGCGGATGGAGCCAGTGTGGGTGGATGTAACCCGTGGTTTTGAACCTTGACGGTTGGAGCCAGTTAACTAGTGTTGGCGGTTAGAACCTTCACTAGAAAATAATTGATAGTTTCTGTTAAAGCAAATACTTTATTAAATTAATGCCTTTGTAAATATTTAATGGTATTTGAAATAAAATATTGCTTTATGCAAAAGAACCATATGACCCTCCTTTGTTAAGCCTTGCATCTATTGCATTTTCTCAAGACTTGCGGAGTACTTTATGTACTCACATGCTACACTTAAAATAATACCCAGAAGAGTATGAAGCTCAAGATGGAACCTTCGACTACGACGCGTATGGATTCGACGAAGGCTTTCCGGAGTACTAGGTTGCGCTTCCCCAGTCAATTGCCTGTGGCGAATTGATGGGTCTCCGCTGGATTTAATTTTGCTTCCGCTGTGTTTTATGTTTTGTGAGTGTGTGAGGTCTTGAAACCTCATTTGTAATAAAGAGGCCTTTTGGTCTGTACTCTCTATTATTATAATAAAGGGTTGTTGGTTATGTAATCATCACTGTTTGACTGTGTAAACTAGCTTTGATCTGGGACTAGTGCTGTAATACACAGAGGGTCCGGATTCGGAAATCCGAGGTCCCGACACTCGTTCTTCTCTGCAATGTGCACAAAGAGGAAGAAACTCTTGCGACAGTGGAGAGACATATGGATAACAATGCCGATCAAGCAGAAGCGGTCGATTCTGAGGAAGCTTATCATGGCATCCTCTATGAGATTATGGATCATGCTAATGATTTGTCCAAGCTGGAGGAGGAAGTGCACAGGACAAAGACAATCTTCACGGCATTTGAGAACTCAACGGCTTATCCTCCAACTACAAAAGTCAAAGAAGAATCATATGAAGCCCAAAAGACTAAGATCTGGGAATAACTTTTTTGGGACTTTTGTAAAAAATTTGCATTGAATTTGTCTCTCGTCTCAGTAGCTTCTGTAGTTCACATGACAAAGCACATAACACAAACAATTGTAAATAAAACCGCATGTGATAGTTTCATAGACGGTTCTAATTAAAAACCGTCTGTGATGATACGTGTATCACATACGGCTTTTAAAACTAACCGTCTCTGATAGTTTAAGAGACGGTTTTAGCCATGAACCGTCTGTAATAATCAAAGCACAGACGGTTCCACATGAACCATCTGTGATGAGACGTCCAGTATAGCTTGTTTTATAGTAGTGATGCATGGAGTCGTTCATCATCGCGGCGTCGGAGTTCATAGACAGGATACACCGCGGCATGCTCGCCGCCGGTGCGCAGCAGGATGATAGGCCACCACCGTACGCATCATCATAGGCCGCGTCCTATGCGAGCACGCACACCCACGTACATACAAAGTACTTGTGAGCCCGTCGCCCGGGATGTCCCGTTTGTTTCGGCGACATATGTTAGTTCGAATCATACAAATGAATTTATATGAGGACAATGCTTCACATAACGTATTATGTCACTTGTTTCGTTTACATTTTTATCCCTTTAGATATTCTACTGCTAGTAGTATGGATGCTAGTATAAATGACTAATTTGAACCATTGGATTACAAAAATTTGACGGTTTATATTCATTTTAATGTATCGTAAAAGTGCTCATTTGGAAAATATAGGACACTTATTGGCGTGTAAATACTTCAGCATAGTTTGTAGCGCATTTATCAAAAGTGTGCTGAAATGTGGGTGCTTTTCTTTCATTTCTATTTTTCCTCGAGAAAAAGAGGATTCAAGCATCTCATCTTGCCGGTGTGAACACATTCAGGGCCATTCGGAACGCAAAATTCTTACCGGGAGTAGTACGAATCCTATAAAATTTCCTTGGAATCCTCTATTCCTTTATCTGCATGGGAGTTAACTTCAACTGATAAGTGTCAAAACACTCAAACTAGATCACCCCACTACCTCAGCAGGAACTGCAGATGAATACACTAAACGAATGTAAGATTGTCGAAACTGTATCAAGAGTGTGTTTAGCAGACGGAGTGTGTTGGCCAAACGATCTTGCATTAATTCATCACTCCGGGCAATACCTTAAGAAGTTGTTTAAGGTTTCTCCCCTTTTTTTGCAGAGCTAGCTTAGCCATCATACAAAAAGGTTTCTCCCCTTTTTTTTGGAGAGTAGCCATACCCATAGTTTTCAGATTACAAAACCAGCAAAAGCAAATATAAAATACCAGCAGAAAGAGCTACCAGAGGACGATCACTCTCTTGAACTAGAAAGAAGAAACTAACGCTTCTCATTTGTGACGAATGATATAGACCGCATCGCAAGCCTCTCGTTCCTCATCAGCTGGAACAGATAAATATCTTCTACTTGCATGACAACCAACGGTTGTCATGGACAAAATCACGCCAACCTCCAGTGTCTGTCTGCGCATCGCCAGTCCTTGGGATGCATCTTGACTTCCCATGTCTTGCTCTTCCCTATCCTTAGGAGTGTCAGAGTTTGCTCTCCGTCAGAAAGATAGTCACGCCCGGCTCATTTCAGCTTGCTTCTGACTTATTTTTTATTATTAATAAATTTTATTTTTTCTGAACTTTTGACTTTTTTAGCTTTTTTTTCGGTTCTTTTTTTTCCCGTATTCATTTGCATTGTCCATGATGAGCTAACATATTTTTTCTACTAGCTGAATGCCCGTGCGTTGATACAGATTTTTAAAAAAAACTCACGGGTGGTAAAAATTTTTAGAATATGCATACAAACATGTTCTAAAAGTTTTTAAATCCGTAACAACATATGGATATTCAGCTAGTGCAGATAAATTATCAAAAGGCAAGAGGAATCATGGCATAATTCAAATGATGATGAGTTTATTTTCATCAATTTCTAACTATACAAATTTCACAGATTTGCATCACCAAGAAAGATAGGACATATCAAAAAAATATAGTCCAAGCAGGACTATATAAAAAAAATTATACAGTCCAAGCAGGACTACCTACAAATGATACATCGCAAGTGCAACAAGGCTTAATTATGCACATACATCTTCCTGAGTTAGATATGAGAGAGAGGAGAGAGATGGTAATTGTTGGTGGAAGTGGAGAGGAGGGGTAGCTGATATGAGAGAGGGAGAGGGATGTTAGATAGATGGTTATTCAGATCAGACGGTTGAGAAGGAAGGAAGAAGAATGCACCAATCACTAACTCAAACTTATTAAATAGT
This sequence comes from Bonia amplexicaulis, assembly GCA_036346245.1. Taxonomy (NCBI): domain Eukaryota; kingdom Viridiplantae; phylum Streptophyta; class Magnoliopsida; order Poales; family Poaceae; genus Bonia; species Bonia amplexicaulis. The sequence goes on along the minus strand of CM070741.1, from coordinate 22,406,963 downwards.
AAAGATTTTTAATTTTTTTTAAATTTAATTACGCCAAATAAACCACTTTCAACTACGGTATAATTTCAGCCAGCTACAGTGTAATTTCAACCATAAGCCACTATTTTTCAGCCCAACCTTCAGCATATTGCTTACCAAAGACCTGTTTCCAGATACAAAGTGTTACATTAGGTCAACAGGTTAGCCAAAATAGCTGCATAAATGAACAACTTTGCATCGAGGATTACAAATTTGGGATTCTATCTTCTAAGGCTTGTGTGGACGATGAATGTTAGTTCAAGATATGCTGCGAATGAATACTGAATACTGGATTCAGACATCTTGCCTAATTCAAGATAACAAAGTAAAAAAACTACATCCTATAGACAAGTAGTAAATAGTAACTGAAATGTGTCCAGAAAAGGTTTAGACTTACTACGGTGCAGACTCTGTTGGCACCAACATTGCTCTTTTTCATTATCGACGCATAAATGGGAACTTCGGACTGAATGGCACGAGTTCTCTCTTCCACTTTCTTCTCCTGCTCGCTAGTTAGATAAGCCTTGCCTGGTAATATGTAGAGAGGCTTAGAAGGTAATGGAATGCGCGAAGGCTACGATAGCAGAAAACAAAACTTTTCTACCGCGCACACAAGAACATCATGCTTAAGGAGGGATCATGGATCGTTACCACTAGACGCGCAGCGCAGCGGAAGAAGAGTTGGAGAAGCCGATCCAACCACGCGTCGAGGTAGTAGTGGAAGTAGTCGATCGTCCCGAACCGATCGCTCTCCACGCGATCAACCACACCACGAGCAGATCCAATCAGTAGGTTGTTGATGCCGATCAACGCCGCAACGAGCGCCGCCCACCGGTATCCACACGTCCGGGTTGGGCGCCGATCGCGAGTGTACCAAAGACTCATGAGCGGCTAGGGTTTGGCTCGAGGTGGCGGCTACGGATTAGCTCGGGATTATCGGTGCGTTCCTCACCCCCGCCTCCATATATATACCTCCTCACTTGGGCCTCGTGGACCGAGGCCCAATAGGAGTCTATCCGGATCTCTATCCGAATTGAGCCCATATCCGAATCACATTCAATTAGTGTTCCAACCCGTTAAGTGTGCGACCACAGGTTCACGTATACTTGGTCGCGACCGTAAACACCTTTCCGGTCACCACATTAATAGCGGCCTCTAGCAAGACATATTAACCCCAAAGTATACGTAAAGATCATATCGGTGAACTCGTAATGTTCTCATGTACTAATCCCTTTGCCTCACGATATAGATTCAAGGCGAGACCGTGTCATCCTCTTAATAGCTCAATCACTCTCTCGATTCCGTGATGGATTATAAACTCGTGATTGACTCCTCAATCACCTTGGCATGGCCATGCACTTTCATAATCCATTACATCGAGGGGCCCAGATATCTCTCCCATAAGGAGGGCAAATTCTATCTTGATCATTCACATCCCACTACATGTTTCATGGCAAACCCAAAGACTACTTTTATGACTACCCGCCACGGAGTAGTGTTTAGTAGTCCCAAAGTAGCTACTACGCATGCTGGGAACCATGATGATCTCAAGTCTAAGGATTCCACATAAACACTACTTGAGACCAACTGATGACACTTGGAATCTCTGCAGTGTCTCATGGCGGGTCTATCCAACATATGTTCACTAACACATGTCCATATTATTGATTTGGTATCTCCATACCATGATCCATGAGACATGATCATCAATCAATACATATGCTGATCTTTGAATCATATTTGTTCCTCATATGAAATATAATCAGGGATCATTTAGAAATAGCAACATTTTGGCATTAAGAGTCTCATGAATAAGTCACATACTCATTGATCAATAATGATAATGTCTATTTCAAGGAACAAAGCAATGTATCATAAACATAGTATGTGATATATTCAACATCTCCATGTTGCCTCTAGGGCATATCACCAACAGAAGGTTCCCCAGAATCATCAGACTGGAGAGGATCCCGACGATGGGCTCCATGACCATGGTTGCATCCGGAAGAAGGAGTGTTTTCTCCTGAACAAAATTTCACATGAATCAGAAAGAGAGAACTCAAAATGTACCACATTGTTTTAGCCTAACAAAGGCGTCTTGACATACCATCAGCTGGTTCCCCCTTAACACGGGTTGCCGAAGTAGCCTTTGCCCCTGTTCTACCTTCACTCGAGCTTACTCTTTTTGGACCAGTCATCTTTGTCTTCATTCTAGTGTCACTTGAGCTTACTCTTTTTGGATGAGTTCCACTTCCACCTGCGGAACGAGATTTTGATTCACGAAGTAGATGGACTGTCAACTTGAATTTTCGCCCCGTACCCTTCATTGGTTGAAAGATGCAGATGTCTCCCTCTTGCACATGGTTGTCACGGACAAAGTCTAACCAACGCCCACAAAGGATGTACCCAGATCGATCTTTTCTAATGTAAAATTTAGGATGCCACTTCTTGTTCTTGCCTGGGCGCTGCAGTGTGACAGTTTGACTTCTATCTGGGCAGTGTGCATATCCATAATGCTTAGAAATTACCTAATTCCAGAGGGCACAGAATCAGTGGTGGATCAACAAATATGAGTACAGGTAGTTCATAATGCACTGAAACTAAAACTACAGTATGTAAAGTCAAGATTAAGGGGGGAGATCATTAGAAATAATCTTGACTTCGAGTTCAAGACATAGTAGAGTCCGTCTCCGTGTGTAACTCAAGTTGAAGTTGTGTCTAACTTGAAGTCCGAATACGTATGCTAGTAGGAGAGTATTAGCCTATATATTGAGAAGACCTGTAACCAGTTTAATAAGGGGGAGCAAGTAAGAGAATAGAGAAATTCAGAAATTTTTCTGTGTTCTCTCAGTTTATTTGCGATGTGTGCGTTTTCTCCTGGAACAAAGTTTCTAGGAGAAAACGCACACATCGCAAATAAACTGAGAGAACACATGAGAATTTTTGAATTTCTCTATTCTCTTACTTGCTCCCCCTTTTTCCTTTACAAAACTGGTTGCAACTCTTCTCAATATATAGACTAATACTCTCCTACTAGCATACGTATTCGGACTTCAAGTTGGACATAACTTCAACTTGAGTTATACACGAAGACGGACTCTACTACATCTTGGACTTGAAGTCAAGATTATTTCTAACAATCTCCCCCTTAATCTTGACTTGACATACTCTAGTTTTAGTCTCAATGCTTTATAAACTGCCAGTCATGCCTTCACATGAAGCTACATGTAGGAACTCAACTCAATTGGCACGGGTCCATCCAGATGCAAAGATTCTAAAACATTGAGTCAGTCGGTCTCAACTATGACTTACAAAACTCATACTTGACACAGAACGATGACACATCTTCTCAACGTTCTGATTCCTTTTCACCTAACTTGAGTTTGGACGGCGACACATCTTCTCAACGTCCCTGACCCAACTCATCATCAGAGCACTGTTGATTCATCATCGCTGAGCGCTTTAGCAAGAAACGCTTTCTTCATCCTCGGCTTGGGGTATTCTGAACCAAAGTGTCCATAATCATTATAATTATAGCACCTCACTTTTGCCTTATCAAACTTCCGATTCTGACGACCTCGGGCACCACCCTTGGAAGTGTTCTTGCCTTCACGCTTCGATGACCGGATCTCCCACTCAGCGCGGGTCAATAAGACTTGTCCTACGCCTTTGTTACTATTGTCGTGGATGCGTTCCTCATATGCGTTAAAACGACCAAAGACCTCCTCCATGGTCATTGTCTTTAAGTCTCCAAATTGCTCTATGATAGAAGCAATTGGGAGAAACTGTGAGCGAACAACACGAAGGAATTTCTTCACTACGTACAACTCTTCCATCTTCTATGTCTTGTTGCTGCATGCCTCCGTTTGACTGCGTTGGACTGAAAAACTGCACTTTTCTCGCTTGGAAGTGGCGCCACTTGCTGCCTGTCCCAGAAGACCGACGTGCGCACCGCACGGACATGCGCTTTTTCTTCTCTGTGTCTTGTCTCTGACCACGAGAAAAAAATCTGAAAGCAAACTGTTGACTACTGCTTCGATTTGCTTAGGATTTTTTTTTTGCGCGCTTGCTCGGGGACGGATGCCTTGTCTTTTTGTAGGATCGGATAGGCAACAGAGGGGTGTGAATATTGCCTTTAGATTTTTTTTTCCAAATATTCACATACTCCTTTTCTCCAATAGCTACAGAGCTATGAAGGTTAGGATATGAGGTCTACTGGAAAACAGAGGAACACAGACCACTGTACGACTAGATCAAAGCACTGTGTGGTCGAATTACTACCACTCGGCGGAAAAGCAATGTGGTCATAAGAAACAAAACGTGGTCGAAATAGACAACATGGTCGAAACCGACAACGTGGTCGAAATAGACAATGTGGTCGAAGCCAATATAGTCGTAACCAACGTGGTCATAACCAACGTGGTCGAAACCAACGTGGTCGTAACCAACGTGGTCGTAACCAACGTGGTCGAACGCCAACGTTGTCGAAGACCGACGTAGTCGATGTCCAATGTGCGGTCGAAAGATCAGTGTAATTCAGGACCAATGAGTGGTCAAAAACTAGCGCAGTCGAAGACCGACGAGATCGTGAACTATGTGGCCGAAGACCAATGTGTGGTCGACACCACTGTAGTCACTGACCAAGGTGCGGACAGAAAATACGTGCAGCCGAACACCAGTGTGTCTGGTCGTAGCGGTTCAAAAAGTGGTTGAGAGAACTTTGACCATTGAGCGATCGAGACTATGTGCGGTCGTAAATAACAAGAGGTACCAGAGGAGGCGCACGACCACCAGTCAAGAACGATGCGCAGTTCTTTGCTCGTGGGAAGAAAATAGCCAAGATGGCTCTGCGTCTAATCCCACATGTCACAGCAAGCAGTAGCATCGAAGATATCAAATCAAGATTGTCGTGGCTACAGGCCAAACAGTAAAGAATGGAACTAGTAGAAGAGGAAGGAGAGCCAGATCTATGGGAGAGTTGGTAAGACATAGAGGATGCCCCTCCTCCTGCCCTTCTTGGGGGTTTGTATACATGAGTGGGTAGAATGGGAAACCCCCATTCTACCCCTCAGTACTTACAAAGGATGATGGTACATTGATATAGTTACATGAGTATATTCCTCTACACTATTGGGCCTATTACATATTAGGCCAGTTATAAGGCCCAGTCACGGGGGGTTAGGCCACCCTCACAACAGTACTCCCTCGACAGGAAGCGCAGAGGTTCCGATGGGCGAGCTGACGTGCCAAACTATCCCAGCCCCCCATTCCCTGGCAGCAAGCGCGAGGGTACCAACTGGCGAGCCGGAGCAATTGGTAGCTTAAAGTCGCATGAGGCAATGCCTACGAAGAGGTCCGCGGAATCCCGCTCCGAAGCCGGGTCGTCCAGCCGAGGCAACGCCTGCAAGGCTGACAACGAAGCGAGGTGTTGCCTACAAGGCGGGCAACAAAGTCGCGCTGCTCCACCGAGGTGATGCCTACAAGGCGGGCGGCGATGGTGCTGTTTCGAAGCCGAGCCGTCCTGCCGAGGCAGTGCCTACCAGGCAGACGATGAAGTCCCGTGCTGGACCCGAGCCATCCCGCTGAGGCATTGCCTACTAGGCGGACGGCGAGGTCCTGTGCCGGTGCCGAGCCGTCCCCCGAGGCATTGCCTACCGGGCGGATGGCAAAGTGGCGCCGCTCCGCCGAGGCGATGCTTACAAGGTAGGCGGCAAGGCATTGCTCCGAAGCTGGGTCATCTCGCCGAGGAAGTGCCTACCAGGCGGACGACGAAGTCCCGTACCAGACCCGAGCCACCCCGCCGAGGCATTGCCTACCAGGCGGACGGCGAGGTCCTACGCCGAAGCCGAGCCGTCCCGCCGAGGCATTGCCTACTAGGCGGACGACGAAGTGGGCCCGCTCCGCCGAGACGATGGCTACAAGGCGGGCGGCGAGGCGCTGCTCCGAAGCCGGGTCATCTCGCCAAGGCCATGCCTTCCAGGCGGAAGTCCTGCGCCGGAGCCGAGGCGAAACCGCCGCGGAGAATGGGCACGAGCGGCGTAGGTCGTGGGTGCTACGCACGTCGATGCGGGTTATCCAGGGGATACGCCGCCGAAGCGATGTACGTCCTGGTGGGACGCGCGGAAAGGCTCGATATCCATGTAGTGCGTTGCTAAAGCGAGATGCTCCCTAGCGTCTCAACCATCGCGCGATTTTTATATTCCATAGAGTGCGCGCGGATGCCTACAAGGTGGGCGACAGAGTCGCGCCGCCCCGACAAAGCACGCAAGGCAGGGAGGCAATCACTGCCGCTCCCCCACATTCAGAAACAGTGCCCTCGGAGAGCGGGCGCTTATGGCGTAGGCCGAGGGCGCTACGCACGCAGAGGCAGGGAGGTGACCCTGTCGTTTCCCTACTTTCAGAAAAACAGTGCCCGCGGAGAGCGGGCGCTTGAGGCGTAGGCCGAGGGCACTTCTCACGCAAAGGCAGGGAGGCGACACTGTCGTTCCCCTACCTTCAAAACAGTGCCCGCAGAGAGCGGGCGCTTACGGCGTAGGCCAAGGGCGCTACACACGCAGAGTGGGGAGGCGACACTGCCGTTCCCCTACCTTCAAAAACAGTGCCCGCGGAGAGCGGACGCTTACGGCGTAGGCCGAGGGCGCTACACACGCGGAGACAGGAGGACGACACTGCCATTCCCCACTCCCTGGTGCAACGCACGCGAAGACGCGATGTCCAGGTGCTGCGTCTCTAAAGCGAGGCACTCCCTGGAGTCTCGGCCATTGCGCAATGTTTAGACTCCATAGAGTGCGTGGGATCAACATCCACGTCTTATTTATACTCCGGAGAGTACACGTAGGGACAGCGTCCACGTGTGCGCGGGAACATCCGTGTCTTGTTTATACTCCGTAGAGTGCGCAGGGACAACATCCGCGTCTTGTTTATACTCCGGAGAGTACGCGTAGGGACAACATCCACGCGTGCGTGGAACATCCACGTCTTGTTTATAATTCGTAGAGTGCGCAGAGACAACATCCGCGTCTTATTTATACTCCGTAGAGTGCGTACGGAGGCGGATCTCGACGCTACGTCTTATTTATACTCCGTAGAGTGCGCGCGGAGGCGGACCTCGACGCTACGTCTTATTTATACTCCGTAGAGTGCGCGCGGAGGCGGACCTCGACGCTACGTCTTAATTATACTCCGTAAAGTGCGTGCGAAGGCGGACCTCGACGCTACGTCTTATTTAGAGTCCGTAGACTGCGCGTGGAGGCGTCCTTCCACGCGTTGCGGGCGGTGAGTGCGTGCGGAGGCGGACCTCGACGCTACGTCTTATTTATACTCCGTAGAGTGCGTGCGGAGGCGGACCTCGATGCTACGTCTTATTTATACTCCGTAGAGTGCATGCGAGGCGGACCTCGACGCTACATCTTATTTAGAGTCCATAGACTGCATGTGGAGGCGTCCCTCCACGCGTTGTGGGCGGAGCGTCATGGTCAAGATGTAGACGATGCGGCGGCCGAGGTGTGTACACCAAGTACGTGCGTGCAGTGTACGCATGTAGCATGAGTACATTCACGTAGAAAATATATCATGCACGTGCATGCGTGCATGAGTGTATAGGCCACGTACGTGAATACACGCATGCCATGCAGCATGAACGCAGTGCATGCAATGCAGCATGAGTGCTTGACCTGCGACGTCCGACGGCCGGAGATGGAGCTCGAGGCCTAGATGCTGCAGGAGCTGCATGCGCGACGTCCGATGGGTGTAGACAGATCCCAAGACGTGGGCGCCGAGCGGGCGTACGATAGTTGAGTATCTCGCTCCTTCGTCTCCGTAGGGGTGAGGCTGAGGTCCCCATGGTGAGCTTTGCAGCAGTACCGCGCATATTAATGTGCGCAGTTCGTTGCCAGGTGCTGCACGCGCGCCACACCGGTCTGGCCATGGAACACTTCGTCTGCCCGGGGTCCGCGGAGCAGAAGCTTGACGGAGCCTCGACACGAAGACTACAGAGCTGTGCCTCAATGGAGGCTCGGTGTGGAGACTGTGGAGTGGAGGCTCGGCGCGGAGGGTGCGGAGCGGAGGCTCGGGCTCGCTCGGGGTCCGTGAAGCACAGGCTCGACGGAGCGAGTGGCTCGACATCGCGATGAGCCCCTGCACTCCTCCCAGAGTGAGTCCGAGCACGGCGGGGCTGCCAGGCGGCGACGTGCCACAGCCCCGCGTGTACCTCGCTGCGCAGCTGCTCGCACTCCCAACCGCAAAAGCCGCCAAAGAATTGGAAGTCCCTAACGCCGACCACAACGGCGCGGAGAGATGCAGCGGAGGCCGTGGCGTGGAGGTACTTAGTTCGGAGGGAAACGAAGGCGGAGAAGGCTCGACGTGAAGACCACAGTGGCGCGGAGAGACGCAGCGGAGGCCTTAGCGAATGGTTTGCGGAGGCGCGGTCCTGCGCGGAGCCGGGCGTCACGCGGCCCCGTCTACCGCTTCTTCGTTGGCAGCTCGATCCGGCTCAACAGGCTCATGGTGTCGGTATCGTCTCGCCCCATGGCGCTGCCGACGTCCCACAAACCGGAGCGGAAGGCAGCACTTGCGAAGGCGGACGATACGCATGCGACGCACCCATGCATGGGCCATGCATGTCGTGCTTGGCACAGGCTCCGAAGGCCGTGGACTGCTCGGCGAAGATCCCTCCAGATGCGGCGAAGACTCTGAAGACATTGGCGGAGACCCCAGGTGCTCGGCGGAGACTCCGAAGACCTCGCTGGGATTTTGCCGAGGAGTCGCCGATGTGGAGACGTGCACGGTCTACTTCGAAGACCTCTCCAGGACGTCACCAAGGTGAAGCTTGGGGGAGGCCCGCGTTGCGCGGAGGTGTGGCCTGCTCGGAGGAGACCTCACCGGCCAACTTCGGGGACGTCGTCGGGAGCTCGGTCGCTTACGCGAAATGACTGCATGCATACGAAGTTAATGGATCGCGAGTAGGCTACGAGAGCAGAAAACAAAATTTTCTACCGCGCACACAAGAACATCATGCTTAAGGAGGGATCATGGATCGTTACCACTAGACGCCAGCAGCAGCAATGAAGAAGAGTTGGAGAAGCCGATCCAACCACGCTGTCAAGTAGTAGTGGAAGTAGTCGATCGTCCCGAACCGATCGTCTCCTCCACGCGATCAACCACACCACGAGCGATCCAATCAGAGGTTGTTGATGCCGATCAACGCCGCAACGAGCGCCCTCCACCGGTATCCACACGTCCGGTGGAACGCCGATCGCGAGTGTACCAAAGACTCATGAGCGGCTAGGGTTTGGCTCGAGGTGGCGGCTACAGATTAGCTCGGGATTATCGGTGCATTCCTCACCCTCGCCTCCATATATATAGACCTCCTCACTTGGGCCTCGTGGACCGAGGCCCAATAGGAGTCTATCCGGATCTCTATCCGAATTGAGCCCATATCCCAATCACATTCAATTAGTGTTCCAACCCGTTAAGTGTGCGACCAGAGGTTCACGTATACTTGGTCGCGACCGAAACACCTTTCCGGTCACCCCATTAATAGCGGCCTCTAGCAAGACATATTAACCCCAAAGTATACGTAAAGATCATATCGGTGAACAACTCGTAATGTTTTCATGTACTAATCCCTTTGCCTCACGATATAGATTAAGCTCAAGGCGAGACCGTGTCATCCTCTTAATAGCTCAATCACTCTCTCGATTCCGTGATGGATTATAAACTCGTGATTGACTCCTCAATCACCTTGGCATGGCCATGCACTTTCATAATCCATTACATCGAGGGGCCCGAGATATCTCTCCCATAAGGAGGGCAAATTCTATCTTGATCATTCACATCCCACTACATGTTTCATGGCAAACCCAAAACTACTTTTATGACTACCCGCCATTCGGAGTAGTGTTTAGTAGTCCCAAAGTAAGCTACTACGCATGCTTGGGAACCATGATGATCTCAAGTCTAAGGATTCCACATAAACACTACTTGAGACCAACCGATGACACTTGGAATCTCTGCGGTGTCTCATGGCGGGTCTATCCAACATATGTTCACTAACACATGTCCATATTATTGATTTGGTATCTCCATACCATGATCCATGAGACATGATCATCAATCAATACATATGTCGATCTTTGAATCATATTTGTTCCTCATATGAAATATAATCGTGGATCATTTAGAAATAGCAACATTTTGGCATTAAGAGTCTCATGAATAAGTCACATACTCATTGATCAATAATGATAATGTCTATTTCAAGGAACAAAACAATGTATCATAAACATAGTATGTGATATATTCAACATCTCCATGTTGCCTCTAGGGCATATCACCAATCTCCCACTTGCACTAGAGTCAACCATGTAGGTATCTAATACCCATTGCCCTAGTGTGAGCCTCATGCTTTGGTCGGGAAGCGGCTTTGTCAACGGATCCGCAATGTTCAAACCGTGTGTACTTTGCATATCTTAACATCGCCTCTCTCACAATCTCGCGGATGAGATGAAATCGCCAGAGAATGTGCTTGGACTTACAGTGCGATCTAGGCTCCTTGGCTTATGAATGGCTCCACCGTTGTCACAAGAGAGGTCCATTGGGCCGGAGGCACTAGCCATCACACCAAGCTCGAAACAAATTTCTTGATCCAAACGACCTCTTTAGCGACTTGAAGCCGCTATGTACTAAACCTCATTGTAGAATCAACAATCTGTCTCCTGCTTGGAACTCTTCCACCACCGCACCGCCATTCGAGTAACACAAATCCGATTGCGATCTAAAATCATCTTTGTCGGTTTGGAAGCTAGCATCGGTGTAACCATTTACAACCGAGCTCTTCCTCACCCCCATAGACGAGGAACACATCTTTAGTTCTTCTCAAGTACTTCAAGATGTTCTTTACGGTAATCCAATGACTTTCACCGATCTCGACCGGTATCTACTCGTAGCACTTAAAGCATACGAGACATCCGGGCGGTACAAAGCATGGCATACATAATGGATCCAATAGTGAAGCATATGGAATCGCATTCATTTTATCCCGCTCATCGGTGTACTAGGACACCGATTCTTGCTAAGATTTATACCATGTGACATAGGTAGGAAGCCTTTGTTGGAATCTTGCATGTTGAACCTTTTCAACACCTTGTCAATGTAACGTATCTTGGCTTAATCCAATCAGCCTTTTGATCTATCTCTATAGATCTTGATGCTCAGAATATATGCCTCTCCTAAGTCTTTCATAGAGAAACTACTTTTGAATGAAGACTTAATGATTCGAGCATAGGAATGTCATTTCCGATCAATAATATGTCATCCACATATAAGACCGTAAACATGAGTGCGCTCCCACTAGCCTTTTGTAAACACAAGGCTCTTCTTCGTTCTTGATGAAACCAAACCCTTTGATTACTTCATCAAAACGAATGTTCCAACTCCGAGATGCTCGCTTAATCCATAAATGGATCTTTGTAGCTTGCATATCTTTCTAGTCGATTGCGGATCGACAAAACACGTGGGTGTGTCATGTACACATCCTCACTCGATTTCCATTAAGGAAAGCTGTTTTGACATCCATTTGCCATATTTCATAGTCGAAATAAGCGAGAATCGCTAGAATGATCCGAATAGACTTTAGCATTGCGACGGCTAAAAGTTTCATCATAATCAACACCTTGAATTTGTTTGAAACCTTTGGCCACCAATCGCGCTTTATAGATGTGAACATTTCCATCTATGTCTATCTTTTCTTGAAAACCCATTTGCACTCAATGGTTTTAACACCATCGTGGATCAACCAAGTTCCAAACTTGATTACTTGTGCATGGATTCAATTTCGGATCTCATGGCTTCAAGCCATTTCTCGTAGTCTGGTCCCACCATCGCTTCTTCATAGGTCTTAGGTTCATCGTTGTCTAACAACAATATATCCCGTTGTTGAGTAGTCAAGAACATGTACCTCTCGGTACACGACGTGACCTCTCGACCTACGTGGTGCGGTGTGTCCACAATGTTTCTTCAACAGTTTGTTCATCTGTTGTGGTTCTCAGAGGGCTGAAACGTTTTGTGTTTCTCGAATTTCTTCAAGTTGCACCATGCTCCCACTATCCCTTTTGAGAGAAACTCTTTCTCTAAGAAGACACCATGCCAAGCGACAAACACTTTGCCTTCTTCTTGATTATAGAAGTAATATCCTTTTGTTTCCTTAGGATACCCGATAAAGAAGCATTTATCGATTTGGGACCGAGCTTATCGATTGTAAACGTTTTACATAAGTCTCACATCCCCAAATCTTAAGAAAAGACAAGCTAGGACGTTGTCCCGTCCACATCTCATATGGTGTCTTTTCTCATCGATTTTGATGGAACTCATTTAGTGTGAAAGCGGTGCTTCAAGAGCGTACCCCAAAAGACAACGGAAGATCACCGTGGCTCATCATGGAGCGCACCATATCTAATAAGGTGCGATTTCTCGCTCAGATACCCCATTCCATTGAGGTGTTCCAAGGCGAGTCAATTGTGGAACAATTCCACAATCCTTCGATGATTACCAAACTCATGGCTCAAACACTCGCCTCCACGATCGGATCGTAGAAACTTGATTGTCTTGCCTAAATGATTTTGCACTTCATTTTGGAATTCTTTGAACTTTTCAAAGGATTCGACTTATCTTCATCGGTAGATATATCCATATCTACTAAAGTCATCGATAAAGTTATGAAGTATCGAAAACCACCTCGTTGAGCTCATTGGGCCACATACATCGAATGTACGAGTGCCAATAAGTCACTTGCCCGCTCACCTTGACCGGTGAAAGGTGCTTTTGTCATCTTGCCAAGTAAACAAGATTCGCATGTCTCAAATGATTCAAAATCAAATGAGTGCAAAATACCATCTCTATGGAGCTTCTCCATGCGTTTCTCATTTATGTGACCTAGCGGCAAAGCAAATAAACGTGGGATTCAAATCATTCGATCGTTGCCTCTTTGTATTAATGTTATAGACCGATGACTCTTCAAGAGTAAGAACATATAACCCATTCACCAATGGAGTATGACAATAGAACATATCTTTGAAATAAAGAGAACAACCATTGTTCACGATCTAAAGTCATAACCTTCGCTTGTAAACATGAAGCGAAATAATGTTCTTGGAAAGAGATGGAACACAATAACAATTATTCAATTCCAAAACTAATCACGAAGGTAAAGACAATGGCATGGTGCCAATGACCACCGCACAACTTTGCTCCATTGCCAACGCGAAGATCCACTTCGCTCCTCCTCAAACTTCTACTTCTTCTTAGCCCTGCAACGATTTGCAAATGTGAGCAACCGATCCGGTATCAAATACCCAAGAATCGATAGATGAAGTAGCAAGATTGATTTCTATAACATTTATACCGGAGCGAAGTCGTATTTCCTTCTTTTCTCAAGATCCTCCAAGTACTTTGGGCGCCTTTTCCAATGTCCCGATTGCTTACGATGTAGCAATCGCATCGAGCAGGACCCTTCTTGACTTGCTTGGCCTTAGAACCGCTCGCGATCTCATCGGGAGCTAACTTTCTTTTGACCGCGCTTTCTTTACATAGGGCTTGCCCTTGCCTTTCTGCATCATCATCACATGATGGCTGCTTTTCTTAATGCTTTCCTCGGTGATTTTAGCATCCCATGCAACTCGACCAAGGTCTTGTCCATGTTGTTCATGTGATAGTTCGTAATGAATGGCTCAAAGCTCGAGGGGCGATCAAGAATCACATCGAGCCAACTCTTGGCTAAGGGAAAACCAAGCTTTTCCGGACTCTCAATGTAGCCAATCATCTTAATCACATGAGGGTCGACGGATTCCCTTCTCAGCAAGCTCGCACGCAAACAAGGACTTTGAAGTGTTGAACCTCTCACCCTTGCTTGGTTCTCAAACATACCACGCAACCCCACAATGATATTGTAGGCATCTGTGTTCTCATATTGCTTCAAGCTCAGAGGACATTGTGGCAAGCATGAGACGACTCACATCAAGGTAATCATTCGTTTGCTTCTCATAAGCTTTCCGTGCAGCTACTGTAGCATTATCGGGCAAGTCATCGGGATAAGGAGACTCAAGGACATGCTCCTTGCGCTCTTGCTTGACAACAATTCTCGTGTTGCGATACCAATCCAAAAGTTTGTTCCATTGAGTTTTCTTTCTCAAGAATAGATCGCAAATTAAAAGAACTGGATGCGGCATTAGTTGACATGATCTACAACAAAGAATATGCAAAGTTTAGCACTATGTTCATGTTTGATCTTCCATTAAACAATTTAACAAAGATACTCCCACTATATGTTTTGTAATCGTCTTCCTCTAACGACATATAGTGGTCAAGATCCATGTTCATCTAAGTTCTAGTGAGCTTTGGCATCACTTGCTAGAAACTTAGTGACGTGGGTAAGCAACACTTGCTAATCACATCTTATGTGACTCTTGTTTGTTGGGTGGCATCCAATGCCCCGGCTCCCAACACCATGCCCCAAGGCCCAAATCTAATTTGATAGCCTTGTCAAGTAAACCAATACTATGCATGTGGATGTCCGACATCCACCCTATTAGATCAAGATAGTTGATGGTACTACGCTTTGGCGGACCTACCAAACAATGATCATGATTCTTATAGGCGCGACAATTGGAAGGGCATCAAAACAAATTCTTAATTTTTTTTCTTGAGAGAAGCTATTCTATCATGAAAAACTAACCCTTAGTTGGTATGGCATGAAAGAATAGTATGACAAGAAATAAACATCACATGCATATAATCACATTATACTGTGAATGGTATGGCATTTTGTATCATAGTGGTCGCCATCGCCATGGTTCCACGGTGATATTCTTCGCCACACTTCTTGTCCTCTTTGTCATCATGCTTGAAGCCTCCATAGCAAAGAACTAAACTATTACAACTAATAGGTAGCAAATGAATTACATGAGGAGCTCAAGCATCACAAGTCGACACGCAGTCGTTATACAATTAAAGAACAGCCTCAACCCGGCTGTGATTAATACGACACACAGGCCGCCAAAACACACATGCATCACATATGCATCTATGCCATACCATTCACATCATTCCCTGCAAAAACAAGTTAAGCGTAGAACATATTCTACCGCCCTGACATGAATGTGTTTCTATAACAATCTATGCATGTACGCAAACGGCGGAATTACATAGATCGCATCTATGAAATCGCTATGAAAATCTCATCGGGCCGATCAAATCAACCCAAATCCGAGCCATTCAAAATGTCTCAATTTTCATTAGATCAATCATCGCGATCGGTATGCTTGAGGAGACCGCAACACAAGACCTCGATCCGTTGGCTCAATCTCATCGACCGTCTTGCGATTAGCCCGATGGTGTTACCGGTAGGTAGGGGCAAGTCGCGACATCAAAGAAGGAGCACGAACTAATCTTTTTGGCCACATGATGCTATCAACTCATACATATTCCAACCCCTTATGACTGATTGATCTAGTCCGTAATAGATCCAATCTATTACAACCGCATATCAACATATCGCCGATCCGGATCGCAAACTAAGCAAGATGGCTCGATACCACTAATGGATCGCGAGTAGGCTACGAGGCGAAAAACAAAATTTTCTACCGCGCACACAAGAACATCATGCTTAAGGAGGATCATGGATCGTTACCACTAGACGCCAGCATGCAATGAAGAAGAGTTGGAGAAGCCGATCCAACCACGCGTCGAAGTAGTAGTGGAAGTAGTCGATCGTCCGAACCGATCGTCTCCTCCACGCGATCAACCACACCACGAGCGGATCCAATCAGAGGTTGTTGATGCCGATCAACGCCGCAACGAGCGCGCCCCACCGTATCCACATGTCCGGTTTGGGCGCCGATCGCGAGTGTACCAAAGACTCGCGAGCGGCTAGGGTTTGGCTCGGAGGTGGCGGCTACGGATTAGCTCGGGATTATCGGTGCATTCCCTCGGCCCTCGCCTCCATATATAGACCTCCTCACTTGGGCCTCGTGGACCGAGGCCCAATAGGAGTCTATCCGGATCTCTATCCGAATTGAGCCCATATCCGAATCACATTCGAATTAGTGTTCCAACCCGTTAAGTGTGCGACCACAGAGGTTCACGTATACTTGGTCGCGACCGAAACACCTTTCCGGTCACCACATTAATAGCGGCCTCTAGCAAGACATATTAACCCCAAAGTATACGTAAAGATCATATCTACCGAACTCGTAATGTTTTCATGTACTAATCCCTTTGCCTCACGATATAGATTAAGCTCAAGGCGAGACCGTGTCATCCTCTTAATAGCTCAATCACTCTCTCGATTCCGTGATGGATTATAAACTCGTGATTGACTCCTCAATCACCTTGGCATGGCCATGCACTTTCATAATCCATTACATCGAGGGGCCCGAGATATCTCTCCCATAAGGAGGGCAAATTCTATCTTGATCATTCACATCCCACTACATGTTTCATGGCAAACCCAAAACTACTTTTATGACTACCCGATTCGGAGTAGTGTTTAGTAGTCCCAAAGTAGCTACTACGCATCTTGGGAACCATGATGATCTCAAGTCTAAGGATTCCACATAAACACTACTTGAGACCAACGATGACACTTGGAATCTCTGCGGTGTCTCATGGCGGGTCTATCCAACATATGTTCACTAACACATGTCCATATTATTGATTTGGTATCTCCATACCATGATCCATGAGACATGATCATCAATCAATACATATGCTGATCTTTGAATCATATTTGTTCCTCATATGAAATATAATCGGGATCATTTAGAAATAGCAACATTTTGGCATTAAGAGTCTCATGAATAAGTCACATACTCATTGATCAATAATGATAATGTCTATTTCAAGGAACAAAACAATGTATCATAAACATAGTATGTGATATATTCAACATCTCCATGTTGCCTCTAGGGCATATCACCAACAGAAGTAGGCGCGGTGGCGGAAGGAGCGGACGAGGTGCGCGGCGTACCTCGCTTTCACGTGACCCCGCCGAGTGCACCACGTCGGATTGGTCGACGCACACCAGCGGAGGCAGGCGCGGAAGCTGCGTGTACTATGCCGCCGTCACCTTCCGCAGCAGCAGCAGCAGCACCGATGTCGTTGACGTTCCCGCCATGGCTAAGAGGCTCGGCTCGCCCTCACCTGCGGATCATACAGAGTACGCTCGACGCTCCACGAGCCATCATCATCAGATGCTCTCGCCATCTTTGGACCTTCTGTGAGCCATTCCTTCCGCCAGTTCGCAGACGTTGCGCCCTCTGCCTCCCAGTCTCCGCTAACCACGCGCTGATGAACCGCAGCCAAAACCAGCGCACCGTCGCAAGTAACACGGCGTCGGACGAGTACGTCGTGGAGGGAGAGAGATAAGCTCATGAAACATGCAGAGAGAGGTTCATGTTAGAACACAATACCAGGATTCTACACACGCATTTACCCGTGGACACACACTACATGGGGGAGACGAGGAACATAGACACACAGAGAGAATTTCCCGACACGAACTTAACTTGCGCCGGATTTTCTCTTGTCTTTCTATTCCATCGCTCTCAATTTACTAAACATATTACCTGGCTTAAATAGCCTCACCTAGTGGCCCGGGTCTCATGCCACACAAGGATTCCACTAGCTAATAATAGACTTAGCTAACAATAGACTTTCTCCACTAACCACTAACTCCATGCAGCTATTCTCATGCCACTTCTCAACATGGCTTTGACTAGCCCCCTGCATGCACACACATGCATGCAAAATGCAATAACAATCAAGATTAATATCCAACAGTTCATGCCTGCAGCTCCACGGGCCTACGCGGATGGATACTCCACATGCATGCATAGAGGAATGCTCCACGTAACTGCATGGATGGATGCTTCACATGCATGCATAGATACATGCTTCACGTAATTGCATGGATGAGTGCTTCGTTGTGGCTTCCTGGGTGCATGCGTCTTCGGCAAGGATCCGACGCGAAGTCCCACGGCGGCGATGTCGGAGATGACTTTGCCGTCGCGGAGGCTATGGCGCGGAGACGAGCTCACCGTAACAAATGCCAAGGAGGCCAACGGAGACTCGCCATGGAGCCACGCGAAGGCCGGCGAAGACTCCCACGCCGAGGCGGTGGTGCCGGGTCCGGCGGGGTCCCACATGCTGAGTTCCGCCCGGGCCGGTGGCGAGAGAGAGGTTCATGCCTGCAGCTCCACGGGCTACATGGATGGGTGCTTCGTTTTGGCTTCCTGGGTGCATGCGTCTCCGGCAAGGATCCGATGCGAAGTCCCACAACGGCGATGTCGGAGATGACTTTGCCGTCGCGGAGGCCATGGCGCGGATACGAGCTCACCGTCACAAACGCCAAGGAAGCCAGCAGAGACTTGCCACGGAGCCACACAAAGGCCGACGAAAACTCCCCACAGTCGAGGCGGTGGTGGTGCGCGGTCCGGCGGGTCCCGATGCGAGTCTGCCACGCGAAGCCGGTGGCGAAGGTCGGTGTCGCTCGCGCCTGAGTGCCTGTATACATGGATACATGCATACGACTTGCTAACAGTGCACGCGACATCGCTGGCTAACAATCCATGCATGCATGAATGGATATTTTGAGCGCATGCTTTCCCTACAGCAGCATAAACATAGAAATAGACAATTCGATTAGATCTATTCCGTACCGCATCTGAGTGATTCAACTAGATCTAGTCAATACCGCATCTACAAAACAAAGCAAAGTATACAGACA
Source organism: Bonia amplexicaulis (assembly GCA_036346245.1). Lineage (NCBI taxonomy): Eukaryota > Viridiplantae > Streptophyta > Magnoliopsida > Poales > Poaceae > Bonia > Bonia amplexicaulis. Next base: position 22,388,167 of record CM070741.1, on the reverse strand, counting down.
AAGCTCATACGACTAGATCCATTCGACACACCATCTACAAAACATGGCGGAGTATACGGGGAAAGCCCATACACCTCCATAGTCAGGATGGTTAAATTTTTGGCGAGCAAACTACTTATCTGTCGCTGATGACGCTCCCAAGAACAGCTTCCAGCTCCTTAAGCGACTTTTCATCCAGTCCCCACAGACGGTGCCATCTGTCGTGGCTACAGGCTAAATAGTAAAGAAGGGGACTAGTAGAAGAGGAAGGAGAGCCAGATCTATGGGAGAGTTGTTAAGAATGAGAGGATGCCCCTCCTCCTGCCCTTCCTGGGGTTTATATACATGAGTGGGCAGAATGGGAACCCCTATTCTACCCCTTAGTACTTACAAAGGATGATGGTACATTGGTATATTTACATGAGTATATTTCTCTACACTATTGGGTCTATTACATATTAGGCCAGTTACAAGGCCCAGTTACGGGGGTTGGGCCACTCTCGCCTTCTTCACAAACGAGTAGAAATGGAAGCTCGGGTACAGCCCGCAGCGGAAGCGCCTCGGCGGGGACACTGTCAAGCCCTTCGATGCCTGTGCCGGCGTTGGCGCGGACATCGCATGCGCCGCGTCGGACTTCGTAGGCGATGTGTCGGCATTCGCCCGGGCTTCACATGCGGAGCGTTAGACTCCGCATGCGAAGGCTATTAGCATGCATGCAGTCGCTCCACGTGAATTCGCAACACTGCACGCATTGGCTCAGTGAGCACTAGTTAGCTCTGCACGCATGCATTTAGCGTGCGTGAGCGCTTTGCATGCATGCACAAGTTTCATGTATGCATGCACAAGCTTTACGTACGCAGGCGCCCGACATATCCACCGTATCCATCCGTGCATGCCGAGCTGGGCGACGCCGCAGGGACGTTGCCGCTAGAGACTAGAGAGGCTGTCGCTGTGCGGCATCCGCTCGGGCGACCGCGGGCTCAGGTGGCTATGGCGGCGCTGCGCGAGCCTCCGGTGGCTGCAGCTGTGCGCCTGCGACGGCACCGAGGGTGGGCCAGTCACCGACCTTGGCTTTGGCGGCGATCCCCGATAACCCGCATCGACGCGTGTAACGCCCTTGACCTACGCCGCTCGTGCCCGTTCTCCGCGGCGGTTTCTCCTCGGCTCCGGCGCAGGACTTCGTCGTTCGCCTGGAAGGCACGGCCTTGGCGAGACGACCCGGCTTCAGAGCAGCGCCTCGCCGCCCGTCTTGTACGCATCGCCTCGGCGGAGCGGCGCCACTTTGCCGTCCGCCTGGTAGGCAATGCCTCGGCGGGACGGCTCGGCTCGGCGCAGACCTCGCCGTCCGCCTAGTAGGCAATGCCTTGGCGGGTGGCTCGGGTCCCAAGACGGACTTCGTCGTCACTTTGGTAGGCACTACCTCGGCGAGACGACCCGCTTGAGCGCGGCCCGCCCGCCTTGTAGGCATCGCCTCGGCGGGCGGCGCCACTTCGCCGTCCGCCCGGTAGGCAATGCCTCGGGGGACGGCTCGGCTCCGGCGCAGGACCTCGCCGTCTGCCTAGTAGGCAATGCCTCGGCGGTATGGCTCGGGTCCTGCACGGGACTTCGTCGTCTGCCTAGTAGGCACTGCCTCGCGAGATGACTCGGCTTCGGAACGGCACCATCGCCGCCCGCCTTGTAGACATCGCCTCGGCGGAGCGGCGCGACTTCGGTGCCTGCCTTGTAGGCATCACCTCGCTTCGTTGTCAGCCATGCAGGCGTTGTCTCGGCTTGACAACCCGACTTCGGAGCAGGCGTTGCAAATTAGAAGTATTTTGCCGAACAAGGTTCGAGTGATAATCATGAGGTTGTGTTGTTTGTTTAACGCAATTGCTCAGAAGGTCATCGATCCCGATGGACTAGATGCTCTACAGACCGACGTGGTGATGACTCTATGTCATCTTGAGATGTGTTTCCCTCTGTCATTTTTCGATATCATGGTCCATCTCATTGTCCACCTTGTGAAAGAGATAAATATACACGGCCCCGTGTTTCTATGTCATATGTACCCATTCGAGAGATACATGGAAATTCTCAAGTCCTATGTACGCAATCGATTACGGCCGGAAGGCAGCATCATCGATGGTTATGAATCAAAGAGGTCATTAAGTTCTACGTCGATTACATGGCTCAGGTTGAACTGATAGGTGGGCCTGTATCTCGTCATGAGGGGAGACTAGAATGTATCATGACCATCGAAAGGAAAGCAATCACTTTCGATCTGGATACGTACACTCAAGCCCATTTCACGGTCTTGCAACACATGACTGACGTGTCTCCGTATATTGAAGAGCACAAGGACATGCTACGCCAAGAGAATCCAGGTCGGTCGAACGTTTGGATCACAAGACAGCACAACCGTCGGTTCAACGAATGGTTGAGGGTGCAATTCACTGGGAGGTCGTCAAGTGAAATGTTGCAATGGCTTGTAATAGGGCCAAAATTTACAATTGTGATATGGAAAGGATACAACATTAATAGGTACACATTTTATATAACAGATCAGGACAGAAAAAGTTCACTTTAGAACTCAGGTGTCCACATAGATGCATTTCGTGATGAGCAGTTTAGTACAGCTGGCCCAAGCTCCTACTTTCTCCTCCGTACCTCTCTTCCCTATCGCCTTAGCTCGACATCACCCCTAGTTGGATCAACAACCTCGCCATCGCCCCTAGCTAGATCCATCGTCGCCCCCGTCGGATCTGTCGTCGCCCCGAGCTGGATCCGTCGTCGTCCCGTAGGTTTCACCGTCGCCCCAGCTGGATAAGTCATCGCCCCCACCTGGTTTCCTCTTGTTCTAATGTCCATGCGTATGGAGACTCCTATGTATTCCTTGTTTGGTTGGAACGAGATTTCAGAAGTTTCTCTTTCCTGCCCCTGTCTGTTCTTGTTCTTCATTTTGGGTGATTTTTGACTTTTTGATATTTGAGGTGTTTTTTGCTGGGAAGGCCCAAAATGGATTGCTCTAGGTTGGGATGATACCTCAAGGTCATTTGATCGATTTTCCCCAAGAGCAAATCGCGTTTAATCTCTCATTTGGTTTTTGGTCTCCTCTGTTCTTCATTTCCTCTTCTAGGGTTTTGATGAATCTCTTGATTCCCTTGAGGAAATGACCTGAGGTTCTTGCTGGCATGTCCTTAGATTATTGCTAACTTGATTGCAAAATCTCATGTGCAAAGGACTTGTGAATTTTGAGTAAATTGGGTTTTGTTTTTTTCTCTGTTGAAGTAACAGGTTGTTGTCAAAAAAACCAAAATCCTTGCTATCTTCTTGAGTTCCTTTGGTTCTTGGGGTGTTGCTGCTGTTTAGGATGAAGTTCCAATTAATTGTCTTGAGAAGAGAGGCAAATACTAATGCATTTCTTTGATTTTCTGTGTGCTGCAGTATTTACTGTTTTCAGCAGAATTCAGTTCGGTTTTCAGCAGGGGCAGTAGGCAGTTCGGTTACTGTGCTTTTGCGTTTCAGGTCACCTCTGCAGACTGCAGCAGAAGTTTGTTATCCATGTTCGGCCAAAGCAGTTTTTGTTGCTTCCAATCATTTTCAGTTCTTTTGCGGCTCAGCCGGAGCATTTTAGTCTGCAGTCCAGACTTTCAGTTTACATTTTCTTTGCAGTTTTCTGCACCTTCGGTCTGCAGTTTTCAGCTGCAATTTCTGAAACAGAACTTCTGCTTGAGTCTCCTTCTTGGTTCAGAGTTTCAATTTTTCAGTGTTCCCCTCAAATCTCAGTTTCTTGCTCTCTTGATGATTTCTCCTGATTTCTGAGGTCTATCTGTTATTTAGTTTGCAGTCCTAATCATTCGGCATGAAGAGAACAGCTTCCCATCAATCTTTGTCTTAGTTTCATTTCTTCTCTAATACTCACTGTGTTGTCATTTTTCAGTTCTTACCGTTTCAGTCAAGTTTCTCTGCAGATTATGTGTTCGGCAGATCTGCTCATTTGTGTTCAGTTTTCGGTCAAAGTGCTTCTGCAGTTTCAGTGTTCGGATTTTCAGAAAGCTTCTTTTGGTAGCCATCTCCGTATTTCCCTATTTTCAGTGAACTTCCGTGTTTCATTTCAGTGCGTTCACTCTTCGGCTGTACTGGTCTGCTGTTTCTTTTCTTGTTTCTCCTTTGCAGCCGAAAGCAGCTGGGGGTTATTTCTTCAGGTTTCAGTCAATCAGTTGGCACAGATATTAGTCTATCTCTTTGAAACTCATCTTTGTCTGCTATGTTACCCAGATACTCCTCTCCATCGCCGCCTCCTCCTCCCCTCCCGCCACCTAGACTCCGGCCTCCTCTCGCCGCCGCCTCCCGTTCCGCCGCCTCCCTCCTCTCCGAGGTGACGACCGGAGGCGACGGGCGAGGCGAGGCGACGGCAGAGGCGATGGGCGAGGCGATGGGCGACCCGACAGGCGGAGGAGACGAGCGACCCGACAGCGGAGGAGACGAGCAAGGCGGTGGGCGGCCGAGGCGGCAGGCGAGGTGGCGGCGAACGCAGTCGGCGGGCGGCGGGCGGCAGCGGCGGAGATGGCGGTGAGGCGGCGGGCGTGGAGGCGTGGCGGGCGGCGAGGCGAGCGAGGAGGCGAGCCGAGGCGCCGGTCGTGGAGGCGATGCGTGGGCGGCGGGGTGGATGGGATCCGATCGGATCGGTGGGTGGGATTTTAGGGTAAAAGTATCAGAGAAGTATCGGGGAAGTATCGGAGAAGTATCGGGAATTATTTTCTTTTTTTGAATAATCATTAAATTCGGATACGTGCAGGATACGTATCGGCGCGTATCGGGGCAGTATTCGTATCCTATACAGTATCCGATACCGGTACGTGACTTTTGTGAAGTATCCGCGTAACGTAGTTTGTCTGTTCTTCAGAGAAAATTAAGTTGGTCTGGCTTGTGCTTCTTCTGTGAGTTTCCTTTGTCAATCAGCAAAATTGTTTTTGGATTCCAGTGAGACAATTTTCTTCAGTCTTCATAGCTGCTACAGCTATCTGAGAAGAACATTTATTGAATATTTGGGGGCGATTTTTTAAAGGCACCATTCACCCCCTCTGTTGCCGTTTCCGATCCTACAATAACACAGAAAATACAAAATGCTCCCCCTTAAAGCAAGCCATAAGGACATACCACCCTAACCTCTCCCTGCAAGGTCGAGAATCTCGAGTTATCTAAAGGCTTGCTGAAAATGTCAGCCAACTAGTAGTCACTCTCCACAAACTACAGTACTATGTCATCCTTCTCCACATGGTCTCTAAGGAAATGATATCTGATATCTATGTGCTTGGTCCTGGAGTGCTGCACTGGGTTCTTGGTGATGTTAATGGCAAAAGTGTTATTATAGAAGAGAGGAACACTATCTCTGGCTAACCGAAAGTCCCGCAAGGTCGAAACCATCCAAAGCACCCGACTACAGCAACTAGCGGCTGCAATATACTCGGCCTCTGTAGTGGACTGTGCAACACTAGACTGCTTTCTAGAAGACCAAGAAACAAGAGAAGTGTCAATGAATTAGCAAGTGTCAAAGGTACTTTTCCTATTTTTCTATAGTCAGCAAAGTATGCATCGGAGTAGGCTCTAAGGAAAAGACAGGAAGCTAAAGGGTACCAGATACCATAGTCTAGAGTAGCTCGAAGGTACCTGAAAAGATGCTTCATCGCTTGATGGTGAGAGACGCGAGGAGAAGCTTGAAATCATGCATATAGACACACAACGAAATGTATGTCCGGACTCAAAACAGTGAGGTACAGGAGAGAGCAAATCATGCTGCGGTACTCCTTCTAATCTACCGCTCCCCATCCTCGTCTGGGTCGAGTGTAATTGAGGTCACCATTAGAGTCGACACTGGCTTGCCATCACTCATGTCAAAGCGTCTCAAGAGGCCGCGTCTCAAGAGGTCGCGAGTACTTGCCTTGATGCAAGAAAGTACCCTCCCGAGTCTGCTTGATCTAGAAGCCGAGAAAGAAGCTTAATTCGCCCATCACGCTCATCTCAAACTGTGTGCTCATGACATCAGAAAACTGGGAGACCAAAGCATAAGAGGAGCCACCAAAGATAATGTCATCTACATAATTCTGGACGAGTAGAAGGTCATTGCCATACCTGCGAATGAACAAGATCTTGTCTACCTTACCCATCTCAAACCTATGACTCAACAAATAGGACTTAAGCCTCTCATACCAAGCTCTAGGGCTTGCTTAAGTCCACACATGGTTTTGGAATGCTTGAAGATATGGTTTGGGTATTTGGGGTTCTTCAAAACTAAGAGGCTGTCTAACATAAACCTCTTCCTCAATATACCCATTGAGGACATCCATCGGGTACAACTTGAAGCCCTTAGACGCTGCGAATGCAAGAAAAAATGATAGTGGCATCTAGCCTAGCTACAAGGGTGAAGGCCTCCTCAAAATCTAAATCCTCAACCTAGGAGAAACCCTGAGCTACCAGTTTAGCCTCGTTTCGAGTGACTACCCCATCCTCACTCTGCTTGTTCTTGAAGACCCACTTAGTTCCTATAATATTATGACCACCAGGGGGCTCAACAAGCGACCAGACCTTGTTCCTTTCGAAATTTTCTAGCTCCTCATGCATGGCATTGACCCAAGACTTATCAGAGAGTGCATGACATACATCCTTGGGCTCAAAAGAGGCGACAAAGGCAGAATGAAGATAGAAATGAGATAAGCCAAATTTTGAAAGCGTGACACGCTCAAGAAGATCTCCTATGATTTGCTCCGAAGGATGATGATGCTGAATGTGATGGGGAGGTGCTGGATGAGAAAAAGTGGCATCTACCTCATGAGCTGCGGAGGTAGGAACAGAGCCACTAGCACTATAAGAAGATCACCTCACAGGTCTCTATAATCCTATTAGACTTTCAATTCTAGACTCTATAACCCTGCGAAGAAAGTCGAGTAATCTAGAAAGATTTGAAACATGGCACGCAATGGCTATAGCCTCAGCCCAAAACTATCTAGGTGTAGCATACTCATCTAGCATCATCCTGGCCATCTCGACCAAGGTACGGTCCTTCCTCTCCATGACGCCATTTTGCTGAGGGATGTGCAGAGAAGAGAACTGATGCCCTACACCTATCTCATCACAGAAACTCTCAAGGTAGGAGTTCTTGAACACTATACATTGTCACTACGGATCGCTCATAAGGCACTAGGGAGCTCAACAGACAACCTACCAATCAAACCCCAAAAATAACTAAAAGTCTCATCCTTCGAAGCTAAGAAAAACACCCAAGAGAATCTTGAGAAGTCATCAACCATGACAAGAACATACTACTTCCCACCAGCTGGCTGCACTCTAGCTGGTCCAACAGTGTTCATATGAAGAAGTTGTCCTGGTGCATCGGTCATAGTCACAGTGACTGGGGGATGAGAAGCAGCAACCATCTTACCATACCGGTAAGGAGCACAAATTAAGTCTTTGACTATCTTGAGCTTGGGCAGATCTTGTATGAGACTGTGGCCGCTAACTCAGGGTCCAGTGATCAAAGCCAATGTGACCAAATCTCATATGCCAACAAGAGAGATCACGGGACTTTGAAGCAACTAAGCACCTGAGAGAATCACCACAAGACTCAACAAAATCGATGAAAGATCGTCCCAAACCTAGAAATCCCGTAAATCAGACCCCTTGAATAATCAAGAATTTTGCAAGCATTTTTCTTAAAACTTACCTCGAAATCATCATCGGTAAGCTGAGAAATAGATAGCAAATTATAACGCAACTTACTTAATAAGGCAACATCCTTAAGAATGAAAGAATCATTAATGCACACAATACGTTTAGCGATGACTTGACTAGGGAAGAGAAGCGTCTTCAAAGGTAATCATCTCATCACCTAGAGCTCGAACTAAGGAAGAGAACCAACGAGTCTCAAGTCATGTGTCGAGAACAGCCGGAGTCGACAAGCCAAACCTCTCCTATCCTAGCCTGATGAACCTGGGTCAGTGAGAAGACATCATCGGTGGCTCAGTACTGGGGTAAATAAAAATAGATCTAGGAACCCAGTATTGAGTCACACGATGAGCAGAAGATACAGTCATAGAAACAAATGACTGACCTCTAGCTACCATACGCTCTCTGTCTCTCACAGAACTAGAAGGTCTAGGTGCAGACCTCAGGCCTCTACTAGGTTCGACCACTATTGAAGAGCGGACCTGACCTACAACAGTATGTTGATCATACCGTGGATAGCTATCTCAATGGGGAAAACGAGATCTATCCTCAGGAAGGTGGATACCCTGACCTGAGGCAACTCGAGGACCAAAATCAGAAACAGCTTGAAAACTGAGTCCTCGACGCTGCCTAGAACCAAGCACCTCTGAAGAGCTATATACAACCTGGACCTTATATTGGTCGTAGGAGTACTACAAGTTTGGGGCTGACCCTGAATACCCATAAGAGCACGAACACGGTCCCTTCGCGCGATCTTGGTGTGCCTAAAGCAGAACTCAATTACATGTCCATCCTTCCGACAGAAGGTGCAATGATACTTCGCCTTCTGAGAGGTCAAAACAACATGATGAGACTTTGCCTTCTAAGAGGTCGAAGCAGCAGATGGCACAATCTTATAGTCAGAAATCCCCTGGACAAACGCCGCAGACTTAAACTCAATTTTCTTAGGCTCGAGCACAACTTCGATAATGCCTACTGCTATAGGTCTAACAACAGCAGATGGATGTTTCCTTACATCCTCTAAGAAATCATACCCTAGACCTTAATTAAACATGCAAATCTTAGATTTGTTTAGAATAAGATTGAGCCTTTTCTTACCTCCAACAATTTTCCAAGAGCGTTCATGAGGTACTTACACTCCTAAAAAAGAGAGGCACATGAAGAACAGGTAGATGGAGAGAATGAGGAACCGTAAGAAGAGGAAAAAGAACCAGAAGTAGAAGATCGAATAGCACATGCATATCTCTCCTTGTGCATGGCTGCCTCAACCTTGAGGGCTTCGCAAGACACGCAGGGGGTAGTTCTAATCCTAACCATCTAGTCCTCGTAACTCTTCCTAAAAGTCTCTTGCATTCCTTAGATTTCTCCCCTACTTCAGCATAGAAAGAGCAAACAGATTGTGGTTTTTCTAGTAGATCCTTAGTTAGCTTCACGTATTTTTCATCCAATGCAATCAATTCAAATTTTAGTTTTTCACAATTATTACATGATGTGCTAACATGTGCCTTAAAAGCATATTGAGCCATATTCTTATTGTGACCACACATGTCTTGAAATTGCTTAGATATTGATTGAAGTTTTAATTTTGGGAAGTTGGTACAAGAAATAATAGGCTCAAGCAAAGCAGCTTGCATTTCAGCAATTTTATGATCTGCCTCCTTTAAGTTAATCTTTAAGTTATTACAACTTTCACATGTTTCAGGCTGATCAAGAAGCACGATATAGAGACCTCTAAAAGCATTGTTCTTATCCTCACATGAGGTGCAAAATGTAGTCTCAACAGAATCAAATGAAAGAGGAGTAACTCTAGCTATCTCTATTTTAGCTAACAGACTAATATTTTCCACCTTAAGCAAATCTAGCTCAAAAATCATACTATCATGTGAGATCCTTAGCTTCTCCATATCTCCAACAAAGAAGCATATACATCACAATTGTCATGGGAGGGAGTAGATCTAAGTGAAGTAAGCTCCTGCGACAAACTCCCTACCTCCTTCTCGAACTCACCACACCTAATCCTAGACCTAGTATAAAACTTTCCTAACTTAAGAAAAGCATCATTGAGCTAGTCGCAAGAGGGGCATACCTCATCGGAGTCGCTGTACAAATCATCATCGCTAATGCCATTCTTGTCAGCCATGAAGCACATCTTGGTGAAGTCGTCGCCGTCCTTGGTGTCCTTCTGCGGATTATCCTCATCGTCGTCGTCACTCCAGCCTTCCACGACGCTAAAGTTTAAATTGTCGAAGGCGGTGAGGACACGGTGGCGGTACTTCTTGTCCTTGCCTTGATCACGAGCTGGCGGCTTCTTGTTGTGGTTCTTATTGATGTATTCATTCTTGCTCACACCGTCGTAGTCATTCTTACCCTTCTCTAGCCTGGGGCAGTTTGCTCGAATGTGGTTGGGGCCACCACACTCTAAGCAGATGATTGGACCTCCTCTCTTTCTCTCTCTAACCTTCTTGTATGCTTGAGTAAATTTTCTGGCTAAGAGGGCTAACTCACTCTCTGAGAACTACTCAACTTGGTCATCACTCATCTCGCACAACGTAGCCAATGAAAAACCTGAAGCACCATTAGAAGATGCTCTAGAAGCAGAATGGGATGGTGATCAAACCGATCGACTTTGACTTCGTCTTGCAAGAGATGATGTCAATCTCATGAGTCTTGAGGCGTGAGTACAACGCATCAAGAGTCAAGGTCGACAAGTCAGTCGTGTCCTTGATGGTGTTCACTTTCATCTCCCAAAGCCTGAGGTCCAAGGCAGAAAGCATCTTGCGAGCATTGTTCGAGTCTGAGTATGTAAGACCAATAGCTCGGAGTTTGCTTATAATCTTGTGAAATCTGCCAAAACACTTATCTAAGGACTTACCAGCAAGCATCTCAAACTTGCTATATTCTCATTTGTACTGGTCCTGTCGGATAGTCTTGATTTGGGTGGTGCCCTTATGGTATGCATCGAGGGTCACCCAAACATCATAAGCCAATGAGAGATGAGAGATGCGATCAAACTCATTTCTACTAAGACCCTGGATGATGATGTTCCTTGCCTTAGAATTTGCCTCCACATTGGTGTATTTATTGCTGTGATGTGCTCATCGGTAGGAACAACGAACCGAGTCTTAACCTTTCTCTAAATCACATAGCCTTGAGCCTAAATATAAGATTCCATTCTGCTCATCCAAAAGGGATAGTAGAATCCATCGAAGATAGGAGGCTTGGTGAAATACTTGTCTGCTGCCATGGCTCCTAAGACCGGTTAAGATCTATTGAAAAGAGCTAATCGGGCTTTGATACCACTTGTAGGACCGGATAGGCAGCAGAAGGAGTTGAATGGTGCCTAGAAATTTTCCCCCACATATCCATGAATCCTTTACTCCAATAGCTACAAAGCTATGAAAATTGGGACATGAAGTCTACTTAAAAAACAGAGGAATATGGAGCTCACTATGACCAGATCAAAGCACTACGTGGTCGAGTTACGACGACTCATCAGAAAAACAACGTGGTCGGTTATGACTATCAGAAGGAAGCCAACGTACATAGTTAGAGCTCAACTAACGGATGGATCTCACCGTGGTCAAAAGTTGACTATCGGACAAAGATCACCGCGATCGGAGATCGACTGCTAGTCGGATCCCAACGTACTCAATAACCGACGTGGTCGAAGGCCAACGAGTGGTCTAAAATGAACGTGCTCAAATCTGTTCAAAATATGACTGCCAGTCAGATCCCAACATAGTCGATACTGACATAGTCAAAACAAACGTGGTCAAAGGCCAACGAATGGTCTAAACCAACGTGGTCGAATCTAGTAGAAATATGACCAGTGAGGTCAACAATTAGTAAGAGGTCAAAAACCCAACATGGTCGTAAGACAACGAATGGTCTGAGACCGACTCACATGCGTCATTTTTACATATATTTACCCATCATTTTACCCTCATATTCTTCGTATTTCGAGATCATTTATCAACGTTTACACGCTTTTCTAAAATTAATTGCTCAAATCAGACCATTTTACATTTTTGTAATTTTCCATAGGCTGTCATGATCGAGATGCATAAATGACAAATCTGGACTTTTGGGACTGCTCCGTACAGATGTACGCATTGTCACGGATGCGTAGGATCAAACTACGAAGAAAACGGAGCTCTGGAGGTCTAATTCAGAAGAAATCAAATGGGGGGAGGATTTGATTGCAATTCCTAAAAACCTGGAAGGCTAAATCGCAAAAATTGCCAATTCCCCAATCCGCCTAAAAACCCTAGCCACCAGCAAAATCGCTTGAGCTCGGCATTATCCTCTTGCTTGGCCACCTCCCTTCTTCTCCACCACAGGCGCCGGCGAGGCTGGGCCAAATTTGCAGGCGGCCTCCTCAACCTCGCCACTCCCTCCATCAGTCACCGCCATCATCACCATCTCTCTCCTTCCTCATCTCCTCAACCACCAAGCGCCACTTCTCCTCACTAGCCAACGTCGCCGCTCCTTGCAGTCTCCCTCATCTGGTCACCTACTCCACCGCCAGCTTCCTCCCCTATGTTGCTCCGCTGATCTCCCTTCCGCCATCGGCCAGAATCTCCGCCACCTTCACCGGCCGCTGGCTCGCCACCGCTCTGTGCTTCCCTTCCTCCTTCCTTCGGCCGCCCCACAACCTTCATTGCACCTCCTTCCTTGTGCCGCTGCCTTGGATTTTCATCTCCCCTTGCACCACCGCCCTCATCTGCACCACCAACCTGAGCTCTCTCTGCCGGCGCGCCACTTCTCCACCGCGCCACCTTCCCTGCGTGAACCTCCAACAGCGCACCAGCCATGACCCTTCCTCTGCTCTACTTCCCCTACTACTGCTCTGTTGCTCGGTTTACCTCCAATTCCTCTCCCTCTCTTGTTGCTTTTCTTAATCATTGTTCAATTTAACTGATAATGGTCTACTATTAGTTTGTCATTTGCTACAATGAGATATGAACTGGACGTATGCATGTGATTGTGCTCTGTTAATTTGTTCTAGAATTTCTATATGTTCATGGTGCCGGTAGTTTAATTCTAGAATTTGTATTTGTTAGTTATCTATTATGGTGTTGTGATCTTGTGTTAGTCATTTAATTGTTATCTGTGATCAGTTGTTAGTTTCAGTGTTTGTGTTGCACGAATTAGCTAGCCAATGACCGTCCCTCTCCCTTTGCTATCTCGACTCCCTCTTTGCTTCTAGTCGTCCCTTGTGCTTCTCGACCTCCCTCTTTTTTTCTATCTCGATGGTCGGTCGATAGTTAGGTCGTGTAGTATTTGTCGTAGTTATGTATGTGTTATTGTGTGCCACCGTCATCTAGTTAGCCACCGACCATCTTCCCCCTCTATCTCTTGACTCCCTCCATGCTTCTAGACTCTCCCCCAGTGCTTATCGACTTCCTCCTTCTGTCTCACGGTCGGTAGTTAGTTAGGTAATCGGTCGGTAGTTGTGTCTGTTAGCGTAGTCATCATTGTCGTTCTTGCATCATTCGTGTAGTCAGTCGTTGTGTAGTTCATTTAGTCATACGACGTCCATTCGTGCGGTCGTTCATCCCATCGTCCTTTGATCGTTTAGTTAGTTTATCATTTCGTCCATGCGAATTAGAGTTCATTCAATAGTTAGTTTGTTCGGTCGATTCAGTACTTGTTCTAGGTTTATTTTTCTCTCCCCGTTTCGATTAACCTAGATTTAGCCGAGCACCGGTAACCTCAGTCCAGTCCCTGTGGAGAACATGACACTCGCCACTATTTTTGTGGCAACCCGTGCACTTGCGGGTGTGCTATTTTTGCTCGATCACCAATGTGGTTGAAAATACGGCTAGTGAGGTCAATGACCAGTGAGCGGTCAAAAAGACACAGAGCGACCGGAAGACTAAGCACTGTTGAAAACGATGCGATGCGATCTGAAACTTGACCATAGTCCAAACCACCGTGGTTGAACAACCAACATGGTTGGAAGACAATGAGTGATCTGCGACCGACTAGATTGAATTAGTTTAAAAATCAACCAACGAGATCGATGATCAGTGAGCGGTCAAAAACCCCACGTGGTCGAGAAGAACGGAGCGATCGGAGCCCTGAACGCGGTCGAAAAGAGAAGCGATGCGATCAAAAACTTGATCGTGGTCAAAACCAATGTGGTCATAGATCTGAATACGGTCGAAACTTCAGACAGAGAACAGAATAGAGTATGTTTTTCAGCTCTGATTCAAAACGAAAATAGATGGAACTTTTAATCCGTAGATACAAATAATGTGAAACTTTATAGGGATACCCTATAGGGTATTTGTGAATCTATTCCAATGAACGATCATAAAAATCATAGCCAAAGATGAGACCTTTTTCAGTTTGTTGGAAGGTTACATCAAAACCGAGTCAAAATCAAAATCGGTGAATATAACTTGCTCGTGGGTGGATGATGACCAAGATGAGTCTAGATGTATTCTAACATGTCATAGCATGTTATAACAACAAAGAAATCCTCTCAAAAACGCTCAGATCAAGAAATCGCACTTTAAGGCTAAAACAAGAGCAAATAAACCAAATCAAGATGGATCCATGGAAATATGCCAAGATTGATGTATTGCTTACTTGAGAAAGTTGAGTTTACAGCCACTACATCTTAGAGGACAAAGAGCACACCAAGTGCTCCACTCTCAAACCCTAACCCTAAACAAGAGAGCACATGAGAGAGGGGTTTAGATGGTTAACCCTAATGTCTCCATCCCAATCCCTTTTATATCTGGGCAACTAGCCACCTACACCCCAAAATGGATCCTATCTACTATTACAATGGGGGAAAACCTGTTAACCTCACACTCATGGGTTTTACTCACTCAAGTTCACTTATGCACGTTTTTCAAAGCGCATAAGTGGGCACCTGCTAAATCCTTAGCCTTGATCTGCCTTGATCAAACCAGCACCATCTTGACCTAAATCGCTCTCCAACGCATCGCCCATGTGCCGTGGTTTTGATCCAAGATAATTTCCGGTATTTTGGTCAAAATTCTAAAATACCCCTTGTTGATCCGGTCATCACCATCCTTTGTAAGCAATCGCTATACTTGCTACGTGTAGGTACACCACTAGCTTATCATATGCCGTCAAGTCTCTCCCGTCCCAGTTACACCAAGCAACAGCTCACTTGACCCATGCATGCTACCTGGCGTCATCCCGCTGTTTGAACTCGCCTTCAACATTCTCGCCTTTCTCATGCCATGTTTGATCTCACCGTCTCACCCAGCTTCCTTGATCATTCTGGGCCTCGACTCCTCCACGAGTCTCGCCTCGATCACTGCCGTTGACCACTTTGACCCTAAGCGACTACACATCCAGAGATAGAATTCGTTTCCAAGCACAAGTTTTTCACAACTTGACCTACATTAGCCAAGACATGTATTATGCAATCTTAATCCAACTACTCAGGTCAACCTAACTAAATCTATGACTCAAATACTAAAATCCCCAATTTCTGCCCAAAACAAGTCTAGACACGGTACGATCTTTACAAAACCAATTGACCGATCTACAAATATTACAATGGTTTATCACAACATTAACCTAAATCATCTCATATGGTCCTTCACTAAATAAAGTACAGCACCTGTGAATTTAGTCACTAAGGAATTCATTTTAGACTTAGTGACACTTGATCGATGGATCTATGGCCTACAAGAACTAGCAACTAGCTAGCAAGCTAGCCCAAAATTTGGAGATAGTTTCTAGCATAGCAACAGTGTAACACAGGTGCATGACATACTCGTACGTGCTACAGTGAATGCCCTACATCTACGTACTACTGTTAACGTGTAGCAGGCACATGGAAGGAACACTATGCAGTTCCAATCGCAAGGCGCCAAGAAGCAGGCCTCTCCTCGCCTCGCATGCCGACCGGACCGGCAGGCGGAGGACCCATCGCTGGAATACTTGTCTGTGTCAGGCCCGATCCATCGAGATGGCAAATTGGCGACTACTGGCGCATCGGAGTCGACGCCGGCCGGCCGGCCGCCGGCGCCAGTTGGCCTTGTCACGGCGTGGCGTGGCCTGAGGGGAGGGAGACGTCAGATGTGATTGGGCGCGTCAAAGGCTGCACAGCGCTGGTGCTGCTGGTCCTGCGTGCGAATCGAGAGTTGGAGCAGCAGCCAGAGAGTGTTGGTCGTGGTCCCTGGGTGCATCGCATGGCAGTGACAAGAACACATCAGCTGAGCCCGACTAAGTGGGTGCCATGCATGGGCCAGGGCTATGGACTTGATAGGCGCCTATTTGCCGCCTCCTCGATCCGAGAACCTTTGTCCTCTTGTTACGTGCGCTCGCTTCCCCAGGTTCTCACATTCGTCTTCTTCCTTCTTTCCCTTCTTGCCCTACGATTATACATCTTCAGTCTCCAAATGTACGTAGGGCACCATGCATCATTGATGCTTCTTTTCACCTGCATATCTTTTCCTTCTCACACCAGCTAGTGCTCTTTTGGGTTATGATTTTAACTTATAGTTTTGAATTTTGACTATTCGTGAGAGACAATATAAAAAGAAAAAGTCAGTACGATTTTGATCAGTGCAGCTGAACTTGGTACAGTGCATACTACAATCTTATTATAGACTCCATCTTGAAAAGACCACCGTTTAAAAACTAGTTACTACGACAACAGAAGCCAAAGCTAAAGTAGAAAAGAACCCACTCAAAATGCTTAACTCGTTGGATTTCGTCAAGAGGGAAAAATAATTAAGAGTGCATTAGTGCATATACCAATAATAACATGAGGATGCAAATTAATCTGTCAGATGTGGCTTGTGAGACCGAAAGATGCATATATAATGGACGAGATATGCATCTATAGTTACTGCATGGAGAGACATCGGCATTCACGAGGTAGTAGGAAGGGAGGAAAATTCTTAGGGAAGGCCCTGAACCTACCTTTTCAGGCTGCTCCTTGATTTTTGTCTCTTGTTAGTCACCAATCTAAAGTAACTCTATTCAATATCTCTTCTCCACCCAAATATAAAAAAAAAGCTAAAGACCGAAACAAATGAGAAAAGGTAAAAAACGGAAAAACTCACCTCGACTTTAAACGTAGCCACCGTCTCTTTAACTGCGGCCGCCATACCCTGACGAGCATCCGCTCGCGTGCACTTCGACGGCGATTTGCACCGCTTGTGCGTACTCTGGGCACGTAAGCACCAGTAGTTATTGTATGTGTTTTATACTAATTTCATAATCAGCAGTTAGTATACACATTCACAACATTAAAATCACATCCATACATGTTGTATATATTTAATTTATGATAGAGTGGTGAATACATAAGCGATGTATAGTAGGGTTTTATAGCATATAGCCGACCGGCCAAGTAAATACCAGAGTCAAGAGTAAATTATAGCGGAAGACAAAAAAATAAGCAGAAGTACCTAGTTGTATGCCTCCATAGCTACAGGCAACCGATTGGGGGACTAAGCCCAAGAAAAACCCATTCGAACTCCTCAATGCCGAGGGCAAAGTACACGTCGTTCAGCATGTATTCATCTTAATTCTCTGATCAACAATAATTTAAGTAAGTTTGAGTATATTGTACACTCAGCAAGACTTGTAGTGTATCACAAAATTTATATATATATATATATATATATATATATATATATATATATATGAGCATATCTAGTGCTAAAGACTATTTCAAGTGCTAATGGTGATGTGGACCGTTCGATCTAGATTGTGTTGTTCAGATGGAGGTGGATGGAAACTCCATCCCACTTAAACGCTTTTAACAAAAACCCATCAAGTTCACCATTGTTGTTGTATATTGTAGCGATTCCATTTAAGAGCAAAGCGTATGGGGTTTTCTGCAAAAGTGTTTAAGTGGTATGGAGTTCCCACCCACCTCCATCAGAGCCACGCAATCTAGATCGGACGGTCCACGTCACCATTAGCACTAGATATGCTCAATTATTTTCAGCACGAGGCAAATTTTATTTGCAATATCGATAATTAATAATTTGCAACGAAATTGTAAAGAGAATTTGACATGTAATGAAAAAACATTTGCATAATTTCCATAATTGTAGCTCAAATCCATTCACAGCCTTTCTTGGCTGAGAATATCGCATAAATCCCACCCATGGGCATGGCATATCGAAGATGCGCACATGCCATCCCATATGTTTACTGAAACAGTTTTGAAAAGGAAAAATATATCCTTTGTGGCTGCATCTAAGCTTGCTCATGACCATGAGCATGGTTATTTAAATAGTTTTTAACACTCTGCAGAGGTTGTACAACTTTACCCGCACGAGATAATCAAATACACTATCAGACATTACACGCTTCCTTGGACATGTGACAAAGTGATAATCATATAGCCTTTAGGTCATCTAGTCCTAACTTTGCACTAGCCTGATGAATGAACGAGCCATCACTTTGCTACGTCAAGTGAGCCGCATGACAGAACCTCACCTCAGTGGATTCCATCCATTCGGTGAGGCATTCACCATTGTATTAGCGAGCCTCGGTCCCAACACCTAGGTGAATGAGCCCCTACGAGCCAGACCGTTCCACAGAATGCCCTTACTATTTTTGTGCCTACCACAATGCAAGGCTAAACCTAGACAACTTAATCAGCTAAATGCTAGAGCCCATATAGCACATGTGGTTGTACGGTGTGACTTAGATGTACATAAAATAATGTTCGGTCCTTAATTGACCTGGGCGAGAATCTCCCATATCTAGTGACAACTTATCATATAACTCGTTCGCGTCCAAAAACTAGGTTTTTTTATTTTTTACACCAAACTAACAGAGATTCCTCCTTTGGACCAATATTTTGAAACCATCTATATCCATGCACAAATTTTCTGAAATATCAAACTTAGTGAAAACTATTGCGGGGCTAAGCATCTAGACCATATATCAATGTAACATTCCCAATTTGATAGTATGTATTATCTTAACTATGTCCCATAGGTTACAATAGTGAGGATGTCAAATTTTCAAGGAGGCTCAATGCATACGAGTGGTTGTAACTACCATACCCATAGTATAGCCATTTTAGTGAAACATATACGCATGCATAATAGATTTTGCAAACAATATATATTAATTAAAATACTGGGATCAATATGGTCAAAGGGGTGCTTGCCTTGCTCCTGTTGCTCAGAGAATGTTTCCGATGCGTTCTTAGCGTTGTCTGGCGCGGAGTCATCTATATGATAAAACCCAGTTAAATACAAATAAGAGCCAAATAAACAGAGGCAAGACTAAAATATATTTGTACAATCAAGAATATCATGATTTTAGAATAATTTAGAAACAAAGATCACTAAATTTGGTGTTTGTATACAAAAGTTATAAGATTTAGAGTTTTTGGCTTGGTTTGAATTATCTCTTCTCGGTTGAAGGCCTAGCTTGTACGGCGGCGTCCTGGTCAGAGATGAAGAAGAAGGCCTAGCTCGAGTGATCCACTGCATGAAAGATTGATCAAATGAGTAGGGTGCTTAAGGGAGAGATAAGCATGTTGTGATGGAATTGGGGAGGAGAGAAGCTCATCAGAATACCTAGAACATGGTGGCATGCTTGCCGGCGTCACGAATGACTTTGATTTCTCGGTGCTTCAGTGAGTGAAATGCTCAAGAAATGTGTGCAAGAGACCAAGGGGGCGAGCTAAAGAGCAAAGGTGTATATGGGGGATTTATATGTATGGATGGCTGAGGTAGGGCACAAGTTCTCGTGAGCGCAACGGAATGGCATGCTCAAATTCTCGCTATGGAATGTGAGGCGCCGATGGGGACAAGGGGGAAGACATGCATCACATTTAAGGAAACGGGTAGGCGGGGTTGGCAGCAGCAGAGGTAAAACTTTGGGCGTAGTGTCTAAAACTGGGGGAAACTCAAGCTGCGACCATGGTGGAGCTGGTGCTTGCACATGAGGTGGAAGATGATTGCTACCAGTGGGCCCGGTGCGTTAACGTGCGAAGAGAGATGGCCTGACGGGATTGTTTGGTTATACACTTGACATGTAAAGGGTTTAGGATCATGTGTTCGAGTACTCATCACAGAGCTTACTAGCTGGTCTAAGCTTCTCAATCAAGGAGCAGTCAGAGTTTACGAGGGCCGACTTAACAGTCGCGATGCAAAGCTGGGCATAAGACTGGGATGCACGGAGCAAAGGTGAGATGCTAGGCATGGGCTGTCAGGAGAGAGGAGAAATGATGGGCGTGGTATTCAAAATGATGAGCATGGCGTCAAAGACCAGTGACCTGTTCTCATGTAGGCTACAGGTGGAAGAAGGGTACTGCAAGTGGGCCATATTCGGTAGTAAGAGAGAGAGAGAAAGAGTGAGCTGAGAGGTTTGGACATTTATTAGACTCATCAGATGGGCTTGAAATATTTATGAAAATCTTTGCGGTTTCTCTTATATAGAGCGAATGATTGTATAAATTTTTCAGAGTTTTATTCTCTCTTGATTTTTCGAGAAAAGTCTTAGAAGACTTCTTGTTGAATTCAGATATACTTATTTGATTTTGATAATTTCAGAACTTGATTTGATATTTTATTTTTAGTGCCAAAATTATACTCGTGGGCTCTTACGATGGTTTCCACCATAAACTTTCTCATGGCAACTTTTGATCCTCTTTTTAGTATGATTTTTGAGTTCTAATATGAATTGCATTCTAAGCACTTTTGTTTTTGAAATTAAAAATTTTCAAAGAAACTCTAATAAAGAGCCAAGGAAACAAAATGCATTCAAAAGTTTAATTTTTTTAGTTTTGTATGCCCTAGAATTTGGAATGTTACACCTCTTGTCCCCGCTCGACACGCCTCTAGATGCTCACCCAGGCACCTTCCCCTTCTCTTGACCGTGCCCATCCTCCCTACTCAATGACGCTTCGGATTCGACGGTGGTAGCATAGTCCAAAGGGGTCTCGGTTTGCGACACAACCATGACCTCATTCTGTGTGGCCACCTTTGCCTCCTATGCCATCTCACTCAAGCGTGGCTGTGACCAAGGCTACGAACACGCCTAGTTGACACCGCTCATCATAGGCCCAGATCCGGCCACTGCACCGTTGTACAGCGGTGTCTCCGGCATTCGTGCTGCCATCATCTCGACCTTTACTTTTAGCTTCTCCCTCGTGCTCAGCAGCGACTGTGGCACATCACTACTACAGAAAGGCTAATACTAGACGGCAAATCACAGACGGTTTTATAAAACCGTCTGCGACAGATAGTAATATAGACGATTTTAATTTGAACACCGCCTGTGTTGGTGGCGTCGGCGAAAAAAAGTATCACAGACGGTTCATGGATGAACCGTCTGTGATACTTTAGTATCACAGACGGTCCGTATTAAGAACCGTCTGTGATAATCCCAAATTATCACAGACGGTTTGTTACTAAAACCGCTCGTGATAAGATAATTCACAGACGGTTTTTAGTAAAAACCCGTCTATGATAATCTCATCTCACTGATAATTGGTGTGTAATAGTCACATGTCACCAATAATTGGCGTATACACAGGATTTCGATCTCACCCGTCTATTCTCTCCACATCGAATGGCTGGCACCAGTTCCTCCCACGGCCAGGCCCTTATTAATAACTCCCCATCAACCTTTCCACCGGTACTAGTCACGCGTGAGTTCATCCACTAGCTAGCTTATGCGCATATCTCCCCTCTGCTGTGAGCTAGCACCTCCATCGCGGCACGTCCGGTTCATACTAAAGAACACACTCTTGCCGTAAGTGTCGTAAGTGTGTCTTGTTTAGTGTGGACCGTCGTGCCACGAAGGGTTTGTTAGCTTGTCATCCCGTAATAGATCGATCCGAATGTGTTGTTGAGTTTTGTGCTTGCCTCTCAGATTTGCATGTTCCTCGGCGATGCCGACTCATCGTCGAGATGTGATGTCCACTCAGACAATCCTTCTTTTTGCAAAATTCAAGGCAATTTTATTACAAAGTTCAAAAGATATTTTCGATTCTTGGTGAGCCGACGATCGACATGCAGACTTCTCGGTGGCGACTATCCATCGCCTCTTCCCACTTCTTTTCTTGTGGGAGAATCACTTCACCTCCCACAAGAAAAGAAGTGGAAGAGGCGATGGATAGTCGCCACCGAGAAGTCTGCATGTCGATCTACCGCTCACCAAGAACTGAAATGTCTTTTTGAACTTTGTAGGTGGGACCCACATGTCGTGACGGATTTAATAGAAATAGCTCGACCTCGGTGCCTGCGTGAGCGGGGCTCGAACGCCACCGAGGGAGGCGGGGGAGAGATCGCACGATAGCCGGTGGTTCACTCGGTGTTGCTTACTCTATAAGGGTAATAATCCCTTTGAGATATCTCGATGGCGGGGAACTATCACGGCGGTTGTTACTTATGAACCGCTCAGGATATTAGTATCACTGCACGGTATGTATTAAAACCGTCAGTGATAATCTGAATTATCACAGATGGTTTGTAATAAAAACCGTCATCATAATTCAAATTTGTAAAGACACGGGGATCGAAATAAAAGACAATTTTATTAATATTAAGTGGAGGAGATTTATTACAAATGTCGCAGATAAAGCATTTCCGATTCTAATCTTACGGGCTTCAGACGCTTCTTCGCCTTTGGGAGTTGGAGGAGGGCCACCGAGTTCTCGAACGCCGCTAACATTGACGTTGTCCTCGGCACCTCCTCCTCCAAATACGGCAAACACTCAACGACGTCATTATCTCGTAGAGGATAGCATGGTATGATTCTCGAATCGCTCGATCTAATTGATCGGCAATGCTATCCATCGACCTTTCGCACGTTGTATAGTAGAAGAGGGTAATGGTCGCTTTCCTGCCTTGAGCCGCAATGAGACGCCTCGCCGACGGCGGATGGTCGAGCGGTGACGGATGGAAGACAGATTGGGGAAGGAGAGGAGGCGTGACCGCGAGCGACTCGATCGTGAATTGCTGGCGCTTGTGTAAGATTGCGGCCGAACAATTCACGATGAAGAGAAGAGAGGAAGGAGATTATCGAAGTTTAACAAGAGACATTTTAATGAAATAGACAAGACGCGTATGGATGAAGAGAGGTAGTAAGAAGATGAGAGGACACAATGACGTATGTAGAAGAACTGGCGCATATATAACCTTCAAAGACAGACGGTTCAGATACCAAAGAGACGCTCAGATAACGAAGGAGATACGTTACGAAACACAAGAGATACGTTCGACTTTTTATTATCATAGCTTGTTATCGCAGACGGTTTTAATAAACAACCGTACGTGTTATCAACGCCGCAGACGGTTTTGAATAAACAACCGTCTGTGAAAGTCGGTTATCACGCACGGTTTTAATAAACAATCGTCAGGAAAGTCGTTATCACGCACGGTTGTTTATTAAGAACCGTCTGCGATAACCAGCTTTTCGCGACGGGTTTTAATATAAAACTGTCGTGAATGATCATGACGGTTTGCAATAAAACCCGTCGGTGATAATTCCACTAAGCATTTAATGCGCCGCCAGCCGCCTCGTCTTCATTTCGATCCAGATCAGTAGCCATGCTTTGCGCTTCGAGCCTAAGCGATTTGAGGCCGATTATTTTGGTGGGAAGAGGCGAGATTGAGCTTTGAAGATTCATTCAATTCATACTTTCCTGCGGTGGCTAGCTCTAGATCGATATGGTTAGTAAGATAATTTATTTTTCTTTAATTGCATTACAATTTAGATTTAAGTAATTGGTGAGTGTTATTGAAGATGGTTAATTTGTAAAATTGTTGGTTATATAATAGTTTGTTGTGTTTATAATATGATTTGAGCTAGCAAATTAAACCTCAATATAATACATGTGGCGGTATATATGTAGTAGTAATTAGTTAAGCTAATTTTAATACTTGAATTGTTATGTATGTACGTAACGAGGACCAAGTCGGATGTATGCATGAGCCGTGTGAGTGAAGAGTATATTAATGGCGTGTCTACTTTTACAAGAGCCGCCGAGGAGGATATGTTGAATAAGGGGTGGAATATATGTATCGTCCATGCTGTTGATGCGAGAATTTAAAGATGTTTAAGAACCGAGGGCAAATTGAAGCGCACTTGATTCGGAGGGGTTTCAAAAGGGTTATACGTGTTGGACCGGTCATGGCGAAGTGAATGATCATATGTCACGGATGACATCGCCGGTGAAGTGAATGATATGCCGCCGGATGACATCGCCGGTGAAGTGAATGACATGGCGCCGGATGATGTCGATTGTGGTTCGGATACGGATAGGTTGCACGATGACAATCTGGATCAGATGCTTCGCGATGTAGAAGAGAATTATGATGAGAGAGAGTATGTTAAATTCTGTGGCTTGATGGAGGACTCGGAGAAACCTTTGTTCACGTGTTGCAGGTCAAAGTACACGAGGTTGTCGGCCGTGCTTGAACTGTTGAAATTAAAGGCAAGCAACAGTTGGACCGACAAAGTTTCACTACTGCTGGGGTCTTTTAGCGGACATGCTTCCTGAGGGAAATGAGTTGCCTAAAACCACGTATAAAGCCAAGAAGGTCCTTTGTCCATTGGGAATTGAAGTAGAAAGAATACATGCATGTCCGAACGATCGTATCCTGCACTGTAAAGAGTATGAAAACATGCATGTATGTCCGGTGCAACGCATCCCGATACAAACGTAATAATCAATCGATGACGGCGAGGGAACAGAGGTGAGGAAAGGACCTCTGGTAAGGTGGCATGGTATTTTCCTATAATTCCCGCTTGAAAAGGTTTTTGCAAATCCAAAGGAGGCAAAATTGCTGCGTTGGCACTCGGAGGAGCGCAAGAAAGATGGAATGCTAAGACACCTTGCCGATTCCGCCCAATGGAGAAACATCGATAGGAGTTTTGCGAGACTTGATGCGTAACCAAGGAATATAAGGTTCGGATGAGTACGATGGAATGAATCCTTTCGGTAGCATGAGCAATGACATAGCACATGGCCCGTGACTCTCTCAGCATCTATAACCTTCCTCCTTGGTTGTGTATGAAGCGAAAGTATATTTTGTCGTCGATACTTATCCAAGGGCCAAAGCAACACAGGAATGATATTGATGTGTACCTAGCACCATTGGTGGAAGATCTAAAAGTACTATGGAACAAAGGGTGCAGTATGGGATGCGTATAAACGAGAGAACTTCACTTTGCGCTCTTTATTGTTCTCGCACCATAAATGATTATCCCGCCTTGCTAACCTATCGGGCCAAAGTACGAAGGTGCCAAAGCTTGTACTCACTGCTTAGATGGTACCGAGAGTGTGTGGTGAAACACTCACGCAAAACCGTCTACATGCGTCACCGTCGGTTCCTTCCTGAGGGCTCACCCATACCGCAAGATGAAGAAACAATTTGACGGAGAGAAGGAAGACGGTTCACTCCAAGACATTTAAAGGGAAAAGAGGTTTATAATATGGTTAAGGATTTAGATGTTGTCCTCGGAAAGGGACGCAAATTGAGGGCTCGTGAGAAAACACCGGAAGAAGAGATCAATATTTTGGGACTTACCTTATTGGGAGTACCTAGATGTTCGACATCGCATCGACGTCATGCACGTGAAAAAATGTATGTGACAAACTGATTGGTCTCTTATTGAACATTCGTGATAAAACAAAGGACGGCGTCAATGCACGCTTGACTTGGTGAAATGGACATCAAGCCCGAGTTAGCACCGACATGCAATGACAATGGACGAACATACCTTCCCTTGCGTGTTACTGATCATCCAAGGTGGAGAAAACAGAATCGCGCTGCTTGCATGGTGTCAAAGTTCCGTCGGTTACTCGGCAACGTCAAGAAACTTGTTTCGATGCAAGAATTGAAGTTAAATGGCATGAAGTCTCACGATTGTCATGTGTCGATGACACGATGCTCCCTATTGCAATTAGAAATATTTTACCGATTAGAGTCCGAGAGACAATTATGAGGCTATGTTATTTTTAACACAATTGCTCGAAGGTCATCGATCCCGAAGGACTAGATGCTCGCAATACGATGTGGTGATGACTCTATGTCATCTTGAAATGTATTTCCTCCTTCGTTTTTCGATATCATGGTCCATCTCATTGTTCACCTTGTGTGGAGATAAAATGTGTGGGCTGTATTCCTCGTAGCATGTACCCATTTGAGAGGTTCATGGGAATTCTCAAGTCCCACGACGGAATCGTTCTCGACCGAGGGCGATCGTCGAAGGTTATGCAAGCGAAGAGGTCATTGAGTTTTGTGTCGATTATATGGCTCGATTCAACCGATAGGTGTGCCTCAATCTAGTCATGAGGGAGGTCAAGGGTATCGGAACTATTGGAAGGAAATCAATCACTCCGGATATGGACGCGTATACTCAAGCCCATTTCACGCCTTGCAACACATGATCGGTGGCGCTTATGTTGACCAAAGACAAGGATGTGCTTGACAATGTAATCCGGAGCGGCCGATGTTTGGATCATGAGGCAACACAACACTCGGTTCAACCAATGGTTGAAGGACCAAATCGCTAGGAGCTCGCAAAGTGAGTTGTTGACATGGTTGGCAAAGGACCAACATTTACTGCCAGACATGGCAAGGGTATGATATAAATGGGTATACATTCTATACACAGATCGGGATGTAAAGAGCACTAACTGTAGCAGCGGTGTCCGTGATAGATGCGTTCGATCGATGGGTTGAGAAGCTCGTACTATGGATTCATAGAAGAGATTTAGGAGCTCGACTACGTGCTTTTCAAGATCCCCTTATTTCGCTGCCGTTGGGTGCATCTGACACAGGTGAAGGTTGACAAGCACGGTGTCACTACCGTGGACCTCCAACGTGTCGGTACAAAGACGAACCATTCGTACTCGCCAATCAAGTTGTTCAAGTTTTCTATGTAACCGACCCGGTAAATAAGAAACGACATGTAGTTCTTCATGGAAAAAGGAGAATTGTCGGAGTAGAGAATGTAGTGGATGAGGAAGAATACAATCAATTTGACGAGTTACCTCCTTTTGAAAATGGCATATGGGTCGATGATGAACAACGTGATTTAAACTAGTTACGTACGCACTGATCATCATGAAGGGCTAATTTTTAAAGGAACTAAGCAAGTGGATTGAGTCATACACCCAATTGTATGTGATGTATATGTGAATTTGCATTTATGTATATAACAATGCATGTATGTGATGTATATGTGAATTGATGTTTATCTGAGAAAATGTGTATGAATGCTGGTAGGTGATGTTGATGAATGCTGGTAGGTGATGTTGATGAATGCTGGTTGGTAACTACAGCGGGTTATCACAGACGGTTCTAAATTAATAACCGTCTGTGATAATATATCACCGACGGTTAACAATTGAGAACCGTCATTATCAATTGAGAACCGCGCAACCCCTCAAAAGAAAAAATCACACTATAGGGGTGAGATAAAACCGAGCGGCGGGTTGGCTACCGCCGCCACTCCTTTCCCGGCTCCTCGGTCGCGTTCGAGCCCCGCCACGCAGCGCTGAGGTTGAGCCTTTCTTTTATTTTTTCGAGACTGACCGGTGGGCCCCACCTGTCAGAACGACATATCACAGACGGTTCTCAATTAATAACCGTCTGTGATATATATTATTACAGACGGTTATTAGTTTATAACCGTCTGTGATACTGTCCTTATATAACCCCACGCGCACCCCCCACTAGGGTTAGTCGCTCAGCGATCCCGATCGAGCCCATCGCCCCGCCGCCGCCGCCGTGCCTCCGACCCGCCGCCGCCGCGGAACCCCGCCGCCGCTGTCCTTTCGCCGCCGCCGCCGTCCTCCTCCTCGGCCCGTCGGCGCCGCCGTCCTTTCGCCGCCGCCGCCGCCCTCCTCTGCCTCGCCCGCCGCCGCCGCGAACCCCGTCGCCGTCCTCCTCCTCGGCCCGTCGCCGCTGGAACCCCGTCGCCGTCCTCCTCCTCGGCCCGTCGCGCCGCGGAACCCCGCCGCCCACCTCCTCACCGCCCTCTGCTACTTCTACTCCTTCTGTTGAATCCATTCCCCATCTCCGCTATCGCTCACTTCACTTCACTTCACTTTGTTGTCTTGAAGGACATAGATTGCTTGTGGGATCGGTTGTTGCTCTATGATGATTAAAATCTTATGTTTGAGATTGGAGGATTTAATCTTTGAGCTCTAATTATCGTCACTTGTTGTCTTTTGATTCATGCTCATATCATGCAACTATTGTTAATCGTGAGCTTTGAAGAATATATTATCATCACTTGTTGTCTTTTAATTACCGTCACTTGTTGTCTTTTAATTATCGTCACTTGTTGTCTTTAAATTATCTCGTCATTTGTTGTCTTTTAATTATCGTCACTTGTGTCTTTTGATTCTACATTGGCGAATATGTGCTATATCTTGAATGATTTGTTCGGTTCATATGATTACATTTTCATTATGATTTGTATATATGGATTGATGTCATTGGTGTGCTTATATAATTATAGAGGAATTATATTTATGCTTATATCGCAAATTTTTTATCCTAATAGACCCACAAATTGTCGAATAGCAACATGTCATCCGCGCATTCTTCAACATCATCGCCGGGGCGTCCGCCCAAAATCAAGACGCCAAGGAAGAGGGCTATCAAAGAAGCACGAGGACGATTTACCATCACACAAGTCGATGTATCTGGGTCCCTCTCTTCCTCCCAAAGCGATGGCGCATGGAGAAGAACGATCGAATAGTTGCACGACAACGAATTGAAATCACATTCGATTCGTGGAAGAGCGTGCTCGCGACTCGGAACGTTAGTCGGTGATGAAATTTTGGCATCGTTCGAGATCCCAGAAGAACACCAAGACGCCGTGCAACGACAAGCCTTGCTAGGGGCATGCAAAGCATGGAAGAACTTCAAGAGCACACTTGTCAAGGACTACGTGGAGAAGGACGAAACACCCTTTCAAAAATACCCATTCCTGGAACCACAATGGGAAGAGTTCAAGGCGATGAAGACAACCAAGAGTTCAAAAGTACAAGTGCGGCGCACAAGGCCCTCCGACAAAAACACACACCCCACGACTTGGCATACTGGTATGCGGGTAAAATCCCGCATGGAGGAGGGAGGACGAACAGTACCACAGCGGACATCGCCCGCCATTTGCCAATATCCGGATGACCGCGCTCGAAATTGGATTAGAGCAAGGTCATCTACAACGACATCGGGATGTCTCCTTCGAAACCCCGCAGACCGCCAAGTGTCTCGGTAGCTTGGTAAGATATCGATCGAACTACGTAGCTTGTAATTACTCCACAACTTGCATTTAAGTGAAATGACATGTCATGCTCTTGCGAAGCGTTGATTGTTGAATCTTCCTGGGGTCATTCCATGGAACAAGGAGAAAGATATACTCTCGCGCCCAGGAAACAAGGAGCACCCGGTCGTCGAGAGACCTTGGGCTTTACGCTCCATGAAAACATGAGCCAAGATGACTCAAATGTATCGGCGTCAGAAGAGAAACAAAGCCGAGCGTGACGCACGGCCGAGAAGAGCTCAAGGCTACTCTAAGAGAGGAGATAATGGGTGATCTGGTGATAAAATCGAGATGAGGTGCGAAAGCAGACGGAAAATCAGCAGCCGCCCCGCTCCTATGCTAGCTAGCTCGCACAACCATCCGAGTAGTTGCGCGTCCAATCCGACGCAAACCGAGGCCGATTTTCGTGGACGACATCCGGTAATAATTATTATCTCTCGAATGCTTGCTCCATTGATAGGCCTATTCGATGAGCTAATTCAGATCGTTATGTAGGAGCCTCGGCGCGTGCTCAAGTGAGATATGCCTCCGTTCCTTGTACGCTTGGGGCCGTGCATATCGATGCAGTATCGGGGCCGTGGTGCACGGTCAAGCTTTAGCGCCGTGTTTCGCAAAGTTCATGTGGATGGTGTGCATGTTAATTTTGAGGTCGCCCCTCCGAAGCCGCCCAACGACGAGATCGTGGCTCTAGGGCGAGCCATTGGAACATTCATCCAAAGGGCCTAAAAGCGACATCTCCTCGAGGCTTCTTCACCGGTGGCGGTGACCGGATCTACTGAACACCGGTGCCATCTCCACCGCAAGACTTGTCTCCACCACCGCTAGCTGCACCGTGCTATCTCCACAGTGCTCTTCTCGCCAGAGCAACTTGCCCCATTGCTACCTTTAAAGTCGACTCACCGTAAAGTCGACCCACACCGAGGCGCAAAAGGGCAAGGGCGCAAGGGCAAAGCACGAAGACCAATGATGATATTGGCCCGCACCGCCATTGGCCCAGAATTCGTGCTTGGCGAGCCGTTGCTCGAGAAAAGGGCCTCCAACACCTACCAATTAGTTGCCGCAATTGCACAAGTGGTACATGGAACAGTCCAATAAGCCGAGGGCTAACAGAGATCGGTATCATCACAAATTCGCGTTGGAGTATTTCCATCACGATTTTCAAGACGGTGTCTTCGTGGTCGCCGAGGACTTATTCGATCTTTTCACGCCAACGCCTCGACGCCTCACTCATTCGATCTCGGACGCCGTAAGTGTGCACAATCACGCCTCCGCTCATGTCATACCGATAAATGCCAT
This sequence comes from Bonia amplexicaulis, assembly GCA_036346245.1. Lineage (NCBI taxonomy): Eukaryota > Viridiplantae > Streptophyta > Magnoliopsida > Poales > Poaceae > Bonia > Bonia amplexicaulis. Next base: position 22,357,924 of record CM070741.1, on the reverse strand, counting down.
ATATAATTTGTTGCTTTCGTGTGTATATGTAGACACGCATGACTAAAGCTAGAACATCCCGTCATCATCGGTTGGTTTCTTGGACCCACACATGGTCGCCAGTATACCATCGACGAGGATATGTCCGTCGTCGAGAGGTACATTGCATCGTGGTTGCGGGCTCAACACAATAAGGATTATATACTTATGCCCTACAATCAAAACTTTCATTGATTTTAATAGTCATTGTACCAAAATGGAACAAGGTATATTACCTTGATTCCTCAAGTAAGAATAAAATGGACTTCACAGTTGTCGCCCAAGTAATCGATAGGTAAGTTTATTTTCTCCATACATACCTATATTGTACTTTTTCTTTCATTCCGATTGACTAAGGTTAACTTTTTGAATCACGAGGGCGCTCGCGATGTACGTTGAAATGGGGGTGTCTCAAGCAAGGGTCAAAGGCACGAGACATACTCGAGATTTTAAGGTATTCGCTATTACACATTAATTAATCCTATGCGTGAGTCAGATTAATGCCTCTTGAATTATTGCTCATTCTATTTTTGCAAAGCCACCAAAGCATCACGGGCAACACATGTGGATTCTATGTTTGCCACCATATGGACCTACTCCTCGATTCCTCGAGGATCACCAATTCCAAGGTTTATCAATCTTTCCATATTTACTTCATACTTATCACGTTACATATATACGCACATTCATATCCCTATCCACAGTCGCAGACATCCCGTCAACCGCATTGGAACAACCCGATATTTCACGAATTCGAGGAGAGTTGGCGTACTTTTGGTAGCTCAAGTCATAAAGTCGGAGGACAGCCCACTGCACCATGAATTTTATTGCATTGTAATGCGATGTAATGGATATTTTATTTCAATTCAATTGATTCATTTGCGAAGTGGATACTTTATGTTTGTGAATGAAATGTGATGTGTATTGGATGTTTATGGATGCCTTATATACTTGTTCATCCGCTTGTTTCAGAGGGCATGGCTAGCATTTCCGAGGCTAGCCAATAAATAGGAATAGATTTAGGGTAGAAGGAATATCACGAGACGGTTTTAACTAAAAACGTCAGGATATCGATATCGACGGTTTTAATTAAAATCGTCGCGATTATCATGTACCCGACGGTTTTAACTAAAACCGTCAGCGATATCGATAATCCCGCACGGTTTTAGTTAAAACCATCCGGGATTATCGATATCGCGACGGTTTTAGTTAAAACCGTCGCGGTACATGATAATCGCGCACGGTTTTAATTAAAACCGCTCGATTATCGATATCACGACGCTTTTTAGTTAAAACCGCTCGTGATTATCACCATATCACGACGGTTTTAGTTAAAACCGCTCGTGATTTTGAGCTATCACGACGGTTGAAAAATCGCCCGTGATGACCTCATTATCATCGACCCATAAATTGAGACGGTTCGCAAAACCGCTCGTGATGACGTTTTTGAACCGTCTGTGATGACCTGTCCTGTAGTAGTGCATCCTCCTCACTGGAAGACATGTCAGATCCAACGCCAACACCGTACTCCAGCATGCCCCCTGCTAGAAGACACGTCAGATCCCATCCCAGCACTGAAATCGAGCTATGCCCCTAGCCTCTACGCCACCAATGCATAGCAGTCGTTGCCTTTGATTTGTCCTTCGATAATAGAATGATTGCTTTGAGATCCATAACTGCAAAAATCAAAGGAGAGACCTCAAGAGAAGGGGTTCAAGGTCCTCCCCACAGAATTTTCGTCCGGCAGGAAGCTGTTGGCCCAGTTGATGTTTACAACCACATTGAACCTTTGATCTTAGTAGTCGTAGCTCGTTTATGATCACATTGTGGTTTACGACCACTCAGCTGGTTACGACCACTCCTTGCTGCTACGCACGTACTCGTAACCGAGTAACAACCACTCTGACTTATGACTATGTCTTCCCAATCGGCTCATACTCTTAGCCTTGTTACGACCAATACGTCCTCGTAACGACCATGCCTTCTGTGTTGCATACGTGCTCATAGCTTTTCCTCGATAGATTTACGATCACGCTCCCACTACGCTTTGCACGTACTCGTAAACGAGTTATGAGTACTCGATACTTCGACTGCAAACACCAGCGCCTTGGACCACGACCACTTTGCGGCCTCTTCGAGTACTCCTGTACTCATTACCTTCGAGCTCCCTTGGTTCTCAATGATTTCGAGCACTCGATAAAGCACACGAACACAGTCCGTTTTCTCGGGAGCCAAAGCACTTCCGCTTCTTTTCTTTTTTCTTTTTCTCAATTTCTCGATCACAGCCGATCACTCTTGTTCACTTCTTTCTTGTTTATATTGCTCTGCTGCTTATACTCAATATGTTGACTACAAAACGGACTCTACCACCGACTCAGTCTTTTACTCTATTCTCTACTTGTATACTTATATATGGACACAACTCATACATGTCAAACCGACTCGATACTCCTAGCAACAAAGAAAACAATTATTTCCAACAGAAGCTACATGTGATTCCTTCTGCCAAAGAAAGCTACTCCACATAGGCAGTTGTAAGAGAGGCAGATGCCGCCCTCTTCCCTTCCTGCACCCTACGTACTCATCTCATCAGCCTTCTGTCACCTTCCGTACCATCACCTACAACACCTCTCCAGACTACACACAGCGTCTCTCTCTCTCTAGAGAGCGAAGAATGTAAGCATTCAGGCGTATATATACCGCACTTGCACTTTCAATCCCAACACAGCAACACAGACATCGACACACATATACCTAAGCTTCTCATTGCCATACAAGAACGTACATTGTCGCGGGCCACCAAGAACACGAAGCTCGACACTCAAATGCCAGGACAGGTCATGGTCATGGAAGCTCCCCCGCACCAGCAGCTGTCCCCCATGCCTGTAGCGTTCATGCCTCCCAACTGCAAGCACGACGCCACGACGACGGCGATGACCGCTGCTACAGCCACAGGGGACGTGGCGTGCCTCCAGCCGCTCCCGGCGAACGCGGCTGCGGCCCCTGGCGGGCAGGAGCAGTGCCCGCGGTGCGCGTCGCACGACACCAAGTTCTGCTACTACAACAACTACAACACGTCGCAGCCGCGCCACTTCTGCCGCGCGTGCCGCCGCTACTGGACGCTCGGGGGATCCCTCCGCAACGTCCCCATCGGCGGCTCCACCCGCAAGCGCCCGCGCATGGCGCCGCTGGCGGTTCGCCGCCCGCCCGTCCACTTCGGCGCCCCTCCGCCGTCCCAGCAGGGCCTCCTCGGCTCGCTGTTCGCGCTCGGCGCGGCACCGCTGCTCGAGGGGCGCGTCGGGTTCGACCTCGGCCTCGGGCAGCCCGGGCCGGGCCAGGTGGGGCACGCCGGCGAAGGCGAGGTTGGCCTGCACGGTCTCGGGCTCCATGCAGGGACATCAGCGACGTCGCTGCTCTGGCCCACCGGACTCTTGGAGAACGACAATGTGGACACGTGGAAGGTGCCCGGAGCCGGGGGTGCAATTTGGCCGGAGTTCTCCGCCGCGGCAGCAGCGACCGCAGCACATGCGGGTGGCCTTCTTCATGGTGGGGCGCAGATGCTGTGACCTGTAAGAGAGTGGTGTGCTCACGTCGTACCAGTGGTGTGTGTCTGCGTGTGTGTGTGTGTTCATGTGGCCCGTGTCGTGTCTTCGCTTCGTGTGCACGAAGTATCGGAGTACGTACAAGAGGTGGCCGGTGTAGTTTGCAGTTTTGGTTCCAAGGGCACGTAGAAACGTGGAATGGTCTTGTGTGTTGCTACCGGATCGTATGTCTAGTGGTCTACCGGATCGGGTTACGTGCATGTTAATGTCATGGTATAATTAGTCTACAGCATCTATAAATTAAGCGCCTTCGTTAAACATCACCGGTTCAACCCGGTGCCGTTGCGAACGCAGGAATTTCATAGAATTTTTTTGCAGAAATTTTAATTGCAAATTGGATTTTTCTAATGTTTGCTTTGCCAGTCAGTTGTCACGGTATTTTTGAAAACACAATAATAACACCCCCAAATATATATTATTGCTTGCTAGGCTAGGTCGCCAGGCATGCCCTTGTTTTGGTTTTTCGAGACACGTTGGTTAACTGTCATGTTTGTGTATTGAGTACCAGCTGCAACTGTAGCAGGCCTGCTCAAACCATGGGCTGGGCCGTTAGTCACGTGCTCTACCTACTCTTCAATCCATACAAAGAGATGACGGCCATGGATTGATCACGAGCGGCCGTGATTAATTGCTCAAGGCTCCCTAGGTTCGGTGTGTAGGCAAAGGACGGCCATGGATTGATCACGAGCAGCGTCCACGTCGAAGCTCAAGGCTCCCTGAAACGGACGTTGCAAATAGAAGCTGAACTACTTCGGAAATTACCGATCCTAATACATTGTCTGTCTGTCGTATCGTTGCCTTAACATCACCCCTGACGTCGCGGGCAAAGAACATCACCGCATCAAAACAGAAAGTACAATCATCGCCTTGTTTACTACAATCATCGCCTTCTGTACCCGGACTACACATCAACATCACCTCCAGAGATGCAAACAAATTCACATAAAACCCATCCAGATTCATTGAATATAACCTACCAAAGGCCCCTTTTAATCCGCGCATCATCCGCAGGCTTAGAGCTAAGCCACACACACTACTGTCGCCACAGCCAAGTATTAGTATTAAATCTTAGTCTAAACAACATGACAATCCTTAATCCCTAGATCAACATGAACACCTAAAATACTTTAGGGTGAAATCATCATATACCCGAAGAAAAAGATGACGCCATGAAGGTGTTGTAGTGGTTGCAGTCGTGGAGGTGTCAGTGGAGAAGAAGACGTCGTCAGTCGAAGTCGGAGAAGAAGACGGAGGTGTCGGCGGTGGAGATGGCCGGCGGCGAGGTCGTCGGTCTTCGTCCACCGTAGCGTCCGTGATGGATCGGGTGTGTTAGAGTGTGTAGAGGGGAGAACAACGTTGGTATATACCCCTCTGCCGAAACCCCCTTTTTGTATAGCGCTATGGTGACTGGGACCGATACCCAAATAGTTGGCAACCGTCTCCGATCAAGGCGCGTGAGAGTGGAGGAGTTCCTCCCTGTTTTCTCGGGAGGTAGTTAGCCTGCCCGATCAACCCAACATTCTCCCCTTTGATCGTAAGGCTAACATCATAAGCCCATCCTTTGATAAAACAGCACACCAAGGTAATGTGTTGCATAGTCAATAAAGTACCATACAACCTCAGTACCTATAGTATACTAATATTATCTTAGAATGGATATTCATTATTCTTAATGGGAGTTGGTTTGTTTTAAGGTCCTTTTATCCAGAATCAGAGGCTTTCCAAGAAACCCATGCCGCAACATGATCACGAAAAATACTTGGGTGGTAAGCCTTTAGTAAGCGGATCCGCAAGCATTAACTTAGTACTAATATACTTGAAACTTATGGTTTGATCCTGGATTCTATCTTTCACAACATGATACTTAATGTCAATGTGTTTGGCAAAGACCACTTGACTTGTTGTTGTTTGCATAAAAGACCATGGTTCATTATCGCGATGTAAAGTGAGTGGTTTAGAGATGTCGTCACCACTCTAAGTCCCGGATAAAATTCTTAAGCCATACAACCGCCTTGTAGCCTCATAACATGCCACAAACTCGGCTTGCATCGTTGAAGATGCCGTAAGGGTTTGTTTGGAGCTTTTCCACGAGATAGCTCCTCCTGCGAGTGTGAAGATATAACCCGACGTGGATTTCTTAGTATCAACACATCCCGCAAAATCAATCAATAACCAATAACATCAAGGCTATCCGAAGACTTATATGTGAGCACGAAATGCTTAGTAGCTTGCATATAACGCAAAGCTTTTTAACGGCTTTCCGGGGTCCGGTCTGGATTGACCGATATCTCGCCAAGCATCCGGTTACAAAAGCTAAATCGTATGTGCATACTTGAGCATACATAATGCTTCCGACAATGAAGCATAAGGAACCGACTTCATCGATCGACTTCATATTGGTTCCTTGGACATTGAAATGTCCCAAACTTATCGCCTTAACAACAGAGGCGGCGAGCGAGCACTTATGCATATTGTATTTCTTCAAGATCATTAACGTATGCCTTTTGGGATAAACCCAAAATTCCTTTGGACCTATCTCGGTGAATTTCAATGCCAAGAACACAAGAGGCATCACCGAGATCCTTCATATCAAAATTGGATGAAAGAAATCTCTTGGTCTCAAACAGCATGTCCTTATCGCTGCTGGCCAATAAGATATTATCCTCATAAAGTACTAAGATGGTGAATTTACTCCCCTTGAACTTAACGTATATACAGTTATCAACTTCATTTTCTTTGAAGTCGAAACTTCTTATGATCTTATCAAATTTGAGGTACCACTGCCTCGACGCTTGTTTTAAGCCATAAATGGATTTCTTAAGTCGGCATCCCATGTGCTCCTTGCCTTCCACGACAAAACCTTCCGGTTGTGCCATGTAAACATTTTCTTGCAAGTCGCCATTAAGAAAAGCCGTCTTAATATCCATCTGATGCAGCTCTAAATCATAATGAGCTACAAGTACCATAACTATTCTGAATGAATCTTTAGTTAAGACAGGAGAAAATGTGTCATTATAATCGATCCCTTCTCTTTGTGAGAAGCCTTTTGCTACAAGCCTTGCTTTGAACCTTTCGATATTTCCCTTAGAGTCATGTTTTGTTTTGTAGACCCATTTACAGACTCATGTTTTGACTCAGTCAAGAATTTCTACTAAGTCCCATACATCATTAGTGCTCATAGATTTTAATTCATCCTCCATGGCTTCAAGCCAATTGGAAGAATGTTGACTCATTATCGCCTCTTTATAAGAGGTGGGATCATCTACCTTTCCTATATCATTTATATCCTCATTCATATAAACAACATAATCATTAGGAATGGCAGATCTTCTCTCCCGCTGTGATCTTCTAAGAGGTTCATTAATTATTTCAGGAGGCTGTTGAGGTTCATCATTAGTTGTAACATTAGGAATTTCAAATACCTCAACAGTCGGTGCAACAACATCATTTTCTACTGGAGGTGCGACCTCCTGAGGCACAGGAATAAAGATCTCTGGAATGAGCGTTGGAATGAGCGGTGCGGGAACATAAACCCGCTTTTCCTCAAGATCTATTTTCCTGAGCTCTAGGTCCTCGTTATTTTCTAAGAACACAGCGTGTCTTGTTTCTACAAACTTAGTTATCCTATCAGGACAATAAAATCAATACCCTTTGGATCTTTCAGGGTATCCAATAAAATGGCAACTCACTGTCTTAGGGTCTAATTTCTTAGCTTCAACTTCAGCACGACAACCCCACACTTGTAAATATTTCATACTCGGTTTTCTCCCAGTCCATAATTCATAAGGTGTTTTAGGTACTGATTTACTGGGAACCCGATTAAGAATATGTGCGGCTATCTTTAGTGCTTCCATCCACAAGCCAACAGGTAAACTAGAATGGCTAAGCATGCTCCGTACCATGTCCATAAGTGTACGGTTGCGTCTTTCACCACGCCATTCTCTGAGGTTCGCCTTTGCATAGAATATCGGGCAACAATGCTATTTTCCTGAAGGAAGTTAGCAAAAGGGCCAGGAATTTGCCCATAAGGGGCATGTTTTCCATAATATTCTCCCCCTCGATCCGATCTAACCACTTTAATCTTTAGGTTGTGCTGATTTTCAACTTCAGCCTTAAATATTTTAAATTTATCAAGTGATTCAGATCGATCTTTAATGAAAAAAATATAGCCGTAACGGGAGAAATCATCAGTGAATGTAATGAACGAATCAAAACCATCCACTGATGTCACAGGAAAAGGACCGCAAATATCAGTATGTATTAATTCTAAAAGTCATGTACTGCGAGTAGCTCCTTCTTTATTTGTTTTACATATTTTCCTTTAATGCAATCAATGCGAGGGTCCGAGTCTCGAGAAATCTAAAGGGTGGAGAATGTCTTCTTTGATGAGACGTTCCATTCTCCCCCTCGAAATGTGGCCCAAACGACAGTGCCACAGTTTGAAGAAGTCTCATCATTAATTTTATGCTTAGCATCATTCACATTCAATACAGAAGATTCATTAAGGGAAAGCATATAGAGCTTGTCTTGTCGAAAAGCAAGACCAACATTATTGGAATTATATTTAAGGATACATTTATTGTCTCCAAAAATACATTTAAAACTTTCATCGTCTAATAAAGAAACTGAAATTAAATTCCTTCTGATGGAAGAACATAAACTACATTATTCAGACGAAGCAGGAAGCCGTTGTCTAAAGTTAATGAAACAGATCCGACTGATTTCACTTCGGCTTCCTTTCCATCCGCGACTCTAAGACTTCGCTCCCCTTTCTTAGTGTTGTCGCGGATGCATTATGCGCCGGTTCGATCCGAAAAATGCGGGCGCAAGCGGGAGGGCGTGGCGGCGCAAGAGGTGCGAAGGCGCACGCGGTGCCCGAGGGGAAGGCGGCACGGCGCCGGCTTGCGGGCGAAGGCTCGCGTGCTCGCGCGAGGCAGCCCCGAGCGGCTACGGCGGCGCGCGCGGAGCGGAAGCGGCGCAAGCGGGCGGCCCGGCGGCGCGACGGTGGAGGCGGCCCCGAGCGGAGGCAAGACGCCTCGGCGGCGGCTTCCCGATGGCGCCGCGGGGCAACCGGAGAGGCGGACCTGGCGGCGCGACGGCGGGCTAAGGTGGCGACTCGCTCGGCACCCGCACGGAGGGAGGGACCCCGAGCGCAGCAGAGCCGGCGACCGGCCGCCCACCCGGACGACAAAGCGGCGCCCGAAAAGACGGTAAGCCCGCCCCGATCCGAATTTTTTTTATTGTTCTTTCTTTCCGCCGATCTAAAGTTCAGTCTGATGTTCTTGATTGGGATTCGGGTGGAGATCTTTGGGGAGAACTATAGGATTAATTTTGCCAAAAAAACATTCCCCTCCTTCTAATTTCTACCCGATCCAAAAACCGAACCGAATAAATTCTAGGGTTCTAGGTTGATTTTAGGGATGGCTCTGATACCAATATTAGTATTAAATCTTAGTCTAAACAACATGACAATCCTTAATCCCTAGATCAACATGAACACCTAAAATACTTTAGGGTGAAATCATCACATACCCGAAGAAGAAGATGACGCCATGAAGGTGTTGTAGTGGTTGCAGTCGTGGAGGTGTCAGTGGAGAAGAAGACGTCGTCGGTCGAAGTCGGAGAAGAAGACGGAGGTGTCGGCGGTGGAGATGGCCGGCGGCGAGGTCGTCGGTCTTCGTCCACCGTAGCGCCCGTGATGGATCGGGTGTGTTAGAGTGTGTAGAGGGGAGAACAACGTTGGTATATACCCCTCTGCCGAAACCCCCTTTTTGTATAGCGCTATGGTGACTGGGACCGATACCCAAATAGTTGGCAACCGCCTCCGATCAAGACGCGTGAGAGTGGAGGAGTTCCTCCCTGTTTTCTCGGGAGGCAGTTAGCCTGCCCGATCAACCCAACACCAAGAACTTGATCATCGCCATGGCCGGCCTCTCCATGGATCAGGCCTTCGTGCAGGACCCCGAGCACCGCCCCAAGGGGATCGTCGCCGACGCGGCCGGCATCCCGGTCATCGATCTCTTGCCTCTCGCCGCCGGCGACAAGACCGGCGTGGACGCGCTCGCGGTGGAAGTGGGAAAGGCGTGCCGGGACTGGGGCTTCTTCGTGGTGGTGCGCCATGGAGTGCTGGCGGAGACGGTGGCTCGGGCTGTGGAGGCGGAAAGGGCGTTCTTCGCGCTGCCGGCATACCGGAAGGCGGCCGTGCGGAGGAGCGAGTCGGCGCCGCTGGGGTACTACGAGTCGGAGCACACCAAGAACGTCAGGGACTGGAAGGAGGTGTTCGACATCTTCACGCTGCCGCCGCCGGCCACCGCGGCCAACGGCAAGCTCGTTCTCGAGAACAAGTGGCCCGAGGGGCTGCCGTGGTTCAGGTTGATCATCATCTGCAAAACCTTGCGATGAATTAATATTCGTGCATGTCTTCTACTGTAGTGGTGTTGTTTCTTGCATGATCTTCGCGCCAGTTTTAACAAGTCACGTTTATTGAATTAATCTAGGCATATTTTTAGGAATTTTCACTTGTCCTACCGAAGGAAACAAATAGATTGGGTTAATTGTTGGCTTAAAAATGAAACGCTGTTGGACGGTCTCATGATTTTCTTTTTCTTCAAATTATGTTTGTAGCATGCGTCACATTAGGTAGATCTTACATACTTTCTTACAAAATGATTCAGCATATTGGATAGTGTAAAAAGAATTAGTAACCATTGAAATTTACATCTAGGGAAGTGTTTTGGATTTTACAAAAAATTAAATTATTAGACAATTTATAGTTGGAAAAATGCCAAGGTAAGATGTGATATCTTGTGCGATAGTGAGGATATATATCAAACCAATCAACCTTCCATATCTTCCTGAACCCCAAAATGAGTAACTATACATTGTAGGCTTCTTTATGAACCCCAAAATCAGTAACTATACATTGTAGGTTTCTTTATGAACCCCAAAATCAGTAACTATACATTGTAGGTTTCTTTATGAACCCCAAAATCAGTAACAAGCATTGTAGGCTTGCAAGCATCATTAAAACATTGTATTGGTTTTACTAGAGTAGTAGCAACAAGTGAATTACTACGAACTGCGCTCTCATGTCAATCTCAACGCAAATATGTGCAGAGAGGCGCTGGAGGAGTACGCCCAAGCGATGGAAGAGCTTGCCTTCAAGCTGCTAGAGTTGATCGCCCGGAGCCTGAACCTGAGACCCGACCGGCTACACGGCTTCTTCAAAGACCACACCACGCGCATCCGGCTGAACCACTACCCTCCCTGCCCGAGTTCGGACCTCGCCCTCGGCGTCGGCCGCCACAAGGACAGCGGCGCGCTGACCATCCTGTACCAGGACGACGTCGGCGGGCTCGACGTCCGGAGGCAATCCGACGGCGAGTGGGTGCGCGTCAGGCCAGTCCCCGACTCATTCATCATCAACGTCGGCGACATCATCCAAGTACATACACGTACATATTGCAGATTAGAATCTGTTTCTTGTAAATTGTATATGCAATTGTGCATGTGTTGTGTTCTGGATTTGCAATTGTAAATACTTAAAATTGGCCTTAAAATTGTACATGTGTGGTGGCAGGTTTGGAGCAATGACAAGTATGAGAGCGCGGAGCACCGCGCGTCGGTGAACTTAGAGAAGGAGAGGTTCTCCATGCCCTACTTCTTCGACCCGGCCAGCTACACCGTCGTCGAGCCGCTCGAGGAGGTGGTGAGCGACGAGAGCCCGTCCAGGTACAATGCCTACAGTTGGGGCGACTTCTTCAGCGCCAGGAGGAACAGCAACTTCAGGAAGCTCGACATCGAGAACGTCCAGATCGCGCATTTCAGGAAGGACCATGCTGCGCGCGCCGAGAATGAGTTCGCGGCGCGGGCGCGAGCGCCGATCGTCTTGCCATCTTCGGAGACCATGTCGCCGCCATTTGTGATATAAATAATGTGCGTGTTTTTTATGTAAACAATATGCATTGACTACATATAAATAATGAGTTTGCTATTTCACAGTCACCTGAAATTTTATTTTGTTTCAGTCTATTTTATTGTCCGCGACATGTTGCGTTGAGATGTTCACATTTTGGACTGGCATTCATGAATGAAACGTGCGTTGAGATGTTCATGTTAGAGATAAAATAGGATACTAAAGTTAAATCTTTCTAGAATAGAAAGCATTGTATACGTTTAGGAAAGAGTCTTCAGATAAGGACTCGGTCTCCCTCTCAAGCACGTCATTACATGTAACAAACACCTTTGGTTTACGGATATATAATAAAGCTACGCGGCCTCTAACGAGGTGAGAACGCTTCTGCAATCTTTTATGGTATCAGAGCGCCCTCCTCAAAGATCCATCTACTAGCCGTCATGAACATATCGTCTTCTTTAGCTCCGGCCGGTATTTCTCCGTTTGGCGTTCCGATGACAGAGAAGCTCGGCAAGAACAACCACTTGCTATGGAAGGCGCAGGTTTTGCCGGCCGTAAGAAGAGCCCAGATGTTCGGCTACCTTGACGGCACCGCCGTCGTGCCGGCAAAAGAGATCGACATAAAAGATGACGATAAAGTCATCAAGATGCAGAATCCAGCATATGCTCAGTGGGTGACTGCGGATCAACAAGTTCTTGGATACCTGATGTCGTCTCTCTCGCGTGATGTTCTGTCACAGGTTGTGTCGGTCACAACGGCGGCACAACTCTGGACAACTCTCGAGGAGATGTTTTCTTCCAGAACTCGCGCATGGGTGATCAATACTCGTATTGCTCTCTCCACTACAAAGAAAGGTAACATGACTGTCAATGAATATATAATCAAGATGAAGGCTTTAGGCGATGAAGTTGCAGCTGCTGGCAAACCACTTGATGATGAAGACACGGTGTTGTATATCCTTGCTGGTCTCGATGCTGATTTTGAGCCGGTGGTGTCAGCGTTGGCAGCTAGGGTTGAGCCGGTTTCCGTGTCCGAGCTCTACTTGCAACTGCTAGGATTTGAGGGCAGAGCAGATCTTCGGCAAGGAACATACCATGCCTCGGTGAACTCAGTGAATACGGCCTCGTTTGGACGAGGTGGAAATCAACGAGGCCGAGGTCGTAGGCGTGGGAATTATTCTGCTCCCAGCTATGGCCGTGGCCGTGGTGGAAACCATGGGCAATCTGGAGGACGAATGTCTGGAGGTGAACGTCCTGTATGCCAACTTTGCGGCAAGATGGGACACACGGTAAGCATCTGTTGGCACCGTTTTGATCCAGATTTTGCCCCACAGGAAAAGAGTGTATCTGCTGCAACACAGTCCTATGGAATCGATACGAATTGGTATGTAGATACTGTAACATCCCAAAAATTTCCTTTTAGCTTTATTTAATTTTCTGGAAGATAATTGATTTTATCTGGATTTTATTCCAAAACCTTAAATCAAGAAAATATGTTTTAAATATTTTTTTAAAGCCAAAAAGTATTTATTTTGATTTTTCCAAGCTTCCCTAAATTTTATAGGATTTTTGAGAATTTTTTGGAATTAAAAATCAATTTTAAAGCCAAAAGATATTTTTATAAAGTGTTAAAAAGATCAAAATGAATTAAAAATATTTTTCCTATGTATAAAACATTCCCAGGAATTTTCTGTAATTTTTCTAGAATTTTTAAGTAATATTTGTTATCTTTAAAGTGTTTAAGAAATCTCCTCCTATTTTCTGAAAATAAAATCCGATTTAAAAATCTGAATTAATCTGGTGGTGACACGTGTCGCACTGAGATTAAATCTTACCTTTTTCCTGATTTAATCCTAGCCTCTCACCTTCACTTAAAATGGATGGTCCAGATTGTGCCACGTGTCTCAATCTAAGCCCTCCAACTTTTCACCTCTCTCTCTCTTGCAAATGGGGCCCACTTGTCATAAGCTTCTTCCCCAACTCTTTCTTCTTCCTTTGTCTCTCTCTTCCTCCTCGGCCGAACTCGGCCGCCACCTCCTTCACCGCCGCCGCCGCCCCACCTCCCGCCGCCCCCTACCACCCTACCCCGCCGCCGCCGCCGCCGCCTGACGCCGCCCACCCTCCCATGCGCCAACCGTGGAGCCACCGCCAGATTAATGGTCGCCGAGCTCCGTGCCACCATTCCCTCTCCCGAAAAATCGTCGCCTTGACTCCCTCGTGAACCGCCGCCCCTCCCCGGCCATTAATGGCGTCTCTTTCGCTTTCACACCGCCCCCAACCGGCTTCAAACCGAGTTTTTCACCTCCTCTCTCCTCCTTCCCTATATAAACCCCACCCCAAACCATACCTCCGCACCGCACTACCTCGCCTCCCCTCCCCACCTTCCTCCTCTCCCGCCGCCCGGAAGCCGCCACGAGACCTCCTCCACCGCCGCCTCTCTTCCACCGCCGCCCCCGGCCACCGCCGCCATGCCGGGGATGAACTCCCATCCTCTCCTCTCCCGCCACCGCTCGCCGGCCATGCACAGGTGGCAAGACTCGGCGAAGGCCGCCTCGTGGCCTTGCTGCGGCCCAAAGACGGCCATGTCATCGCCATCGTCAAGACATCGTGGCGGCCCGATGGCGACCACGTGGCACCACGTGTACCAAAGCCGCCACGTCATCACCTCTATTTTCTTTTATTTTATTTCATATGATGACGTCATAATTCCAGATTTCTAATACAAAAATAATTCAGGAAAATGGATCCTTTTCTTTTTCCTTCATTTTTGAACTTCCGAAGGCCCATATTTGCTCGTTGTAGCTCCAAATTTAACCATTCAAATTTCTAAATTTTTCTAAAAATCTGAACTATTCATTTCTAAGTCTTTTTCAAATTTTTGAATTTTATTTGAATTCTTTTTGGTTCTTCGCGTGTAGAATACGAGGATTTCGTCGAGGACGATTTCGACGACGATTTCAACGCAGAGCAACCAGGCAAGTTACACCTTTGACCATATTGATCCCAGTATTTTAACAGTATTTATATTGTTTTAAAATTATTATGCATGCGTAATTTTATTCAATTTTAGTTTAAATACAATTTGAATCATAGTTATGCCTAAATCCTTGTATAGCCACATTTGATATTTCATGTAAAAATACCTTGTCAACTCTAGATAAAACCTAGTTAGTACATTAGTATTAACTAGATATTTGGTAGAAATGCTTAGCCATGCTGAGAATATTTTGATTCGGGAACTTTCTTCACATAAAATGATAGACTTTAAAATTGTTTTCTGACTTTGGAAAGTCGGAAGTGTTTATAAAATGTTTCTAAACAAAATATAAAACTGGTTTAGACTTAGGCAATGGTAAGATGGTGGGTGCTTGCTGGCATGTATCGTAGTTGTTAGCTCGATATTGATTGCCAGGCACACGTGGATTCGAGGTATGGCCTAAGTCAAATTAAGGACCGGTATGTGAGCTACTTTTACAAAGTCACACCGTACTACCACAAGTCCGGTATGGGACGGACCTAGCCAATTAATTTGTGAAGTTTCATCTAGATATCGCTAAAGGTTGAATGTGGGCGTGGCGAAGCCACGGGAAGTCTCACATGGCACAAGAGGGGACTCCAACACGTGGATTCGTGTTGTAGTGAAACCTTAGTGGCGGCGTTATCTTTTTGACAACTAAGCATTGTAAAGGCTTTGTCGTGAACTCTCAGCCACACACCTAAGGTAGTGTGTTAATTGCATGGCAAAACGAGAGAATATGTCTTGTGGGTAAAGTTGTACACCTCTGCAGAGTAAAACTATCCTGGATAGCCGTGTCCGCGGTCATGGACATACTGAGTAGGGTTTTTCACAGATTAGATTTTGGTTTTATTAAACTCTGGTTTATAAGAATCTGATTTGTGGAGAAACTAGTTATCTTTTGGAAAGATGGTCCGGGTGGGATACCCGAGAATAGGTTAGTGTTGGTTGGAGCCACACTAACGTTATTATCTTAAACAATGTTGTTTTACTTAATATATTCAAATCAGCTTTTATTGTAATTATGATGTTTAAATTGAATATTGCCATTTTTTGCAAACAACTATATTATGCCATCCTTGAAATCCTTATGCATGCATTCAATCTGTTAAATCTCCTGGTGTAGCTTGTGGAGTACGTTTGTACTCATGTTGCTCTATCTAACTCTTTCAGAGGAGGACTTCGACGATTGTGGTGAGGACTACGATTAGGCCACGTCTTACAGTCAATTCGCCTTGTGGGAAGACTGGATGGGCTGCCGCTATCTTTATTGTTTCCACTGTTGTTTTGGATATTATGCTTATTGTAAACTTTGATGTCATCATCAAACCTTTGCTTTAATATATTGTGGTTGAATGTAAGATATTCATCGCTGAAACTCTGTGTGCACTAAGCTTTTCCTGGGATAGTGCGAATAACACAGAGGGTCCTGGAGTCGTTGCTCCGGGTCCCAACAGATACCGGTGCAACCGATCATGTAACAGGAGAACTAGAAAAATTGAGTGTCCGGGAGAAGTACAACGGAGGAGATCAAGTTCATACGGCCAACGGGACAGGATATGTGTATTAGTTACACTGGTCACACTCAAATTTGTACCCCTGATCGTCCTCTTTATCTCAACAATGTTTTATATACTCCTGATGCCAAGAAAAATTTGATATCTGCCTCACATCTTGCTGCTGACAATCATGCCTTCTTTGAGATTCATCCAAAATTCTTTTTGATCAAGGATCAGGTTACGGGGAAAGTTCTACTTCAAGGCAAGCGTAAAGGTGGTCTATATCCATTACCCTCATCATCGCCTCAATCACAGAAGCAAGTTTTCAGTACCATCAAACCCACATTGTCTAGGTGGCATGATAGGCTAGGTCATCCATCCAATGCTATTGTTCGGCAAGTTGTCTCTAGAAATAAACTTGTATTTTCCGAAGAGTCCAATAAAGAATTAGTGTGTGATGCCTATCAAAAGGCAAAGAGTCATCAGCTCCCTTATCCTAAGTCTTCAAGTATTTCTAAAGCCCCTTTAGAACTTGTGTTCTCTGATGTCTGGGGTCCTGCTCCTGATTCAGTGGGCAAAAAGAGATATTATGTCAATTTTATTGATGACTTTAGCAAGTTTACTTGGATCTACTTGATTAAGCATAAGTCTGAAGTTATACAAAAATTTCAAGAATTTCAAGCCCTTGTAGAAAGACTACTAGATCGAAAAATTATTGCCATACCATCTGATTGGGGAGGAGAGTATGAGAAATTAAATTCTTACTTCTCAAAGATAGGCATCACACACCATGTCTCTTGTCCACATGCTCACCAACAAAATGGATCTGCCGAACGGAAACACCGACATATTGTTGATGTTGACTTATCCCTCCTAGCTCATACTTCCATGCCTCTAAAATTTTGGGATGAGGCATTTGTCACAGCCACTTATCTTATTAACCGCACACCTAGTAAACTTCTTCAATATTCGACACCTCTGGAGCAGTTGCTTGGTCAAAAACCAGATTATTCGCTTCTCTGTGTGTTTGGATGTGCGTGTTGGCCAAATCTTCGACCATACAATTCTCGTAAACTCGATTTTCGATCTCAACAATGTGTTTTTCTTGGCTACAGTCTCCTACATAAGGGATTTAAATGTCTTCACGTATCCACGGGTCGTGTTTACATCTCTCGTGATGTCATCTTTGATGAAAATATTTTTCCATTTGCTAAACTCCATTCAAATGATGGTGCTCTTCTCCGATCTGAGATCCTCCTATATCCGCATCTTCTTTCCAAAACTGATCAAGGGGCAATAGTGTCATGTGATCAGCCAACTAATACACATACTAACTCTCTTGATGACACTGATGTTTCTAGTGAAAGTGGTGAAGATCTGGAGTTTTTTGGTGCAGATTATGAACAAGAATCTCATGGAATCACACATGAAATCACAGATCCAGTTGAAGGCACAGGAACCGAGGATGCTCTGTCCAATCCATCTGATGCATCGGCTGCAACAGCAAATAACTTCTCCTCGGGATCGATCCCTTGGATGCAAGGATTGGCGTAGGACACAACCGAGTCAGTCCCATCGGATGGAAGCAATCCCACTGAAGCAATGTGGCACAATGAGACTGGAGAATCAAGCGAGCACGCCGTCCCACACATCTCAAGCGAGCACGCCCGCATGTCGTCCCGGGCCATGGGTGGCAGGAGAGACCACGAGATCTTCTATGGAGATCACGCAATCTGGAGTAATGAACAGGCCACACACAAGATCACAAAGTGGAATCAACAAACCAAAAGTCTACACAGATGGGCAAATCAGGTATATGTTTCTCACAAACACAAATGAACCACAAACTGTTGATGAAGCACTAGCAGATAAGAAGTGGAAGCAGGCTATGGATTGTGAATTTGATGCATTAGTCGAGAATAAAACCTGGCACCTTGTACCAGCTCAACATGGAAGAAATATAATTGACTGCAAATGGGTCTTCAAGATCAAGAGAAAAGCTGATGGATCCCTTGACAGGTATAGAGCGCGTCTAGTCGCAAATGGATTTAAACAAAGGTATGGAATAGACTATGCGGACACGTTTAGTCCTGTAGTTAAGGCTGCAACCATACGAATTATTTTGTCTGTTGTAGTAAGCAGGGGATGGTGTCTACGGCAGTTAGATGTGAAGAACGCGTTCCTTCATGGTGTTCTTGAGGAGGATGTCTACATGAGGCAACCACTAGGTTATGAGGATCAACAAAAACCACATCACATATGTAAGTTGGATAAAACTCTTTATGGTCTTAAACAGGCTCCTAGAGCTTGGTTTGCTAGATTAGGTCAGAAACTGCAGCAGCTTGGGTTTATTGGTTCAAAGGCAGATACCTCACTGTTCTTTTATAGCAAAGGTTCAGTTACAATATTTTTGCTAGTATATGTTGATGATATTACTATGACTAGCTCATCACAGGGTGCAGTTACTGGTTTACTTAAAGATCTTGCGACTAACTTTGCATTAAAAGATCTTGGCGACTTGCATTACTTCTTGGGAATTGAGGTATCAAAAATGAAAGATGGTATACTTTTGTCACAAAACAAATACACCTCGGATTTGCTTAAAAAAGTGAATATGGAGCATTGCAAGCCGGCAGTCACACCATTATGTACAACAGAGAAGCTTTCATTGCAGGAAGGTGAAGCTCTTGGATCTGAGGATTTTACAAAATATAGGAGTATAGTTGGAGGACTTCAGTATCTGACTCTCACCCGACCTGATATATCTTTTCCTGTGAACAAGGTGTGTCAGTTCCTTCACTCACCAACCACTGTTCATTGGACTGCTGTTAAACGAATTCTTAGATATCTTAAATACACTCTTGGTATTGGACTAAAGATTAAGAAAAATCCTTCTACACTTGTTAGTGCATTCTCTGATGCTGATTGGGCAGGAAGCATTGATGATCAACGCTCCACCAGTGGGTTTGCAGTCTTCTTAGGCTGCAATTTGATCTCTTGGAGTGCACGCAAACAAGCAACAATGTCAAGGTCTAGTACAGAGGCGGAATACAAGTCACTAGCAAATGCAACAGCAAAAGTGATTTGGATACAAACCCTGTTACAAGAGTTAAAAATTTCAAGCCCACCAGCAACACAACTTTGGTGTGATAATATAGGAGCAACCTATTTGTCTGCAAATCCAGTATTCCATGCTCGAACGAAGCACATCGAAGTTGATTATCACTTTGTTTGTGAAAGAGTAGTGCAGAAGTTATTAAATGTTCAATTCATCTCAACTAAAATAGGATACTAAAGTTAAATCTCTCTAGAATAGAAAGCATTGTATACGTTTAGGAAAGAGTCTTCAGATAAGGACTCGGTCCCCCTCTCAAGCACGTCATTATATGTAACAAATATTTTTGATTTACGGATATATAATAAAGCTACACGATCTCTATCGAGGTGATAACGCTTCTGCAATCTTTTAGTTCACAGGCTGTCATTCATGAATGAAACAGCCGGTAGCCCTCATGGGATCTACCCATTAATGTTTCGACCCTTATTTTTGCATTCCTCGGTCCGCGCGCCCCTCATTTGTGTGCAGCGGAGTGTTTGAGAGACGAAAAGTTTTTGTGTCACCTCTTCGTCTCTGACCCCCCGGTACTTGTCTCCTCGGCGACTCGCCGACTCCCTGGTACTTGTCTCCTCGGCTACTTGGGTCTGCAGCAACAGGAGAAAAGAGTGGAGAAATCGAGGGGGAGAACGAGAGGCGGAGCTCCCTCCAATCGGTGGTTATCTCCGGCGAGCTCCTACTTCCTCCTCTCTCTGGAGGTGGAGGTGGAGTTGACTTGTTCGTCGTGGTCACCGCTGGCTAGCTGGTTCTCGTCCTTCTGTTCAGTGATTTTGTTCGGTGAGTCCTCCTTGTCCTTCTCGTGTTGATTTTTGTTGATTTTAGATCTGGCGATTTCATGTTGATTTGTGCGTTTGCTAGCCCTTCCTCTCTCCATTCTGCTCGGTGTGCTTTGCTGGTGTGCTCTCGTTGCTTGTTGCTCTCTGATCTACTCTGCTTCGTGCGAGCTGAATTTGCTTGGTGTGCTTCCTTATCCTGTGATCTGTGTGGATGGTTGGTGCATAGCAGCATGTTGATTGGTTGAGGATTGTGCTCCTTGCAGGTACTATTTTTGACTGCATCGGGTGGGTGTGTGTAGGGAGAGGCACAATAGAAAGGATTTTAGGGTAGACCAATTTTGGATCCAGTTCATTACATCCGGTTCATTTGTGGCTTGTTGTAGCAATTTTTTGTGATTTAGTTTCTGTCTCCATAGCTGATTGGTGTCTCCATAGTTCAATTGTATGTAGTGGCTTAATTATGCCTACAGGTGGTAGTCAGTCAGAACTGAGCACACTGGCAGATTTGATCTGAAACAATGCTTGTTTGTGGCTGGTTAGATAATTGTAGTTATTTTTTGGGGTTTGATTATGTCCTGAAATCATAAGGTTATTTCTCTCTGAACAGTGGGTTTTGTTTTGTATGTGAACCATCTGTATCCATATCTGCCAATTATAAACAACGGAATACTGAAGACAATGCCTGTGGGCTCTGGCGGCCTTGCTCAACAACAAAACAATGGGCTGGCTGAGGTGGTCCTTGCAGTGCTAGTCTGATTAGTAGTTGGGAGGTAAGCTACTAACTCTATGTGATGGTTAGTACACCAGTTTGCCCTTTACTTCAACAACCACCAGTATATAATTCTTCACTTACTAGGTTCAAACGTACTTGGGGTGTTCGTCCTTATGGGAAATGTCCAGATTCTTACTACTGAACTTTCTGAATTGACAATGTACATGGCATGCTCTGAACTAATATAACATTTTTTCAGATGTTAAGATCTGTACTGAGATGAGACATTCATCCTTATAGCTGAATCAAAAAGCACTACAATTAAAAATTTTCAGCACCTTTCATATCACTTGCTGACATAACTATAGCTATATCAATCTCGGCATTGTCAGATGTTCAGAGTTAGCATTTGCTAAATCATAAAAGGTAACAAGCTAGATGCTCTCAGGAAAAGTGACTTAATATAAATCTTTCTTGTACAAGGCTAAGTAGAAACTAGCTAATGATACACTGTTTCTTTATTTCTTTCCTGTACAAGGCTAACCAGAAACTACCAGAAATTAACTTGTTGGTGTGACTTGACCTGCAAAAAAGAGTTACTGTTTCTACAAGTGTTGTGGAATAAAAATATGCCTAGCTTAGTGTTTCTAGTTCTGCACTTTGTTGTTGCCAATATTCATTCATGCCTAAATATGTGCAGTTTTTTAGGTGTTATAAAATTTTCCTTGGTTAGCATCTAATTGCAGTGCGGTTATATTAATATTGCATCGTTCAATGATGTGCAATTTATTAAATTTGACTGCAATTTTTTTGAAGGTTTGCATGCAATGTCAAACCCTGTTTTCTGTGTGGTTGTGCATCACATTCTGTTGATAGCAGAGAATGTGTACTATATGTGTGAATATATATTTGCATATATTTTCTTTCGGTTGTCTTCAGAGTTGTTTAAGCTCTTATTTTGGCGAGCATGCCATTCTCCACCTTGCTTTGTTGTGCTTTTTTTGGCAATTTATTTTATGATAATATGGATATCTTGATTTTAACATGCTTTACTTATGGTTCTTTGCAGCTTTAGCAAGATTGATTCTGAGGGAAAGGCAAGGAAGGTGCTTGGTTATTCCTGTGTCATTGTCAAGGTAACGAATTGATTTCCCATTGCACTACTGCAAGGAACTATTTTGTTTATGTACGCAATTAATAATGTTTGGCAACCTCTTACTATCTGGGCGAGTTATTAGTTGACAACCCTTGCATGCTGAAGCACCCTCTAAACTAAATTATTAACCACTCGCTGTCTAAGCTAATATTGTAGTAACAACTTATTTGCAATTTATCTTTTTTGTGTCCTATAGCACTTCAATAATTTCTAGTAGTTTGCTCATTTATTGGAATAGTGCAGATTTTACTTTTTTGTGTCCTGTTGTACATCTATAATTTTTAGACAAACATAGCAAGCATTTTTACCTAATTTCGTTTGCACTATTTGATGTAGTGTTATTCCTTTTCAAAGTTTAAGAGCAATGTTGTGTAGATACTTCACAAAAATCATGTACCGGTATCGGATACTGTACCAGATACGGATACGGCTCCGATATGCTCCGATACATATCCTACCCGTATCCCTTGATTTATGATTATTCAAAAAAGAAAATAAATCCTGATACTTCATGGATACTTCCCTGATACCTCTTCACCTAATATCAAGCCCAATCCATCCACAATCGCATCTCCTCCCCGACCACATCTCACGACTCCCTCTTCCCACCCTTGCCGCCACCAAGACAACACCCATCCCTCCTCCTCCCACCCTCTCCCTTCCTTCCTCCTCCCACCACCCCCTCACCGACGCTGCCAGGATCCAAGCTGTTGCCCCCCTTCTACTCCAAGTGCCACCTTCGCCGATCTACTTCATCCGGCCACCCCACCCCACACCCGCATCGGAGTCACGAGTGGAGCTGTGGAGGTAGCATCCTCAGTGTCACCGCTCCCTCTATTCGGTTGCTCGCTACCTCCATCCTCTACCCACATGTGACGCCCCGTCGTAATCATCCCTCGGATAATCACGCGTGACACATAGATTACTATTTGCCTGATCAATAGAACATTGCTCCGGCAAATAATAATAAGCCTTACCGTAGTAGCGTGGCGTAACAATAATATAGATGCCGTCTTCTTTATTACAAAGATATGCCACATGGCTTAAAGTCCGATTTACAAAAGTAATTAAACAAAAGATCGAACATATACCCTGTGGCTCCACCGGCCGCACCACGGGCCTCCTACTCGTCCCACCAAAATATATGGGGTCCATCTCGCCCGGCCTCGCAATCATCATCCTCCTCTCCGCCAAATCGGAGCTCGCTTCCCTCATCCTGCTCGTAAGCTTCTTCGAGCAGAGTGGGGTCTAACAAAGGAAATTAATAGCAAGGATGAGTACCACAAGATCAAAGAAGCATAATAGCAATAAATGCACTTGTATGTTCTCATGTCCTTAAGTCAACATTCTAATATCTTTATTCTGAAATTAATCTTTACGAAAATATTTGGCCTCTTTTAATTATCAAAATAATTTCTAATTTTCACCCAGTAAGGTACGATCCCTAGCGATCACCGTAGTCCACATTCCAGTGAACTGGCATGAATTCATGATTTTATAAGCACTGCGCAGACTTGTACCACTGTACCCAAAACTGCTTTGAACCTTCTGAGCTAGGTTATCCACACTGCCTTAGGTGTGGACTCAGGCTCAAAGTACAGAACATTTCTCCGATTACGTTATTCCATCCACGAGCCCATCTATTTTCCATCGGTGTACCAAGTCGCTCACTTGGGCTCCACCGACTTCCAATAGTGTTTGGTTGGACCGGCTCCCGGCCCAACACTCCACCTAACGCATATAGCGTCTGGGACTTTCTCACTTCCGCACTTGCGCATCGGTCCTGAGCTTCATCCATCTATTTACTCACACATAAATACTTACCCTTTGTGGTGGATCGTTAACGAACGGGATACTAATTTCGCCTCGTCCAAAACAGGGGAATGGTTGGCACGGTAATTACGGTTCCTTTTCAGAGTGAAAATAGGGTGAGTCCTTATATTATATCCCTATGTAAAGAGGTCCGCCTGGCCTCTCTTCATCCTTTCCCTGAACCTCTTTACCAACCATATACTTCTCTGCTTGTGGGCCTGCTGCTCATCTCAGCAGTACCACAACTCATGCTCATCTTGCTTTCTCTTTCTCTTCTCATCTTTTCTTTTCTCATCTTTCTCATCGTAACATCATAATACTTCGATTTTCTTTTTGAAACGCACATTTTCATGCATTTAAATAACATACTTAACATTGCTGGAGATAGCATTTAAATTTAACATAGCTAGGTGCATGATCGAGAATAAGCTTGCCTGAGATGTAGCGTGAAACAAAACTGTCAAAACTCGAGTTTGATCCTTCAAATGGCACTCTCTCGGATTCTGCAGTATTAATGATAAATAAATATTTATAGCTAATAATTTTAGAAAAAACTAAATATATAGGTAAATACCCCCCTTTAGGTTACTATCTAAACTTACTAACTCTCAAGAAAACCTATACTATAACGGAACAAGAAAATAACAACAGGAATAAAGACAACTGGAAGAACTAAACTCTGCAGCTAAATCTTTTCTCGGCCTGCCTGACTTTTCCCTCTCTTTTTCTTTCTTTTCTTCTCCCTTGGCCCATCTGGCCTTTTTCTCACGGACGGCCTCGGCTCCCTTCTTTTTTTTTCCTTCGCCCGGCCCACGGCCTTTCTTTTTTTTTCTCGTGCGGGCACAGGCCACCCGACGCCTCGGCTGCTCTTCTCTTTTCTTCGCCCGCACCTCCTTTTTTTCAGTTCCCCCGCCGCCTCTCTTTTTCTTTCTCCGCCTCTCCCGATTCACTTCGGCTCCAGCGCCGCTTCTCACGCCTTCTCGCCTCCCTGCGCCCCCTCACTACTTCTCCTCACCACGCCGACTCTCCTCACCACTGCGCCTCCTCTCTGCGCCGCCTTCCTTCACTGCCGCCTCGCCTCCCTTCCTCCTCCCCCTACCAGCTACCACCTCCACTCGCCGGTCATGACGCCGCTCCTCCGGCTCGGATCCGGACGGATCCGGTCCAGATCGGCTGTTTGACGGCGGATTGAACATGCAGAGGCCACCCGGTGCTATCCTTCCTTTTCCCCTCATTTTGCATGCACTGATTTATTTGCTAGTTCAAACTTTTATTATGATTTTATTCTACTGAAATCGGCGGTTATCCTAGGGTTCGGGGTAGCGGGACTAGAGATTGGGGATGGTTCTTGTCTTTGGGTTATCCTCACTCTAGGGCGCGCTCGGCTCCAGATGGCCGCCGGCTTCTATGGCGCCGTGAGGGCTAGAGACCTACTTTTATTATGTGCATGGGTTTGGATGTGCTGAGAAGAAAACATGGCATGTGTGGCTTTGGTTCGGGTGTGCTCCCAAAGAGGAAAGAAAGAACAATAGGAAAGAATAGAAGCCTACTTGTTGGGTTGTCGGCCGAAAAAGAAAGTTGATGTCGATGGGGCCATCGGGTTGATCTTGTTTTGTCGGTGACGGGGAAGAAGACGTGGCTTGTCGCTTTTGTCGGAGTGGAAGCAATCCTCGTGGTGGTCCCCGTTGACTTGTTCCTTGCTTCTTTGTTCCTGCTGGTACCGGCTTGTCCTCCTTGCTGCGGTGCTCCTTGACTTCGGCTTCCTCTCCTTCTTCGACTTCTTCTCCTTGCTGCCGAAGCTCCTACTCACCTTCTGGCCTCTGGCCAAAGGTGCGATGCGCTGGCCAAGCTTGGGTCAAAGGTGGTTCAAAGCTGGGATGAACTCTGGGTTGAACTGGGGTGGCTTTCGGCTGGGGGTAGTGTGTTCTGTGGTTGAGCTTATCCTTGTGAGGCTGTGGATGCGATGTAAGTCTTGGTTGTGCTTATCCTTGTTTTGCCGTGGGTGCAATGCATTGAGGCCGGTTTGAGACTTCGGGAGGTGTTATCCGCCTTCCTTCGGCGAAGGCTTGCTGGCTGCAGCTGGATGTCCTTGAGCTTATCCTCTCTGTTTCTACTGTGCCGAAAAATATCTGGTCTGATGTTGACTTGGCACTGTGGCTTCGGGTTGGCTGGCTGGGAAAATGATTTGGAATGGGCTGGCTGGAAAGAAATGTGTGGGTTTATGGGTTGAAATGAATGGATTTCATATGTGGGCTTTTTGTGGGCTGAAATGAATATTTGATGGCTATGGGTCAGAATGATTGTGGTCGATAATTGTGGGTCGAACATGATTATGTGTTTGGTCATATCGAAATGAATGGGCTGAAAGAATGCATGACTTGAGGGTTGGGCTGAGGTAAGGATTGTGGGTTTTCTTTTCTAAAATTGCCGAATGATGACGCCCACAGAGACGAGAGGTGCCGACCGGCCCGGGACGGTCTGGGAACCTCTAAGACGTTCTCGCATTGGTCCTAACAGCTCAAGGGTACTGACGGCGATTTTTCTTTACTTATATTATTCTCCCTTGGATTGTTAATTAACTAATTTTCTAACTATTCAAAAGAACATAAGTTTAATTTTGATACTAATGACAATCTTAATGCAGGTTAAAAATAAACGACGCGCTTCAGCTACTACACCGAAGGCTTCGAAGATACAACTTTTCTTCTCTTTTTGTAAACACAATTTGTAAAATAATGGAATTTTGATATTATTAATGCAATACAGTAATTGTAATTCAGTTTTGTAATCTTAGTTGTAATAAAAATAATGGAATGCAAATGCACGTAATTAGTTATTGCTAACTACTCACTTAGCTAGGGTATTAGTTTTAGGGTTCTTTCACCACACGACCATGATTCGAGGGTGCTGCATAGGGGATTATGGTTTCTTCGCGCGCGCACAGGGTGGCCACCGCTGACTCATCGTATTCTCCATCACTGATAAACATCGTTTGGTCAAGTCGCCGGATTTCGCATTGCCCAGGTGTGTTCCGCCTGATGAGGCGATGGGTCCCGATCTTCCGATAGGATGATAACTTCGATTTTGGTGGAGGAGACCCTTGCGAACCGACTACAACCGAACGACGTCCCTTGCGCCTTAGCAATCGCTGAACCACACTCCAAGTCGTTATCAACCGTGCCAAGAACGCGTTGACGACCACAAGGTCTATTCTCGCATGCAACCAAGAACAAGCAAGAACAAGATACAAGCAATCTGAAATTGCAAATATTTTTATTGAGTTCAAAAGGTGGGATTCAAGGTCGTCTTGACAGGTGGTCATCCGACACAACTGAAGAACAGAAGTTTGCACGAGGGCTAAACCTAAACTCAACGAAATTCAAGTCCTAGCATAGGGAGGCGGTGGCTCTTATATAGGGTTACAAGGTATATGGACCCAAGTGGAGGTGGCGCAGACCCCTTCAACTCGCACTCGAAACCAATGTGGACTCTTTTCATGATTATGGCCAGATCGGATAGAATTTAGATATGGGGTTGGTTCCTTTAGAAAGTAGACTTCGTTAGCTTTCCATGAAGTCCAAGAACGTCCAAAACGGAGTCCGTATGAAAAAGTTATGTCCGTTTGAACTTGACAATATCGCAGCAGTCCGAATCCGATTCTAGTACGAACCAACGCGGACTCTTTCGACGATTGCGTTCGGCTCGGATAGAATTTAGATATGGGGTTGGTTCCTTTAGAAAGTAGACTTCATTAGCTTTCCATAAATTCCAAGAACGTCCAAAACGGAGTCCGTATCAAAAAGTTATGTCCGTTTGAACTTGACAACAGCGCAGCAGTCCGAATCCGATTCCAGTACGAGTCCAATGTGGACTCTTTTGATGATTGCGGTGCATACAGAAGAAATTTAGATGTGAAACCAGATTCATTGGAAAGAGGATGAGAAAATCTTTCCAACAAGTACTCGTGGACCTCAAACGGACTTCGTATGTGAAAGTTATGCACATTTGAAGTTGGGCCTGTCAGGCTGAATCCGAATTGATCTGGAGGACGAATTGGATTCCAAAACATGTCCAACTTGATCTCTTGCTTGAATTGGTGTAAAATTGATGTGATGCTGTAAAAATATATATTTTTATCATTAGATAGCATCATATTCTCATTTAAACTATGTGGAAGCTGAAGAAACGAATTCACCTTTAGTTCAATCTTGATATTGGGCGATACAACAGATGTGTTTGTGGCGTGGTCACATCATCCTCCCCTTCTTGACAGAAAACCGTCCTCGGTTTTAACATATGTGTAGCCTCACGTGTTGTATGATCTTGATTATAAATCTTGGTACATTATAATAAACGCAACAAACTCTTATTATGTAATATCATAAGTTCTTTATCAAACAAAATAAAACCTGTTTGAAACGAACTCACCTGATAATTTAAGGGATGCGTAGAAATTCTTGCAATTGGAACAGCAAGCACAACAAATATGATTGTATCCATAGAGTACATGTTCTCATCACCGCCTCCCCTCTCATTCACCATGTTCCCTCCGCCCATCCGCCGTCTTCTCCGCCTCCCCTACCCTCCGTCGTTGCTCCCCTCGCGGCTTTGCTCCGCTTGGCGGAGATGGCGAGGAGAAACGGAGAAGCCAAGAACCAAGAAATGGAGAAATCGGTGAGGGGAAATGAGGCCAAGAAGATGCTGGCGGAGATGGAGAGGGAGGGAGAAATGGAGAGCGCCAGTGGAGATGGCGATAGAGGATGGGAGCCTAGGAGGGAGAAGCGCGAGTGGAGATGGTGCCGTCGGCCTCGGGCTTAGCCTCTCGGCTGGATTTTATACGAGTCTGAGTGAAGGTCCTTCATTTTCTACAGCGATGTTAATACTAATCTTTGCTCTTCAGTGTCAATAATTCTGAATGCAATACTAATCTTTGAAGATGCTTTGAATGCAATAAAGGTGAATGTTCTTTTCTACATCTTCAATCCATCAGTTCTTCGGAATTATGTATTGTTTGTCAGTCATCACTTCATAAACTTCTAGGAACAAGTAGATAAATTTATGAAGAACCAAGCAATTTTGCTACATCAATATTAAGGTACTCTTGGTTTCTCAATTCCTTGTAATAATTCATTAATTTCTTTTTTTAATTTTTATTACATATGTATATAAACGTATCACCATATCGGCATTTTTGGGAAAATGGCGAATCGCGGTATCACGTATCCGTATTGGTATCGGGATATCCGGGCAACATAGCTTAAGAGTACCCACCTACTATGTAAGAAGTTGCAGTAGCCTTATATGAATTTTGTAGACTTATTTGAGGTGCAATTTCAATATTTTTTATCTAAAAATATCTCAATATGAAATTATTCTGACTAGTTTTTATTATCTTCATGTATCTTGAATGTAGACCTTTTTTTTGCACAAGCTGATGACTTATCAATGCTTCACTACTGTTGATAGCAGAGAATGTGTACTATATGGTTCACTACTTATCAATGCTTCATATGGGTATCTTCAGAGTTGTTTAAGCTCTTATTTTGGCGAGCATGCCATTCTCCACCTTGTTTTGTTGTGTTTTTTTTTATTTGTTCTATGACAGTATGGGTATCTTGATTTTAACATGCTTTGCTTATGATTCTTTGAAGCTTTTGTAAGATTGATTCTAAGGGCAAGGTAAGGAAGGTGGTTGGCTATTCCTGTGTCGCTGTCAAGGTAATGACTTGATTTGCCACTGCACTGCTGCAATGAACTGTTTTTGTTTATGTACGCAATTCATAACGTTTGTCAAACTCTAACTATATGACGGAGTTATTAGTTGACAGCCCTTAAATGCTGAAGCACCCTCTAAACTAAATTATTAGCCAAAAAAATACAATTAGAAAAGGATAGCTCCTTATGAGGCCATGTTTTCTAAATTAAAACAGCATCCACTTGCAATGCAATGTGCAGTAACAGGCATAATCATCACATAGGTTGAACAAATAAGCATTGCCAAGCTTAATTTCTATTTTGTATGTTAAGAAGGCTTTTTCTGAAATATACTAATAGCTATAAATTTGTGTATCATCTTATTAAAACTTTTAGTCTTAGGTTTCCTGCAATTTTAGTTCTCTGGTTGTATAACCTCTATTAATTTTTTTGTTAATGTGTTTTAAAAGGGACACTCTATATGAAAAATGTGACATGTGAACTTGCATAACTTCTTTATTAAAATTTTAGTCTTATGTTTTCTGCAGTTAATTTGTTTTTACAGGAAAACTTTCTATGATATTACAAGATATGTTTCAACTTGCATACATTTTTTATGAAAATTTTAGTCTTTAATATGTAGCAATTTTAGTTCATTTGGTGTGCAACTTCTATTCCTTTTTTGAAATAATATGCTTTCGTAAGAATTTCCTAAATGAACCTACTTGATAGCTATGAACTTGCATGCCTTTTTAATTAAATTTATAGTGTTTCGTATTCTGCAATTTTAGTTCATTAGGTTCGCAACTTCTATTTGTCTGTATAACCAACTAGAAATATTTGAACAAGTTCTAGGGGTTCACAAATCTTTTTGTCTAGATTTTGTTAGTCTCGTATTTTTCTGTATTTTGTAAGGGTTCACTAAGTTTAGGGTTTTTTTTGTCTAGGATAGTTTTTTTTGTTTTTTGTTTTTGTAAGTGTTCACCAAGTTTAATTTTTTTTTGTCTAGGTTAGAATAATCTTTTTTTGCTATCTATGTTTCTGTTCACCAATTTTAGGATCTTTATCTAGGATATTTTTTTAGTTTTCTATTTCTGTTAGGGTTTACCAAATTTATTTATTTTTACTGGGGTTTACCGGTCCCTAGTTTGTTTTTGTTTAGTATAAAAATAAATATTTGTCTATGTTTATGTAGGGGTTCATCAATATCTAAGTTGTTTTTTTTGTTTAGCATAAACATTAACATCTGTCTAGCTATGTAGGGGTTCGCCAATCCCTTATTTTTGTCTAGTATAGAAACTAATATCTGGGTATGTCCATGTAGGCGTGTCTATGTGAACATGATCATCAAGGGATGGAATGACACACTATGGAGGATGGCACTTAAATTTGCAGCATGAATTATGCTGGTGTATGAAAATTTACAAATTGGAGATGAACAAGTGTAGGATGGAGAAAAGGAATTTCATGATTGCTAGGTCTCAGAGTGATCTTTTTCCTCTCTGAGATAACCAGCTGAGTTATATATTGTTCTTGGATTAAGCATATCTAGAGACATTGAGAAACGGGGCCTTCTTTTCAGTTGATAGAATACTTGAGCTCGTAGCTTTGTTACTTACAGACACAATGATATGTGGTCAACCTTTTTTTATTTGTAATTTGTTGGGCTGTTTGAACAGCATGGTGGAGCCCAACTCTCTTAACGGGTCAGAATTGGAAAATCCTGAATTCATTGAGGAGCACTAGAGCAGGGATAACATTTGCTCAATCTAGTTGGAACAATAGAGCCCAGCTGGAAAATAGTGGACGCGACACAAGTTTTTTGACATGTTAGCGGGTCAGCCCATCTAAAACTTATGGGCCTGATAAGGCCCAAAATAGCTCAATACAACAACAGAAATAGAAGCATCAGAGACAACCATTGGACGGTGATCAAATGGACAAAAAAAATTGACTGAACTTCTAAAAAATTCAGGCGACTGAGGAATAAATAGTCCCACTATATATAATTAGCTTGCCTGACATTTATGTGCCTTTGTTACGAGTACGTTGCTTTACATAATGTTTTGAGGGGAGAAAATTTCTCCATTGCAGGGCCTCCTCGGCTCGCTGTGCACGTCCGGCGCGGCACTGTTGAAAATATGCCCTACAGACAATCATAGATATGATTATATTTTATTATCTTCATGATTTATTGGATAATGTGTTATCTTATTCCTTGAATAATATCATTAATATTTATTATCAAGTATGTGACTTGATTGTGAAACTCTATATTTCCACGATGATTATTCTTAAATGATCCATAGTCGGAAATATATGAGGATACATATGAATAGATTAGCATATATATTGAATAGATTAGCATATATACAGGCGCCACCCCGCACGCCCACCCCAAAGTCGCCGGTCGCCTGTGCGTCGCCGCCGAGTTGGACCGATCACTGCTCGCCGCCTGGCACCGCACCACCGGCTCTGCACCCGTTGTCGTCGTTTGCGCCGCCAAGCGCCATTGATCCTCTCGCGCCACTCGGCCGCCTCGGCCTCAGACGGCGGGCGATCGCACCGCCTCGCCTTCAGCAGACGCTTGGCTCCCGTATGGCCGTCGCCCAGTCGCCTCGGCCCCGCACAGCCGCCGACCGTGCCGCCTCGGTCTTCCCACGTCACCTCGGTCCCGCACGGCCCTTGACCACGCCGCCTTGAGCCCTACACGATCGATCGCATCCACGGCTTCGCCCGACGCGCCGCCTGTGTCGCGCCCGAGGAACCGCCGCCGCTCCACACGGCTAGCCGACCGCGCTCAAGCCGCCCGCCCGCACCGACGCCGGCCGACGGCTTCTCCTCACGCTGGGCCCGCGACATCGCTCGCTTCGCCGGCCACCGCCTTTTCCCGCCGCATCGATCGACGCCACTGCTCCACCGCCCCGCCGAGGCCGCCGCCACGCCCGCCCGAGCCACCGCTCGGGCCGGCCTGCCGCCGCCACTAGCAAAGCTCGGGAAGGGGAAACCCTAACCTGGCCTCTTAAGCCAGTAGCACAGGCCGAGTGGGCCGGTCGACCGAAGAAAGAAAACGGGCCGAAGGCCCATCTTGAGAGGAGGCGCCGGCGATTTTGCTCAAAAGCCCTCCGATTTTCAGAAAATTACGAAAGGTACCTCAGTATTTTCAAATGGGTCCCAAATTTTTTAGAAAGACCGTCGAAAAATCAGAAAATTATGCGAAAACTTTCTCTGAATTGAAAATTTGCATATAGACCGTCGAGAATTACAGAATTCACTAAAAATTCATATTCTGACATAAAAGACCCTCGGGAATTCAAATTTTGAATTGTTTTTTAGCATTTGAAGCATGTTTATTCCAGTCATTATTATTTTCTATGTTTTTTGTAATTATTTACTGTTTTTTATTAATCATAATTATTTAAATTGCCTTTAATCACCTAGATTAATAGTAAAATTTATAGAAAATATATAGAAAATTCTGGAACATTACGAGAATCTTTTGTATCATTATGTAATTTATTTACCCGTAGTAAATTAATTCCATGCATGTTTACCAGCAGTAAACTTATTTATTCCTTTCATGCACATGTAGGTGACCGGCATCACGAACCGAGAGTTCGAGGAGCTGGCCCAGCATGGCCACAACTACTTGACTTGGGCTTCCGATATCGAAATAGTACTTGGAGCCAAAAAGCTCCGCGCTGCCATTGGGATTGGTGCACCGTAGGATGCCCAACCCACCCCTGAAGAAAATGATTAGGCACTTCACTTCCTCAGGCACCATCTCTGTCTCACATTCAAGAATAAATACATGGCACAGAAGGGCACGCTAGCACTATGGACTGCATTTAAGAAGTGGTTCGAGAGGCTAAAGTACACGATTTTTTCTTAGGCAGAGCAAGAATGGATCCGATTGAGGTTTGCCGACTTCAAAACGGTCGGGGAGTACAATTCTGCCTTGCACAAAATTTGTACCAATCTTCAACTTTGTGGCAAGCAGATCATAAATGAGCAGAAAATTGAGAAGACCCTATCCACCTTCCACCCCAATGTAGTGCAAGCCACACACAATTATCGTCAAGATGGCTACAAGGAGTATGTCGAATTGCTTGATATGATGCAGGTTGCAGAGGCTCAGGACGAAGTTCTCCGCAAGAATTACGTCACACAGCCACCTGGAAGCTCCGCTGGCCGTGAAGCCAACGTCGGGGGCTACAAGGTGTGAAAGCCCATGATAAAGAAAAGGGGGAGGAAGGGTAAGGCTGTAACCCAGAAAGGCAAATCAGATGCTCTACGTGAGAATAAGGCAAGCAAGCCAAAACGGGATGGCAAGGCCTATGGTCAACAAGACCAATCCTGCTACAAGTGTGGCAAGTGGGGGCATTGGTCACAGATGTCGGGACCCGGATTTCTAAATCCGGTCCCTCTGTGTATTTCAGCACTAGTTCCAGATCAAAGCTAGTGCACACAGTTAAACAGTGATGATTACATTGCCAATAACGAATATTACAATAATAGAGAGTACCGACCAAAAGGTCTTTTCATTACAACTGAGGTTTCAAGACCTCGCAAATAAACAAAACACAGCGGAAGCAAATAAACTTGATAAAGACCTATCAATACGCCACATGCAATTGACTGGGGAAACGCAACCTAGTACTCTGGAAATCCTTCGTCGAATCCACACGCGAAGTAGTCGTAGTCTCCTTCCTGAGCTTCGTATTCCTCTGAGATTTTATTTTTAAGTGTAGTATGTGAGTACATAATGTACTCCGCAAGTCTTGGAAAAATGCATTAGATGCAAGACTCAACAAGGAAGGTTATATGGTTCTTTTGCACAAAGCAATATTTTTATTTTACATATCGTTAAACATATTTGAAGGCAATATTTTAACAAAGTAATTATCTTAACCGAAACTATTAAATATTTTAAAGTGAAGATTCTATCCACCATTACTGGATAACTGGTTCCAACCACCAAATTACAAATCTACGGGTTTCCAACCATTCATAATAGTTTCAACTATTTGAACAACCCCGAGAGTTTCATCCACTCTCGGGTTCCCAAAACTTTACTTAATACCAAAACCAAAGTTCTACCATGTGAATGCATTCCTTGCTCGCCCTTGACCGTGGACACGGCTATTCGAATAGTTTTAACACTCTGCAAAGGTTGTACAACTTTACCCACAAGAGACAAGTTATCTTAATAGCCAACATGCTTCCTTAGGCATGAGACCCAGATAATTCATCACAAAGCATTTACCTTACTCTAGCCTAGCTAGTCACCACCCGCTGAGGTTTCACCGCTGAAGGGTTAAATCCACCACATTCGAAGCCCCATCTTGCGCCGTAGTGAGTACAAGAACACCGCCCTCACTCGTGAATAACCAGTACACCCTGGCACCCACTTTCCATTGGTGGTACCTAAGCTAGTCTATCGTAAATTAATCAGCTAGGTCATACCCATATTGACATGTGGTTGTACGGTAGTGCTCAGTTTGGACAATCACAAGAGTCGGTCCTTAATTGACTAGGGCAGGACATACGCTTTACCAATCATGTGCTAACCGCACCCATCCACTCCAACCTTCCGCCCAAGTCCAGACCATCTTTCTCATTTTATTTTGTTTTTTTAAAGAACAGTGGTAACACCAGTTGCCACTAAATTTCTGAATACAAAATCTAGTCCAAAGAAACATAATTTTTTCCCTTCCCAGGTTTCAAAGGTTGTGTAGCTGGACTAAGCATTTACTATTATAATAACATTTAGCAAAGTGATATATTACTCTCATTATTGAGACAAAGGAACTCTTAAGGTTGCAAAGGTACATGGCATTCAATGTCAAATGAGGACATAACAACAGTTGGATTAACTAATACCTTAATACTGAAATTAACATTTTATGTAACATAGCGAATGCAATAACTTTAAAAAAATGAAAAACATTTCGTAAACATGGGTACAAAATGTTCAAAGGAGACTTGCCTTCGTGTGCGATATCTTGACTTTCTTGCTGCGGGACTTCGAATTCTTCAACAACGTTGGATTCTACGCGCAAAACGATCAAACAAACGAACAAATAAATACAAATAACATTACAAAAATACAATGTAACTACTGTAAAGGAGTTTATAATTTTATAAGAATTTAGGAGAAAGTTTCAACGGATTCGGAGTTCGGACGAGGGAGAAGGGATTTTTGGAAGTTTAAATGGAAAAGAATTTGAATATAAAATATCTGATCTCAGAAAAATAATATAATTTTATGGATATTTTACAAGGTTGGATTTGGATCTTTGGAGGTGTACAGAAAATTTGGGATGAAACTGAGATTTTGAAAATGAACTGGTGTTTGAAATTTGAAATTTTAATTTTAAAATATTACAAAAATTTCAAAAATTGAAAAGGATGGCAGAAATGAATAGTTTGGAATTTTTGATGAATTTAGAAATTTGAATGGACTCAATCGAAGTTAGGATGAGAATGTACGGGCATCGGGAAGTTTAAAATGAAAGAAAAAGAATAAACTGGATTTTTGGAATTATTTTTCTAAAGGAAATTCGGAATTATGAATGGGGGCGGCGAGCTCACGCGAATCCATGATCTGATTGCTTGGCGGCGAGGGTAGGAACGGAGAGAGGGGAAGGAGGGGAACTCAATTCACCTAGGCGCGGAGTTCGGAGATGAACGGTGGCGGCGTGGCGAGGGAAGCGGCGCCTCGGGTGCTTCAGCAGGTGGCGGCGATGGAGCGGCGGGAAGGGAGGGAGTGGAGGGAGGGTGGAGCGGAGGATGGGGATGCCCGGGAGGGTTTTGTAGGCTCGGGAATTTCTCGCGGAGTGGGAGGTGGGTGCATGGCTTGCAAATGATTTGGGGAAAGTGGGGAGAGGAGAGGGAGTGGGCGTGGGGCGTGCGGCGCACGAAGAGGAGAGGGAAGGGAGGAAGTGGGCGCATGGCGGTGGGGAAGGCCGGGAAGATCGGGGCGGTTGCGGCGGGGCTGGAAGAAGGAGGGGGCGCGGGGAAGAAGGAGCCGACAGGTGGGCCCAGGCGGCAGCGAGAGGGAGGGAGAGAGAGAGGAGGGGGCGGCAGAGATCGGGCCGGTGGAGACGTGGCGAACTGGGCCACCCACGTGTGGCGAGGAAGAGGTGAAGGCGGGATGGAGTGGGCGACGTGGGCGGATCCCGGCCGTCACGTGTGGCCGGGAGAGAGGTCGGGTTAATAATTTCTGAATTTAGTTTTGATTCTGAAAAGCCTAGAAAATTAAATATAGCTCAGAAAAATATGAAATTTCTTCTAAAAATTCTAGAAAAATTTACAGAAGCTTTTGGGGATATTTTGGACTTATATAAAATATTTCCAACTTATTTTGGTAATATATTTTCAAACTAAGATCTCTTTTTAATTCAAGAAATTGATTTTAAAATCTAGAAAAACTCAGAAAAATTCAAATATGATCCAATTTCTTTAAAGTAATTAATTTAAATTTAAATTTTCGGAAATCACAAAATTTGGGATGTTACAACAGATCTGTAAAGAGCCGCAGTATGTCATCGATGCCTTCCAAGCCCAGAAGAAGAAGGATGGCAAAGGGCAGCATGAAACCCACTTTGCATCTGTTGAGGGGGAGAGCTCTGAACAGCTGCCTGTGTGGAGGTTGAAACCATTCTGGCAGCAACATCCCCTTTTAACCTTGCAGCTGCCATCGCCATGATTTCTCTCGAATAGCATATCACCACGAGAAAATACCAGACGAAATCTCTGATTTCTTAGCAGATTCAGTCTAATGCACAGAATGTATTTAGACTTTAATTTTCATTTACTTTTGTGTGGAAGAATAAGTTAGAATTTACATGGGTGGTACTTAAGCAATTTTATTTTCTCGTGATGGTTGCATTATATTTGAATAATTCATACATTTATTCAGTTTATAATGGCATGATATGCTCTAATATTGAAGTATTTTATTTATGTGTTGATTGCTTTCTAATGCATATTAATAAAATACCTTATATTAGAACACGTGTGGCGCCCTATAGAGGAAGTATGCTTAGCCGATAGTGGCACAACAAATACCATCTTAAGAGAGTTGGAGTATTTTCAGTTGATTAGTAAGAATGCTGGCAGCCTTACAACAATTACCGGCAGCAATGCTTGTATAATAGGTTCAGGAAGAGCCACAATTATACTCCCAATAGGCACAACTTTAGTCATTTAAGAAGCCTTAGGGCCTGTTCTTTTTAGCTTCTAAAAGCTGTTTTTCGGCTTTTTTACAGTAACTAGTTTTTAAACAGAGTATCATCATTTATATCGGCAAAAACCGTATTTGAGTTTCTGTTACTCTATAATCTTCAGCCAAAAGCCATAAGCTTTAGCCAAAAAGAATAGGTCCTTTTGTACCCAGAATCGACTAGAATTCTCCTAAGTTTTAGGAATATTCGTGCCAACGGTTTCCACATGAGACAAAAGAAAAGTACTGTAAAGAATACCTACTCATTACGAAGCGCGAAGCGAATAAAAAAGGGTATTAGAGAAACTTTCTTCATTAGAAACTGGGCTATACTACACCAACATCAAGACACCTGCAACCTGTACTACCCTGAATACAGTATTTAGAAGCTATGAACTTTTCTGTCTCTAGCATAACAGATTAGGCCACCCAGGTCCTAGGATGATGAGAAATATAATTAATAATTCACAAAGGCATAATATTAATGTAAAGAATTTCGCGAATCACGAAGATTTTATGTGCCCTGCATGTACCACTGGGAAATTAATTACTAGACCTTCTACTCTGAAAGTGAAGGATGAAATCCCTACATTCTTGGAACGCATCCAAGGAGTCATTTGCGGTCCCATTCAACCACTTTCAGAGCTATTTAAATATTTCATGGTGCTCATCGATGTTTCCTCAAAATGGTCGTACATATGTTTATTGTCTACGAGAAACCATGCTTTCGCAAAGCTGATTTCGCAGATAATTCGCATCAGAAATATGTTTTCTAATCATCACATCAATGGATAATGCTAGAGAATTTACTTCGAAGGCATTTGATGATTATTGCATGGCAATGGGAATTACAGTTGAGCATTCTATA
Organism: Bonia amplexicaulis; assembly: GCA_036346245.1. Taxonomy (NCBI): domain Eukaryota; kingdom Viridiplantae; phylum Streptophyta; class Magnoliopsida; order Poales; family Poaceae; genus Bonia; species Bonia amplexicaulis. The sequence continues at coordinate 22,319,514 of CM070741.1, read as the reverse complement.
TCGCATGTCCACACTTAGAATGGACTAGCAGGGCATTAATCAAGGGAATCAAATTTGTTGCCCAACCACTTTTACATAATTGTAATTTACCAGCTATATGTTGGGGACACACAGTCCTGCATGCAGCAACTCTCATCAACTTTAGACTGTCAACTTGCAGCATCCATTCACCTATGCAACTAGCGCAAGGGTCAGCACCAAAAATTTCCCATCTTCGAAGGTTTGGACGCAAGGTTTATGTACCTATACCCCCTCCATAGCGTATTGCAATGGGTCCTCTTCGAAAGACTAGGATATACATTAGTTATGAGACAACATCCATAATTAGGTATTTAGAACCATTGATAGGAGATTTGCATACTGCCCGCTTCGCTGATTGCATATTTGATAAGGATAATTTTTCAACATTAGGGGGAGGAAATCAACCCCTTGATGAAAAATGTCGGAACATTACGTGGCAAGCCACAGGTATCCATGCACATGACCCGCACACTAGTGAAGCAAATAGAGAAGTCTAGAAGATCATTGATTTGCGAGCATTAGCAAATCAACTACTTGACCACATTAGTGATTTGAAGAGCATGACCAAGTCGCATGTGCCTGCACGCAATGCACTAGAGAGGGTTGAAATACCAAAGAAAGTTGAAGGTATCCCTAATCCCGTCTACAGGCCTCAAAATAAAAGGACGAGAACTTCGGTACCTCGAATCCTAAGTAACCGGGGACGCTTGGTGAAGAAGGATAAGGACTTGACACAGCCGATCACTAAAGTTCCTCAGAACCAAAAGGGGGTTGAGACCTGGCATCAGTATGAACCCTTCAGAAAAGGGCATACCGGATCTGAACATTCCTATGGAAGAAGAAATCGGCATGGATGTGTGCGCACACATAAGAGCCGAAATACTAAAGGGACTTGTCACCGCAATTGGAAGAAGCGATAAGCAAGGAGAAGCACCAGAAGAAGCAACTCATGAAGAAGTAGCTATAAATTTTGTGCACACGGGAGAGTCTATGAATAGGACAACAAACAATGTTGATATCTACTTTGCAAACAAAATTGCCACAATCATCGATCTTGATCTAGAGCCTACATCGCTCACTGAATGTAAGAAAAGATTAGATTGGGAAGATTGGAAGAAGACAATAGAAACTGAATTATTATCTCTGAACAAAAGAGAGGTGTTAGGGCCCGTAAGCCGTACACCTCCCTATGTGCACCCTGTAGGGCACAAGTGGGTATTTGTTCGAAAGAGAAATGAAAGAAATGAAGTTGTAAGATATAAATCAAGGCTTGTTGCATAAGGTTTCACTCAACGTCCATGAGTTGATTATGAAGAAACCTACTCCCCAGTCATGAGTGGAATTACCTTCAGATATTTAATCTCAATGGCAGTAAAGTTGAATTTAGAAATGAAATTGATGGATGTGGTAACTGTATACCTTTATGGAAATTTGGATTCAGAGATTTATATGAAGGTACCTGAAGGTATCCCTATCCTGAACCAAGACAGAGCAAATAGAAATCTGTACAGTGTGAAGCTCAGGAAATCACTGTACGGACTCAAGCAATCAGGCAGGATGTGGTATAATCGCTTAAGCGTCTTTCTATGCAACAAAGGCTACACAAACAATGAAGATTGTCCCTGTGTATTTATACAATGATCCCAAGTATATGTAGATGATCTGAACATCATCGGGACAATGGAAGACATAAAAGAAGCAATTTCTTACCGGGAGTCAGAATTTGAAATGAAAGATTTGGGTAAAACCAAATATTGCTTAGGCCTGTAGCTCGAGCATGTCCCTGAAGGAATATTAGTACATCAGTCAGCCTATGCCTAGAAAGTGTTAGAAAGGTTCGGCTTTAAGAAGGCATACCCATCGAAAGTACCAAAGATCGGGAGGTCTTTACAGCAAGAAAAAGACCCACACCGACCTAGAGAAGAGGAGGAGGAAGTCCTGGGATAGGAATTACCATACTTAAGTGCAATTGGAGCACTTATTTATTTAGCAAACTGCACTAGACCAGACATTGCATTTGTCGTAAACCTATTATCAAGGCATAGTGCAGAACTTACCAAAAGGCATTGGTAGGGAGTAAAGGACATCTTCCAATACCTCTAAGGAAGTAAGGACCTTGGATTGTTTCACAGAAATAATGAATACTTGAACTTGACTAACTATGCAGATGTTAGGTACTTGTCGGACCCGCATACCGCAAGGTCACAAATGGGCTATGTATTCATGTGTGGTGGAACTGCAATTTCATGGAAATTGTCTAAGCAAAGTCTTGTAACGACTTCAACAAACCACTCAAAAATCATACCACTGTACGAAGTAGCACGAGAATGTGCTTGGCTCCAACGAATGATTCACCATATCCAGCAATCATGTGGAATGAATATTGTGCAAGCTCCCATAATTATCTATGAATATAATGCAGCTTGTGTTGCACAAGTGCAGACAAGCTACGTGAAGAGTCATCTTACGAAGCATATCAACCCCAAATTCTTTTATGCTCATGAATTGCAAAAGATAGACGAAATTAAGGTGTTGCATACTAAGTCATGTGAAAATCTTGCAGATTTATTCACTAAATTATTCCCAACATCTAGTTTTGAAAGATGTGTGCGAGGAATTGAAATGATGAGACAGAGAAGTGCAGAAATCAGGGGGAGATTTTTCTCAAGCTCGTTATTAAAACTTGATCATGAAGATCGAGTACCCAAAGAATAAATCATACAGATTAAATGAAATTGGGTGGATTGTACTCTTTTTCCCTTGACGATTTTTCTTGAAGTTTCTCGGTTAAGGTTTTTAACGAGGCAATTCGTGCAATGCAGCATAACATGTATCATATACTCTTTCTCCAAATTTTTTATTGGGTTTTTATGGAGTTTTGATGAGGCATGAACGTGTCGGATGAGTGCTCAAGGGGGAGTGATACGAAACCTGGGGCTGGGCTTGAAGCCTTGGCCTATAGCAGACACCTCACCACTAGGCTATAAATAGAGAGTATTAGTAGCTATTTTGTATACGAAGTCAGAAAGAAAGCAATAAAAAAAGATCAGAAGTTCTTTCTACCTCTCTGTTTTTACAATCTACTATTTTTATCTTTTATAATTAATTTTATTTTATATAAATAGAGAAATCGACCAAGCCGGTCACAGTTTCCTTCACAATTATCACTCCTGACGTCGCGGGCAAAGAACACACACCGCATCAAAGCAGAAAGTACAACCATCGCCTTCTGTACCCGGACTCAGTGACACGAGATGCAAACAAATTCACCTAAAACCCATCCAGATTCATTGAATATAACCTACCCAAAGCCCCTTTTAATCCACTAATCACCGCACGCTTAGAGCTAAGCCACACACGCCTGTCGCCACAGCCAAGAACTTGATCATCGCCATGGCCGGCCTCTCCATGGATCAGGCCTTCGTGCAGGACCCCGAGCACCGCCCCAAGGCGGTCGTCGCCGACGCGGCCGGCATCCCGGTCATCGACCTCTCGCCTCTCGCCGCCGGCGACAAGACCGGCGTGGACGCGCTAGCGGCGGAAGTGGGAAAGGCGTGCCGGGACTGGGGCTTCTTCGTGGTGGTGCGCCATGGCGTGCCAACGGAGACGGTGGCGCGGGCGGTGGAGGCGGAAAGGGCGTTCTTCGCGCTGCCGGCGGACCGGAAGGCAGCCGTGCGGAGGAGCGAGTTGGCGCCGCTGGGGTACTACGAGTCGGAGCTCACCAAGAACGTCAGGGACTGGAAGGAGGTGTTCGACCTCTTCCCGCTGCCGCCGCCGGCCACCGCGGCCAACGGCAAGCTGGTTCTCGAGAACAAGTGGCCCGAGGAGCTGCCGTGGTTCAGGTCGATCATCATCTGCAAAACCTTGCGATGAATTAATATTCGTGCATGACTTCGAGTTGTACTGTTGTGTTGTTTCTTGCATGATCTTACGCGCCAGTTTTAACAAGTCACGTTTATTGAATTAATCTAGGCATACTTTTAGGAATTTTCACTTGTTCTACAGAAGGAAACAAATAGATTGGGTTAATTGCTGGCTTAAAAATGAAACGCTGTTGGACGGTCTCATGATTTTCTTTGTCTTTCTTCAAATTATGTCTGTAGCATGTGTCACATTAAGTAGATCTTACATACTTTCTTACAAAAAGATTCAGCTTATTTGATAGTGTAAAAGGAACTAATAACCATTGAAATTTACATCTAGGGAAGTATTTTGGATTTTTAAAAAAATTAATTTATTAGACAAGGAAGTGTTTTGGATTTTACAAAAAAATAATTTATTAGACAATTTATAGTTGGAAAAAAAAAGCCAAGGTAAGATGTGATATCATGTGCGATAGTGAGGATATATATCAACCAAACAGCCTTTCATATCTTTGTAAGAGATTTTTTTACAATACATTATATTGATAGTAGAAATATGCTATTGATTTGTGAAAGTATTATATACTTTTGTTTTCAATCTAGTTTTTTGAAGGGTATTTTAGACTATCTCATATAAACATCTACATGTAAATCATAGTTGCATCTTTATTCTCTACATGCTACCGAATCAGTTCACCCGAGTAGAGAATGCGGCTCGTTGAAGACGAGTGGCGCGGAGGCTTTATCACCGAACGTGGTGACCGATGCCGATGCCTTGAATGCGTTAATCACACGAGTTAATCGCTCCAACGTACGATCCGCACCGTCCAATCGAAATTTCAAATATGTAATACCCTAAACGCACCGTTTCTTCATCCGCGCCGGTGACCAACCCTCCGCCTCTTCCCGCAGTGCAGTTTCGTCTTCTCGGCCAGAAACTCGTATGAAACCGTGTCACATCATGTTGCAGGAGTAGGTGATCAACCGTTCGTATCTTTGTGAACCCCAAAATCAGTAACTATACATTGTAGGTTTCTTTGTGAACCCCAAAATCAGTAACTCTATATTGTAGATTTCTTTATGAACCCCAAAATCAGTAACTACACATTGTAGGTTTGCAAGCATCATTAAAACAATTGTGTTGGTTTCACTAGAGTAGTAGCAACAAGTGAATTACTACGAACTGCGTTCTCATGTCAATCTCAACGCAAATTTGTGCAGAGAGGCGCTGGAGGAGTACGCCCAAGTGATGGAAAAGCTTGCCTTCAAGCTGCTAGAGCTGATCGCCCGGAGCCTGAACCTGAGACCCGACCGGCTGCACGGCTTCTTCAAGGACCACACCACGCGCATCCGGCTGAACCACTACCCTCCCTGCTCGAGCCCGGACCTCGCCCTCGGTGTCGGTCGCCACAAGGACGGCGGCGCGCTGACCATCCTTTACCAGGATGACGTCGGCGGGCTCGACGTCCGGAGGCAATCCGACGGTGAGTGGGTGCGCGTCAGGCCCGTCCCCGACTCGTTCATCGTCAACGTTGGCGACATCATCCAGGTACATACGCGTACATACTGCAGATCGATCAGAGTCTGTTTCTTGTAAATTGTATATGCAATTGTGCATGTGTTGTGTTGTGGCCTTGCAATTGTTCATACTTAAAATTGGCCTTGCAATTGTACATGTGTGGTGGCAGGTTTGGAGCAATGACAGATACGAGAGCGCGGAGCACCGGGTGTCGGTGAACTCTGAGAAGGAGAGGTTCTCCATGCCCTTCTTTTTCAACCCGGCCAGCTACACCATCGTCGAGCCGCTCGAGGAGGTGGTGAGCGACGAGAGCCCGTCCAGGTACAACGCCTACAGCTGGGGCGACTTCTTCATGGCCAGGAGGAACAGCAATTTCAGGAAGCTCGACGTCGAGAACGTCCAGATCACGCATTTCAGGAAGGACTATGCCGCGCCCGCCTAGAATGAATTCGCGGCGAGGGCGTGAGCGGCCACCGTCTTGCCATCTGCAGAGACCATGTCGCCGCCGTTTGTGATATAAATAATGTGCGTGCTTTTATGTAAACAATATGCATTGACTACATATAAATAATCTGCTTGCCTGACAAGCATGTGCCTTTGTTACGAGTACGTTGTTTTACAGAATGTTTTGAGGGGGGGCTAGCTGCTCCATGGCTGGTTCTAGTTCTTCGTTGGTTGCCGCCGTTAATAGTTCCAAAACCGCCCAAAAAATTGGAGCTGGTGGCGATGAGCAAGCACGGCCCCTGATTGAGCATGATTTTTAGTTGCGTGCGCTTTGCTATGGACAAAAAAGAAGTAAATTTCGCTTTTGGACACCGCTAGTTTGTGGTATTTACGTAAACACGTTGTAAAATTGGTATCTGGCATAGTTCTGAAGATCAAGAGAGAGAGGGTGTGAAATGTCGTGTTTGCCCTTGGGATTGTCCTCTCTCCCCACTGTCAAATGGAGCCAGAAAGAGTTCTACTACCTTCAGACAGAGGTCCAGGGTGGCGCACCAAGGCGATGGAGGGGTGGCATCGAGGCCCTAGAGACCGCAAAATGGGTAGGTGTTGGCGAGGCTAACTCCTTGGTGTTGTCGGTTTGGGTTCGAGGCAATTGAAGGTAGACGCACCGATGGGACGAACGGCGGCGGCAAGGCTTGTCGGGGCCGTACAAGGAAGGACTCAGTTCAGGGCACTGAGAGCAAGAAAATCTAATTAAATTTGCATAGTAGGTGAGAGCGATGTGGAACACAATATGACACAGTTAGATTTTGGAAAGGCTTGCTGGATTGGGAGATCGACTCGGCGGGTCTTGGACAGAGCTCGGGGCGACAACGGAAGGGGTAGAGGGGGAAAGGCCAGGTGGAAGTGTGCGTGCTTAGGTTAGGCGTGTTTGGTTTTCTCTAGGAGAAAACTCACATATTACAAACATTTTCAATATATAGGCTAATACTCTCCTACTTACAGACGTATACGTATTAGGAATTTAAGTAGGTCTCGACTTCAACTTGAATTACACATAGAAACAGATTAAAATAATCTTGACTTTGAGTTCGAGACGTAGTAGAGTTCGTTTTCATATGTAATTCAAGTTAAAGTTGAGACCTACTTGAATCCGGCGTCTCAGCGGGTGGGGGCGGCGGCGGGGCGGCGGCTCGATTTGGAGGATGGCGGCGGCGGGGCGGCGGCTGGATCCAGCGTCTCGGGCCTCTCGGCAAGTGGAGACTGGAGAGGAGACGAGAGTGGGTTAATGGTTGTGCTGTGTGCGTGACAGTGAGGATTGAGGAACGAGTGAACGACCGAACGAGTGGGCAGAGAGTTGAATGGGTGGGGGCGTGGGGCGGCGGCTGGACTCGGGAGTTGAGTGGATTGACTGGAGTGGATAGTTAGGGTTAAGGCTTGTTAGATGGCGGGTAAACGGGTAAGACGAGTACAGGTAGAGCTTACCTATACTCGTACCCGTTTACCCGATGGGCAGAGAGTTTCCCCTATTTTCATACCCGTGGGTAGAAAATACATCCCATACCCGGCTCCATTAGGGATTTACCCACGGGTACACGGGTTAACGGGTACAATTGCCATCCCTAACTGGAAGGAGGTTTTCGACATCGTCCCGTGCGAGCCACTACGGCGGCGGACGGCGAGCTGGTGTTCGAGAACAAGTGGCCGGACGACATGCAGTGCTTCAGGTTTATTATAGCTGCGCATTGTGTTTACTTTTTTTCTTTTACTATGTTGAAGACAAGTTATATGTGCTGTTCAAAAGTGTTGTGTATTTCGGATTTTGGCTAATTGTAAGAGAAATTGAGGAAGTAAGGGACACTTGCATTGAGAAGTCACTCTGTTCAAAATGGCTCCTACAGTAACTCCTATAAAAAATTTATAGAAACAATCTTGAGACGTCACTCCATTCAAAAGTCAACTTCTAAAAACCAAAAGGCACAAGTGTTTGGAACTGGATCATGATTTGTTCTTTTGAAGTGTGGCTTATTAGTTTAATAAATAGTAATTACTTAGATAAGCTAAAGATAAAAGCTGCTAAAAAACAAAAAAGAATGTACTTCTGTTTGATGTTTATTTCAACGCAATCTTGTAGAGAGGCGCGATTGAAGAGCTGGCGATCAAGCTACTGGAGCTGATCGCTCGGAGCTTGAAGCTAAGACCACATACATGCGGCTGAACCACTAGCCTGCCTGCCCGAGTCCCGGCCTCACCCTCGGCCTTGGGCGGCACAAGGACAGTGGCGCACTGACCAGGATGACGGCGAGTGGGTGCACGCCAGGCCTGTCCCGGCCTGACTCGTCCGTTATCAACGTCGGTGACATCCTCCAGGTAAAGATTAAAATCTGTTTCTTGCAAATGATTGGTGCCTTGCCCTGACTTAAAATTGACCCTACAATTGTACACGCGTGTACGTGGTGGCAGGTTTGGAGCAATGACAGGCACGAGAGCGTGGAGCATCGGGCGTCGACGAACTCGGTGGAGAGGTTCCATCCCCTACTTGGTCAACCCGGCTAGCTACACTATAGTTCAGCCATTAGAGGAGTTGATGAGCGATGAGAACCTGTATATGGTGTGCCCACACACGGTATGGAAGTGGGAATCACGCACTCAAGACCAGGCCCTAGAGCCACCTTGTCCACAAGGATCTCCATGGCAGTGGTCAGAGCTACACTCAGCACGGCCCCCAATGTGCCTGCCAAGGCATTGCCCCCATATCAAACTCGATGGCCTTGTCATCCACACCCTAGCTCTCTCGGGAGGATGAGTCGACCGACAGAGGCCTTGGCAGGGCAAATGTGCAAGGGGCGCCGATGGGCATGAAGCCTGTAGCTGTCTCTTCGGCGCCTTCCCCATGGGCGCCTCCTGGGCCAAAGGTCAAGGCAACGCCTGGGGAACAGGGGGGAGATCCTATAGAACCCTGCGGGGGAGACTGGTCACAATCCCTTCCCCCTACCAGGGCGACGAGAGGTGCTTGTGGTGCTGGAAGGCCTTGCCTGAGGTGAGCCTTGAGGGCTACCATGCCCCACTGACTTGAGGGACAGAGGCAAGTCCTCCAAGACCTCTCGAGGGGTCGAAGGGTGGACAAGTAGGCACGGGCACACCGATCATCCCGCATGCGTGATTACGGTGATCCCTCACGATCAGATCCTCCACCGTGCCGCGCTCTATTCTCATCTCACGCTCGAGTAAGACCACCACCGCCTTCCCCACCTGCAGGAGCATCAAGCCTGCAAGTCCATGTAGGGATTAAAAGAGGGCCGAGCAAACATAGTATTGTAAGGGGCATGGAAACTCACACTGCGACTTGGCAAAACCTCATAAAGCATGGATGCTACCCAGTGTGTTGCCCTCCGCGAAAGTCAGGTTGTAGCCCTGGCCAAGGGGAACAATCCTCAACATGTAATACTCAATGAGATTACGCATGCTGAACTTCGCAGCGAGTCCTTACAGTAGGTGTCGGTGTGCTTTATCCTTCGCACCTCGTATGATATTACGCATGGCGGTGGCATTGGCTGAGCTCTTCTGCAAGGGATAAAGCATGCGTAATCTAGCCCTGGCCAAAGGGATGCTTCACCCCCAAGCTCCGCATCGCCCACTCATACACCGAGAGGTAGATGAAGGAACCCGTCTTGTGGTGGGAGACCTTAAGATCAAACATATCAAGCACGTCTAATCAGAGAAATGTGGAGGCCAGCTTCAAACTAAGCAGTGAAGACGACAAGTATCCTTGGCCCTAGGTTGGGGCGGACCTCATCGGGCTTGGGCAAGACGGCCAAGTCGGCGCTCTTGATCTTGCCCTCTTTCTCTAGTTATTCTAGAAGACCCCTCTTTATGTTGGAAGGTCCCAAGTAGCAAGAGAACTGGATGGCTTTCTCGGGGGTCTCCTCCCCTTCAGTTGCGGCCTTCATCTTCGTGGTGTCCTTCTAGGAAGCAAAGGCTCCGCTCTTCTTGCTGGAGGGGCCAGCAGACGCCACCACCCTCTTTGAAGTCATGATGGAAGGAGCTGACTCGAGCAAACGAGGTTCAGAGCAACACCGAACAGTTTAAAGGCTGAGCGGTGCTATGCAAGGAGAAAAACCCTGGAGGGCATCCAGGTCCTCAATGCCAAATTCCTTGGAGGGGGTCCGAGTAACCTAGGCTCGGTGGGATTTCAAGGGCTGGCCACCTGAATGTCACTCTAGTTCTCAAGGCCAATACACTTGGGGATGTCCAGGGCCTCAAGGCCAAGTGGTTCGGAGGAGGACCGCTTCTCCACAACACGGACTCCTTGGAGCAGTTTGAGCCATGGTGGAGAAAATCCTCAGGAGTGGTCCGGAAGACCCACCGAGAGACCCACATCACTAGAAGCGAGGTCCGACTAGGTGCTTAGTGGCAATGGAAGCGCACTAGGTGGAGCAGCAAGGGAGGTGCACTAGGTGGATCCATAGCGGACACGGTGCAGGCGAGCGGCGGACACCGCCTAGGCCGGCGGCGGTGGTGACACGCATCAAAGTGTGAAATATCCACGAAGGCAGTTCGGGCAGTGACGAAGAAAACTCCCGGAGGGAGTCTAAGCGGCCTATAGATGAGAAATCTAGAGTGGGTCGAGCAGTGAGACCAGTCTTGGTGGCCTGAGGTTCGAGAGGAGATGGAATCAGCAGTAGTCTGGGGCAGTAGCAAGCAAGGGCCCTAGGGGGTCTGGGACCGTCAAGGCTTGAGCACCCGGAGGGGGGGGGGGCCTCACCACCCAAGGGTGTCCGGGATTCCTGGGAGTGGTTCGAAACCTTAAGGGCCAAACTCTACGAGGGGTTCAAGCGGTTGAGATGGGGCCAACAGATGGCGAATTACCACCTCGAGCCCACTCCAATGCTACGAGCGGTCGAGATGGGGCCAACAGACGGCGAATTACCACCTTGAGCCCGCTCTAATGCTAATGTATTTTAACATTTTGTCAACTCGTTGTAGGCTACCGGAGGAGTTGCTGGCCCGAGGCCACCCACCGACCCCTTCTATAGGTCGGTGCACCGATCTAGACGGGAAATTGATGATCGCTCGGATCGGTTAGGGGCTAATGCTGAGGAAGGGTCCTTGCGCTACCTTAGGCCTCTGATGATCTCCGGAGCGATGACACTCGTAAGGTCTACCTCAGCCTAAGTTTATAAGCCAACCTCAGTGAAGTCCACGAGACCAACCTCAGCGAGGTCGAGCCAACCCCGGAGAAGGTTCGGAGCTAACCTCGATGGAGTCCAGGGCCAACCCCGGACGAGGCAAACTTATAACTTTACTTGCCTCCCTCTCCTACTATGTAACTCTATACACTTATATTGAATATACTTGGTCATTCATATACTTCTCTTTGAGTCTCACTACATCCTCACTAGTCTCCATATATGGGACCGAGGATACTTCTAAATTTACCGCCGGTCTATCCGCCGCTCTTTTGAATCCAAAATTTCTACAAATTTGCCGGTTACCGGTTACTCGGTAACCAAATCCGTGGACCATAGACAGTAGACCCTAGTTCAGCACCTACCCCAAGTCCCCAACCCACCACCAAAATCCTACGCCGCACGAGCGAGCGAGCACGGGTTCTCACCTAATGCACGAGCGACAGAAACTGCGGTCAGAGCTTGCGCGAGCACCAACCCCGTAGCCGCCGCCGCCAGCGAGTCGAAGGCGACAGCGAAGCGGCCGGGGCTCTTTCCTTGCCAGTTTTATTTATGCACTAGCGCATGCTTATGGCAATTCTTGGAACTCCGCTTGTAGCTGTCTCTGATCCCTTTGGATTTGGTTCGCAGCCCACTGCGACGCCGGCCGGTGGTTGTGAACCTGACTCCTCCTCGTACCGGATATGGGATCGACGGCGCTCGGTGGTGCGGCTTCGGCCCGCCCCGGATTGGCCCCCAAGGTGACTGACGGCTACTCTTTCTTTCTTTTTTCATTTTTGTGCAATCTTTGGCTTGGCGAATTGATTAGGGCGTACCCAAATTGATTTGGTCTGTTTGTCTGGCTGTGTAGATTGTTCATTTGTAACAAGGCAAGAAATTCTGATCTTTTATTGTCGTCATGGATTTGTACGTAGTAATGTAAAGTCTGTCATCAGTTGCTTCGTCGAATTGGCTGTTAATGTGACTGTTTTTGACGCAGAAGAACACGCAAAAACAAAAGCCTGGCGCAAGAAAAGGAAAAGAACCAAAAAATGGAAACGAGATTTTAATGAAGTTGATTTCTTTTATAGTAGTGATAATCAGTGTTGCATGTGCTAACTTTGATGCCTAAGATTGGCATGCTGACATCTTAAATGGGACTGTGTACTGTATCTTGTGTTATGAATATTGTGTGTGTATTGATATGAGACCCAAATGGTCATATATATATAGGAGAGTACAAGAAGATATGCCATAGAGATAAGGCATATATGGATTAGAATCCAAACTCTATCTTCTAATACAACTCTATCTCTATCTCCTTAACACCCCCCCTCAAATGCAAGGCGTATGCAATAGCATTGCATTTGAAAAAGGAGTTAACATTAAAACAAGAAAAATCCGAATCCGAGTCTTGATGATGTCGCTGGTTGCGTGCGACCTTGGAATAAATCACAAATCAAACCAAGAGGAATAGATAGAAGCATGTGTACAGATCGAAGCTCGAGGCAGCGGCGGCACGCCACAATGCACACAAAAGCGCAACGAGGCGCGCAGTCTGAGAAGCGCGGCGTTACAAGCTCGTCAAAGAATAGAGCGGCGGCTGCTGTCATGCAAAATAAAATTCCTACACTTCTATGACTGACAATAAATTTGTGGACTCGCACGGCTTGAACGAACTAGAGATTAGAGACTACGGATTTGGATGGACACAACGGAAGATTCAAAGAGAGATAATTAAAGACTGACTCACTGAAACGAACGGCGTAGCGGCAGTGGAGTCGAGCGGGGTTGGTAACGGCCGACCTCAGACGACGGAGTCGGCAGAGCGACGGTGGAGTCGAGCGAGGTCGGCAACGGCCGACCTCAGATGACGGAGTCGGCAGAGCGGCGTTGGAGTCGAGCGGAATCAGTGACGGCCGACCGCAAGGAAGCCGATCCGAACGAGGACGGCAGAGCGATGCGGTTGACAACAAGATGAGCCCAATCCGGCGGATCGGCGGCGGCGGTAGGAGACGGCGACCACGGTCTCACGGCGGCGGCGAGTCGATGCGGCGACGGTGGCAGTCGGTGCGGCGGCGGTAGCGAGTCGGTGCGGCGGCGGCGGAGTAAGCAATGGTGCGGTGGGCGGATCGGCGGCGGCACGGCGAGCCATGCGGGGAGCGCGGTATGGCGGCGCGAGAGAGACGATGGGGGCCGGGCGGCCGGATCTGGGCGGAGCCGGCGGTGAGCACGGTGATGGTCGACAATGGAGTCGGCGGGGTCGGCAACGGCCGACCTCGAGGCAACAGTCGGCGAGCTGCGGTGGTCGGCGAGAATCGGCGACGGCCGTCCTCAAGGAAGCCGTCCGGATGAGGGCGGCGGGGTGGCGGCGATCGGCGGAGGTGACGGTGTCTGAAACCAACAGATCTAGAGGACTGCTGTTGGAAGTACACAAGGATCAACACCTAAAAGCACACACTTATCTAGATGTTATCCGGACGCAATGGATGGATGGACGCATGCCCCCTCGGCTGGAACCTGCACTCTGTATCGACGGGCTGGATCTCGCGGACGACGCACCACAGTCGAGAAGCGTCGGCAGTGCGCCTCGGGGCGTCGGGAGCACGGCCACCACCACGGTAGGCCGCCGCCGCACGCGCGCAGCCTTTGGCTAGCCCCACCACCCCTTCCGGCGAGCGCAGCGGCGACGACTCGAGGCCCCTTCTCCATCTCATTGCGGACGCGGCGTACCGGGCGCGGCAGAGGCTAGGGTTCAGCGGCGCGCGGTGGGCGGGAGAGCCGGCCGAGGCGGCGATGGAGAGACAGCGGAGGTGGAGGCAGGCGGCGGGTGGGCGGCGCGGAGAGGCACAGGAGGGAGGGAGGCGGGCGACCGAGCGATGACGACGCGGCGAGGACGGGAGAGCAGCCGACCCGTCTGCGTCGAGGCCCGTCGCGAGGCGGCGCAGGAGAACCGTCGCCGCCATGATCGCCGTCGCCGAGGAGACTCGCCGCATGCGGAGTGGAAGAGGAAGCCTCGAGCCGTCGCGAGGCGGTGTAAGCGAGCTCGTGCTCGCCGCGGTCGGCCGGCCTAGCGGCAACCACGTGGGCGGAGAGGCGTCGGGAGAAGCGAACGGCCAATGGCGGCCGGTGTGGCGGCGGCGCCGATGAGGCCGACGAGGAGACGGCCATGAGGACGGCGCCGAGCGCGATGATGGGGAATAGCCCGGGGCGGGGTGTCGTGATCGGCCGTGGTGGCGGCGGCGTCGGCGGGGCGGCGAGGAAGGCCGCCGCGAACTCGACGGAGTTAGGCAAAAGCGACATCACCGTCTTTGCCGTGGCGGATGCCAGGGAAGACAACCCACCGCGCGGCGGGACGGGGCGGTGCGTCGCCGAACGAGCGTCCTGCCGGTGGCGCTGTCGATGATGCAGGCGCGGTCGCGGTGTTCGGCGAGGCGCTCGAAGACGTACAACGCGTTGATTGTGTTGCTCCCCAGACGTGCGGATGTACACCGAGCTGATCAACGGCCGGATCTGGGCAGCCGAACAAGATGGCCGCCCCCGGGAGAGGAGATCAATCCTCCCGGGGGCAGCAGATGCGGAAGCTAGATTTGAGGTTAGGGTTTCAACCTAAGCTCTGATACCATGTTATGAATATTGTGTGTGTATTGATATGAGACCCAAAGGGTCATATATATAGGAGAGTACAAGAAGATATGCCATATAGAGATAAGGCATATATGGATTAGAATCCAAACTCTATCTCCTAATACAACTCTATCTCTATCTCCTTAACATGGCATATCTCTTGTACTCTCCTATATATATGGCCCTTTGGGTCTCATATCAATACACACATAATATTCATAACATGGTATCAGAGCCTAGGTTCCATACCTAGCCTCCATACGTCTTCCGCTGCCGCTGCCCCCGGGAGGATCATCTCTACTCCCGGGGGCGGCCACCTCATCTGATCGGCCGGTCCACAACTCGGCAGTAGCCGCTGCTGCTGTTGGTCGTCGTCCCACCGTCGGTCGCCGCCAGCGATCGCCATCACTGGTCGCCACTCGGCCGCCACCGGGGCGCCGTCATCATCCGAGCCGCCGCCTCCATTGTCTCCGCCCACCGCCTTGCCGCCTCGAGCCGCCGTCGTCGCCAGTAGATCCGGCGCCTCCGGCCAGATCCGTGGGCCCCGCCTCGAGCCGCCCAAGCCACATCGCCGTTGTTCCCTCTTGCCGAACCGCCACCTCTTGCCCAACCTGTCGCCACCGGGATCTCGGTCTTCCGGCCGCCGCGCTCCTCCGTCCGCCGCCGCCGCTCGGCCTCACGTCCGCTCCTCCGCCGCTCCCGCCCGCCCGCCGCCTCCTGCCGCCACTCACTCGGTCGCCACTTTGCTCCCTCATGTGACCTCCGGGCCCGTCCCGACCTCCTCCGGTGCCTCCTCGTGCTCATGGGTGAGGGAGAGATGGAGAAAGAGATGAGCGAGGGAGGAAGTGAGGGGCTGCCGCCTCCGCCACAAAAGAAAGACAATGTGGGGATGCTATGCGAACAGCCTCAAAGCTTTGTCGTCGCTCCAGGCAACCGTTACAAACTTTGAGGCCAACTTCATCTCGTCAGGTCTTGCAGGGTTTTTTCTGTTTCAGGAGCCCCTGTTCTTTTGAGTCAGTCTACGAGTTATTTTTCTCGTGAGTTTTCCGTTGCGTCCATCCAAAATCCGTAGTTTTAATTTTTAGTTCGTCTCAGCCGTGCGAGTCCACAAATTTATTGTCGATCATAAAAGTGTAGGAATTTTATTTTGCATGGCGTAGCCGCCGCTATTCTTTGACGAGCTTGTAACGCCGCTTCTTTCCTGCTGCGCCTCGTTGCGCTTCTTGTGCCTTCTTGCATCCGCCGTCGCCGCCGTCTTGACGAGCTTTTAACGCCGTCGCGCTTCTTCTGCACTGCACCTCCGTTGCGCTTCTTGTGCATTGCGCCGTCGTCGCCGCCGTCTCGAGCTTCGATCTGCGCCGTCATGCTTCTATCTATTCCTCTTCGGCTTGATTTGACAGTTTATTCCAAGGCTGCACGCAACGACGACGTCATCAAGACTCGGATTTCGGATTTTTTCTTGTTTTAATGTTAACTCCTTTTTCAAATGCAATGCTATTGCATACGCTTTGCATTTGAGGGGGGGTGTTAAGGAGATAGAAATAGAGTTGTATTAGGAGATAGAGTTTGGATCCTATTCCATATATGTCTTATCTCTATATGGCATATCTCTTGTACTCTCCTATATATATGGCCCTTTGGGTCTCATATCAATACACACACAATATTCATAACATCTTGGAGTGTCCTTTGATCCAATTGTGGCCTTGTTCCAACAACTACATTCTATTTCTTCATGAAATTGCTTATTTTGAGCTTAGGAAGAGATGATTTCTTGTTTTGACGTGTAGAATGGAGTCCTTGGATCTCATTTCAAGCCATGCAGTGGTTTCATGCTCAAAACAACTCCTAAGGTGATTTTTTTTCTTCTTTTTAATAAAAGATTGATGTGTTGATGGTTGTACTCGACATACTAATGAAAAGGGTCTGCATTGTAGGTTGGACGCTCTTCACTCCGTGTGAGGGCATCTTTTGCTTCTTCATCACAAAAACAGTACTCTCCTAAGACACCAGCAGTTCAATCAGGGGAGGAGGTGTGCATTGCAGTGCTAGGTGCTAGCGGTTATACTGGAGCTGAGGTTGTTCTCTTTCTCCCTGTCATTTTTCATTTGTGTTGATTGCTTTTGTCAGATAGGGGTATGTTTCTTTCACCCAATGCAGTGTTAGTCCTATGTTGTTTTCGTTTTCTGGTTTAACATTTCTATGCTATGATCCCAATATTTTCATCTTTTTTAGTCTATTTGCTAATGTGTTAAGGTACACTTTCGCTAACAGATTGTTCGGCTTCTGGCAAACCACCCTCAGTATCGTATTAAAGTGATGACTGCAGATAGAAAAGCTGGTGAACAGTTTGGATCTGTATTTCCTCACTTGATAACACAAGTAATAATTTTTCTACTCTTCCTCCACATGTGATTCTTCATCCTTGTATATCAAGAATTAGCTGAACCTTTCAGCAGTCGTACATTTATTTGTAGTAAAATTAGTGTTGACATCATATTGATCCTTTTTTTATTTTGCAGGAATTGCCAAATTTGGTTGCAATAAAAGATGCAGATTTTGCAGATGTTGATGCAGTTTTTTGTTGCTTGCCACATGGAACAACCCAGGTTGTTTATCTTCATCATGCCTTCTTCTGAAATTCTTCCCATCAATTGCTGAATTGTATAAAGGAATACAGTTACACGCTCTGTTGTGTGTTGGAGGATAAGATTTTATTGAAAAAAATTTAAGTTATATCTGATTGTTGTTTTCTTTTTATCAGGAAATTATTAAAGGTTTACCCCAGCAACTGAAGATTGTTGATCTCTCTGCGGTATGCTCTACACAATCTTATGATTTATCTTTGTAGGTATCATCTCTGTTGCTATTTAACAGCCAATTGTTCCTATGAGTAACTTAACATGATTACAGGATTTCCGATTGCGTGACATCAATGAGTACGCAGAGTGGTATGGCCATTCTCATAGGGCACCAGAACTTCAGGTTTTCTTGACTACTTTCCCCTACAGACTTGTCTGTCATTGGTTATGGAATTTTGTTGTTACTCAATTCTTAGGTTCCAATTTCGTCATTTGATTACCAACTCTGATTCGTATTGATATGGTCGATCAATTTTTTTTGTATGATACTTTTTATGGTTTGAATTAGACTCTTTTATAGTCATATGATATTTTGGATTATTCCTTTCGTGCCACTATGTTCGCTTCTGTGAACTCATTTTCTATGTGGTTTATTTCTCTGTTAATTCAGCAAGAGGCTGTGTATGGTTTGACTGAAGTTCTTCGAGATGAAATAAGAAATGCACGGCTTGTTGCAAATCCAGGATGTTATCCCACGTCTATTCAGCTTCCTCTTGTTCCTCTAATAAAGGTAAGCTTTAATAGATGTTCTTGGTCATCCTAGTCCATGATCAAATCAACAAAATTTAGACATAATAGCCCTCAGTTGTGCCATATATTTGCAAATGTACAAAGAATCTCCATTTTCTGCAGCTGAGAAAGTATATTTGGCGAAATATTGTGCTTTTGAGTTGCTTTTGAGTCATGCTCCTTTCAAATTTTAAAAATGTCATCAGTTGATTAATGTTCTTAGTATGTATGTTTTTCTTAGCATATTTTATTTTATCTTGCAGGCAAAACTGATCAAGCTGAGCAACATTATCATTGATGCAAAATCTGGGGTTAGCGGGGCAGGTCCGTATTTTACTTGAGATTCTATGACTTATATATTTATCTAATCAATAGCCGACCTGTCCTCTAACAACATGCATTTTTGTAGGACGTGGAGCCAAGGAAGCAAATCTTTACACTGAGATAGCTGAAGGCATCCATGCTTATGGAATAAAAGGCCATCGGCATGGTAATCCTTACTTTTCAAGCAATTGAAATCAACATTAGTTTTGTAACTGTTGCATTGCTCTTTAACAAACATATTTATTCCCATTTGGTAAATGGATAGCCTGGTTACAGAATCTTTGCTTACATATATCCTGCTAGTTGCTTTAACATGGCCTTACTGACTGTCATGGGCGTGGGCCTTGGACCTAGCCAGTTCATTATCAGGAAGCTAGAGATTTGTTTTTATCTATTAGAGATATGATATTAGTTTCTATTTGTTAAAGATATGATTGAGATTATATTCTATCTGTTAGGAAGAGCCCATCTATATAAAGGGGGCTGCTACATACTATTGGAATCAAACAAGAAATAACAAAGGCATTCTCATCTATAGTCTCACCCTCTTCTTCTCGTCGTATTTGCTGGCCATCCTCTCGTGGTGTTTACCCCCCATGAACTAAGCTTCATAACAATTTGGTATCAGGGCCAACACCATGGCTTTTGCTATCGAGTTAACAGGTGAAATGATCATTACTAGCTATGACAGAATCATCGCTAGACTCAAGTACATAGAGCATGGTGCAGAAGATGTTGGCAGCAAAGGAGAAGGCACAACAGCTGGCTCGGTGTCGACATCATGCGAGCAATCGCGTCCCGCTGCCCCAACCACCCAAGTTGCCACCACGGGGAACTCCCCTGACTGTGGTGACGGTGCCACCATGGTGATCCGCATCGCTTCCGCCATCATCGCCAACGTCGGCGTCGTGCTACTAGATAAGATAGAGGACAAGCTCTCCCACAGCCCTAGTCGCACGCTCGCGAGCCCCCGCACTGGAGCCCAGCTGCCAGATACGGCCACGCTAGCGCCCAGCCCCGTCACCGCTGTCGGTGTCGTGGCGTCGTCCCTAGCTGCGGTCCTTGTTGCCTCCGCCACCGTCTTTGCCAAGGCCGTGGACGCCCTCTTCGGCTTCCGCCTCCACCACGACGACCTTTTCCTCGCCGGCCTCGAGTCCAAGAAGGCCGCCAGCAGCTTCCACGCTACCGTCGTCTACTTCCCCGAGCCCATGCAGATCCTCCTCGGCGCCAGCGCAAGGCGGCCTGCCCAACACCCACGTCCAGCTCCTCCACCAAGAAGTCTGCCGAGTCCTCCGTCCAGATCCCGCTGGGATGGATCAAGAAAGCCCAGCCCACGGGAGCTTTGCTTGGGCGTCGCTGTCTGCGAGCCCTCCATCGACCTCCGGAGCGTTGGCTCAGTGTGCGCAAGCCCGCCGAAGCTCCTCTTGGGCGCCACCGTCTCCAAGCGTCGGAGGTCTTCTGTCGACACCTTTATCCGCTGATCTTCCACCAATGCCACCTCGATCTGCCGGTCTTTCACCGACACCACCTCGATAGGCGCTATCAGCGACCGGTCGCACGTCGCCGTCGCTTGCTCCGTTCCGCCGATCTACACAGCCGCCGCCTGGATCCACGCCTGTCGCCGCCGACGTCGTCGTTCTCGGTCGCCGCCGATGTCGTCGTTCCCTGTCGCCGAGCTCCCGAGGCCGCCAGAGTCGTCCTGCTTCAGCTTTCGCTCGGCCGCCGCTGCTCGTCGCCTAGTCGCCACTGGTGAGGTCAGATGCCGCTCCGGACTCAAAGTCTACCCGGTCGGGTCTTGTGTGCTCGGTCGGTTCTTGTGTGACCGAGTGAGAGCTCGATGTCTTTTTGTTGACCGACCGATGTAAAAAAAAATCAGTTTCTAATTTATTTTTAGTCTTAAAAATAAAGAAATAAGCCGAGATGTAAAGGCTTTGTTCCTTTCAGCGTTGTTTATTGGCACCTACGTGTGCATGTCCGGTTAGCAGCTCGAGGACGAGCTGCATGTCTCGGAGAGGTGTAATGTCATGGGCGTGAGCTTTGGGCCCAGCCAATTCATTATTAGGAAGCTAGAGATTAGTTTCTATCTATTAGAAATATGATATTAGTTTCTATTTGTTAGAGATATGATTGATATTAGATTCTATCTATTAGAAGGAGTTCATCTATATAAAAGGGCTACCGCATGCTATTAGAATTAAGTAAGAAATAACAAAGTCATTTTCATTTATAGTCTCTCCCCCTTCCTCTACATGTCAGTTCCCGAGATTGAACAAGGACTT
Organism: Bonia amplexicaulis; assembly: GCA_036346245.1. Taxonomy (NCBI): domain Eukaryota; kingdom Viridiplantae; phylum Streptophyta; class Magnoliopsida; order Poales; family Poaceae; genus Bonia; species Bonia amplexicaulis. The sequence continues at coordinate 22,298,898 of CM070741.1, read as the reverse complement.
TCAGATGCTGCTGAATCCAAAGTTACTATCAGCTTTACTCCAAATCTGATATGTATGGTAAGCACATACTCACTTAAAGACTTTATAACTCCAGGTTCTGCAGTTTCTTCTGTCCTGCACTGCAGGCACCAGGAATGTGTAGAAGTCAGTTGCTAAATCAAATGATGTATCTATGTGTGGAACAGAAACGTGGGATGCAATCTACTATGTTTGTTGAAATGGCACCCGGAGTGACTGTCAATGATTTGTATCAGCATCTCAAGTCTACTTATGAGGTTTGTTAGTCTGACCATGTGGGCTAAATTATCTATCTGCAGGGTTTGACAGAGCCAAAATTTTCCATTTAAGTGAATTCGCCAAAATGTTTATGATTTTACAACGTAAAGAGATATCTTCACTCTTGTTACAATTAGAGTTTATTCTGCACGTGAATCTTTTCAGGGTGAAGAATTTGTCAAGCTGTTACATGGTAGCAGCGTTCCTCACACACGCCATGTTGTGGGATCAAATTACTGCTTCATGAATGTCTTCGAGGACAGAATTCCTGGAAGGGCCATCATCATATCTGTCGTATGTGTCTTCAATCAATCTATATGTTGCTCAATTATTTAGCAAACTAATGTCACAGACTTAGAGATGCAGATTCCTTATTTCTTGTGCTTCAACTCTGCAGATAGATAATCTTGTGAAGGGAGCATCTGGTCAGGCCGTGCAGAACCTCAATCTGATGATGGGACTGCCTGAGAACACGGGGCTGCAATATCAACCCCTATTTCCTTGATCCTTTGTGTCAGTATTTCATGTGTTCTGTCTGGATGATGCTTTGGAGTTCAGCTACGCATCTCCCTCATGTTTACTGTTGAGAGGCAAGGAGCTCAACATTAGATTGTAACAAAGCCAAACTTGTTCAAAACCATAGCTTGGTTTGTGCTGTTGTAGTTTTAGAGATGATCAGCAGTTTAGCAGTGTAATGAGAGTATGATCTGAGTGGCTTGGTGCCATGGAAATCCTAAGGCTATATATCCTTTATTGCCTTGTTTTGAGATCAAATAAAACAGTGTAAAACTCAAATTCAGAGACATCAACGACCGCAGCATCATTGGATCTAGTTAGGGGTGTCTTATCCATTTCTTACAATGTTTTTAGCTCGCTACCGCTGTAATTTGTGAAGATTTGAAGCATCAACTACTTTTATAGTTTTTCATCAAATTTTATCTTGTGTGAAGTGCCCAGATCGTAAACTCTGCCACAATAATGCAAGTGACTGGTTATAGTGTTTTTGTTTTTTCTTGCCTATGAAAAATACTATGAGTTTTGTTTAGGTCAACTTTGAATTTCTCTAATTAGGTCCCATATTTTTTTTGGAATGCTTTGATAAAGTGCCAATGGTTAGTTTTGTTAATGTAAATGTGCTAACTATAGGCTTGACTTAGCATGGCCCTTATGGCAATTGTCACTCAAGAGGACACCTGGTGGCAATTAAAAAATTTTGGAATTGTTTCTGTTTATTTGATTCCAAATTAGACTCATTGAAAGAATTTCCTGTATATAGTAATGCATGGGAATTAATTTTTATTTCCCTTTTTTCTTATGATGTCTGTGTGGTGCTTTCTTATGTTGTTGGGTGCTACCGACATACCAGATCTTTGGTATTGGAATTTCCTGTATATAAATTTTGGATTATATAATTTGTTTGTCATTTTTGTTTGTACAAGTCAATCTGTTGTGAATATTGCAAAATTTGAGCAAAACTTAATAATTTGGTACAACCGTATAAATCAGTCAAAGACATAGGCACTTGTATCGATCTTCTAACCATATATCAAGTTGTACATATATGGTTAGGAGGAGGCTGTAACGAGCAGTCAAAGCTGCGCATTGCATTACGATTGGTCAACTTTGGATACCTAAGAGGCAATTGTCAAGAAACTTCAGTTATAAGAAAGTAAATTTGAAACCTGATAATAAAATGGGCATAATGTGTGGTCCTTAGGTATTGTTCTCCAAAGGGCTCTTCACTAATATTTCCTTTTAAAAAAACTGCTATTGCGTCTAGTTAGGGGATGCATCTAGCAGCTTTTTCAGTTAAAATCAACTGTTGATGCTTTCTTTCTGATTGTGCCACTCGAAGATGATATGTGCTATTTGACTTGAAATTGCTGTAGGCTCGGAAATGCTTTTGCACTAATTTATCACCCTTTGACCTTCAGTTGTTTATGTATAATCTCTTGAGTTCTAGTTCATTCTCTAGTTTCTTAAAGTTTTTTGGTTTAGTTTGACTTCTTGCATTTATTGATGCATGTCAATTATTTAAAGTATGATACATGTTCTGTTTTTGGTCATCTCACTCGGGGGTATTTTAGGTAGTGCAGAAATGTTGATGACTTGATGGGCTTTGGGATGGCGAATATCATTCTAAGTTTTGATAGTCTGCATTCCACACAGATTCTACCTGTAAGATTAAACACAAGCCTCCGTACCTTTTTTCTGTTGTTCTATTTTCATGATAACAACATAATTGTGGGAGAAAAAATAATTTAATTGGTAAGTTGGCCACAATAACATTGATACTGTAACACATCCAAAATTATCCTTGTTTAAATTCATAAAATATGTAGAGTGCTTATTCTGAAAGAAATTCTGAAAGAAAAATTGAGATATTTAAGTCAAAGTCAGACTGTAAGAATTCAGTTAGCAGATTTACTCTCTTTGATAGGCTATCATCTTGGCAATAACCTGGCAGTTGTGAATATAATTCCTTTGCACCATATGCAGTTTTAGCATGGCCTTAATACTTATACAATGAGATAGAAAGAATGCATGACAAATCTTCATTCGTCCATGTGCAGTACTTGCAGAGATGTAATTATGATGGATTACAGCAATCCCAGATGCAATTCATCTTGTACAGATCAATTATGCAGCAGCACATATAATATTTCTATTTGTTGTCGTAATGTTCGCAGACTTTTACCATCTAGTCCCAACCGACAAGTCTATCATGGGCATGTTCTTAAAAGAGGTTGTCTTTCCACTTGAGCTTCCATAGGCGAAGAATGTTTTATGCAGTTATTTTTAAGTTCATTTGTTGAGAATATGTATTATCGGGAGCTAGTTATGTGTTAATCACGGTTGCAATGCCGTACTTGGCGACCACAACGTCTGACAGGCGCCAGGAGGCCATGGCGTCCTCCAGGCGTGAAACGGCGAAGCAGTGTCCGATGTCCTCTCCAACCCACCAATGCAAAATATAAACTAGGTCCTCCAAGAATCTTTCCTTTACAATCGGGTCCCCCTCTCCATAACTCCCGACTCTGAGCTCACCTCCTCTCAGGTCCCCGTCTCTAACTCCCGACTCCCATCCCGAGCTCAATCCTCTCTCCCTTCCCAACGATGTTTCTCCAGTCCCTAACCGCCGTCACGCTGTGCCTCTTCCCCCCACAACTCCACTTCCCCTCCGCGGCACAACCACCACCTCTCCTCCCTCCCCTCCCAGTGCCTTCTCCTATCCCCAACCGCCTGCCCGACACCGCATCCCCTCCCCGCTGCCTCATGTGCCCGGCATGGCTTCTCCGCACCGTTGCCTCCCACCCGTCTCTGCTGAATCCACCGGTCTTCATGCATGTCGCCACCGTAACCCATCATCCCTGCCCATCTGCCCGCTTGCTTCCTTGAACTCTAGGATACTATATTTGAGCCAAAGAAAACTTCAAAACGATTTGTCAACCGACGATAATTGGGATACCTGGCCCAGTCTACATCCGAGAAGGCACTAAGGAGCTGTGAAGCTGACCTCTGAATGAGCAGTCCCATGGTCACAGTCCCTTTGACATACCAAAGTATTCTTTTAACAACAACCCAATGTTGATCTGTGGGAGCATGGAGAAACCGACACACTTTGTTAACCGAAAAAGAAATGTCGAGTTTCGTCAGTGTCAAGTATTGCAGTGCTCCTACTGCGCTACGGTATAGAGTAGATTTGGAATCACTGAGAGAAGTTCCATCTTCCTTTGACAACTTCTCAGACGCTACCATGAGAGTTGCAACAGACTTACAATCATTCATATTCATCTTCTGTAGCAAATCAAGCATGTATTTCTTTAATGTCAACAATAGCCCTTCCTTGTGTGACAATGCTTCTATCCCAAGGAAGTATTGCAACTTGCCAAGATCTTTCACAGGGAAATTTGAGGATAGCTTATGAATGAGTTTATCTGCAGCTACTGAAGAACAACTAGTAATTATGATATCGTCTACATAAATCAACATATAGATGACAAGCTTATCTCTGTTGAGAATGAACAAGTAGGTGTCTGCCTTTGAAGAAATAAAACTCAATTCATGCAATATGGTGCTCAACTTTGAGTACCACACCCTCGGTCCATGTTTAAGCCCATATATTGCTTTCTCTAGCTTACATACATACTCAGGATGTTGAACATTTTCATAACCTGGAGGTTGATGTATATACACTTCTTAAAGCTCTTCGCGCAAGAACACATTTTGTACATCAATTTGTCGAAGATGCCAACCTCTTGACACAGCTATAGACAATATGAGTCGAATAGTAGTTGGTTTAACAACCGGACTAAATATATCATTATAGTATGTGCCATACTGTTGTTTGAAGCCTTTTGCAACCAAGCAAGCTTTATATCTATCAATACTCCCATCTGGGTTTTGCTTGAGTTTGAAGACTAATTTGCAACCGATAATGTTGCATCCCTGCTGCGGTGGAACTAGACATCAAGTTTTATTTTTCAGCAATGCATGATGTTCAACGTCCATAGCTTATCACCACTTTGGATGCTTGTAGCTTGAACATGGGACAATACCTCTGCAGTCGAAACCATTGCCGAAGGAGCAGTCGAAGCCATTGTCGAAGGAGCAATCGAAACCATGGTCGAAGGAGCAGTCGAAGCAGTGGTCAGAGCCACGGTCGAAACTACTGTGAATGGTCGTACGAACAATGGCTTGCCGCGTCGAGGACTCAGGAATGGTAATGGCCCTAGCCATCAGGATGTGACCTCGTCGTCATCCCCTTGCATCAGTTGAGCCTCGGCCCGCTTCTGCCGGCTGCGGTAATCCTTGGTCCAATGACCCATTTTGCCGTAGTTGCGGCACTTGTCCTTCGACAGGTCATGATCGCCACCAGATCCTGGCCTTTCCTTGCTTTCGTCCACGCCACCGCTATCATCCCTTCGTCGCGACGGTTTACGTCGCCGGTTGCTATTCTTGGAGCTGCTAGAGGATCCCTCTCCCTGCTACCACTCCCTCATCCGCGCATGCCACTCCTCCTCCATGAGGAGAAGCTTTCCGCTAGCTCTGGTGACAGGCGCTGGGTCTAGCCAATCCTCCGCCGTCTTCAATCTCCTAGTCACCTCCTCCAGTAAGAGCATCAAGAGATCAAGCAGAGTTTCAATTGACAGAGCAATTTGGGTGAACCTGGAGGTGATGACACACATATACTTCTCGATGACCTTATGTGGCGGTTTTGGGTCACCGAGGGTGCTAAGCTGGTTTACTAGCCCGGTGAGCCGCAATGCGAAGTCATCGACAGACTTCCTGTCGCAGAATGCAATGCTCTCGAACTCCTTGCAGAGCTTTTGAGCATTCGCCTTGCGCACTCGATCAATGCCGATGCGCATGGTCTTCAGGGTATCCCACGCCTCCTTGGCTGTTGCCTTGACGGCAAGCGTGGAGATCATCTCCGGCGGAACGGCGCAAAGGATGGCCTTTAGTGCCATCCTGTCCCCCTGGAATTCAACACCGCCAATGTTGACGGCGTCCCAAAGCCCGCGCGTCTGGAGCATGACCTTCATCAAGGCCCAATCACTGTAGTTTGTCTTCGTGAGTGTCGGGTACGCCGCTGACCCCCAACCTCCTTCACCACCTTTTGTACCATTAGAGCACTGTCGCTTTCGTCGACGCGGTCTCTGGGATGTGGCAATGAAGACTGGTAGTGCTGAGATGATGAGGAATCAACCGGCTGCATCATGGATCAGCTATCCCTGGGTCTGATACCAATGTCAGGAACTTTGACTAATCAACACGTCTGAGCACTCACACGAACACACACAAATATGGAAGCACAGAGCAAGAATACAAGAGTTTTTTTGCTGCTGAAAAATTGGACAATATTTTCTATTGTATTAGCCTCCTATTTAAAGGAAATCTAGTCTAACTCTGGTGGTTAAATCACCCTTATTATACGCCACCACTACACGATCCCACGGACTCAGGCCATGTCGCACACGACGCTAACAAAACAGAGAGCGTGCTCCCGCGTGGACTAAGCATGCATCGAGCATTTCTACGACCATGACAACCATGACTACTACAGTGGTTCTACGACCATGACTACTACGACTACTACAGTGGTTCTACGACCATGACCACTACGACTGCTACAATGGTTCTACGACCATGACCACTATGACTGCTACAGTGGTTCTACGACCATGGCAACCTATGAATGCTACAATGATTCTTCAACCATGATTAATGCACTGGATTATCCAACACTGCTGCTATACTACTGAACCTTGCCCCCCTTCTTGAGCAGACTCCAAAGGTGCAATAGTGTTTCCCGTAGAAATAGAAACGTGTTCCAAACCATCAGATGTAGAATGGGAAGGATACATTATACATATGGACCGTTTGCTATGACTGGCTCAAGTACAGAGGAGGTGTTAGTGGAGGAAGTAAGGATGGAAATGCAACAATTGAAGAAGAATCCATGGTATGAGATGAATCAAATGAGTTTGAACTAGCAAAGGGAAAGACTGGTTCATCAAGAACAACATCCCTGGATATATAGACATGACCAGTTGGTCAATGTAAGCATTTATACCCTTTATGGAGGTTACTGTACCCTAGAAAGACACAATGTTGAGATCAAAAAGAAAGTTTGCGTGTGTTATAAGGGTGTAAGTTGGGCCCTCACGCACAACAAAACACACGAAGGACTGAGTAGTCTAGTGATGTACCAAGGAGACGAGTAAGAGCTGTTTGATTGTCAATGACTCGACTGGGAAGACGATTGATAATATAAGTAGCTGTGAGGAAGGCTTCATCCCAAAAATGTGCGGGTATGGATGATTGAGCTAGAAGAGCTAAACCGGTTTCAACAATATGTCGATGCTTTCTCTTGGTAGCCCTGTTTTGTTGATGAGTGTGAGGACAAAACACTCGGTGGGAGATACCAAGTGAGGTGAACAGATTATGCGGCTTTTGATACTCCCCACCCCAGTCGGTCTAAACAGTAAGGATATTTCGATCAAGAAGATGCTCAAAATGTTTTTGGAACTTCATGAATACTTGCTCAACATCGGATTTATACTTTAAGAGATATACCCATGTGAACTTTCTATAGTCATCCAATAAACTTACATAATACTTGTAGCCTCCTACTGAAGTAAGGGTTGGACCCCAAACATCTGAATGGATAAGTTCTGAAGGAAAAGTAGATACTTGACTAGATGAACTATATGGTTTTTGGTGTATCTTTGCTTGTTGACAAGCATCACACACCGATACATGTTTATTAGACTCACAGAAAATATTGTTGGACTGAAGAACACTCTAAACGACTGGAAGGGTAGGATGACCAAGACGTCTATGCCAAAGACTAGGTGATAGCCTTGTAGAAGCGAAGGAGCTCCGAGCATGACCACATGGAGGTGATAGCCTTGCAAAAGTGAAGGAGCTCCGAGCATGACCACCAGGAAGAGGATAAAGACCTCCTTTACATCTACCATACAGAAGGGTTTTCTTCGTGGCTTTGTCTTTAACACAAAAATAATCAAGATGAAACTCAAAGAAGGCATTGTTGTCACGAGTGAACTTATGAACTGAGAGCAAATTTTTGTTGATGTGAGGAACATGAAGAATATTATTAAGAGCAAGATCATGACTAGAGCCATAAATAGTAGAACGACCAATATGTGAGATTGTCAAACCTGTGCCATTTGCAACTTGGACTTGATCGGTGCCTTTGTAGCGTTAATGCATGGACAGCCTATCCAGATCACTAGTAAGATGATCTGTCACGCCACTATCAGCATACTAATTGCACTCGACATTGTATCTTGTTGTGGCAGTAGCTACATCTTTTGTTTCTTCTGCCTAAAATGAACGATCAAACCTGTGATAGCAACAAAAGTGCTCCATGGCCAAACTTCCCGCATACTTGACACTAAGGACGACCATTGTTGGAGTTGGAGCCATTGTTCCTGAATCCAAATCCTCACCCTGATGTGTTTTTACCACGGCCTCGCCCCCTCCACTAAGGGTGTGTGCCATGGATGCTGCTGTTGTTGTAGTGAGATCTCCTCTTGTTGCATTGTTCGCTGAAGCGCCAATCTAAACCTCCGAGTTGTTGAGCTCTTAACGAAGCTCATAACTGATCAAATAAGCATATAGATCATTGATGGAAATCGGTTTAGGGACGTGTGCTACAGGGACTAGCTGTCCACCCATGCCGCTTACGACTGCAACAGTACCAGCACTTGCCCATACCAGGTAGGTAGCCAACCGAGGACGACCTGCGTCACCCACGACCACCCGTGCTGACGCCTGCTACCAACTTCTATAGTGGTCGACACATGACCATGACCACTGGCTTCATCCTCAACTTGTCTTCGACCGCTGCATTGGAGCTTCGACCACGGACACGCAGGGGTTACGTCCGTGACGCTTACGACCACACACACTAATCGCTTCCGACCACACACAACAACCTAGTCGTTACAATCACGTACAACGTGGTCATAACCGACCACCGACTATCGACTACGGTAGCTACTACTTCCGACCATCGACCACAGCAGCTCCGACTACCGACCATTGACCACGGTAGCTACTACTACCTACCATCAACCACGGCAGGTCTGACTACCAACTATCGACCACGGGAGTTTCGACTACCGACTATCGACCACGGTAGCTTCGACTACCGACTATCGACCACACAGCTATGACTACCAACTATCGACCACGGTAGCTTCGACTACCGACTATCGACTACGGTAGCTACTACTTCCGACCATCGACCACGGTAGTTCCGACTACCGACCATCGACCACGGTAGCTACTACTACCGACCATCGACCACGGCAGGTCTGACTACCGACATCGACCACGGTAGCTTCAACTACCAACTATCGACCACGGTAGCTTCGACTACCGACTATCGACCACAGCAGCTACAACTACCGACTATCGACCACGGTAGCTTCGACTACCGTACATTACTCGATGCACGAGTATAATTGGCTACGACCACTGTACTCGAACACACCGAGTACAGAACTAGGACTACGACTACTGGCTACGGCCACTATACTCGAACACACTGAGTATAGGACTACGACCACACTCCACAGTAGCAATAACTACCGTGTACAGCTACGACCACACAATTAACAACAAGATTATTTATAACAGTATCTGCTAGCCTTTTCATCTTTTGAAGTAGTCGGCAGCAGGAGTGCCTTTCTTCTTCATATTTGAAAGTTGCAACCGGATCTGCATAACCCGTGCCCTTGATTGTGAAGCAAACATTTGCTCCATATTGGTCCACACTTCTCGTGCGGTGGAGAGGAAGAGAACTTGCCAGGATTTCCTCGCTAAGAGAAGAAAGTAGTGCACTAAGCACTAATTGTTCCTGCTGGTGCCACAGCAGGTAAGCAGGGTTTTGCTTTTGTCGTGCGCCACCTTCAGTAGTTTCGGAGATGGTTGCGGGTGGACAGAGATTTGTTCCATCTACAAACCCCAGCAGCTGTTGATTTCTCAAATACGGGATCGGCTGCGCCTTCCACAAGAGATGATTCTCACGATTGAGTTTCACCGTCACAAAGTGACCGAAGGAAGATGAAGGAAGTAGTACGGATGAGGTGGATGAAGACGAGCTCAAACTCGGGTGGAAGAACTCATGTTCGAGCTTTCGGTGGTCATGGTAGATCAAGGCTCTGATACCATGTAAAAGAGAGGAATTTGCCGCAAGAGAATCCCTAGGATTCTTGTATATTTATACTCACAAACAGAGTTTACAGATTAGATTACAACTTGCAAAGTTTAAAGTGTTCGGGATAACTACAGATAAGCTACAGACTTCCGTTGCCCGATCATGTACAGTACAAAAATTCAGTTAGCAACCGATAGTTCCAAATATTCAGAGTCCCGTGCGTTGCAGATTCTAACTCTGAATCCCAACAGCGTTGCATATTCTAATTCCGAATCCCAACTCCTTTCAACAGTCCTGCGCTTGGTTTATGAGCTAAGGAGAATTTCATGTCTGTCCCTTCAGATTTTAAGAACTTCAAGGGGAACAATTTCGACGCAATTTGGCTTTCTCATGATGCAATTGGACCTTCTAAAAGTCAGAAACATATACAGAGTGCTTTTACATTTTTGGGTATGATCTATGACTTTATATTCCTCATTGCTGTGCTTATCAGTGTTACAAGATTGCTATTTAGGTATTTGAAAATTCCCGATTCTTTCATGGGAGGTGCTTTCATGCTTTCTTCAAATTGATTTGCATAACTTTTAAAATAGAACTGAATGGTGAATAGTGATTACTTATCCCTTCGCGTGCTTTAAAATTAGTGTCATTCTTATTAGAGTGGAAAGCATGAAATCACTATTCTTTCATACAGATAAAAGGGTAACAATGAATGAATAAAATAGGGCTATAAACAAAGCACATCATATTGCTCCCTTCATTTTTCCTTGCCGGCATCTTAGCTATCATTGTTTATTCCCCTCCTTGATCCTCTGAGTGGAACAAAGAGGCAAGAAGAATAAGTCCCTTTTTGGGGGTGAAGGGGCATTACAGAAGTACAGCTCATTTCTTGCACTACTGGTAGATCTGAGTCATGTGCAGCTCCGAATTTACTGAATATATGCAAATCAGTTGCCAATTGATGAGTAGATCAGCATCAGATCACCCAATGACTCAGATTGTTGGGTCATTGCAAGACCCATACTGTGCAGAGTCATTTTGATTTCACATGCTCTCTGATTTTTAAGATATGCCACAACCTGAAAGTAAGATTGGAAGTGTTCTGCAACTCTGGTAATCTTGCCTGAAACTATTACCTGGTTGACCATCAGATAGATGTCATATTATCTGACAGTTACATCTAGGAATAGGTTTGCTCAGTTTTTAATGTGTCTAGATCTGTTTTGGGCACTTCAGGTTATTTCTTCTATACACTTAGTTCAGAAAAGGTCTATGGATTAGTGCAATTTCTGCGTGCCAGTGGAATGTCTTTCAATGAGGCAATATGGTCTTAGAAGTAACATACAACAAGGAGGATGTGGGCAGATGCTGTTGGAACTATGGGTAGATGAAAAGCTGTACATTTGTGACGACAAGCATCGGGATTTGCAGAGGCACTGTCCAATCCTTTGTGAGCTCTTAAGAATGTTTAGATTCCCTCCACCATGTTCGTGCAAGCCTCTCTGTGCAGCTCTCCAGTTTATTTATTAGATTATTTCATTCCAACAACATTCTCTACAATCTCATAATGGCTGATCCTGTACTAATTGTTAAGATAAGCCCATGTTTGTCCTTGTTTTGAACATCATAGACTTGTTTTTCTTTGTCCTTGATGCATCAACGCTGAGGCAGATTTCTCGGCAATCATGAAACCGGCCTTCAGACACCGACCACTCGAGCTCTGATTGGCTTGACTTGTGAACTGTGATCTTGGATAAGTCACTTTTTTGTCTACCAACTAGTACCAACTAGCAGTTGAAGTTTTCTTTCTAATCTCATAATGTGTACATCTCCAGGCCACACCTGGAGGGGGTTTTGTCACCACAGTTCATCCCCAGCCGTGGGCATCCATTTCTTTAAGCATGATAACATTTATTAGTTCTGCATTTGCTTTGTTTCCCTTCAGCCTTCTCATCAGTATATATGCACCTTTCATAACCCTCATTTTTCTTCACCAAGCACAAGTGTATCAAACAGCACGGTCCTCAAATCACCACTAACATCTCTCATATCCTAAACTTATATCAGAATTGAGTCTGGAGGAGTGATTGCAGAGGCAGGCTGGGGCTCGCTTGACATGTCATCGCAAGCCGAGGAGTCGGAGATAATGGAGCAGCTGCTTGGTACCTTCCCCTCCAATGGTGAGGAAGATCACCAAGAGCTTCCTTGGTCTGTTCTGGCTTCAAATGCCTACTATGTCCATTTTAATGCTACCTCTAATGCATATAGTTCCACTGGTAGCAACAGTGTTGGTAGTCTCATTCTTAATACGCCATCTGAGTTTGAGGGCTTCTATTTGAGTGACTCAAATGAGGCGCTGAAGATCAGCTCCTGCACTGCATCGCTGGACCTGTACATGGTCCAGGAGCAAGGTGCAACTCACTTTATGGATGCCATTCTGAACCCTTCCTGTGGGAATGCCGAATCAAGCTGTGAGGATCTTGGGGACTCGAGCATGAGTCTGCTTGGCTCAATCGACACTTCTAACAAGAGAAAGCGCCAGGACCATGGCAAACTAGATGACCAAACAAGAGTGAGTGCTCGTTCTTTTCCAAAAACAGCGTATAAGAATTGTTTAAAGTGCCTAGTGTGAATGCTTATTGATTGAAATGGATCAAATGCAGAGTCGGAAATGCTCAAGGAAGGTTGACTCAAAGTGGGCAAAGAAGGCCATGCAACGTGAAGGAGAGTATGGCAGCGTTTCTGTCACAAACGGGCAAAGCTTGAGCTGCTGCACGTCTGAAATTGACTCAAAAGCTTCTCAAGAATCTCCTGTTGCTGCTAACCCGAATGGCAAGGCTCAGGCTGGCCGTCGGTCAGCAACCAATCCCCAGAGCCTTTATGCAAGGGTACACTACGGATGATCTTCTGAGTTCGTTATTGAAAAATGATCTATCCTTAACTAAATCAACAATTATTTATGCTTTTGTCAATTTGATACAGAAAAGAAGAGGAAGGATCAATGAGAGGCTGAAGATACTGCAGAACCTTGTTCCAAATGGAACCAAAGTAAGCATCTGAATAAAACATTGGTCATTGTGATTAGTAACTATAAATACAAAAGAAGGCCGACAACTCAAACAACCACATTTGTGCTTTCTTGCAGGTAGATATCAGCACTATGCTTGAAGAGGCAATGCATTATGTGAAGTTCTTGCAGCTTCAAATCAAGGTGAGACTGTATGCAGTTCAGTTCAGAACCTCAGATCATTCCAAATGCTGTGTGTCAATGTTACTTAACAGTCGTTGGTTTTAACTATTCACAGCTGCTCAGCTCTGATGAAATGTGGATGTATGCACCAATTGCATATAACGGGATGAACATCGGAATCGATTTGAACGTTTCTCAGCATTGATAGACACTTCTAACAGTCTCAGGTTACTGAAAAAGAAGCGGTTCTACTTACAACATTATTTGGGTTAATTAGCTCCAAGGGTTTATTACTAACATGCAATCGGTTTCTGAACAATAAGCTATTATGGGCAGTATATTCTTTCAGACATAAATAAAGGCAGAGTACAATGTTCTTCAAAAGTTTGTTTTTTTGGGTAACTAGTCAGCAGTTACTGAAGGAATGGCTTGTACGATCGAAAGGATACGGGAAAGATATGGATACTGAATACTGGAAACTTTTGAAACTTGTGAAGACAAGAAAGGGCAATATGTTCTTCTTTTTCTTCTTGAGAAGCAACTTCACATAAGAAGACCATTTTCTTTTTTTTCTTTCCCCGCTTTTTTCAAATTTGCTCTGGGAGTAAATTTCTGTCTTCACTGAAATACAGCGCATGAGGTTAGTAAAATATAATGCGGTCCGCTGGAACTTGGCAATTGGCATATAATGCATTGCAAGATCGTGAAATGTTGTGCAAGTCTCACGTTTTCTATTCGCAGCCATCTTCTGCCATTACATTCTTTTGAAACCTCAATTCTTGACTTCATAGCATGATTCATGATAAAGCGTGGCGATGTTAGTGGAATGCTACTATATTACCTCCATTATTGGTCTTATGTTGGTGTCGTCAAATCATTGCTCCAGCGATGTTTAGTACCCCGTTGGTTCCTGTTTCTTTATTCCATCAAATCTCCCAGTCTTTTTACCCTCTTTTGATAGGCTACAATCACACAAGCTTAGGGAGGCAATGCAATTTAATCAAAATAAAAAGAGGCTATCCAGCTTGGAGCATTCTTCAGAGCCAGGAGGATCCCCTCCCCGCGGTTGTTTTATAGAAATCATAATGAATGTTAAGGATAGGATATGACTTGTTTATTTATTTCCTCATATGTCTTAGTTTCATTATTTGTGTATGGCATATTCCTTTATATATCCCCTTATACTACATATATATATTGCTGCTCTAGGCCCCATAAATATACACACAATATTGATAACATGGTATCGGAGGTAGAGCATTTACCTTAGTTTTCTGCACCGCCACTAGGCATCTACCGCCACCGCTGCCAGTTCAAAAGTCGATCCGTTGTAAGTTCAAGCTCCATTAAGTTGTTTTTGGTGATAATGACAAATGTAATTGTGAAACTAAATTGTTTATTAATTATGATATTTATTTGGACGCTGCCATCTTGTTGTCTTCATTTTGGACACTACACCCTGTCCTACTATAAATTGGAACCCCCGGGCACCCAAGAACCCACCTCGAGCCACCCTTCCTCGATCGTGCGCTGTCGTCACCAGAATTCTAGTTTGCGCCACCGCCTTCGTCTTTGTTTCCGATGAGCCATCGCCGCCGCCTTGAAGCACCTCCACTGAAGCCGACCAATGCACAAGCTTCGCCACCCCTTGGACTACCTCGTCGAACCAACGTCGAAGCCGAAGGACCACCGGAGCGAGCCATCGCCGTGCAACTGATCTGTTCCGCCGCTAAGACCTCGTTGCTGGTGAGCTCCATCGACCCTTGGTTCCCGTGCCAAGCCAAACCACATCGCAACCAACCCAGGAACCCGCTGCATACATCATCTAGCCACGCCCACGCTCATCTTGCCAAAACGACCGCCACCTGAGCTAGCACCACCGCTCACCTCGCTGCTGACCACCCCGTCATGTCCCTCAGCTGAATCTGAGCCACTAGATTAGTTCACCTCGATGATAAGATGCTCATGGTGGTCACACCGACCTACCGCTCACCGCCATTTGCCATCGTCGAAGACGAGAAACCATGACTGTAGATCGGTTCCACGCAGGCATGTCCACGTGAGCTACCACAACGGCACAAGCATCCCATGTGTCTGCCACACTTGTGCCATGTCAGCCTAGTCTGCCACCTCACCTCACCATAGCATTGCCACATCAGCGTACATGTCGTTGGCCATGTCACTACCACATAGGTGCCACATCATTGATTTCAACATACCTGTTTGCCCAGTCACCATCCCACGTTAGCCAAACCCATGGACCGGTTTGGTGGACTAAGTTCACTATGGACCGAACCACTGACATGTGGAACCCATTGTCAGATTTTCTTTTCTTTTTCTTTTATTTTTGAATGGAATATTCGAGATAATATTCTCCTTTATCTCTCAATTTCTTGTATTTTCCTTTCCATCAAATCTTCAAAGAGTTTGTTCTCCTTCATATGAACTCCGATTGACCTGATTCTTTTTCTTAAATTCATCTAAAATTGAGCTCTATCTTTTAGTTATAGTGTCATCATTTTTGGATTTTTCTTTGGATTTATTTGTATTTCGTTCGCTTTCTCTCTCGTTTAGATAACAACTTCGAAGGAGCAGAAGCATGATTTGAAAATCAAGTTATAGTAACTAAGCAAGACCAAGGCAAGTCATGACGTTTGATCATATTGAACCTATTATTTCAAAATTAAATACTTTATTATTTTAAACTATTATGCATTGCTAATTTATTACAAATCATTGTAGTTGGTAGTTATCAACCAACTTGGGCTTGTTCTTTTTGGTTTCGGCGTATGGCTTTTGACTACAGTTTATGATTTTTGGGCTATTCGTAAGAGAGTACAGAGTAATAGGAACTCACATATAGTTTTGGCCAATATAAATAAAGTCATTACAGTATGTATTACAATGAACTTGTAAACCTCGACTTGAAAAGGCACTCCGTTTGAAAGCTAACTACTGTAGAAAAGAAGAAAAATAGTTTTAGAAGTTGAAAAGAAGAGCCCTAATTTTGATTAAATCCCTCCTTTGATAATTTGAGTTCCATAATTCTATTGTAACCAAAGGATGGTTAATTATCTAGTGATGCAATATTAATATCAACTTGGATTATACGTCTAGTATGCTTAGTCATGATTATTGATACATCGGGCACATTATCATAATGATCAATTAATTAATTTTGACTTAATGAGATATTGAATCGTGGTGGTTAACCACAGTTATAAAATCTGTATACCATGACATGGGTAGTGTCGTTGGTCTTAGTTAAACAAAATGATTTTCACTTAGGCGAGTGATCATACAGTAAAGGGGTGTCGTTAGCACATTGGGATGTGGATGTCTCGCCTGATAAATGATTAAGGACCTAACTTTATGTGCTATTGATCTGAGCCTTATTGTGCAACTACAAGTCTAATATAGGATGGACTTGGCTAATTAATTTGTGATATTTTAACTTTTGTTTCGCCATTGTGATGAATGTGGGTGGTTAGTTCACTTTTGGGTAACCTTCTACAAGGCGCAAGAGGGGATTTTCGATTAGGTGGTCAGTCTACTTGGCAGTGAAACCTTAGCGGACAAAATAGGGTTGAGATTGAGCTTTCTAAATGCTTTGTTGTGATCTTCTTGGTCGGCACATCTAAGGAAGCGTGTTATTCCGGTAACACTACAAATTGATCATATCTTATGGGTAAATTTGTACAACCGCTACAGAGTATAAACTATTCGAATAGTCGTATCTTTGGTTATAGGTAATACTCGGTGATTTCACATGAAGGATAGATTTTCTTAAAATTTTGGTTTGGTTGGGAAATGAATAGTTAGCTTACTTTTGGTTTATTCAATTCCTTTGACTTTGTTATTTATTTACTTGTCCATTTTTAAATTGCACTTTCAATCTATTTATTGTATTTACTCTAAATTATTATTTTACAAAATAAACACTCGGCTATTTTTTGTTAAACCTTGCATAATTATATATTGCACCTTATTACATGTGCCTTACTGAGTACTCTATGTACTCACGGCTATATAATTTGTTGCTCAGTTGCCGAAGAAGATTTATATCAGATAGAGGTATTTGAGGAGGAATGTTTCGACAACTTCACAGATTAGGACTTCGCTTCCCAGTTGATTGCATGCGGGCATGTCGATTAGCTACAATATTTATTCTTTGTTTCTGCTACTAGTTTTTGTTAGGTTCTTCAGACTATTATTTGTAAGCTCGACTCTAAGGTCGCTACTATGATAATTAATATCATTTGCTTCTTTTATGGTTATTCGTGATTATAGTTGATATTTTATCTATATTGTAACATGTGCACTAGTGAGATCCTATCTAGTGTAAAATACACAGAGAATCTAGATTTGTATATTCGGGCCTTGACATCGTTTTAAAGAAAGCTTATGAATTAATTTTGTGCTTTATGCTGAGATCATGAGCCATTGCCCCCGTTGCATTATATATGTTGCTTCCATTTGTCATAGTTCATATGCCAGATACTTTCACAAAACTGAAGTTCATGGAATCGATTCTTCGGACAAACTGAACTTCTCAACTCATGCATAAAAGTGGTATAGGTATTACGCATGTTGATCCTGTCACCCGTACTCACATGCTACATTCCAAGGATCCATATACTCATGTATAGATACATACAAATACATCACATTGGCATCTGTGGCAAAAGCTGATAGGCCTTCCCCCAAAATAGTGTTCTTGGTGTTGTCCAATTCCGGTATCCACTTCAACTAAGCAAATGAGGCATGGTCCCTTCGCTTGCACTGATACTTCTACTCCTAAATATAGCAAATTAATTACCCTGTATATTAACTATCTTATCAGCATGTATTTGCTACATTATCTTGCAGTAGCACTGACACTACAGTGATACCTTACCGTGAACATTAGTTTGGTTTTGTGAGACCAAAGACACACAGGTCATTTTTCTGGTTCCCTGTGCCTGTCCCTTGTTGCTTACTACATGTTGCTTCGATGTAGGAGTATTGTATTCCGTTGTGTATCTTTCTTTTGATCTAATCTTCAAGGCCATTTCTCTCTACCTAGAAGGGGTGAAGAGAACAACAGGAGCTTGGAGGAAGAGAAGGCAAACGAATCCCAATTCGCATGTGCGTGTGCATGTGCATTCGCATATGCTCCTCTCTTCTTTGCTAGCTAGCTGCAGTCGCTTAGCCCCATGCCGGTCAAACGTTGGAAACCCAAAACCCCATCCATTGTGGCTCCAGTAGTTTAATGGAGAAGAAGAAAGGTAAGGAAAGGATCAGGCTTTTTCGACTAGCAGCCGCTTTAGTTGGCACTGTTGGGGTCGGCATATGCATGCTGAATGCATGTAAAATGTAAAGGCTGCCTGGCTGCTTTGTGCTTGCAATCTTCAGTCACCCAACTCCTTGGGCAGCTTTTCAGCAAAGCCATGGGGTCAAGGCTCGAAGGATACCCAAGAGATCGAGGTGTATTTATCATATTCGAAAAGCCAACGCACGCATAATGGTTTAGACTTCAGACGCTCACACACACGGAGAGAGAGAGAGAGAGAGGTGGGGGGATTGTGGACGACCCTGATTAGAGCTAAACCACATTCATTAGGTGTTATCTTAAACCTATTTAAACTTTAAACATAGAGAAAAAAAATACGGAACCATGATAACACATTTCATGATATATATTGAAATTTGTGCCGTGAAATATTAGGAATCTATGCAGTGTACTCCCGCTCGATTAGACTGAAAAGCTATGGCTTATAGCTAAAATTACATTGTAGCGACTGAAATTTCACTCTAGCTGAAGGTGGCTTATTTAGCGTAATTAAATTTAAAAAAAATTTAAAATAGAAAAAATATGCTAGCTCATCACGGACAACGTAAACGAATACGGGAAAAAAGAACCGGTAAAAAAGCTCAAAAGAAGCCAAAGTTCAGTAAAAGACGAAAATTATGAATAGTAAAAAAATAAGTCAGAAACCAGAAGCTGAAGCCGATACTAGCGGGACAAAAACAATCCACCTAGTCAAAGTTGTTAGTATGGCAGTCTATTATCGAACGAGACCATTCTAAGTAGTGCTCATTTAGGTGGTGATCGGTTCGGCTGAAAGCTTATGGCTGAAAACACTGTAGCTGGCTGAAAAAACACTGTACCTGACAGAGACTTATTTAACATAATTAAATTTAAAAAAATTAAAAAATATAAAAAATATGTTAGCCTATCACAGACAACACAAACGAATACGAAAAAAAAGAACCGACAAAAAAGCTCAAAAAAAGTCAAAAATTCAGAAAAAGACGAAATTATGAATAGTGCAAAAATAAGCTTAAACCATAAACTTAAGCCATATTGATCACTACCTTAAGCTTCAGTTTAAAGCTTTTTTTTTGCACTGTTTAGCGTTGTTTGGTACTGTTTTAGGCTTAATTTTGACACTTTAGCTGTTATAACCTTTTTTTGACGTAATTAAATATAAAAAAATTAAAAAGATTACATCATTACGAATTATACAAAGAAAAAAAAGAAAAGGAAAAACAAAAAAAAACTAAAAAAACCAAAACACTAGACAAAAAAAACGAAAATAAAAAGCTAATAACTCGAAGTTAAAAGCCTAACCTCAACGGAGCAGTCCTAGTCCGAAGCAGGAGGCTCGTACTAACACATAATTTAATAGTGGTCCAGGCCTTATATTCCTTAGAACAGTGCTTTTAGGTCCGATTCTATCGTGATCCTCATCCTACGATCCGATATTATGATCCTAATCCTACCAGTACGAAAGCGTAACCCTAACAACCTCGGACCTAGCTAGTAGCTACCAGGCTGAAGCCACCGTGTGCCCGGTGACATGGCGACGCTACTGTACTGTACTCATCTTGGAGCGAAATGAAACATGGGAGATCGCTGTAGCTTTGCTTCTCCCGTGACGTTCCGATCGGTGTCCAGTGCACTGTGCAGCGTGGGGGCGTTGCTGGCTTGCGTGATGCGACACACGGAACTGATCGCTGTTCCCTTCTGGCTGTTTCCCGGCTCCTGCCTTTGCCATCTTGGCTCTACGGGATTCATGATCTACGTCGTGAACGTGCCAGAGGACAAATCATGTCGTCACGGTAAACCCAGAAGGTCGGAATAGACTGCGTGCATAGGGGGTGTTCTTTTTGGCTGCGATTTATGATTTTTGGCTGAAATTTTGAATTTTAGTTGTTTACGGTACAGATTACGGAGAGATCGATACTTACTTACGATTTTGGCTGATACAGATATTGGGCTTTTAACATGTACTACGTTTAACTTGTAGACCCCGTCTTGAAAAAATACTCTGTTTGAAAGTTAGGTACTGTAGCAAAAGTGAGAAGCCGCCCGGCTTCTCACCTACCGAACACCCCCATAAGCTATTTAAACTACTTCGTTTATATGCAGGCGCTATTCGTATGTGTGCCTGGCTCTCAACCAGGGATTGCACTTTCGGTTTGGTAAAAATTTTGGACCCCTTCGGAGAAATCCGAAATTAGGAAATTTTGAAGATTTCAGGTATTTTTTGAAAGATTTTGGTCGAAATATTCAAACATACCATTTGAATTCAACAAAAAATCAAGAAATACTTAATATCTTGGTCCTACCGGTAGCGCCTCCCCTCCCGCGACCGGTGCAACCTCCCCCTCCCGCCGCTCGTGTCGCCCACTGCCGCCTCCCCTCTCGCCCCCGCAGCCCCACCCTCCCTGCCGTCTTCCTCCACGGGCCGGCGTGGCCTCCTCTTCCGCCGCCCATCGCCGGCGCCACCTCCTCCTTCTGCCGTCTTCCCCCTGCCGTTGCCCACAGCCGTCCGATCGTGGAAAGCTTTATGTGGAAGTGGGAGAGCTGGAGAGGTAGGCTAGGTTGAAAATTTTTGAAGTGGGCCAATTTTTGGGGCTAGAATGGGCATCTTTTAGAGTAGACCAAGAAAACTGAAAATCGATGAATTTTGCGAAGGTCAGCCCAAAAATGTAAATCCTTCCTCTCAACTCTAACACCAGTTTGATCGAATCCAACTGCCAGATTCCTTGTCATCTCCCAACCCTACTACTACTAGATATTTCTCAGCTTACCCGCCTGTCAAGAAGGTGGTTAATTCAGATCTCAGAACCAAAGCTGAGCTCCAATCAGACCATTTATTCTGATAAACAAGAACGTTACAGTCAGACGATGACATTGAGGGCAAAAGCGACTGCCAACACCATAGACTGACTGGTTCACGTCTGGAACTATTTGGGAGTTTGGCGCCCGTGACTTGAGAGATGAGTGTAGGTGACTTGCTCCTAGTGCCAGCGTGCCACCTTCGCTTACTTCGTTCTCACAAGAAAGGGCTATTAGGTGAAGAACTTGTGGCTAAAAATAATTTTTTAGTCTTTGAATGTGTATGAACGTTTGAAATCAACCACAGCCAACGTTGAGTATCAGGGCTACGTTCATAGAGGAGCTGAGGTCCAGAACAATCAAAGATGTCAGGTGAGATGGCTTAGCTTAAGTATGGCACAAGGAAGACGCAAATTATTGAAGAAAAATTCGAGCGACAAATTGCACCATGTAGCTTGGTCAATCCAAATGAGGTGTGGTCCAGTGGAAACCAGTACAGGAGAGACATACCGACGCACGACAAGCTAGTGGTGCGTCTACACGTGACAAACATGGCGATTGCTCGCGACAAAAGATGAAGACCGGGTTAAGAAAGTGTATTTTGGTAAGTTGACTAAAATACTAGAAACTATCTTGGATGAAAACCCACAGTGCTTGGAAAAGCGGTTAAGTAAAGGTGAAGCTGAGAAAATCAAATTGAATCAAAGACTAAGAACTTAGCGGATTCAGACTTAAATGCTTTGAAAAACGTATATAAGTGTAGTGTGTGAGTAAAACCCGTGTTGTGTTGGATTAACGGGTTTTCTCCATATGTGCTAAGTGAATGGTATCTGTTAGGGTCAAATATGTGTTGTTAAATTGTGAGGTCTAATCTAAATCCTAGATCAACATGAACACCTAATAAACAAAAGTGCGGAAGCGTGAGTACACATACTCGAACTGGAAGTCGCCATGATGGTGAAGTAGAGGTGCGGTCGGCGGTGAAGAAGAGGCTGAGGAGACCGGCAGTGTAGATGTGGTCGGCCGGCGTCGGAGAAGAAGACGGCGACGGTGTAGCCGTGGATGGAGACGAACAAGCTGTAATGCCACAGAATGTTTATTAAATTACTTAATTAAATTAAAGCGGAGGACGTGGGAGAAAGTTTAATTTAATGCTTGTCTTGAGGGTTTTCAAAATGCGAGACAACACAGGCCTAGGCTTTGGCCCAAGAGGAGTCCTTGGCCCAAGAGGGAGGCCACCTCTTAACCTAGCCCTCACCCTCCCCATGCAGCCGCCGCCCCTAGTGCCCTGCGCGCCTGCCGCAGCTAGTCGCCGGCGCTTTTGCTGCCCTGGCGCGCCAGCCTGCCGAGCCCTGCCGCGCCCGCTGCGAGCTGCCGCAGCCGCCCCTGCCCGCCTCCCCTGCCGCTGGGGCTGCCGCGCCGCCGCCGGCCGTGGCAAGCTGCCGCGCCAGCGCCGCTGCCGTGGCCGCCTGCTTTGTGCGTGCCACGCTGCGCCGTCGTCCGTTTGCATTGCGTCGTCGTCGAGTACCGCGCCGCCGCTGCCTCGACGTCGTCTCTCCCCGGTCGCCGTCGTCTTCGTCCGTCGCTGCACCGCGTGGATCCGGAGGAAGGAGAGGAGGAGATCGCGGGCGTGTTCGACGTGTTCATCGACGTTTTCTTCGTCGTGTCGTCAAGGGTAATCCCTGTTAGTCCCCTAGATGAGTTTTTAATCGAGTTAGATTCGTCGGTTTTCTGGACTGCCGGGACAGAAATTGTTAGTCGGCAGTTTTGGGGTAGATCCGTTGGGATTCAGGTCTGGACCCCTTCAAGAATATTGTAGAGGACATGATTATATTTCCAGGGAGTACTAGAACGCGTTATTTGGATCTGTGTAGCGAAAGTTATGAATTTTCTAGTACAGCTGTTCTGCAGATTGGGGTAGCTCTGGATACTTTTGTGTAGGTCGGTTTGGGCAACAGGAATTGTGGCGATTCAGGAGTCTTTCAAATTTGGAAAGTTGTAGATAAGTTTCTTAGCTTTCTAGAGAGGTAAAGAAGTCCGGATTCCGAGTTTCTGGGTGGAAGTTATGATCGTTTTAATGCGATGTCCAGAGAGTCCGTCGTGATATTGATGTTTTAGAAAAGGTTTTGGATCGGGTAGAAAACGGCAGAATCTGGAAGGCTCCCCAACTAAGTTTATTTAGATAATTTAATTATATTTCCAGAAAGTCTGAGAACACTTAATTGGATTTTCGTACTGGAAGTTATGAATTTTTGAACTCGGCTATCTATGGATGGGCAGAGTTGGCCGAGGGGAGTTGGGGATTTAATTGAGATAAATTGTTGGGGTAATTGGGGTTGCTGATATTTTGTATCTAGAAACCCGTTCTTTATTATGTTAGTAATTATTAATTAATTATTCAGGAGGAGAGCGGATTCCGGGGGTTTCGCCTTATGCTCGTTCTTCGTTTTCTCGCGGTTGAGGCAAGTATAACCTTGATACGGATTATCTGTGTGATTTGATGTTATTGCATGTTGTGAGTGATGATTGAGTTATGAATGCTTTACTTGTGAATTTTAGTAAAGTTAAGAGTTGATAATGCTATTTATGTTCTGTTTACATTATGGCATTTATGAGATTAAATTGATGCATAGTATGTTGAATGCATGTTTATCTTGTTGATACATTCATATATATGCATCATGTTGAGAATTGTTGAAGTCTTGGTCATGTGGTGATCAAGCGTCGAGGTCCCCATACTTGTGGAGTGTGGGCAATTGGTCCCCGCACGAGGGTGCAGGCATGGGTGTGCATTGACGGATGCACACCGCGTCACGGTAAAATGCGAAGAGATGAGAAAAGGAACTTTTGATCATATTGCATAGCATGAAATTCATATGTCATATGTTTAACTTGCCAGTTAATGATCATGCTTGCTTTAATTATAGTTATACTTGCTGAGTCGTTGGACTCACCTTTGTTGTTGTTTGTTTATTTTAGGTACCAATATGTGATCAGCATATATGGGATCGTGAAAGGGCTAGTCCAGTTGCACGTGCACTTTTCATTCAACCAGAAATAAAGACATTTATTATAATCATTTTTGTTGGTTAGCTTAATTGGTTCTTTTATCCTTCGTCAGGTTAAATGTAATAATGGTTAGAACTATTTGTTATCGCTTCCGTTCATTAATTTGGATTTAGAACTATTTCTGTTCATCTAGAGTTGCTATTAATGAATAAATTGATAAAACTTTGTCGAGTTATTATGGAATAGTTATTAGAAATTTTATTATTAGCTAGAAGATGGTAGCCCATTGCTTGGCTCGGGTGTTACACAAGCCTCGGTCTTCGTTCACCGCAGCGCCATCAAAAGATCGGGTAGTGTTAGGGTTCTTGGAGGCGTGAACAACTCGTGTGTACTCACCCCTGTCGAAACCCTCTTTTTATTTGGCGCTAGGTGACCGGGACCAAAACCAAATGACGGTTGGTGCCGCCCCCGATCAGGGCGCGCGAGTGGAGGCGTGCCTCCCTGAAAATCCGCTCGGTAGTTAGCCGAAATATCAACCCAACATTCTCCCTTTTGATCGTAAGGCTAATATCATAAGTCCATTCTCAATAAAAACAACATACCAAGGCAATGTGTTGCATGGCCAATGAAGTGCCATACAACCTCAGTACCTATAGTGTATTATCTTATCTTGAAATGGATATTCATTATACTTAATGGGAGTTGGTTTGTTTTGAAGTCCTTTTATCCAGAATCGGAGGCTTTCCAATAAACACATGCCGGCAATATGATCACGAAAAATACTGGGTGGTAAGCCTTTAGTGAGCGGATCCGTAAGCATTAACTTAGTACTAATATGCTTGATACTTATGGTTTGATCCTGGATTCTATCTTTTACAACATGATACTTAATGTCAATGTGTTTGGCAGCACCACTTGACTTGTTGTTATTTGCATAAAAGACTGCGGGTTCATTATCGCAGTATAAAGTGAGTGGTTTAGAGATGTTGTCTACCACTCTAAGTCCCGGGATAAAATTCTTAAGCCATACAGCCTGCCCGGTAGCCTCATAACATGCCACAAACTCAACTTGCATCGTTGAAGATGCCGTAAGGGTTTGTTTGGAGCTTTTTCACGAAATAGCTACTCCAGCGAGTGTGAAGATATAACCTGACGTGGATATCTTAGTATCAACACATCCCGCAAAGTCTGAATCCGAATAACCAATAATATCAAGGCTATCAGAAAACTTATATGTGAGCATGAAATGCTTAGTAGCTTACATATAACGCAAAACTTTCTCAACAGCTTTCCAGTGGTCCGGTCCTGGATTTGACTGATATCTGCCAAGCATCCCGGTTACAAAAGCTAAATCATGGCGTGTACATACTTGGGCATACATAATGCTCCCGACAGCTGAAGCATAAGGAACCAACTTCGTCTGATCAGTTTCATATTGGTTCCTTGGACATTGAAATGTCCCAAACTTATCGCCTTTAACAATAGGAGCAGGCGAGCCAGAGCACTTATGCATATTGTATTTCTTCAGTACTCTGTCAACATATGCCTTCTGAGACAAACCTAATATTCGTTTGGACCTATCTCGGTGAATTTCAATGCCAAGAACATAAGAGGCATCACCGAGACCCTTCATATCAAAATTGGATGAGAGAAATCTCTTGGTCTCAAACATCATATCCTTATCGTTGCTGGCCAATAAGATATCATTCACATAAAGTACTAAGATGGTGAATTTACTCCCCTTGAACTTAACATATATGCAATTATCAGCTTCATTTTCTTTAAAATCAAAACTTCTTATGATCTTATCAAATTTGAGGTACCACTACCTCGACGCTTGTTTTAAGCCATAAATGGATTTCTTAAGTCGACATCACATATGCTCCTTGCCTTCCATGACAAAACCTTTCGGTTGAGCCATGTAAATATTTTCTTGCAAGTCGCCATTAAGAAATGTCGTTTTAACATCCATCTTATGTAGCTCTAAATCATAATGAGCTACAAGTGCCATAACAATTCTGAATGAATCTTTAGTTGAGACAGGAGAAAAGGTGTCATTATTGTCAATTCCCTCTCTTTGTGAGAAGCCTTTTGCTACAAGCCTTGCTTTGAACCTTTCGATATTTCCCTTAGAGTCATGTTTGGTTTTGTAGACCCATTTACATCCTACTGTTTTGACCTCATAAGGAATTTCTACTAAGTCCCATACATCATTAGTGCTCATAGACTTTAGTTCATCCTCTATGGCTTCAAGCCATTTAGAAGAATGTTCACTCATTGTGGCCTCCTTATAAGAGGTGGGATCATCTGTCTTCCCTATATCATTAATATCCTCATTCATATAAACAACATAATCATTTGGGATGGTAGATCTTCTCTCCCGCTGTGATCTTCTAAGAGGTTCAGTAGTTATTTCAGGAGACTGTTGAGGCTCATCATTAGGTGCACCATTAGGAATTTCAGTGACCTCAACAGTGGGTGCAACAACAATATTTTCTACTGGAGGTGCAACCTCCTGAGTTACAGGAATAAAGATCTCTGGGATGAGCGGTGAAGGAACATAAACCTGCTTCTCCTTAAGGTCTATTTTCCTAGGCTCCAGGTCCTCGTTATTTTCTAAGAATACAGCATGTCTTGTTTCTACAAACTTAGTTATCATATCAGGACAATAAAATCGATACCCTTTGGATCTTTCAGGGTACCCAATAAAATGGCAACTTACTGTCTTAGGGTCTAATTTTTTAATGTGTGGATTAAATAACTTAGCTTCAGCACGACAACCCCACACTCGTAAATATTTCATACTCGGTTTTCTCCCAGTCCATAATTCATAAGGTGTTTTACGTACTGATTTACTGGGAACCCGATTAAGAATATGTGCAGCTATCTTTAGTGCTTCCATCCACAAGCCAATTGGTAGACTAGAATGGCTAAGCATGCTCCGTACCATATCTATAAGTGTACAGTTACGTCTTTCAGCTACACCATTCTGTTGAGGTTCGTCCGGCATAGAATACTGGACAACAATGCCATTTTCCTGAAGGAACTTAGCGAAAGGGCCAGGAATTTGCCCATAAGGGGCATGTCTTACATAATATTCCCCCCACGATCCGATCTTACCACATTAATTCTTAGGTTGTGCTGATTTTTAACTTCAGCCTTAAATATCTTAAATTTATCAAGTGATTCAGATCGGTCTTTAATGGGAAAAATATAACCGTAATGGGAGAAATCATCAGTGAATGTCATGAATGAATCAAAACCATCCATTGATGTCACAGAAAAAGGACCACAAATATCAGTATGAATTAATTCTAAGAGTCCTGCACTGCGAGTAGCTCCCTTCTTAATTTGTTTTACATATTTTCCTTTAATGCAATCAATGCAGTGGTCTGAGTCAGAGAAATCTAATGGGTGGAGAATTTCTTCTTTAATGAGACGCTCCATTCTCCCCCTCGAAATGTGGCCTAAACGACAGTGCCACAGTTTCGAAAAAGTGTCATCATTATTTTTGCGCTTAGCATCACACACATGTAAAGATACAGGGGATTCATTAAGGGAAAGCATATAGAGCTTGTCTTGTCTAAAAGCAAGACCAATATTATTAGAATCAAACTTAATAATGCATTTATTGTCTCCAAAAATACATTTAAAACCTTCATCATCCAATAAAGAAACTGAAATCAAATTCCTCCTGGTGGAAGGAATATAAACTACATTATTGAGACGAAGTGTGAAGCCGCTGTCTAAGACTAATGAAATAGAACCAACTGATTCTACTTCGGCTTCCTTTCCATCCGTGACTCTAAGACTTCACTCCCCCTTTCTTAGTGTTTTCACGCTAAGGAATCCCTGTAAAGAGTTGGTAATGTGCACAGTTGCACCTGAGTCAATTCACCAAGAATTAAGAGAGAAATCAGCGTAAAGTGTTTCATCAATGAAAGTTATTGTATTATTACCCCTTTTGGCGAGCCACTTTAGAAAACCTACACAGTCTTTCTGGAAATGCCCTAGCTGCTTGCATAAGTGGCATTCCCCCCTTTAGATGCTCCAGCGGGAGCAACATGAGGCTTTGGTGCATAATGCACTTTAGGCCCCGATTTATCTGAGTTAGGGGAGAACTGCAGCTTCTTCTTGGATTTGAAGTCTCATTGGAACTTCCTTTTATGAGAGCCACCAACATTAAAAGCAAAGTCTTTCTTTTCTGTTCTTATTCTCTCTTCCTCCTGGACACACATGGCGATCAAATCGCTCATGCTCCATTTTTCTTTCTGAGTATTGTAATTAATTATAAATGTTATGTACTCAGAAGGAAGCGATGTCATAATAAAATGTACTAGGAAACCATCGGAAATTTCCATGTCCATGCCCTTGAGTTTTTCTGTCATATCAGTCATCATCATGATATGCTATCTTATACTGCCGGACCCATCATATTTGGAGGTTAAGAGCCTCTGAATTAAAGTACTGGCATAAACTTTAGTGGAACCTTTAAATTTCTCCTCAATTGAAGCCATGTACTCATTAGCATTTTCGGAATTGGAGATTGCTCCCCTAATCCCGACTGAAATAGAGGTCCTCACAATCATAAGTGATAAGCGGTTAGATCGTTTCTATTTTTCAGCATTAGTCTTATAAATTTTCTTTTTCTCAGCAAAATTCTCCTCACCTTCGGTGGGGGGAATGGGAACGTCTACCCTTAAGGCATAGTCAAGGTCCAAAACACCAAGGACAACATGAATTTGTTCTCTCCACGAGGGAAAATTGCTCCCCGTGAACTGCTCAATGTTATCAATTGTGGCGGCAACGTTTCAAGCATTAAGTGCTGAATTTCAAAATACAGGGCAAAAATTAGAAATATCATAAATATTTATATTGCATGTAATTAACCCTACATTAGTCTGATTAATAACATGCAAAAATTACAGTTCTAATTCATATCACCATTGGGCAGAAAATGAAAAAGAACTTTAAAAAAATTATGGCGACATACGATTATAAACAACGTTGGTCAGAATATAACCATATGCATACATAATGCCAAAATTAAGCATAAAATCTCAAATTAAATATCTCGTTGGGTCAATTTTAATTAGAGATTATACATAACAATATGGTAATGATACATCATAATTTGGGCCACCGAAAAATAATTAAAACAGTGCATAAAAATAAATTAAAATAAAAATAAATGCACTGAAAAATGGAATTAAAAGTACTGCTGGAAAAATGGCCCATAAGAAAATTCGGGCCAAAATATACTCATGGCCCACTAAAAAAGGAAAAACGCGCACGGGAGAAAAATCCCGCACGCGGCCGGCCCAGAGGGAACGCGCGGCCCGTCGTCCCATCACACGCATGTGGCCCAAATAAAGCGCACGCGCGGGCAAGACCCGTCGGATCGCGATCGCGCGGTCCAAAACGCGTTGAGTGGTGCACTCACGCGCGCGGGCCATTAGATGCGAAACGAACGACTGAGATCGTGCCACAGCCCCATCACGCGCGTGAGCCGTCTGATGGCGATCGAACGACCGATAAAACGGCCGGCCCATCCAGCACTTCAGCCCACGATAGGATGGCCGTCCAATCTGATCGGACGGCTGAAAAGGTTCGCGGCGCGTATAAGACCCCCGAAAAAACCCTAACCCTAAAACATTTCACCGTTTCCTCAGAAAAATACGCGCGCACGGCAGAGGCGATGCGGCGGTGTGCCTGGCGCGCCGCAGAAGCGGCGGCGTAGCGATGGCAACGGTGGGGTGAGAGCCGACGGCGGCGCCGTGCGGAGAGGCACGTCAGCGCGACGCCAGAAGCGAAGCGGCGGTGCGCTCGCGCGGTGCGGCGGCCGGCGGCGACGGCGCCGCGAAAGCGAGCGATGCGGCGATAACGGCGGCAAGAGGCGGCAACGGCCCGCGAAATGACGGTAGTGGCGCCTAAAAACAGTAAGCCCGCCACGATCTTTTTATTTGAGGATTTAGGGTTCGGGTGATGGGGATTTCATTAGGGTTTTTCGAAAGTTCTTGAATCCCCTCCCCTCCTTCTAATTGCTAAACCAAGCTCTTAAAAATGTTAGATCCGAGTTTGGTGGGTGTTCTAGGGTTCATGATGAGTCTAGGGGGTGCTCTGATACCATTGTGAGGTCTAATCTAAATCCTAGATCAACATGAACACCTAATAAACAAAAGTGCGGAAGCGTGAGTACACATACCCGAACCGGAAGTCGCCATGAGGGTGAAGTAGAGGTGCGGTCGGCGGTGAAGAAGAGGCTGAGGAGTCCGGCGGGTAGATGTGGTCGGCCGGCGTCGGAGAAGAAGACGACGACGGTGTGGCCGTGGACGGAGACGAACATGCCACGATCTTCATTCACCGCAGCGCCGTCAAAAGATCGGGTAGTGTTAGGGTTCTTGGAGGCGTGAACAACTCGTGTGTACTCACCCCTGCCGAAACCCTCTTTTTATTTGGCGCTAGGTGACCGGGACAATAACCAAATGACGGTTGGTGCCGCCTCCGATCAGGGCGCGCGAGTGGAGGCGTGCCTCCTTGAAAATCCGCTCGGTAGTTAGCCGAGAGATCAACCCAACATTCTCATATCTATCTAATGGGTTAGGATGGAGACTTGCTAGTTAACCATGCAATCCATGCAATTGAAGCCAAGTGTTCTAGGGTTATGTTTTGCGAAGTGTGAGTATTATGGTGTACTCTCTTGTCCTCTAGATGGAGTGTTGTAAAACCTTCATCCTCAAATAACAAGTTGTCAACTTTGTTCGTCTATTATGGATCCTTCTTATTTTGGTTGATTTGCTCGTTTAGTTGATTTTGATCTTACCTCTTCCCTTTCTTGATTTTGTTGGATATCAAGGATGAGTAAACGATGGAGATATACCTTGGAAATTAATCTCCGTCCATCTAGACATCAGGTTTGGTAAACTCTTGAAGTTGCTTGGTTTTATGCTTGATTTGGTCTCTCCGAGTGATTTCTTAATTATACTATTTTTGCTTCGATTCCTTGGGTGCTCTATCTTGCTATGACATGTGAAATACATCTAGAGCCATCTTGATCATTATTCACCTACGAGCAAGTCATATTCACTATTGTTGGTTTTTTGACCAATTTTGGTGCAACATTCCTTCAAACTAAAAGAGGTAAGAACTTTGTCAACGATTTTCTTGATCATTGGTTGGGATAAATTCTTGACATCTTAGAGATGATGTATACCAAATTTCAAGTAATTTCAAGATTTGGTTTGAGAGTTAGCTCAATTTTAGGTTTTAACCGGTTTTGATGCAACATAGCTTCACAAACTAAAAGATCACAATTATCTTATGTTCTTTTAAGATTTTTAGTTAGGATATGTTTTTAAAGTCATAATCTAGATTTGGTTTACGTTTGAAGTCTTTTTAGATCTCCATATCAAAAATTTTATGTATTTTTGGCTTTGAATATGTGTGTGTTTTTACTATTCAGAGGCTAAAATTACTTTAGCATAGTGATTTTTAAAACTTTAGGTTTTTATCTCAAAACAAGTAGACGGATGGTCTGTCCCTCTCTTGGCTTAGCTAGGTAATGAACCTGAATTCAAAGCTGAGTTCCAATCGAAATTTAACTTGATTTGATGCATGCCCCTCTCTTTCTAGAACATGATGGTATTGCTCCTTGATTTGTGATCCACATCTTACTCCTGCAGCTTATCACTGTCCTTACTGATACGTGGAAGGAGGCTATTGAAACAGGGGAGACATGGAAGAAGCTTGCGCGAGCTTCTGTTCGGCACGGGGAGATCGATTGGACGGAATGCAAAGGCTTCTTTTCTTGCGGTATTTAATGCGTTCGTCGTCGGTCACAGTGCATCGACATGACCGCTTTCAAGTCTCCGCTCAGCAAAATTCTCCCGCCATGAAAGACGAGAGGAAAGTCCGCTTGTCGCAGCCTGCACCAGTAAAGGTTCTTCAGTTTTGTTGCAGACCAAAGTTATTGCGCCTGCTAACTTGGTCCATCTTGATCTGAGGTCTGAATTCCTGGGACGATGATCTGGCCGGTCTTTTCAGCACCGGTTTAATTGAGTTGCTTGATCCAGAGAAGAAATCTTGAATACTGCAAGTCTGTAACTACTATTACGTGTGTTGTGTTAATCACGGTTTGATATTTTTGAGTTGGAGAGGTTCATTAGAGACATATACTTAACTATCATCAATTTTAATCTACACTGAGGTAACTGGACAACAGTATCGTCAAATAAACTACACAACTTGCATTTGAAAGGTCTTAAACCCTATCATTAACCAGATAGGCGATAGTTAGACTACCTACTGTTGGCATCACATCTTTCTCTTAATTGTTCCTTCTCTTTTCTTTGCACTAGCTAGCTAGACAAAACAAATGGATTTTCTATCTCCGACTGTCCATTTGTCTGAATCAGCGTGGTCACGCTTAGAATTATGGCCCGTTTAAAATAGCTTCTAACTTTTAATTTTTAGAAACTGAAGCTATTTTAAATATATTGGTTTCTTAACGTAATTTTTTTGTATTGTCCATGCTAACCATCGTAGCTAAAAGTTTTGAATGCGCCTATATCCAACCCCAAGTAGGTACCTACAAGAAAGATCTCAAGTGTGGTCCCAGCGAGCCTGTTGGGGTTTTTTGTGGCTTATGGCTTATTTTCACTGTTTGATGTTTATTTTGCACTGTAGCGGTTAATAGATATTTTAGCGTGATTAAATTCAAAAAAAATTAAAAATAAAAAACAGGTTATCTTAAATAGTGCAAAGGAATAATAAAAAAAAGAGAGAGAAAAGCCAACAAAATCCAATAAAACAAAATTAGAAAGCAAAACAAATGAGAAGGCATTGTCTCCCTATTCAAATGTCATTTCAATGCATCAATTTCCTAAGCTCTGCACCTTGTTCATCACAGTACCAATATATTCTCTACATGTACTCTGCCTTAAAATCTGGTGTTCCAGATCGATTGTTGTATTATCTAGGTTACAGTGCCCGATTGCAGCACCATACTGCATTCAACTGTCGGCAATACGTCGCCAAGTTGACAACGGGTATGTTCTTTCTAGCTGTAATTTATATATTTCGTTTAAAAACTAGTTACTATAAAAAAATTAAAAAGTGACTTTTAGAAGTTAAAAAAAAAATAGATCTGTTAGCCTTTGAAGCCATGTTTCCTTAAACAACGAGATGTGTTGTATCAACATAAATTTGCTATGCAAAACCTGCTCTTTAAAGCCATGTTTCCTTAAACACAGGGATTTCATAAGAAATGACTTAATTTCTTTAGTAATATATGAAAAAAAATTACTGCTTGTGCTCCAAAAAGGGCCTACATCCTGCACCTTGACCAACTTCTCCAAGTCCCAAGTTATGAGTAGGGGTGAAAAATGGATACGAATTATCCGCATTATTTAGTTACTATATTCGATACGATATGAATATGGCATATATTTTTCACCCGATTAACAATTTCTATTCTATTCATATTCGAATTCAAATTCGCATAAAAAATATATGGATATGAATATGGTATGAACTTTTACTATCCGAAATATTTTTTATCTGGACTATCAGCATTCATATTCGACGAAGCAATATGCATACTTTATTACAATACAACTAATTAATTGGGTAAGTTTTTTAATTAAATATGAATTCGTGTTTCTTTAGGTGAAGTAAATGAATTAGAATGATTAAGTGTGACTGTATGATGATAAAATATCATTAATATTTTCATACTACATAAGTTATGATGATATTCGGATCTGATCGAATTAAGTAGATATTCGATTCAAATTCATATTCGTTATAATATTCGATTAGTATTCATATTCGAGAATATTTAGATTCATATTCGTATTCATTTATACATATGAATACGAATATGGTTTGTGCACTATCCGATCCGTATCCGATCCATTTTCATCCCTAGTTGTGAGTAGTTCCAAAAAGGACTACCGCTATTATTACTTCACATGTGCCATGTACAGACTATACAATGTTCGTAGCGCAAAACGGACGGTGGGGGAGGGGATAGGCTGCGAGAGGACACCGGACTTGAGCAACGACGGTGAGCAGCCGGAGTTAAGCGGCGGAGGGCAATAGGCACGAGTTTGTCGAAGGGAGGGAAGCCGAGTGGCGCTAACGACGAGTGGTAGGAGTGGGGGAGGCAGGGATTTGCTTGTAATTGTCAGCTTGTGCGGCAGTGGACTCGGGTTGAGCAGCATCGCCTGTGGAGGGGAGAGGTCGTTCTGGCTCGGTCAGTGAGGCAGGCAGCAGACGAGGTGGTAGGGAAGAGTACCACAGCCTTTGACAGCTTGTGCGAGCTGATAGAGGAAGGTGCGGCGAGAAGCGAAGGCCTGCATAACTTATTTAAGTGTGTTTTTTATATTGCTATTTTGGACATCATTTCAATTTTTTTACAAAAATTTACCAAAAATGGTATGCACATGAAAAATACAATTACCATGACATAAAGTTCTAATTCAACAAGTTATCAATAAAAAGTCGTGTTCGTAACATAAGGTTCACAACACAAATGTTCATAACATGAGATGCACAAAATGTATGACAACTTTTGCTACTTCGAAAATATCACCAAGAAAGAGCTACAATAGTCACAAGCCCATCGTGGAAACTATCCATGGACTCAATACTTGGTTGTGGCATTGACCCATCAGATGCATCTTGAGAAATTGCATAACGATAATATCTTGAAGGAATAGTAGGCACATAATTCGAATCCTGGTAGCACTTATGGAAATGAAAATCCTTACTAGTGTGCTCACGTACGAAGTTATGGAGCGCCATAGTAGCCGTAATAATCATGTTTTGCTTGATCATTGATATGGCGGCATCTTCAGAACAATTTGCCACTTCATCTACCATACTCCAAATGATCTCTCAACCATATTACACTTAATTGAGTGTACCCTTTTGAACTTCTCTTTGGCAATAGTTGGTTCTGTGTATCTATGAAAATATGGAATATGATATCTTTCGGCCTTGTATAGTACTAGGTACCCCAGTCGATTAAGATAGCCAGTATGAACAAGGTAGTACTTGCCTGAATCAACAAGATAGATCAAGTCAATGACAATATATTATTCAAAGAGAGGAATTTCATGCATGTGCATAAGTTAGTTACCTTGTGAAGGATGTGGGAAGACATCTCCATCCACTTTCAATACATTGTATAGCACACTAATGTCATATATGGCACCCGATTGACTCGTGGATACATATGTGAAATGCATAAGTCACAGCACTACCAAACACATTTTTAGATGGTGTTCTGACCTTCCAATGTACCTCACTTGTTGGTCAAGTGGAACATATACATGAATGTGAGTCCCCTAGAGATCACCAATGCAATCCTTGAAGTGTGGGTAAGCCCTACGATCATCTCTAATCCTACTGTGGATAGTAGAGAAGTTAGGGTCCTTGGGTTTTATATATAGGAGATTGGATCATATACCCTCCCTTTAGTTGGGAAATTGAGGATTTACCCTCCACATCTCAATGACATGTAGGGTCATCATAAGTCACTGACTCGTGGGCCAGGAGGGTAAATCCTCAATTTTCATCTAAATGGAGGGTATATGATCAATTTTTTCTTTATATAATCTTTCATCATTGCCACCACACAATTGAGAACCTCATCAAACTTTCTACTAATAGTTCCACCTGAGTGTTTGAACTAATCTTGTGATCTCCTTTTCAACTCATTTCCATCAAACACATATAAGAATATTGCAACTGACTCGTGAGTACTCATGTGTTTGGATGGTCTCAGATTGTACCTTCTCACCAACAAGTCATGAAGGCCGAAGAAGATAGTCTAGTTCATAAAGAGCATCCTAAGACTCTCTCCTAGAGTATTCAATGGGTGAGTTCTTTTTGGCTATGGCCGATGGCTTCTAGCCCTAGTCCGAACACTTGTGCGAATGTACCAAATGCTAATAAGCCGCTTCAAAAAGGTTGTACCGATAAGCCGCTTCAAAAAGGCTGTACCGATAAGCCGCTTCAAAAAGATGGTAGAGAAACCGTCGTGTTTGTTTGTTTGTTCGGGAGAAGCTATAAGCCATAAGCTAAAAAGAAGAGGTTCAATGTCTCCCTCAACCAACCCATTCCATTGAGGAGTGGGGTCCTAGGCTCCGCCTTGTCCAAGTAGGTTGAACAATATTGTGCATCAATGGATACCCCATGTTGACAAATCGCATTTATAGCTTGAGCTCTACGAATCACCTCATCTACCAATTCTTCATTATCATTGGAGCTATTGCTTTCATCACTCACTTTTTGATGACATCTGTACATATAGCATAAATGTGAGACAACAAACAATAATATAGAGAGCATCCCATATATTGGACATCAAACAAACATTTGAACAACAAGCACAAATAAGGTTCATAACTCAACAATATAACATGAAAACACATAGGTTCTAAGTTTTACAAGCCAACATACGATGCAAGCACAAATAAGATTCATAACTCAACAATTTAACATAACAATACATAGGTTCATGACAACATTATTATCACATCCCAACACAACGGCTAATGCCCATACTTAGCATTGTACTTCCTCTTAAGCCACTCATAACGAACTTTTGAGTTGTGCATAGTAATGAACATCTCTCTTTGGTCCCTTTCCACAAACAACTCAGTGGCAATGAAATGCTTATTGTTGCCCCATGTTGCTCCACATTCAACCACCAAGTCCATGACTTGTTGGATGAAACAACTACCATCTTTCTTGGCAGCAAAAGACTAAAAAGCTGACTAAATCCTATTAGCCATATCAGTTATTCTTTTGATTTGGTCTTGCATGACTTGTGCTAACCCTGTCTTAGCCTTTTTGCTCTTGTCAACATCCCGAGCTGCTCACTTGCCTTTTATACTAGTAGGAGACTCCTCAATCTCAATTTCATCAACATCCTCAATATCATCCTCAACATCAACATTGATCATAGAAGGAGGTGTAAGGGATAGTTGAGGCAAGCTGCCCTTGTAGGAGACCAATAATCAATATCATCATTGGTGATGTCCACGAACATCTGCCTAAGGAGGTCAGTGTTCTAAAGACCACCTTTTCAAAATTTGCCACAACCTAAAATATCCTATTTAAAAGATAAGGAAACTCATCGATACCAATAGGAATATCATGGGATATTAGCTCAATAATGAACAAAATAAAAAACAACACCCACCTTTTTTTGCCTACCTTTACCAATCATCGTACATCTTCATAGTACTCTTAGCATAGTCCTAACCAACACCAGTCTCCCTCACAAGCAATTTATTCCAAATGGCATATTCATTTCTTGAGTTTATCCCATTTATTCTTAAATTGCATCTTTTTTTACTCGAGGCTGGTTCAACCTCTCCGCTACCTTAGCATAGCCTAGATTTGTCAAGTGAGTGATTGATCGGTTCCTATTCCTAACTTGTTTGATAAACAACTTAGACACTACCGTAGTGTGCTCATCATCCCACTCAGCAGTCATATGCATATTACCCATGTTACTCCCAAAAAACTCAATCAATACATGAATTATTTCAATGTAAACTAGATGGATAAGACCAATTTTCAAGCTACATTGTACATAGAGCATGGGCATTTCTACACAATGTTTGGAAATATTGACATAGAGCATGGGCATTTCTACATCATTTCATACAGCACAGAGCATGGGTATTTCTGATTTTACTACCATTCCATTTCTACACATTTCTATTCATGTGTTGAGTTCAACATATAGCCAAATTCCAAACCATAAGACATGGCAAATTTCATAGAATAACAAACCATAAGACAAAGCAAACAAACACACAAGACACTACCATCTACCCTTAATTTCTACACATAAGTAAAGTTCAACAATTGTTTGATCATAAGATGAACCACACATTTCATTAAACATATTGTCACATACATCGACTTACATAATATATACATTCAGAGAATCATATTGCACAAGCATATGACCATTGTTCATAACAAGCACAAGAAAAAAGAATTGAGCTACTATCTTGTCCTCTCATTAGTTTCCTTGGATCATAACCAAACAACTAACAATATTCATTGAACAAAAAATAACTAAGACTGAACAATATTCACTAAACAAAAATTAACTAACAGCATCAATGTTCACTGAACAATATTCACTAAGCAAAATTTGTACACAGCCTCTAATTGTCAAACATATCTTACAAAGAGATGTGAGCACACAACATAGAACAAAATAATAGAGGCTAGGCACACACAAACTACAGATCTAGGTGCCGAATTGGAATAGGAAGGGGAGGGGAGAGGGAGATGAACCTGGAGATTTGGTGTGGGTGGAAGACAAGATGCATGAGGAAAGGGATGAGCCTAGGGAGGAGGACGTCGGGGTCGAGGTCGGTGTGGTGGTCGCTGCACGTGGCAGCGAGGAGGACGTCGAGGTTAGGGTCATCATGATGGAGAGGACGAGGATGACGCTATCAAGGGAGAGTAGGAGGAGACGCGGGTGGAGAGGACGAGGACGACAACACCAGGGTCAGGGAGATGCACCTTCCTTCACTCGCTGGGATGCCAGCCATCTTCACTACTGCCATCAACATCGCCTCATCTGTCTCCTCTCTTGGGTTTGCGGGTGGGGTGTCGAATGGGTACTGCAAGCAGAGCGAGCTAGTAGGGGGTAGGGGAGTGGCATTTTGCAGGTAATTTTGTCATAACTCTAGGGGTATTTTGTAAGCAAGGTCGCAGCTCCACATGGGGAGCAACCCCTCACCTGCTCCATGGAAATGAACTAGGCAAACTTTAGATCCTCTAAACTCTAGATTCTATTGTTTGAGGAGCCGAACCGTTTGGCATGGCTACAGTAGCTCCAAACGAGTATCTAGGAGCTCAAGCCATGCAAAATACCCCCTAACATATGTCCATCAACTATACCAATCTTGTTTGTTCCTATCCTACAAAGATCGAAATTCAACACAATTCACACGCTCACGAACACATCAAGACATACCTAAACAAATAGAACATGCAAGAGGAAACATGTATTGTAGGATCAATATAGCAGTCAATGGGGAATGACTCTTTAAAAATCCTCTCCCAGGTATCAACTCTACACAGCAGAAACACCAACTCACAAGCTCACCAAAACCAAGAAACAAAATCCACCCGAGACACTTTGCCTCCATCGGTCAGACCACCGGCCAACAAGCGGTCTGACCAGTGGCCAGACTGACCGTAACGGTCTAATCAGTGGCTGGTTGGACCACTCAGGTCCTAGCATGTCAAATCTAAGAGCAACACTTTCGAATTATCTATATAAATCGTACTAGTTTAGGATCCGCTAGTGCATACAGTGAACAACAAAGATAAATATCAACCATAATGACATTTATTAAATATGGGCCTGATGGCTAAAGTTTACATCTATAGCCCATAGGCCAAATTTAAATAATAGCAGCAAAAAAATCAAAGCGGAAGAAGCCCATCCAATCTACCCACAGGCAAATGACTTTGGGACGTGGTCTACTCGTTCTGATCATCACTAAAGTTGAAATAATCCTCCTCTGAATAACAGAATTAAGTAAGAGTGAGCACAAAAATGTACTCTGCAAGTTACACAAGAAATACAATATTAATGCAAGGATAACAAGTAAAGACATAATAGGGTTATTTGAGCGTAAAGCCAAATTTGAATAAATACAATAAATTGATGTAAATTACTGAATTTAATACAATGAGTAAAAACAACAATACTTCAATCAAATTATATCTTTAGTGTAGGTCTATCGCCCACACTAACCTAACCATGGGCATTCCATCCATACCATCTTTTTTTAATAGATCACATCATCTTTTGTTTTAACCAGTTTTTTGAAAAACAAAGTATAATCCGTAGAAAGCTTTATTTGGCTTGCCCATGACCATGGGCAGGGCCGTACAGAATAGTTTATACACTTTGAGAGGTAGTACAACTTTACTCACATGATATAATCATATCATATTGTGATGCGATTAGCACACTTTCTTGGGTGTGCGGCGGAGAGATCCTGACAAGGCCTTTACAGTGCAAAGTTGTCAACCTGGTCATGTCCTCACTAAGGTTTCACCCCAATAAACAATACACTAAATTGGGGGCTCTCTTGTGTCGTGTGAGACTTCTTGTGGCCTACGGCACACCTACATTCAACCTACAGTGAGACTTAGGTTGAGACCCATAAATTAGTTAGCGAGCTCTGTCCTATACCAGATTTATAGTAGTACGATGTGGCTTTGTAGCAGTAGCTCACAAACCGGTTTTTAATTGACTTAGGCAGACTTTTCACATACCCCTTGTGCCACCGAGTACCCACCACCTAACATTTACCTAAGTCTAAACCAAATTTTTATATTTTATTTTAAAATATTTCATACACCTTCTTGACTCACCAAAGTCAAGAATACATTTTTAATAATCATCATTCCATACACCGGAGAGGAGAGCTGGGTACACTAGTGGTGGTGGAGTTCTGGAGGAGCAGCACGGCGCCGATGGTGGAGATCCGAAGGTGGAGGAGGAGGACGGTGGCGATGGAGGAGATCTGGAAGTGGTGGTGGAGATATGGAGGAGCAGCATGGCACCGTTGGTGGAGATCCGGAGGAGAAGCATGACTTAGGGAGCCAAGGAGGAGGGGATTGGGGAGTTGGCGACGCATCGGTGGAGGGCAAAGGGAGAGCAGAGGGAGCAGTGGTGGCGGTGATGGTGGAGAGCGAAGGGAGAGCGGTGAGAGCGAAGAAAGCAGAGGGACAACAGTCAGGAGCGGAGAGAGTGGTGGTGGCTGCGATCGAGAGCGAATGGAGCTAGGGAGTCTCCATTGTGGCGGTGACTCCTAGTCTTTCACGAAGCCAACCTTGCAACCCACGGATGATCCCTATTGCAATACCATGGGTTGAATCTGATCTTTACCTGAAATTTCTGAACCCATCTTAACCCAACCCAACTCTTTCTACAAGGTAACCCAACCTGGTCTAACTTGATCACTCTTCCAATCCGCTTACACCCATCCAAAAACAATCCGATCAAAGGCTTAACCTATTTTACCTGTTCAAACTAGACCCATTAGCACCCATAATTGTACCACAACATCCGTCACCTATGCTCTACCACCGAGCTGGACAAGCTGTCCTGAGCCATGCCTCAATCCGTCGAGCATGAATCTTTGCGAATTAACTGGTTTTTTATAGCAAATACGGCACAATTACTAAAGGCCTATTTGGAGGCGAAATATCATAGGAAACTCATTAAATTACCCAAAAAAAATCATTAATATCGAACGACCCGGGTGCTCGATTGTGTCAGGATTTGGTGCTGATGTTTTGCCCATTCTTTTGGTCAGCAATCACATGGCTTGCCGTAATGGAATAGATTCGTAGGATGATTATTTTTTACTAAGTACGTGCTAGCAGTGTACTTGCACACAAAAGGTACTCGAGTTGGCACGGCCTCTGGTGATTAATGCGTAGATTTTGTAGGATTATAAAATGCTTCTGGACCGGTAACTAGATCTGCAAATCACATGTCCTTCAGTATGAGTAATGGCTTGGTTTTTTGTGAGATCGTATGTCTGCCACTAGATCCCCAATAGTAATAACTTTGACCCACCAAATGCAGGTGAAGAAGAGCCTTAGGTCATTTATGTTTCACAAATTAACATGATCTCTGTGACCATCTGAAAAATGCAGGTGAAGAAGAGCTTCAGTTTCAGCTTCTGGCTTCTAGTTTATTTTTCGTTATTTATAAATTTCGTTTTTTCTGAATTTTTGTTTTTTTAGCTTTTTTACCGGTTCTTTTTTTCCTGTATTCATTTGCGTTATTCGTGATAACTGATGAGCTAGCATATTTTTTCTATTTTTTAAATTTTTTAAATTTAATTACGCCAAATAAGCCACCTTCAGCTACAGTAAAATTTCAGCTCCTACAGTGTAATTTTAGCCATAAATCACAATTTTTCAGTCCAACCGAGCGGGACCGTACCATTGATGGACGAAGGGAAATCAACCATTTATATTTCCTTTTACTATTTGGTGCTTAGGAAGTACCAGGAGGTACCACACTTAAATAGATGTGAACCATTGATCAACGAAGGGAAATTAAGGTATGAAAAAAGATTGTGATATTTAATTAACTTGGTCTATAGCCATTTGAAGAAAGGGTTTACTCAATACGTCACCCCAAAAAAAGGTTTACGGACTTTAAAACAAATCAACGACCGAGATAAAAACAACCTTTACCATATAAAAGGGCATTTAGTTAGTCTTTCGAAGGAGATCAGATTACCAGCCACCCACCTTTAGGCTTGAAGAACCGAAGCAAAGTCCTAGAAAAAAAATCAATACTATTTAGGCCCAGTTTGTTTAGACTTGTTATCTGGCTTGTAAGCAAAAAAGGTTAAAGGCTAAACAAATAGATGACTTTTTCATCCGGTTTATGAAAAACTTAAGTCATTTTAAGCTTAAAAGTCAAAAGCCATAGAAGATGTGTTTTTTTTGCTTTTGCGGAATAGAATATCCTTTTGTCACTCAAGTTTGCTAAAATTACTCACCAAATGTCATTCATATATAACTCCAAATCATTTTATTTTTTTCTCTTTTTTCCTCCTTCCCATATGGCCTTCTTTTCCCTTTCGGCTCCCTCGCCATCTCCCTCGTCCTCGCGCCCGCCGCCGCCATCCTCCCTCGGCCCCAACAACCCCGCCGTCCCACCCCGCGGCATCGTCTCCGCACCCCAACTCCGCTGGCCTCCCTCTTCCCTGTGCCCGACACCGCCGGCATCCCTCTTCCTTGCGCCTGCCGCCGCCAGCATCCCTCATACCCGCAACCGCTGCCATCGTCCTCCCTCAGCCCCAACAACATCGCCATTCCACTCCCACCGGCGTTATACCTGCGCCTAACTCCGCCAGCCTCCCTCTTCCCTACGCCTGACATCGCCGGCATCCATCTTCCCCGCACCCACCGCCGCCGTCCTCCCTCGGCCCCGACAACCTCACCGTCCCACTCCTGCCAGCGCCGTTTGTGAATTTGTTATGTGTTCATGCATTATTTGTGAATTTGTTATTTGTTCATACATGATCAGTTGCATATTCATGTATGATTCTCAAAATTGTGATGTGTGAATTTGATATCTTCTTAACTCATTTGTGAAAGTGTATTTTAGACATTTATTATTGAAGACAGTAAGCCAACTCAAGGAAAACCTAAACAAATAGGACTTGTGGCTGGCTTTGCTTAAAAGCTAAGTACTTGTAAGCTGATTAAACCAAAAGGCTAGCTTTAAGCTAAAAAGTCTAAGCGTAAACAAACAGGGCCTTAATATTGGCCTATTCAAAGCGGCTTTTAACTTCTAGCTTTCAGAAGCCGCTTTAAACATGTTGGCTTCTTAATGCAACTTTTTTTCCTTTTTTTTCTTTTGCATTGTCGGTGGAGATATAATAGTCTTTTTCATTTTCCCTTTTTTTCTTTATTTTCTTTAATTGAATGCCCCAGCTAAAAACTAACAGTCACTATAGTGTCTATTTCAGCCAAAAGCCATTTTTGAGCGGGGCATAACAAATGTTTGGGCACCATGGCCAAAGATTTGTGTAGACAAGCATGTTCATCTGAAGCCCTAACTCGATTGCACAACCAAGCAGGCCTTGCGCTACTCGCTCTCTTGCACGTAGAATTAATCTAATCAGATCTAATCTAATCCAATACACATAGTTCAATGAAATTTTGCACAATGACACACCATATACACACCAGCTAGGTTATGAAGATTTGCAATGTTGAGATGCTAGAGCTGCCTGCTGCACTATTTCAGGTCAGGTACCGGGGTTGTCTGTATTATGTCCGGGCAGCCGAAAGTTTTTTTCTCCTGCTCTGCTTTCAACTTTTCCCGATAGGTTTTTTTTCCAACCCTGGGCCCACATGGATGACACGGTAGGAAAGTGGCTTTGTCTCACGCTAAGTACACTTGCACAAGAAATGTAGCCACGCTTGGCCGCATTAAGAGAGTTTGAGAATCTGATGGGTGAAATGAAAGGGATGAATTGAATGGGAGATGCAAGAGGGGGAGAGATGCTACAAAAAAATTAAAAAAAGGTGGTTGGGATTACACTCTCAGTGATCCCTTTCATATGCGCCTGCAGCCAGCTCCTTGATGGCGCATTGGATCACGTTCT
This sequence comes from Bonia amplexicaulis, assembly GCA_036346245.1. NCBI lineage: Eukaryota > Viridiplantae > Streptophyta > Magnoliopsida > Poales > Poaceae > Bonia > Bonia amplexicaulis. The sequence goes on along the minus strand of CM070741.1, from coordinate 22,254,424 downwards.
CTTGTGCAGTAGAATAACCTTGACCATGGTGTGTATTTTTTCTTTCTAGTGATTTAACGTGTATCCCAATATATATCGAGAGTATATAACTAAAAAAAAACTCAACTGGACGCCGATTTGAAATGTGCAACTTCTAGTTTTGTTATTTTATTAAGCAGGTAGGAGTCTTAAAAAGTTTAGTAGCGACACCTTTCGAGCAGTTTCTTTAGACGAGTAATCTGAGCCTTCTTTTCGTTTGATCGAGATGTGTTCAGATATATGGACATCGATTTGGAATGGACACCACTGCCTCGAAAGTAGTCCCAAGCAAAGTCCGGATGGCTCGGTTGGTCGAGCCGAGTTTCTACGGCAAATAATTTGAAGCTCCGGTTGCTAAGGGGCTGTCTGGTCCATGCTTTTGTGACACATCTTTGTAGCCAAGTCGTGGGAGATTTTGACCGAGCTCGTCTGAATCAAGCGCTGCAAATTGTGCTAGAATTTTGCCTCTAGCCAGGCAAGGGATGCCTAGGACCACTCGGCCAGTGTTTATAGCGACAGAGACAGAGAGCAATTTTTTATAGCGACAGTATGAATTTGCTCGAAGCGTAAGGAATACAGTTTTGACGAAGTGAGACGCTTATTAAGGTCATTGAAAAAGTATCCGACACAAGAGCGTAGTGAAGTGAAGTGAGACTGCGAGAGCCACTTAAATAGCGGCGCGGACTCACAGCGTGACTTTGCTTCGTAAAGTCCGTCCATCTGATGATCAACGGTCTAAATTAATCTAGCGTTTTTTGATTTTTTTTACTTCTAATTTTTAGCTTTTTTCTTTTTTTCTTATACTTCTTTATATTATCTATGTTAAAATAATATATTTTTTAAATAAAAATATGTTATTTTATTTTAAAAATATATTATTTTAACATAGATAATATAAAGAAATATAAAAAAAAGAAAAAGCTAAAAAAAACTAAAACTAGAAGTAAAAAAATCAAAAAATACTAAATTAATCTGAACTGTTCATCGCCGGATGGACGAACTTTACAAGCAAAGACACACGCTGTGGTAAAGTCAGAGAATCCCGTTCGCTTAAATAGACCGGGGCTTTAGGCCCAGCCACCTCGCTTGCCTTTCTCCCTCCTCCTCCTCTCACTTCCATGGCCAGCTCCGGCGGCCTTACTCCGGCCGGATCGTAACACTCATGGTGCTTTGACTAACTCGCCAGTACTGCTCGGTCAGTAGTGTATAACGGATCCAGAATGGAAGCAGATGACTACTCGGCCGCCGGTTGCTCCTCCTCGCTCATGTGCCAAGAGGACGGCACCGACCTCGACGACGGCTTCACCGACGGCGACGAGGGAAAGCTGCTCTTGCTGTACAATACCGCCGAGGACGACGACCACGAGGAAGACGAGGAGGAGTACATGGACCACCTGTTGTCCAAGGAGAGCAGCTTCTGCTGCTCATCGTCCTCCTCCTCGTCGTGCTTCTCCGACGCCGCAGCCGAGTCGTCGCCGTCGATGGCCTCCGAGGACTGGTTCCAGTGCGTGCGCCGCGCCACCGTCAAGTGGATCCTTGAGGTGACCGATCGAACAGACGCATCTATCCATTTGGTTTCTTGGTGCAACAGAGCCAGTAATTAAGCTTTTGATCTCTCGCTGGCTCGCCGCCATTGCAGACTCGTGGGTACTTCGGCTTCTGCCACCGCACGGCGTACCTGGCGATCTCCTACTTCGACCGCTTCTGCCTCCGGCGATGCATCGACGTGCGTAATAATCGCCATCCATGAATCTCGTCTCGGATAGCAAGATAGCTTCCTCTCCTGTTTCTTGAATGGCGCTGCCATTGATTGATGTGCGTGTGTGCGTGCAGAGGTCGGTGATGCCGTGGGCGGCGCGGCTGCTGGCCGTGGCTTGCGTGTCTCTGGCGGCGAAAATGGAGGAGTACCGCGTGCCGGCGCTGTCGGAGTTCCGCGCCGATGACGACTACGAGTTCAGCTGCGTCTCCATCCGGCGCATGGAGCTGCTCGTGCTCTCCACGCTCGGGTGGCGCATGGGCGCCGTGACACCCTTCGACTACCTCCCGTGCCTCTCCTCCAGGCTCCGCCGAGGCAACGGCGGCCACGGCGGCGCCATCGTCTCCATCAAGGCCGCCGCCCTCATCTTCTCCACCGCCGAAGGTGTGTTTCTTGACAACTACATCGATCCATTGATGCTATCGATGCCTTCTTGGATGTCTGAATCGATGCGTGAATCGATGCGTGCTCTGTTCTTGCAGCGGCGAGCGTACTCGACTACCGGTCGTCCACCGTGGCCGCCGCCGCCGTCTTGGCGGCAACCCACGGCACGCTGACGAGAGAGGCACTGGAGTCCAAGATGAGCAATCTATCACCGTCTTGCCTCCTTGAGAAGGTCATTATCCAGCACTTGCTCATCCTATACAGTTTCAGACGCGTCTCGATGGATCAAACATTCCTTGTCTAACACGATCTTCTCGTTTGGTGATCGATGATGTGTTACTGTGATCAGGAGGATGTATACGCTTGCTACAGCTTGATGCTGAGCGATTCATCGTCGACGGAGAAGACGACCAAGAGATCGTTATCATCTTGCTCCGACTCCATCGACGCCGCTAGTACATACGATTCCGTTGACGCTGCCTCCTTCGCGGCGGCGGCGGCGAGTAATAACAATAAGAGGATGAGGCTGGAGCTGCCGGGCATCCACCGATGAGAAGCGCCGCCGGGACACGCATGTTTTTTGTTAGTTGCCTTGGGCAGCTCATTTTCTTCACCATTTTTAACCTTTCTTTTCTTTTCTTTCCGCCCTAGATTTTTTAGTTATTTGATCGATGCACTGCCAAATAAATGGTTATTGGCAGTGCGGCCGGATTGGATTGGTTTGGTTCCCGTGTGATATTTGAGAGGAGAAAACAAAAAAAACCCAAAAAAAGAAAAAAATGATCAAGAAGTGGTGAGCTTGAGCATGAACTTTCCTGAGAGCTCAACTCGATCTCAAGCCCATAAAGCAGCATGAGCGGTACAAGATGGATCTAGACTTTGCTGCAAAGTTGCACGTTGCATTCCACTCCGGGAAAGTTGTAGAATACTGCTCGTGGCTAGCTGATAATTGGGACTGTTCTTTTCCGCCGATGACTTATGGCTGTGGTCGATATTTTTGTCTCTAGAGCGAGAGTTTGTGTAAACAAATTGAATATCAATAGACTGATAAATTATTTTGAAAAGATTATTACAGTAAATCATTTTGAAAAGGCGGCGGAGAAGCTGACTCATGTAACTATAAACCACCGGCTGAAAAGAATTGAGCTATTCTCCCCAATGGTGGTGCTGTCGCAACTACCATGGTCCGTTGGCCTTAATTCTGATTTGATCAAAAGCTTCCCTTTCCTGCTGAAGAAAGTGGCGGATGTGTACATGTATACGATTGAGTTGGTGGCGGTTCCTCACAGGGTTGCACTGCACTTGCATGTGATTCTGTTGTTCCTGCTGCTACCCGCTACTACTACTACTACTCTGGCTTGTAACCTGTAAGCTGTAACCTTACATGTTCTTGTGAGAGATGAATGGGACGATCAGAGTTCTTCAGATTGCATTTTTTGTGTGTGTGTGATGTGATGTGGTAGTCTTAGCCCTTTTTCCTCTCTCTCTCTCTCTCTCTCTCTCTGGGGCCTTGGAATCAAATCGATCGTGCTGCAGAGACTGCAGTGTGCATGCCATTGCCGTCCAGCTGAGGAGGACCAGTGTTTCTTTGAGCACCTCCCTCCTTTCGTTGGCAGGCAGAATCCGAGGCGGCTTTTCCCCTCTGATCCTCCACGTTTCTCCCCTCTAGCCTCTGCCTCTTCTTCCACTGATCCCTACTTCTGCCACTGTTGTTACGTGCGACCCGATCCATGCATGGTCACTTGGTCAGTAGAACTGGCTCGATCATTTCTTGATAGGATCGCTAAAAAGTGTCTTTGTGATAGTTCGACTGATTGAGTCGACTGTCTTAGCCCTGCATTGATTCGAGGTAAGAGACAGGGGAAAGGAGATACAGAGAATGGTTTTGCTATTTTTTGAGTTGACTGTTTCAGTTTTTGGCTTTTCTACGTTAACTAGTTTTTAAACGGAGTGTCTTTTCAAGATGAGGTCTACTAGTTAATTATAGTGCATATTGTACCGACTTCATTTATATCGACAAAAACCACACATAAATTTCAGTTACTCTGTAATCTCTCACACAAACAGCCCAAAAATCATAAGCCGCAGTCAAAAACCACATGCCGCAGCCAAAAAGAACATGTCCAAATTTGTGAGTTAACTTGTTTCTTTATTGTTTGGCTTCGGGGTAGCTTCGAGATATGTATGTGTGCGATTCTTATTTTTATCTAATAGTTCAAAAATACGACCTACGGTACTGAAGAGAAAATCAATCAACTTGTACATAGGCATTCGAGAAGATCAAGTGGACTGTCCTAAGACAAGGGAAGTGCAAGTTTCCAGTAGTACACAGGGGAAAGGAAATGTGCAAAATTGGTGACCTGTAAAGTGTTAGAATGTGGCTCATTTTATGGCTCACTTCCTTAATTCCAAAGCATGCTTTGTTTAGTACCATATTGCTAAGGAAAAGAGAGGAAGACCAATTTATAAGGTAGAGTCCTTTCCACTCCTTGAATATGGATAGAGATGGTATGTGGAGGGTTCTGTCTAGTCACACACACGCGCGCGTGTATACGCGTATTTTCGCGTGAAAATCGCGCAGACCAAGTCCATCTCTATTTTTGCTGAACTCTGCACCTCTCTCTCTCTCCCTGTTTGAATGCGATTCAAACGTTTGAATTTGAGGCTTTATTGGGGTTTTGATGACAGACAGTTACCAGTGGATAAATGACTGGTTGAATGTGTCAGTTACCAGTGGGTAATGGCTGCTTTAATCATGTCAGTTATCAGTCTGTCTATTTATATGCCTGGAGACGTCCAGAGTATGAGCGAGAAACCCATGGCCTCCATTTCCTTCTTCTCTGTGTTTCTGTGCTCGAGTACTGTGCCGTCTGAACCTCGTCGACCTTCTTCCCGGTGTGCACCTGGAAGGAGGGAGAGCGGGTATCTCCGAACCGTTGCCGCAGAGAGTACCTGCACGGGGCGGCAATAAGGTTTCTGGGCAGCGCATCTACGCGACCGCTCACTGCACTGTGACATCTACATTCTGCACTACGTCAAGCCTGCGCGGCTTCCTGTTCATCTTCAGGCTAACAAATAAGTCGTTCGTGCGCACGGTCGACTTAGTTACTATATTGTTATTGAGTATATTCTGAAGTATGATGAATAGTTTGCTGTTAACTGTGAGTTTTGCATCATTAGTTTATCATATTTGTCTCGTACTAAAACATGGAATTAAAATATTGCCCACATATCCAACACAAAGACGGGGTGGAATAGGGACCATCTGCAGAACATGGATTGTTTAAGTGCACCTGTGTCCCCTTGGTAACTATTCTTGCATGCCGTCATGTAAAAGAAGGGTGTGTGTATTACCTGGAAATTTGGAAGGTGATATTTATCAACACCCGTAAAAGAATACACACTTCAGTGCTTGCATTATAACCGGACAATGTATCGTACACCTTGAAATAGGCAGTGAAGTACAGAAATAGCGAAGCACTGTGGTTTTTCTCGAGTACATGGAAGCTGATAAGTACGCACACTTCTCTGTAAATAGTTACAGGCATTGACATTTGGAGGCAGATTATTATGTTAGGTCAATAATTGGCAATAGATTAAGCAAGGGAGGGTGTGACTTTGACCGGTCTTTGCTGGGGTTTTCCCACTTTGAGCTTGAGATTTCTAGCCCGGTGGAGCAGAGCACAGATGAAGATTGATGGACGGAACAAACAGTGCGAGTGAAGCGTTGGATAACGAAAGACATGTTAGAGCAAGTCCATAGGCTGTGGTAAAGGCTCCACAAGTCCTGTGCTTTGATTTGTGGGTACCATATGCTTTGAATTGTGGTCATCCCCGCTTTGGTGCATTTCAAGCTTACACCATGGCCCCACTCAGAATCATATATATATACTCCCATGAGCTAGGAAGTATACAAGTCCACTCGATGGAGTTAGATTTGAGTCGATTGTTTGAGCTCCAATGTTTCTTGAGAGTAGTTATAGAATTTCAAGATAAAAATATATATATATTTAGTTGGAGTTGGGCCTTCAACCTTGAACAAGGGGTGAACAATGAAGAAGGTAAGTTAACAGTCTTCGAAAAATAAAATTCAAGAATCACGATATTATTTGTAAACACCCACGACTTAAGAGATGCGAGTTTGTTACCTAATGTACCCTCATTTTTTTTCTTAATTATGTTTTTCTCCTCCCTCCTTATGTATCCATTTTCTAATGAAAGCAGGGACAACGACAATATTTGTGTCTAATGTTTAAATATTTTTGATGTAATTGTAATTCCTAATTAAGATAAACTTTAGGGTCATATATACTAGTAAATTAGGGAATTGTAAACTTAACTTTAGTAAATGCATCATCATCATGTACCTCCCTTTGTAACCTACCCATACCTCGTCGATTTTGCTTGAGTCAACGACGGTTTTGGTGATTTTCGATGAACATAATATTTTTTTTGTGGGGCAATTTTCTAGTTATAGGTATGAAAAGTAAATCTAAAACAAAAATCTCATCGAACAACCTGTGCTCGAATACCAACTGATGAGGGGATTTGGCCCAATCTTCCGATGAGAATGATAGCTACGATTGTTTGATATGACGTTGATGACGAGGTTACTGGACCAAAACGATCAAGTTCGTCCAGCAATCTCTACACCACACCCTTATCATTACCAACCGTGCTCAACACGGATGATCTTTCCTGCAAGCAAGCGAGAATCAAGCAAGAAAGAAATAAGTATGACCTGAATTTGCGAATGACATATAGAGTTTCATTGAACAATGGAGAGGCCTGAAGTCGTCGTAATTGGTCTAGTCGACACAAGTATACAACTGATGTTTTCTGAATAAAAATCAATCTAAACAAGCCTAAACCCTAAAAGTGGTGTCCCTGGTAGTTTGTATGGTGCTAGGAATGTGGAGGGCATGTCCATGAGAGTAGAGAACACCCCACTATAATTCTCTAGTTGGGCTCAAACTGATACAAGACCTAGGGCCTAGGTTTGGAACTGATTTAGATTTATTTTATAGATTATGGCGTGCTTAGGTAGAGTTTTGAGGTGGAACTAGAACCATTGGAAAGAGGATGTCAAAAGCTTTCCAAGAAGTTCAAGATCACCTCATTGGACACCGTATGCATCTTCTATGCACGTTTGAAGTCAGCGTTTTCTCTAGAGGTCGAACTAGATTCTAGAATATGCTCAGTTTTCATTCTTGGTCATCCTGGCCTCAAAGTGAGGTGGTGACCTCTAATGTTCATCCTAAGCATATCCGTTACTCCATGCGTCTCTCCTTGATCCTTGCCAATGTTCCTAAGTACAATCATATCACAAGCATCAAGCGGCAATCCATTCTTACAAGCTGAATTATACATCCCTAGGAACGAGCTCACATGATAATTCAACTTTTGTGCACGTACCCTCGTCATAGTTCGCTGACTGGCCGTTTTAGCCAGGGCATCGGCTTCCTCATTGTCTGCACGTGGAACAGCCCTGACGGTGATGCCCAAAAAGTTGCGCTCTCTCGCTCTGACAGCCACTAGATAGTTGGCGAGCTCTGGGTCTTTAGCCTGGTAAGATTTGTCAACATGCCCCACAAGCAAAAAGGAGTCTGTGTGCACCAACAACCTTCGCGCATCTAGGGCCTTGAGCTTGGAAAGACCGAAGAGCACGACCTTGTATTCGGCCATGTTGTTTGTCGCTGAGGAGTTCAGGTGCGTGGAGTACAAGAGGCGACGTCCCTTTGGCATGGTGATGACCGCTCCCACGCCTGCTCCGGAGGCGTTGTAAGCTCCGTCGGTGTGGAGACTCCAGACCAGCTCAGCAGGTGGCTGCATCTGCGGTTGGGCTGGTGGGGTCCACTCCATGATGAAGTCAACTCTTTTCGGGTTCACCTGTATTCCTCGTCCAGACACTATAAATCCAAGCAACTTGCCCGCTTGCACTCTGAAGACGTACTTGTCCGGATTTAGCTTAATGCCAGCCCGTTGGAGATTGTCAAAGGTTTCTTGACGGTCTTGGCCGTGGGACCCAGCTCGGGTGCTTTTAACCACCACGTTGTCTACGTAGGTTTTGATGTTCCTCCCAAGCTGGTTGGTGAGGGAAATGGCGACCAAGCGGGTGAATGTAGCTCCTGTATTTTTGAGACCGAATGCCATGCAGATGAAGCAGTATGTGCCTCTCGAAATGATAAAACTTGCCCTTGTCTAGTCCTCCCTTGTCATGTGAATTTGGTGGTAGCCGGAGTACGCGTTTAAGAAGCTCATTAACTTGCATCCAACCGTGGCGTCCACCAACTAGTCGATCTGCAAAAGAGGATAGTTATCTTTCGGGCACGCCTTGTTGAGATTAGTGAAATTGACGCACATGCGCCAGGCCCCGCTCGCCTTCTTGACCAGTACCAAATTGGCGAGCCATTCCAGATGTTTCACTTTGTGGATGACGCCAGCCTCGAGCAGCTTGGTGACCTTTGTTTTGGCAGCCTGCTGACGCTCGAGGAATATACGTCATAATTTTTGTTTTATCGGCTTGGCGTCGGGGCACACTGCGTTCTACCCCCATGATGTTGGCCGATGACCATACGAAGATGTCCGCGTTGGCGCGAAGGACTCAGAGGAGTTCTTGCTCGGTTTCCGAAGGAAGGCCCCCGCCAATGGAGACTTGCAGCGAAACATCCGCGTCATGGAGGAGGGCCCTTTTGACGTCGCCATCGGGATTGGGCTTGGGCATCCACCCTGGAGCTGATGGTGATGATGGTGTCGGTTTGGCGAGGGTCTCGCTATCAGCGTGCACCTTACGGAGGGGATATCGTGAGCCTAGCTCTATTTGGCGTGCAAGGTCCTGGTATTCGCATACGGTGATTACGCTGTGTGAACCCGGTAGCTTCATGCACAGGAAACTGTGGTGCGCGACTACCCCGAAGGTGTTGAGTGTGGTCCTTCCCAGGATGGCATTGTACGGGTAAGGGAGATCGATGTCGTCGAAGGTGATATCCTCACTTCTCGTCTAGTTGAGCTGGCCAAAAGACACCTGGAGTAACACCTAGCATAGGGCCCGTAGTGGTTGGCCCCTGTAACATCCTAAAAATTTAAATTTGAAAATATGAAGCTTTTGAATTATTTTTGCAATATATTCTATTTGAATTTTGATTTTTTTACGATGTTTCTTAACACCTTGGTTGAGGTTCTGATAAATGAAGAAATTCAAAAAGATTAGTGATGCCAGAAAAGGTAATATGCAAATAATAGAAAACATAAATTTTGAATTCGAATCTGAAAAGATGATCCATCATAAAGGAGGAAGAGACTTAAAATAAACTATAAAATTTCATTTTTAAAATAGTACTAAAGAGGACAATAAAAATAAATAAAAACAAACAAATACGTATACATCTATTTAGAGAAAGAGCTTAGAGCAAGACATAAAATTTATACACAAGGATATACATGAGGGGGGAAAAGTGTATATATATATACACACACATATATAATAATAAATAAATATAGGCTTGGGAACATAAATATATATATTAAAAAAAGGGGAAAGAGGAGGTCAGACCGGCCGAAAGGCCTGGCCCAACCTCGCTCTCTCCATTTCTCTTCGGCCGAGCCAACCCAGCCCCGCACTATTCCCCTTTCTTCCCGATTTCCCCTCGCTCGCTTCCGGTGCGGCTTCCCCCCGCTCGCCTCGCCTCAACCCCGCCCGCCTCGCGCCCGCGCTTGGACCGTCGGTCGCCGACTTGGACCGGTGGTCGCAAGCGCTCCGACCGCGCCAACCTGGTCACCGCCGCCCCCAGCAGCTTTTCTCTATCCCGCTCGCTTCGTCGCATCATGCATCCCGCGTGCGTGCCTTTCCCTGCCGCTCAGCATGCGCGACACCATCAGGCCCGGATCTATCTCGCGATCTCCCTGCTCTGTCACCGCCGCCTGCAACCACCGCTGCTTCCGCCGCTTGCCGACGTGATAGCTCGGGTGGCATCCCGAGGACAGCCCTGCCCGATCGCCTATAAAGGCCACCGCAGCTTCCCAGTGCATCGCCACCTCTTGCTCTCGCTCCCACCCCGCCCGATTGAGCTCCCGAACCCTCCTTCCCCGCCGACGACCTCATCCCCTCCGAGTCCGGCAACCGGGCGCGCCACCGTGTCAGGCTGCCGCCGGTCGATTCCTCCCTCCCACGTCTTCCTAGGGACCCGGCGAAGTCGACTCCGCGCTCGGCCGAGCTTCTCTCGGCCTACACCTCGCCGGCGTCGAGCGTCACCCGAGCCCGCCGCTGTCGCACGCCGCCGGCCTGCTGCGAAGCTCCTCGGTCCCCGTCAGAGCTACCGTCGGCATCTCCTCAGTGCAAGCACCATGTTTTTGCCGTCGCCCACTCCCCTTCGGCCACCACTCGCTGGCGACGCCGCCGACCGTACCGACCCCCGGTTTCCTCTGCTTCGGGATGCTGCTGCCGCTCGACTCATCTGCATTCGTCCCCCTTCACAGTCAGGTAACACCCAGGAGCGGAATGGCTAACCGCGCATGCGTTCGTTCGAGCAACCCGAGTTCGAGTCCTCGGCGCGATATTAGGGTAGATTTTAGGAAAATTTTGCCGATTGCGGAAGGAAAGTCGGAAAACCAACAATAAATCCATAAAAGGTACAAAAAAATTTAAGGATATAAATGAGCTTAATAAATGTCTAATCATGGATTAATTAATATCATGTATGAATAACTAAGATGCCTTTTGGCAATTATCCAAAGATTTCATAAAGATGGAAAATGCCATGTTTAGTAATAAAGTAAAGCTTTAAATGAAAGAATACCCTAATAGTAACTAAAGTCTTTGCTAGTAAATAAATCTCAACGGTATATATAGTCAACAAGGGTAGTAAAATAAAGTTATAAGAACAAGGACTCAGATAGTATTAACTTGTGTCAGATGTTAAGTTAAATAATGAAATAAGAATGTTAGTTGATTCTCAGAACAACATCAATTAAAAAGGTCAAAACTAGGTAATGAAATATAGTGATTTCAGTTAAATATCCACATCCAGTAAAGATTACCTATAATTATAATATACATACATATATACCCTAACATTCGTTAGGCCACCATGAAATAAACCATAGTGGTAAACCGCGCAAGGCGAGTCAATACTTTGATCATGTTGAACCTACATTTTCTGCAAATTACTTTTGTTTAAATTATCAAATTGCATGCTGTTATTTTATATACAAATACAAGCTTAATTCAAGATTCTAGTTATATGCCCATTGTTTGTCTTGATTAATATTACATCCCCTTGTTGAATATTTGAATATGTGAATCTTGTCGCCCTAGCGAAATTATGATAGTATCCTTTTGAAAATAAGTCCGTAATTTACACGCCATGCGTAGTGTTGCATAGATATTCATGGGCGTGAAAACGCCCAAGCATCACTTTTAATCATGAGAAAATTGGGTTGGGCAGTCATGGTGGTAATGACTGGTATATGTTCGATATGATTATTTTATGATCCCAAAACCCTACTTGCTTGAATATCTGGGCGGATGGTTCGAGGGTGTGTGAGTGGTGCGGTGGAAGCACAATGTGGTTAGTGGAAGAACCGCCCAGATACCGCTAAGGACTGAATCTTGTCATGATCTCCCACGTAAGACGGTGCAATCACAAGTGCAGTAAGTACAACTTGGCGAAGTAGTTGTATCGAAACTCCTGGACTCATCTCACTGGTAGTGGAGTGAAGTGGATAAGCAAGGGCAAGGGAGGCCTAAAGGGACACCAAGGGGAGGGTGAAGTTTTCCAGCTGTTCTAAGCGTTGCGGGAAGGGGGGCCCGGCTGCGTTAGTAACTGTGGAAAACATCCCGTGCATAGATGGGACCCACCGCAAGTGGGAGAAGCCCACAAGGTGAGATGACAAAAGGAACTAGATACTTTGAACAGTCACTGTGATGGTCTGCTCAACCACATGACCAAGGAATCTTGTGGGGCAACGAGTTGATTGTCTCTTGTGGTGAAAGTGTACAAACTCTGCATAGTCAAAACTATTCGAATAGCCGTGCCCACGGTCATGGGCGGACATGGAAAACTTAACCAGATATAGTTCTATTTCAAAAACTTTGTGGGCGGGAATGGAAAAAGTGGCGGGCAGTGCAAAGCCCTGATTTGTGTTGTCCTGGGTGTCGCCCCAGGGATAAGTTAAGTGGCTATAACGTTGAAGGATTAAGCATATGGTGCAGATGCCATGTAACGGTGGATGGAATCTGAATCGCTACTGTTATTGCATTCTCTTACACATTATGTTTTGTTCTACTTCTAAGTCTCAGGGAATTTCTATGTATTATATTTCAAAAGCAAAACAATGATAATACATCTCATAAAATAAAATGTTAGGAAGAATAAATAGAGTCGTAAGAACAGAAGATGGTTGTTTATGATAAACGCATAAAGATGGTGGATTCATGTCGATCATAAAAAGGGAACGATAGAAACGGTTGTAGGAGAAATAGATTGGTAGAGCTTAAATGGATTGATATGACAAATAGATGATTTAAATGGTTTTTGGAGAATTAGGAAGTGCAAGGGAAATTACGGGATTACGATACGGACAAATAGTATGAATTCTTGGAAGAGGCTGGGAATAATGTGATTGTGGGATTTGATCAAAATACTAGAAGGATGAATTGATTGTTTTGGGTATATCGGAGAAATAATAATAATTACCGGAGTATAATCTGGATCAATGATTTTGGGGAATTAGAAGAGTGTAAAGGTAATTGTTGGATTTAATGGGATTAGTAGGATTTGTCCTAGATGGATGATTTGAATTTGAAGAAATTTGGAGATATGATAATTGGAGTATAAACTTGATTAATGATATTCTCGGTGGAGAAATATTGATGAATTAGTTAGAGACAATTAGTGACAAATAAGATTGATTATGGAAAAAGCATATTATGGTTTTGGATGATTAACAGAAAGGATTGAATGATTAGAAAGTACTGGTACGAATGTTCTCGGTGGATTAAAAAGTAAACGGGTTAGAGAATCATTAGAATTCAGAGGTGAGGAGCTGGTGGATAGCGGTTACAAGATTGGATTATTAAGAAATTTGGAATACCAAAGAGTATTGGTGGATTCAAAATAATTATATAGAAAGTATATGATCGGTGGGTTAACTAAATAATGTCACTCGCTGTTGGGAGTCTTAGACAGCAATCAATTAGGAAAGGATCAGTTCGGTGGATCAAGTAAAGGAAGTGTGTCTTTGGTGGAGTAAGTCAATTATGGCAAACGCCATGTGGAGTTCTAGGTAGTAGCAATAACTCTATGATTCAATAATGATAATGCTACCAAAAGCAAATTTCTGGCAAATAAAACAGCCCGAGCCTTTCCTTTGATAAGCCTTGCATACTATTTATTTGCATTCTGTGTATTGGCTCGCGGGGCACGGTAGTTAGTGTGCTCACACTCGCTCTCATAACAAATCCAGAACCAGGATTCAGTCCACTACGCCTCAGCAACTCTATTGCTCACAATGACAAAGAAGATGAAGATGTCAAGGGCTAGGTCGCGAACCTCCAGTTGGCTGCCTGTGGGCATGTCCTGAAGGTCCCACATGTGTGCTTCGTTCTTCCGCCGCTGCAATTTATTGATTTCGGCCTAATCGGCCCATGTGTAAGTTTACTATTTTATTTATGCTTCCGCATGGTATGTATTTGATATTCAGTTTCTGTAACTGTGAGCACTATCTACTGATCCAGGGAATAGTGCAATAAATCACAGGGGAATCCAGATAGTAAAATCTGGGGTCCCTACAGGGATGGAATCAGAGCATATCGACTGCAGGTCGTGACCTAGTTAGCCTGGCCATTAGTTTCATGATTAGAATTATTTCTGCAATACTTATTTTCAAAAGTATAAATTATGTTACTCAATCTCCTCTATCCTAGATGATTCCCTCTCATCTATATATGGCCCTAGCCATTTTTACTTCCGAGGCTCTCTTATCCCGAATTCAAAATGGTAAAAAAATTCAATACTCTTCTTGTAAACTATCTTAATTTGAAGACCTATTTTGGGCCAAAAATCATGATGCTTAAATTTAAAGTTTAATTTCAAAAATTGTTTATTCTTGGAAGACCGATTATCAAATTGTTTATGAAGTTCGTCTTCAAACTCGTTTCGACAAACCTAGATCTTCCGAGGAAATTTCCATAAGCTCAACTACTTACCTAAAACTTGTTCAAAAATTTACCTTAGTTTCTCAAATAATTCAAAACAAAATTATTTCTTGAAAGCTTTCCCCAACCAGGACCTTGTTTTTCAAAAATAAATCCTAAGGGTTATGATGGTAAAAACCTATTTCCCATGTTTGGTTGTCACCCCTGGTTAAAAGAAAAATCTTCATTTGTGCCACAAAGTTTCATTTAAAATAATAATATTAAAAATGATAACACAGGAATGAGTATTGGTATCAAGCAAATTGCCTCCAAATACTTCCCTCTTCTGTATATTGATTAAAAAGGAAAATTTTTGATCCTCTTCTCGTACCTTACTCCAAAAACTTAAGGTCAGTAACGCTAACGAAGTTCATGAAGATAAGGTGGTCCTATTTTAAATAGGCTATGCAGACGAACCCTATACCCTCTTATGTGTGCTCCCCGAATAGACGTTGTATTATCGCAAGATTTTACTTTGGCTCTGTGCACTGCCGTTTTGCCCTCGGGCGTTATATTTCGCGGTCACAGGAAAACAGTGTTTTAAAAACTTGTGTGGTCCTGTATCACCCCAGCTTCTAGGGTATACTCTCTTAAAATTTTAATGGATTTAGAATATCTTATCTCTACGATGTGACGCTCGTCTCATGCTGTTCCCTCTCACCTTTTCGGGAAAATCCTATCAGGCCCAATGGATAGAATCAAGACCACTGCCACAGTCAGAAGTAAGAAGGGAAGAATAATAATTGATGCTCGCAATAGCCCCACCCATGTGTACCAGCCATCGCATGACTTCACTCTACAAGAGAAGTCAAAGAGAAGCCATCATCATGAAAATAATAGCAGCCATGTACTAAGCAAAGACACTCAGAAGAAGAAAGGCAAGTGTTTCAGATGTGGCGACCAGGGATATTATGTGAAGAATTGCCCCATCAAGAGGAAAGACAAGCGAACAATGGATGCCGTCACCATCAGCCTCAACTCCGACGAAGAAGAACAAGTTGCAAAAGCTTTGTCACTAGACCAGGAAGCTACACTGAATAATATATGCAGTGAGTGTGGCGAAGCAGGACATGTCGCACAACACTGCCCTCCACTACGACAAAGTGGACAAGGAGCCTGTTTCACCTGTGGGCAAATCGGACATCACTGCTACAATTGCCCAGTTCCCTACTGTTTGTACTGCGAGAAATATCATTATCCGGACGGCTGCCTCATGGCTCTAATAGCTTGTAGGCGTTGTGGAGAAAAGGGACATGAGAAAAGTCAATGTACAGCTAACTGTCCCAACTGTGAAGAAGACCACCCGCCAGGGGAGTGTCCAACGGGCAAGATCACATGTTTTCTCTGTGAAGGACAAGACCACTGCCCCAAGGACTACTCCATGAGTCTGTTGCTGACCAAAGCAGCTGAGATACAATGGACGACTCTCCAAGTCGCCATAGGACTTGTCAAGCCCGAAGTTAGAAAAGATAGCTAATGTCAGTAACTATTCATTTTAAGGGGGGTAGCAAGAGTAGAGCCAATGTCAGAAAACTACTATGATGTATGATTACTTTTGGGAGTATTGAGATGATGTATGATTACCTCGGAGATGCAACAATTTGTATTAGACCTAATCGGACCAGTATACGGAGATTCGCAAGACCAGAAATCTTCTGGTGATGAGGATTGCAAGGCGTACCTTTAGCTAAGATCGTCAACTTGTCAAAACCCAAGAGTAAGAACAAGAGCCTAGCAGAAGTGAAAGACCACCCTATAGAAATACCCATCGTCCCCTCTGCATTCCTAAGGCCCTCTACCCCCTAGGACACAGACCATTGCTACCCACCTATCAATGTAAAACTCTACAACCGTATGTCCACTAGACAATGCGACTACTTCATTCGACGACGAAGTGAAGACAACAATGTCGAAGAACAAGTATTTGAAAGTCTACGACCTATCCAGGAGGACAAGGTTTTTCTCTTCCCTTTTGATTGCTCCAAGTGCTAACCCCTGTTGCGCAGATTTTCACCACTCTGTGAAGCTAAAAGGACTATACGTCGAGCAACACCCAGAAACCCATTGCTAGCCAATATAACCCCACCTTCCTTCTTTCTATTCTACCGGAATCTCGGGGTCGAGATTCATTTAAGGGGGGTAGATTTGTAACATCCTAAAAATTTAAATTTGAAAATATGAAGCTTTTGAATTATTTTTGCAATATATTCTATTTGAATTTTGATTTTTTTTACGATGTTTCTTAACACCTTGGTTGAGGTTCTGATAAATGAAGAAATTCAAAAAGATTAGTGATGCCAGAAAAGGTAATATGCAAATAATAGAAAACATAAATTTTGAATTCGAATCTGAAAAGATGATCCATCATAAAGGAGGAAGAGGCTTAAAATAAACTATAAAATTTCATTTTGAAAAAGTATTAAAGAGGGCAATAAAAATAAATAAAAACAAACAAATACGTATACATCTATTTAGAGAAAGAGGTTAGAGCAAGACATAAAATTTATACACAAGGACATACATGAGGGGGAAAAAGTGTATATATATATACACACACACATATATAATAATAAATAAATATAGGCTTGGGAACATAAATATATATATATATTAAAAAAAAGGGGGAAAGAGGAGATCGATCACCGAAAGGCCCGCCCAACCTCGCCTCTCCATTTCTCTTGGTAGAGCCAACCCACCCAAGACTATTCCCCTTTCTTCCCCGATTTCCCTCGCTCGCTTCAGCCGCGGCTTCCCCCCCGCTCGCCTCGCCTCATGCCCGCCCGCCCGCCTCGCGCGCTTGGAACATCGGTCGTCGACTTGGACCGGTGGTCGCCGCGCTTCCGACCGCGCCAACCTGGTCACCGCCGCCCCCAGCAGCTTTTCTCTGTCCCGCTCGCTTCGTCGCATCATGCATCCCGCGCGCGTGCCTTTCCCTGCCGCTCAGCATGCGCGACACCATCAGGCCCAGATCTATCTCGCGATCTCCCTACTCATCACCGCCGCAACAACCACTGCTTCCGCCGCTTGCCGGCGTGATAGCTCGGGCGGCATCCCGAGGACAACCTGCCCGATCGCCTATAAAGGCCACCGCAGCTTCGATGCATCGCCACCTCTTGCTCTCGCTCCCACCCCGCCCGATTGAGCTCCGAACCCTCCTTCCCCGCCGACGACCTCATCCCTCCGAGTCCGAGCAGCCGGGCGCAAGAATGTCAGTGCCGCGGTCGATTCCTCCTCCCACGTCTTCCTAGGGACCCGTCGAAGTCGACTCCGCGCTCGGCCGAGCTTCTCTCGGCCTGCACCTCGCCGGCGTCGAGCGTCACCCGAGCCCACCGCCGTCGCACGCCGCCGTCGCACGCCGCCGGCCTGCTGCAAAGCTCCTCGGTCCCCGTCAGAGCTACCGTCGGCATCTCCTCAGTGCAAGCACCACGTTTTTGCCGTCGCCCACTCCCCTTCGGCCACCACTCGCTGGCGACGCCGCCGACCGTACCGACCCCCGGTTTCCTCTGCTTCGGGATGCTGCTGCCGCTCGACTCATCTGCATTCGTCCCCCTTCACAGTCAGGTAACACCCAGGAGCGGAATGGCTAACCGCGCATGCGTTCGTTCGAGCAACCCGAGTTCGAGTCCTCTGGCCGCAGTATTAGGGTAGATTTTAGGAAAATTTTGCCGATTGATTGCGGAAGGAAAGTCAGGAAAAACCAACAATAAATCCATAAAAGGTACAAAAAAATTTAAGGATATAAATGAGCTTAATAAATGTCTAATCATGGATTAATTAATATCATGTATGAATAACTAAGATGCCTTTTGGCAATTATCCAAAGATTTCATAAAGATGGAAAATGCCATGTTTAGTAATAAAGTAAAGCTTTAAATGAAAGAATACCCCTAATAGTAACTAAAGTGCTGCTAGTAAATAAATCTCAACGGTATATATAGTCAACAAGGGTAGTAAAATAAAGTTATAAGAACAAGGACTCAGATAGTATTAACTTGTGTCAGATGTTAAGTTAAATAATGAAATAAGAATGTTAGTTGATTCTCAGAACAACATCAATTAAAAAGGTCAAAACTAGGTAATGAAATATAGTGATTTCAGTTAAATATCCACATCCAGTAAAGATTACCTATAATTATAATATACATACATATATACCTAACATTCGTTAGGCCACCATGAAATAAACCATAGTGGTAAACCGCGCAAGGCGAGTCAATACTTTGATCATGTTGAACCTCCATTTTCTGCAAATTACTTTTGTTTAAATTATCAAATTGCATGCTGTTATTTTATATACAAATACAAGCTTAATTCAAGATTCTAGTTATATGCCCATTGTTTGTCTTGATTAATATTACATCCCCTTGTTGAATATTTGAATATGTGAATCTTGTCGCCTTAGCGAAATTATGATAGTATCCTTTTGAAAATAAGTCCGTAATTTACACGCCATGCGTAGTGTTGCATAGATATTCATGGGCGTGGCAACGCAAGCATCACTTTAATCATGAGAAAATTGGGTTGGGCGGTCATGGTGGTAATGACTGGTATATGTTCGATATGATTATTTTATGATCCCAAAACCCTACTTGCTTGAATATCTGGGCGGATGGTTCGAGGGTGTGTGAGTGGTGCGGTGGAAGCACAATGTGGTTAGTGGAAGAACCGCCCAGATACCGCTAAGGACTGAATCTTGTCATGATCTCCCACGTAAGACAGTGCAATCACAAGTCTGTAAAGTACAACTTGGCGAAGTAGTTGTATCGAAACTCCTGGACTCATCTCACTGGTAGTGGAGTGAAGTGGATAAGCAAGGGCAAGGGAGGCCTAAAGGGACACCAAGGGGAGGGTGAAGTTTTCCAGCTGTTCTAAGCGTTGCGGGAAGGGGGGCCCGGCTGCGTTAGTAACTGTGGAAAACATCCCGTGCATAGATGGGACCCACCGCAAGTGGGAGAAGCCCACAAGGTGAGATGACAAAAGGAACTAGATACTTTGAACAGTCACTGTGATGGTCTGCTCAACCACATGACCAAGGAATCTTGTGGGGCAACGAGTGGATTGTCTCTTGTGGTGAAAGTGTACAAACTCTGCATAGTCAAAACTATTCGAATAGCCGACCGTACCGACCCCCGGTTTCCTCTACTTCGGGATGCTGCTGCCGCTCGACTCATCTGCATTCGTCCCCCTTCACAGTCAGGTAACACCCAGGAGCGGAATGGCTAACCGCGCATGCGTTCGTTTGAGCAACCCGAGTTCGAGTCCTCTGGCCGCAGTATTAGGGTAGATTTTAGGAAAATTTTTGCCGCCAGTTGCAGAAGGAAAGTCAGGAAAAACCAACAATAAATCCATAAAAGGTACAAAAAAATTTAAGGATATAAATGAGCTTAATAAATGTCTAATCATGGATTAATTAATATCATGTATGAATAACTAAGATGCCTTTTGGCAATTATCCAAAGATTTCATGAAGATGGAAGATGCCATGTTTAGTAATAAAGTAAAGCTTTAAATGAAAGAATACCCCTAATAGTAACTAAAGTGCTGCTAGTAAATAAATCTCAACGGTATATATAGTCAACAAGGGTAGTAAAATAAAGTTATAAGAACAAGGACTCAGATAGTATTAACTTGTGTCAGATGTTAAGTTAAATAATGAAATAAGAATGTTAGTTGATTCTCAGAACAACATCAATTAAAAAGGTCAAAACTAGGTAATGAAATATAGTGATTTTAGTTAAATATCCACATCCAGTAAAGATTACCTATAATTATAATATACATACATATATACCCTAACATTCGTTAGGCCACCATGAAATAAACCATAGTGGTAAATTTTGCTAAATAACAAATATTGAAATGTAACCCTGTAAAGCAAGCTTTGCCCAGATAAACAAATTTTAAGTTAAAATCTAAAGCTAATAATAACCGAAGTATAGACCAAATGATAATAGTGCCAGTGAGTAAATCATAATGTCAGATGTAGTAAATAATAATGTTGAGCATGACTAAATGTAGCAAGTTAGAACTCGAACCAATGGATCCTAATTCAGAATGAATTATGTTAGTAATAACTAAGTGTACATAAAATGTCACACCGTAAAGTGCTTTCAACTCGCATTCTAAAAATTAACTCGGTAAGCTAAAAATTGTATACATCGCATCTAGCATATGCCCTGAATATTAGCGCTCGGCAAAATACACCAATTCATAGGTCTAACCTACCTCATGGAACTTTCTAAATAAATGTAAAATAATAAAAGAGATTTCTAATAAAAAGATCAAGTCATCATATTCTACCACCGACTTTGCCTCCAATCCCCCATTAACTCATAATAAAACTAAATTGAGTTTATTCGGATTTATTTGGATCTTTTGAGTTATTTGCTTTTATTTGGGTTCATCATCTAGCGTAATTAGAAATTGGAAGTCGTGAAGATTCGAGAGGATCAAGCGAGTCGAGCTCAAGAGAAGATAGAGACCAAAAGCTCAAGAGAAAGCATTGTGTGAGCTCAAGACCGCGGTAAACCGCGCAAGACGAGTCAATACTTTGATCATGTTGAACCTACATTTTCTGCAAATTACTTTTGTTTAAATTATCAAATTGCATGCTGTTATTTTATATACAAATACATGCTTAATTCAAGATTCTAGTTATATGCCCATTGTTTGTCTTGATTAATATTACACCCCCTTGTTGAATATTTGAATATGTGAATCTTGTCGCCCTAGCGAAATTATGATAGTATCCTTTTGAAAATAAGTCCGTAATTTACACGCCATGCGTAGTGTTGCATAGATATTCATGGGCGTGGCGCCAAGCATCACTTTTAATCATGAGAAAATTGGGTTGGGCAGTCATGGTGGTAATGACTGGTATATGTTCGATATGATTATTTTATGATCCCAAAACCCTACTTGCTTGAATATCTGGGCGGATGGTTCGAGGGTGTGTGAGTGGTGCGGTGGAAGCACAATGTGGTTAGTGGAAGAACCGCCCAGATACCGCTAAGGACTAAATCTTGTCATGATCTCCCACGTAAGACAGTGTAACCACAAGTCTGTAAAGTACAACTTGGCTAAGTAGTTGTATCGAAACTCCTAGACTCATCTCACTGGTAGTGGAGTGAAGTGGATAAGCAAGGGCAAGGGAGGCCTAAAGGGACACCAAGGGGAGGATGAAGTTTTCCAGCTGTTCTAAGCGTTGCGGGAAGGGGAGCCCGGCTGCGTTAGTAACTGTGGAAAACATCCCGTGCATAGATGGGACCCACCGCAAGTGGGAGAAGCCCACAAGGTGAGATGACAAAAGGAACTAGATACTTTGAACAGTCACTGTGATGGTCTGCTCAACCACATGACCAAGGAATCTTGTGGGGCAACGAGTTGATTGTCTCTTGTGGTGAAAGTGTACAAACTCTGCATAGTCAAAACTATTCGAATAGCCGTGCCCACGGTCATGGGCGGACATGGAAAACTTAACCAGATATAGTTCTATTTCAAAAACTTTGTGGGCGGGAATGGAAGAAGTGGCGGGCAGTGCAAAGCCCTGATTTGTGTTGTCCTGGGTGTCGCCCCAGTGATAAGTTAAGTGGCTATAATTGAAGGATTAAGCATATGGTGCGGATGCCATGTAACGGTGGATGGAATCTGAATCGCTACTGTTATTGCATTCTCTTACACATTATGTTTTGTTCAACTGCTAAGTCTCAGGGAATTTCTATGTATTATATTTCAAAAGCAAAACAATGATAATACATCTCATAAAATAAAATGTTAGGAAGAATAAATAGAGTCGTAAGAACAGAAGATGGTTGTTTGTGATAAACGCATAAAGATGGTGGATTCATGTCGATCATAAAAAGGGAACGATAGAAAGGGTTGTAGGAGAAATAGATTGGTAGAGCTTAAATGGATTGATAGGACAAATAGATAATTTAAATGGTTTTTGGAGAATTAGGAAGTGCAAGGGAAATTACGGGATTACGATACGGACAAATAGTATGAATTCTTGGAAGATGCTGGGAATAATGTGATTGATAAAACAGCCCGAGTCTTTCCTTTGATAAGCCTTGCATACTATTTATTTGCATTCTGTGTATTGGCTCGCGGGGCACGGTGGTTAGTGTGCTCACACTCGCTCTCATAACAAATCCAGAATCAGGATTCAGTCCACTACGCCTCAGCAACTCTATTGCTCACAATGACAAAGAAGATGAAGATGTCAAGGGCTAGGTCGCGAACCTCCAGTTGGCTGCCTGTGGGTATGTCCTGAAGGTCCCACCTATGTGCTTCGTTCTTCCGCCGCTGCAATTTATTGATTTCGGCCTAATCGGCCCATGTGTAAGTTTACTATTTTATTTATGCTTCCGCATGGTATGTATTTGATATTCAGTTTCTGTAACTGTGAGCACTATCTACTGATCTAGGGAATAGTGTAATAAATCACAGGGGAATCCAGATAGTAAAATCTGGGGTCCCTACAGCCCCCGAAACCTTGGAGTGGGACAGTCGATGGTTGAAGCCTGCTTCGGGGAATGCCCATCTGGTCAAAGGCGCTGGTGAACAAGATATCTGCGGAGCTGCCCCTATCAACCAGGATGCGCTTGATGTCACAACCTGCAATACTGTCCTGGACCACTAAGGGGTCCTAGTGAGGGAATTCGACGCCCGCCGCATCAGCCATCATGAACGTGATGTCAACTTGTGCCCAGCCGAGGGGCATTTGGGTGGGACATACGGTGACATGGTGTAGCCGACGGACGTAAACCTTCCTTTGCCGCTCAAACGAGAATTCTATCGACGAGCCCCCATGATGGCGTTGATGACCCGACGCGTTCCGCCGTCGGGGGCCTGTATGCACAACGCGCAGCAGGATTGGCTTGGACTAGTCGGCCCTCGGGGCTTGCCGGACATGTGCCACCACCGGTGCTCTGGCTTCGAGTGCTCTATTCCTGACGGCGCTCTCTTGGACACACCACACTGTGGTTGTCACTGCCTCGATAATGAGCTTCTTCCTGTCAACCTCTCTATCAAATGCACTTCGCACACACCTCCTGAGCTTAGGAAGACCTATTTTCTTAAGCCCCAGAGTTTGGATTACAATCCTTTCACAATTTTGAATATCCGCCCTATACGGCCCGTCTCATATGACTCCCTCCCTGTAGAACATAAACAAGTGTTCCATACTCGACAGCAGGTTCCTACCGCGCAATGCAGATGAAATACACTTGTTTCAGACGTTGCTAAATATGACTAAACATAATACAAAATAATCATCCATATGTACATAGCTGAGCTACCAATTATACCTACGGCCATGTGCTAAAATATAGGTACACAAATATATTCTACATTATTGGCAATGGCACTAAAGCAATACATATATATGTGCATATCAACTTTGCAAATGGCAGCGATAAGTGTACAAATAATAGTGTGACCTTTTTTATCATTATTATAAAAAATGATAAATAATAACAGTGCACAAATAACAATAGTGTACAAGCAATACATCACTAACATTACAAATAACGTACAAAAAATGTATAAATAATAACAGGTACACATAACAGTAAAACAAATGTTGGCTATTAACGAAGAATCACTATTATCAGCACTAATAAATCACTAACATGGGTAATTACAAAATATAATCCGTACGAACTAAATACATACGTAATCTAAACATGATTGCATAGCGTATTCTATACAACCAAACCACATGACATATTAATTCCATTCTTATAGGTGAATGAACATACCTCTTAGTGAAGATCTTCACTGGAACCACACCAATTCAAACAGGAAAATCCCCTAAATCACAGTGAAACCACTTTGAAAAACCAATTCAAATTATCTTCTACTCTCTCTTTCTTTCCTCTCCCTTGGCTTTCTCTCATTCGGTAAGGAAGATACTCAACTGCGTGGCTTTGAATGATATAGCAGACAGGGACACGAGCCATTTTATACGCGCGGGGAAGCGTTGTCGACCGACAGACCCATGCGGGCACACGTGGGCGCGCAAGGCAGCACCAATTCCAGTAGAAAGCCAAGGAAATCGCTATTAAGCACATCGCGGTCGCCTGGTCTTCCACCTGCTTGGCAGCTCCTGCCGAGCTAGGGCTGCTCGATAGTGCTAGCTGCTTTTGCTCCTACCGCGCCTGGTCGCTGGCACTCTGGCCTGCCGAGCTAGGGGATGCGGCAGCGCCTTTCGAGTTAGGAGAGGAAGCCCGGAGTTATTTTTGAAAAAAAAGAAGCTACAGTGCTACTTTTGTGAAAAGTTCGTGCATCATGCGCGCACAGCCGGAGACTTCACAAGGTAATTATCGAAACCGACTGTCAAGTGCTTGTCAATCTTTGAAGGAAAGGAGATCGTAGAGATCTGAGTTTTGTGAGCTTCTAAATGAGATTCAAGAGGTTGGTACATCTTTTATAATAGACTTTGGTATTTGTTTTGCTCATCGGGATGCTAACGTTGGGGCGCACTTATGCGCCAATCAAGCATCACCTGACAGGGCACCCGCATGTCTGTCCGTTCGTATTCGTCGTGACTGTAACTCAGATTGTGATGATTAAAATCTAAGCTCCGCTTTAAGTATCAGAGAGAATAATAACATCGAGATTGACAATGTTGTTTAAATTGTAAAATGAGAAATTGACATTACCAGGTTGCTGCTGCCTATTCTTCAAAAGCTAGCAAATGCTTTCCACTTATTTAATTCAGTTTATTAGTTTGCTTACAAATAGAAAAGATAGATAAGCTTAGATGAATGAAAAGATAGTATAAGCTTTTGAAGAAAAAATAGAGAAGCGGGTCTGCTCCAAACATCTTCAGCTTTTGACTTTTTTTTTGTTTTCGGCTTATTTAAGCCAGAACCTTTTTAAAACGTGTCGGCTTCTAATTTTGTTTTTTGTTTTTTTGCTTTTTTTGGCTATTCTGCCTTTTCATTTTTTTTCCTTGATTTCTTTGTATTGTCCATGGTGGTATAAAGTTTTTTCCTTTATTTTTAAATTTTTAATTAAATAATTTAAAAAACTATTAATCTGTACAGTATAATTTTAATTAAAAAACCAACGATTAAAGATATAAACCTGAAGCTTAGACCTTTAGAGCCCCAAGGCTGGCCCGTACCGACCCAGCTGTGTGCAGCCATGTGGTGTTACCTCGCGCCGCCGGCCTTACAGCTGGTAAAAGAACGGCCTTTTCTTTCCCTCCCGCACTGCACGGCTGCACGCAATGGAAAATGCTCAATCGAGTGAGCGACTTTCTGCGGCACCGCAATCTCTGCCTCTCTGACGCCAATGACTGAATGACCGGTCTCCAATACGCGCACACACGTTGCAGGCTTACTAACTTGTTCAGTTGTTCTCACTTCGATGTTGCATGATCCAAAGCTCCTAGTTACTTCTCCTCGTTGCAATCCAAATAGGAAAAGTGTGAATGCAAAATAACTTCTACTAATTTTGGTTTAAAATAGGGTCATGTTCTAAAGACCTTCTAACTTTTGGCTTTCGTAAGTCGATTTTTGAATGGAGCGTTTTTTCAAAGTGGTTTCTATAAACCAGTTGTAGAAGTCACTGCAGGAGTCGTTTTAAGCGGAATAACTTCTCAACGCGAGTGATCCTTACTCACTTAACCTCTTTTGCAATCAACCAAAAGCCACAATACTTTTGAACATGACCTAGATGTCTTATTAAGTTGGTTTTGATTTTTCACAATGTTCCTGTTAATTGCTTATTAATAAAAATGTTAAAGATATCGACATACCATTAGTGGGGACAATATAAAAAAGGTATTCATTCCCTTCTTGATTTGTCCGCAATTAGTTAAAACAACATCTAAATCATACTAGAGGGCGTAAAAGCAATCGGATTAATTGACTGCAACCATAGGATCGTGGTCATTAATACATGTACAAGTATATAGATTAACTATATAAAAATAATGCCGTTGGATATATTTTGCAAATTATTATTATTATTATTATTATTATTATTATTATTATTATTTTCTAGTATATTAGGAGTATAGCCAAAGTCTTATATCAGAGACTATAAAAATTAAAAAATAACATATATTTATAGACGGACTAAGTACAACCTAACTAATTCTCAAATGAAAGAGTATCTAATACATAATACACAACCTTAACATGATCGACTAACTATCGAACATGATCGAGTAAATATTGATAATGTAAACATGATCGACTAAATATCGATAATGTATATATTATTGAACTAATCAAAGTACACAAGGTACATCAAACTGTGGAATATGTTTCTGTATTCTTCGTGAGGATTGATCATGGGAGATGCTTCAGATGCATATGGTTGTTGAAGGAACCATAATCCAGCCATAAAAATATGTGCAGCTGCTCGGTCACCAATTAAATATGCTCAGATCAATTCTTCCTTCTGCCAAGATTAGAGGAATATATTGCTACATACACGAATGAAATGTTTTGATGACACACAAGTAAATAATCTCATCAACAACATTGGTGAAATGTCAGTATTTTCTCCCTTCAGGGAATGTGTTAAGGTGTGATCTGAATTTATTATCGTGCCCACACCGAACATAACGCCAGACGTAGCGTTGAACTGTTCATACGCCAAATCGTGTCAGACGTGGCAAAGACTAGCACGTCTGACTCTGATTCGATTTTCTTATCTGTTTGGGACTCGTCTCCTTCATGCCGATATATGTACCCAGTAATTAAGAGATAATCAATAGGAAGAGCAATAACTACACTGTAAACATATTCTTATATAGTGATTTGTCTTCGAAATCTACGTCTCTCTGTTTCTCTATTTTGTAACTAGTGGTATAAAAACTCCATGTTCGAAATCCAAGTTACTGCCCTCGGGAGGTGCCACCTTCCGGGGGCAGCAACCCGCACACCATGGAGGCAGACATCGTGCGACATCAGCGTTGAAGGCAACATCTAGGTAGCACATACGACGTCCGATAAAAATGGGTTCTCATGGAATAGGGTCTGTTTGGCAACAGCTACGGCTTATGATTTTTGGCTGAAATTTTTGAATTTTAGCTGTTTACGGTATAGATTACGGAGAGAGATACTCACTTGCGATTTTGGATGATACAGATGTTGAGCTTTTAACGTATACATCGTTTAACTTGTAAACCCCGTCTTGAGAAAATACTTCGTTTAAAAGTTAAGTATTATAGTAAAAATAAAAAATTATCAGCTTCGGAGAAAAAGAACAGATCTATAACTGACTCTTTCTTTCTCCGACTCAAGCCCGGAGTTTGAAGCCAAGTCGAAGAAATCAAGAAATCCGAAGCGGAAGTCGTGTTTTCCAAAGCCGGTGCTCGTCGAATCCAGAGACCTGGCCACCCGCACCTAGTAAGATTCCGTCGAGCCAACCACATGGAATTTCAATGGAGGAGAAGAAGCGGTGGCCAGAGGTGTTCGGTTTGTGCGTTTTTTTTTATTTCGGCAAATTTTGCTAAGTGCACACAAAGGCATGTTAGGATATTTCACTATTGCTGCTACGTACAGCAATAAGGCTACAGGGAAGCAGCTAATGATTCTTGCTTCGTGTAACAGTAGGGTACCATTCTTCGTCTCCCTTCCAAAGTCTTGATTCTAATTCGGCACAGACCCACTCCATCTCGAGCATTGACCAACGTTCTACTCCAATGACTGTCCAACCCTAGTTCCACCAACATTATTGCCCACGCCCCGGTGCCACGCCCTAGTGTTGTATTGCGCCATCTCCATCGACGATCTTCCACCTCAATTGATCGTCGCCTTCCATCAAAAGATTATTTGTCAGCTTTATATATTTTTGTTGGAGGTGAAGTTCATTGCAGTTCAAGCTGTTGTGCCTATTATTACCAGCATCTATGTAAGATTAATCATTGGCGATTTCTTTGATGATCTGTCGTCTACTATAGGATACTGCGACAAGATCCACATATGTGGAGTCTAAGATGAAGTTGTAAGCTTTCAACACAATGAATTAATTTAGGCTATGCTTGATCAAGGACACTTTGAAAAGTATTAATATCAGTTGTGGAGACAGCTTAATTTGGTGTTTTATTCACTATTTTGATATGTTACAATTTTGATCGCTTACGCGATCGTTGTGGAGGATTTGACAACATTAATTTAGGTCGATATAATGGGTCTACTGCTGCTTATACTCCATTGACAACACAATAGTTTCTTTCATTTAGATAGTTTTTATGAGCAGTTTCAACCATCATGGATTTCATTTACTTTTACAACCGACAGTTTGACATACATGATGGCCATGTGCAAGTTGTTATTTCATTGAGCGTTATTTGCCGAATTTTGTATTCTATGTGGAGCATATCAGATTCCATGATATGAGTTCTTCGTTATCTATCCAACGCCACATGTAATGTTTTATCTTATGTCGTTTGATGATTGAATATTTGTTTTTCGAAGGTCAGTTAAACAGACTCAAACTTTACTAGGGGTTATGAACTACTGGAGATACATATTTATTCGTTTGCTTTGTTGATAGCTGTGTATTTGAATCTGCTAGTGATTTGCTCAATTTTGCTTCGCTAGAAGCGTTTGGGAAAGACTGTCTCAGTCTTTTTTTTATTGAAGATTAGTCCAATGGATTTTCGAGGGACATGGTTTGTTGAAGAAGACTTGCTTTGAGAAGATTTGATATTCGGCTACAGGATCGAATTCGTCTAAAGGTGTAGATTATTAAAGTGTGATCCGAATTCACCATCGTGTCCATACTAGACACTGTGTCAGACGTGGCGCTGAGCAGTGCATGCGCCAAGCTATGTTAAACGTGGCAACAGCTAGCTCATCCAACTTTAGGACCCGCTCAGTTGGGATAAAAAGCTGTGCCTTATGGCTAAAATTGTACTCACTGTAGCGGCTGAAATTTTACTGTAACTGAATGTGTCTTATTTAGCGTAATTAAATTTAAAAAAATAAAAATAGAAAAAATATGCTAACTCATCACGGACAAAATTTATGAATAGTGAAAAATAAACCAGAAGCCAGAAGCTGAAGGTGAAACGAGTGGGGCCTTAATTTGGTTTCTTTCTCCATTTGGGACTCGTTTCCCTCGCCATATATATGTACCCCTGTAGTCCATAGAAAGAACAAGGGCTCCATTGTAAACATCGCAATATATAGTGATTTTACTCTCCGCGTTCGTGATTTTTTTCTTGTAAGGATTTTTCACGTAAAAATCCGTGTTCCCTATCTCTTTATTTTGTAACTATCGTTGTAGCATAACTATAACAGTGGGTAGAAGGTACCCTTCTCCACAAAAGACATATCCAAGAGAACTAGGGAGAGAGAGAGTTGATGATAAAATGAGTGGATCTCCTCCCTCACGCCCCTCTTAGGGGTTTATATATGGGTGGGGTAGGATGGAAAATTACCATCTTACACCTTAATAATTACAAAAAGGTAGGGATACGTTGATATATTCCTCACACCGGAAGTACCGAAAGATAGTTGGTGGTACATTATTTCCAAAGAGGGCCAGGTTTGGACCTCAAAGGGAAGCGATAGTACCGCTTTGATGAAACGGAACTGTCGGAGAGCGGAACTACCACACTTCCAATGGTGGTAGTGTTATGCTGCAGATTCAACGGCTAGTTTAGAGGTATTTAATTCGTCTACTATAGCCATTACTATGATGTCAGTACATGTGCGATAGTATCGACCAATGAACGGCGGTACTACCGACTGTGCTAAAAATTTTAGGGACTTGCCTCTAACGGTTGAATTGGTTGGTGGGGGGTATAAACAACCCTCCACCAGCTCAAGGACAGCATGAATTTACTCCATTGAACATCCTTGAGTAAGTAGAGCACCTCAAACACCTCATTTACTCCATTTGCATCATTTGAGGTAGTTGAGCCAAAATTAAAGTGCATTCACTCTAGATTGATCTTTGGCACTTGAATTCCATCAAGCGATGATTGCGGTTTATTACTCTTGGTGTTTGTCGGCACCTAGATGGCTTAGCGGGAGTTCGCGTGGTGATCTATCCAAGGAGATTGTGAAGATGCCTGGTACTAAATTGTGAGTGGCTCTGTGTTCACCATCTCTGGAATGGAGGAAGAACAACCACTAGTGGAATCAAGGAGTAAGGTCTAATTTGTGGAGCCGGTCCAAGTCACTTGGGCTTTCCTTAACGTGGACTAGTGAAGACCGGCAAGTCTTTAATACCACATCAAAACATTGCGTGTCATCATTTGGTTATTTCTTTGCCTCTACTTTCCACATTTATATTTCTAGAAAATTGAGATTGTCATATTTAGTTGAGCTAGAAATATATTTGTAGAGTCTTGTCTTGTGGTGCCTTAGCTTTACTAGAATTGAGTAGGTCTTGAATTACAATAGAAATCTTGCTTAGCTCTAAAATTGTAGAAATTAGTTTTTTAAAAAGCAAAAATTTTTAGAACCTCCTATTCACCACCCCTCTAGTTGGTTATCCTTGATCCTACACCCCTAAGGCTTCCTCTATGGCAATTCCCCCCTCTAACTGATGAGCCCGCTTAGAACGTTAAGCTCCACTGGACCGACGAGCTACCCTCTGCATGGACCGTGGACCCGAACACCCAGTATGATGGAAGCATGAAGGGCTGTGACCTGCTAGCAGAGAGATTCTTGTCACTAGCACCACCCCTCCTACTGCATCATGCTAAAATGGTGCAATACTCCTCTTCTTGAGCTAACATCGACATATCATCCACTAACGCTGTCAGCAGAGAAGGGTCGAATGGGAGGCGTCACGATCGCTCTGCGTCATCGTCACCCCCCGCGGGCAAGGCCGGTCCGTCCTCATCGACGGCCTGCACCATCCGGGTGAGAGGGAGTAACCCTGCATCCCGCAGCCGCGAAGCAAGTAAAGGTCAGCACGGAACCTACTTACGGCAACAGTACAACACTGACGGAGTGCACACTTGGCTGTCCAGTGGGGGTCTAGTCTCTAGGCGACTCGAGGTGTGCATGTACGGACCACTCCCAACTCCGTTGGCCCCTCCGTGCTCCTTGTAGGAGGGACACGACGGGAAGCGCGATGTAGCCGGTCAACGTGCTCGTCCAACAGGCCATAAGGCCAGTCCGATCCACGAAGATCACGAACCATACCTACAAAAATAATTGAAGTTAGTATTTATACGGAACCAAAAAATATCGCATGTAAAGCAACACTAAATACAATTTGTAAGTAAACAAACAAAACAATACTAGGCTACCAGCACAACACCAACTACATTTCTAAAAACGGGGAAATAACATAGCAATTATACAAATGTTACATGCAATGTATGATACATTCAGCACGACATTATGCACGTCAAAAGTGCCAACTAACAAAATACAGTTTATAATGAAAATTTATTTGTAGTCTCCAACAACTAGTAGTACAAACTGTGCCGCTCTGTCTACTGATCAGCTGGCGCCTTGCATCGTCTAGCTGTGTGCCCCTCCTGACTGCATCGCCCGTAATGTGCACCAGATGCTCCGGCCTGCGCTTCGTCCATATCATTTCTAATATGCCGGCTCTGTCGCCGACTCTTCCTACCCTTTAGCATATCAACATCCGGAATCCAGGTCCTCCCTGCAATATCCAAGGTGGCGAAGTTCCCCAAAACCCTGAACCCCCTGAGCTCGCCACACCACGCATACAACATCCTCTTCTTGAAGAAATACTCCGATATGAAGTTCGAAGGATCCATACCCATGGTCCCGCATGCAGCGAGTCCATAAGAGCATGGCTTGTGTAATAGCTTCGGCTTATTGCACGTGCAGCTAGGTTCATTTACATGATCTCCAAGGCATACCTCGTTGGTAACAAGGACATGAGCCATCCCAAATCCGACTCTATCACGGAGTACCATGTTGAAACGATGCTCCCTGTTGCCCACGATGTGCACCGTGTGCAATTGGCCCTTCTGTGCCTTCGTCTCTATGTATGCCGTAATTTTCGATGAGTACAATGCTCGTGGGTTGGCAGCATGAAGTGTGGTATTCGCATGCCTCTCCCTAAAGTAGCTGATTGTGTTGTGTAGAATACCTTCCACGATGGCGACGAGGGGCTGAGAACGAAGGTCCCTGAGAACCTAATTGTACACCTCTGCAACGTTAGTCGTCATTATATCGTACCTTGCGCCGTCTGTGTCGTGCAACAGTGACCACTTCTCCAATGGTTCTCCCTCGATGCACTGCGAGAAACATTTGATGTTCTGTGAGCTCCTCCTTCGTGGACCAGCTAGGTTAGGCTCATCGAGTGCTACCAGGCATTCCGGTTGTGCCGCCCCAGGCATGACCGACCCCTTGTTTCTCACGTCGATGTGCTTTCTGCTGTGCTCGTCCAACAACGACCACAAAGCATCAAATTTTCTCTGTTGATTCTGCATATCAAGCTTCTTGAATAGCTTCATCAATGGTTGTTTTGGGAACTGCTTGAAAAAATTCGTCCCTAGGTGATAAATGCACCATCCGTTCCTCATATCCGGCAAAGGGAAGGGCTCCTCGGGGTCTTCCTAAAGTTTTCTTATGTCCTTCACAATGTTGGCGTGGTGATCATGGATTACGCATACACCATGACGAACGCTGACAACTCTAACCCTCACATGTCTAAGGAACCACAACCAGCTTTCATAATTCTCACTTTCCACGAATACGATGGCCAACAACAATATTTGATTGTTCCTGTCAACGACTATGGTCGTCAGGATCTATACCTTGTATTTGCCGGTCAAAAAGTTCCCGTCAACTGAAATCACGGGCAGCATGTTCTGAATGCCTCGATGCACGCACCAAATCTAAGAAGGCCCTCTGCAACACCGTATAACCTGGCGGCCTTGTAGAGGGCTTGTCCTTCACAGCGATATATGTGTCCGGCTTCCTGTCCTGCAACACCTTAAGCATACGAGGAAGATTGTCGTACGCCACCTCGAAAGACTCGAACCATTTTTTCAACGCCTTCTGCTTCGCATGCCACGCCTGCGTGTAGCTAATTTTGTACTTGAATTTTTTCTAGATAGCTACCACGATATACATGGCCTCCATGTCTTTCTTCTCCACTATCTCTCTATACATTAGATTGGCTATAAAGGCGGACGTTAGGTTACGATGCCTCGCCAAAACACTATTGAGAATGCAAGAGTCGTCTCTACCTTCGACACAATCCAGTGAGTCTCATACTTGGGTCTACGTGCATACACCCTCCAAGAACAACCGGCCTGCTCGCACTTCACGGTGTACTGCTCCTAGCTAGATTTCACGATCCGAAAAGTCTGCTGCATAGAAAGGACCCACAGCTTGATGGCATCCTGTAGCGATGCCTTGTTAGTAAACATTAAATGCAACCGAACCTCTGTCCCATGATACTCCAACGATGATTCATGCTCGTCATGTGCGGAAACACCCTCAGTATCGAACCGGCTCCATTCATGCGGGACGGGAGCTTCATCCTCATCCGAACTGTCTTCGTCATCCTCCTGTACACCTTCCTTTTCAGCCGATGCCGTTTGGTCATCGTACTCCATCTGGTGCACTATGTACTCCATATGCTCCCCTTCATCGGTTTGTCCTATTTCGTCACCATGGCGTGACCATTCTCCCTCTCCTCCATGTACGCATCGGCCTCATCACGAGCATCTTCCTTCTCTTCGCCAACATGCGGGCCGTCCGAGCTGCTCGCACCTCCCAAATAATGGCTTTACACACGACCTTGCACAACTTCCAATGGGCATGGCTGCATAAACATGACACACTCGTATCCACGGTGCCGGCACCCTTGCACAAACCCCTTCCACGCAATAGTGCGCATCAATGTTCTCAACTCCCATCTGATGTCCATGGGAGACCGGCTCCAAAGCCCTTCCATGACGACGCTGCACACCTCGGGGTCCAACAAAAAGTTGCGGGTAAGCCGATACATCACATTTGAGATTTGAGCATTCTCGCCGTCCGGGTGTACCAGAGTGGCTTGCACAAAACCGCTCAAATCCACACCATTCGGACCTTCACGAACGGTTCCAGCACTGTAATGCACTCTCAATGTAGTGGGTATCGGTATTATTGATGTCTGCCTACATATATGTTTCAATTTTACAACATGTCATATCGCATCGCACACTACGAAAGTACTGAAGTACTGTAATTCACATTTGACCGATCGTTTGTCTGTCGTAACCAACTACACTAACCTCGTAGTATTAACTTCCTATCGGTAGCCTACACACCGATGCCGCACTTTTCTCACTACTCGAGCTGTATCCTACTGTAAATAATTCCTACTAGTTTTGACAATTTACATAACATATCGATTTAAATGCCAATGTACCAGTTACAATGCTATATATGTTTTTCCAACGTACTAACGACATTACATTCATTCGTATTTTATCACAAATATTACGTATTATTGTTTTTTACAAAACAAATTATGAAATTCTTACAATAATATTGACTGAATTTTGTAATACCTATAAATTTCTACGGACGATTAATTTGTACGTAGCGTTCACTGAATTATCTACAACTATAATTTTGTACGCATGACAATTTGCTAACGATGCTAATTTTGTACAATTATGTTCACTAAATTGTACACAACTACAGGCTACTACGACTGCTAAATTTCTAAATGTACATTGACTAAATTTTCTATACCAAAATTCAACTATTTTCTACTCATCTAAAACTACATTTCTAAAACTACATCTAAAATTTTCTACTCATACTAACCCTAAATAAAATATCTATTGCATATACAAATTTTCAAATACAAAAAATAAAAAAAAATTTACCTCACAAGTCGCTTCTTCCTCTCCTCTCCTCCTTCCTCTCCTCCCCTCCTCCCTCTCCTCCCCTTCTCCCTCTCCTCTTCTCCCTCTCTTTTTTCTCTCCTCTTTTTCTTTCCTCTCCTCCACCTCTCCCTGTCATCACTGTCGCTTCCGTTCGCACCGCGCGGCCCTTTTATCTAGCTTACAGTCGCCCAATGGTCGAGTGACTGAAAGCACAATCACCTAACCGTTGGGCGGCACGACTACAGTTGCCCGACTGTTCGATAAGATATATTTCTGTTATTTCGAATAAAAAATAGAATATTCGTAAAAAATTTCACCTCCATTGCCCATTTTCTGCGAGTTCCGATTTCAAAGCATCCTTTCCATGGCGAATGTTATTTCTATTCGTCCAAGGAGACCACGTAACCACACAGGATTATTGCAGCTTAATCTTCCTACATACCTTGGCTTGTACCAAATCAGATGCCCAAGTCACCAGATGCAGAATAAACGAGCCCTCGAACGCTCCTACCTGTACAAATCTTAAAACAAGAGAAAAGATAAATAATCACCATCCACGCTTCATTCACGATTTAATACTTATCATCACACCCACAGAATTCACAATTGCCGATGGTCTCCACATGCCTCCTCCGTAGGTTTCCATGATTTGGCATGAAATCATAGTATAACACGCAGTCTTCAGAGAAAAAAATGTATAGCGCGACATCCAAAGTTTCTTACTTCAGGTGGCGCTGGTAACTTCCACAGCGCCTTCCACCATGGCTTCTCATCTCCCGTGAACTTCGACCCTGTTGATTACGGATCTATTCTTTGTGATTTCTAACGTAGTTTTTAATTTTTATTATATATCTAATTTTTAAACAAAATATTTTTTTAAAATAATATTTACAAATTAATTATAGTATACGAGATTTTTCTTAAGCCAAAATCTTTCCAGATCTGACACCATCAAGCAAAAGATCACTCACCCGACTCAGATTTGTGTTTTCGAATTTCCAAACCGGTTTAAAAGGCCAGCTCGACGGTATCCAATTGTCATTCCATGTATCTATGGATTCACCATTACCGGCCCTCTTGATCAAAGCCTAATGTCCAACTAACACGCTGGTACGCCACGAGATCTGTCACAGCTAACACGACAGTCACCGATTTTTTTTTATTATAGGAAAGTAATAAACGAAATTAAATATAACTAGGGAAATCTATCCTGAATTCCTGTATAGGCAAACCGCTGGCACCGGCGACGTCTGTCTGTAAAAACTATTTTTTATAGTATAATTTTCTTATTGTATCTAATTTTTAAATATAATGACTTTTTAAGACGAATGTAATAGTCGATTGTAGTATATATTGTAGTGACTTTATTTATATAAACTAAATTTACATGTGAATATCTCTTTTTCTTTAAATTTTTTATAAACTATTATTATTTATAAGCTAAATTGAAAAAATAAAGTCAAAAGTTAATATAAACGGCGGGGAGAGAAGCCCAGCAACAACGCGAAACAAACCAACAAACATATTTGTTTCTTCCCCTAAACCCAGAAACCAAACAATGGCGCGGTGTCTCCGCGGCAGGGGCGGCGGAGCCGTCGGGGAGGCGCTCCGCGTGGTGGCGCCATGGCGTCGGGTGGCCTCGGCGTCGTACCACCACACGATCCAGGTGTTGCCGCGGGAGACGACCGGCCCGCACGCGGCGGCGCGCGAGAGCCGCAACGGCCGCGTCCCGGCCGTGCTGCTCACCCTCACCGGCCCCGGCCCCGGGGACGGGGTCGCCCACTGTGACAGGAAGCAGCTCGGAGAGATGCTGAAGCAGTCGCCGTACTTCCTCTCCACCCCTGTCCGCCTCCAGGTCCGCGCCGGCGAGCGATCGACCGCCGTCGTGCACTCTGGCACCGTCCTCCCCATCAAGGTATTCCAGCGTTTCTCGCCTTCCCTTCAAAGATGGCATCAATTCGTTGAGGACGTATCGAAGAATTTCATCTTTGGGCACTTTTAGCGTGCGGGTGCTTTTCTTGCTCATCTTGTCTTCGACGAAATGCACATTAGTGTAATTGCTCCTCGCAAATTGCTGTTTGATAGATGGTAGGATAGTTACAGCCACTGCCTAGTTCTTATACTATCTTCGGAAAAATTGCTCGGACATACCCATCCTCCTGATCATGTTTCTCACCTTTATTTCTTGGGTGGACCAAAAACCAATCTTTTTAACGTGCTTGTATCCTGCTCATTATGTGGTTCATCTGTGGAGTCATATATTGCAAAGTTCTGGGGAATCACTTGTGGAAAGTAGTTTTAGGCCTTTAGTAACTATTTGTTTGGCGCCTTTACAGAAATTGGTTGGATATATTGTGAGTCGGGGAGGTCCGTACCACTTGGCATACCATGCGTTGAGGATGATCTGTGTGCTCTTGTGTGTGCAGGTGCATAGAGATGAAACAACAGGGAATATATTGAACTTGGTGATGGTGCAGGCAGATGAGGAAACAATGCTGAAGGTGAATTTGCCTGTAGAGTTCAAAGGGGAGGATGTCTGCCCTGGTTTGAAGAAAGGTATCATCTTGTTCTTTTCTTTTCTTTTGGCAACATTCATTTGGTATATTTAGCAGTGATGATGCTTAGAAGTTTAGATGGCATACCAACCTAGGAATGTGCATTTCTCAATACTGAAACACATGCTAAGAATTGCCTTGTGCGAAACATATTAGTCATGGTAGTAAGCACTTGGTCTAGCTTAAAAAAGGCACTCATTGTTGTGTGGTTACATTAATCAACTCTATGCCCATTTTATGCTTCCTTGCTGAGGAGCAGTGAAGGGTGAGGATGGGGGATATATCCACTCAACTATTCATATATCGATGTAACATTGCATGAGTTAAAATGTATGTTCTTCTGAAAAGGATTGTTTTGTAGCGAATATTGTATATTGAGCTAGAGAATATCCAAAACTTTCATATATACTGATGTAGGATTTCTCACTGAGTCATTTAATGCTGAAAAGAGTTTCTGATTATAGCTTTTCACTCTACCTATCCACGTTTATTTGAAATTTGTGTATCAGACCTCTGTAATGACATCAAAACCTATTTTGCAGAGAGACAAGTATATCAGCTTGCTTATCGGTAGACAATAATTATAAATAAAAATGAGATACAGGTTTTAGGCATGGTTGCTTATCTTGCAGTCCACAGATGGGGGTAGTCAAGTCTGGAGCATGGGGGCATTGCTGGGGTGCGTGACTGCGTGTTGGGCAGGGAAGTAGGTACCCAACAGGAAAATAGAGAAATTTTAAAACACGTCCTTTTTTTGGTTGAGGTTTGGGCTTGTGGACGAGCCCATAAATGAGTAGGAGGAAATGTGGGCTTGTTACCACGCAATTGGACTAAGCTTATCTAAGTAGTCGCTCAAAAAATAACTTGTTTTGTGATGCTTAAGCTTGTGGAGGTTTTAAGCTAAAGCAGTTAGGTCCCTTCAAGCAAGTATAGTGCTCATGTATTTCATATGTGTGGTTTTACCTATACATCTGATAGTCTTAAATTAAGGCATAAAGCCACAAAACCAGTTAATAATGTTCTTGTGAGACATTGCTAAATCATATGTTGAACCTACTTTTTTTACTGCCATAACCAGGCAAAGCTCAATCTCATCATATTTAGCATAATATAAATAGACTATTTCCCCTTGTCTGAACAGGCGCACGTGTAAACCACTATTCCATTGTGAATTGCTCAAGTTTAGATAAGTAAATAATATCTGGTATGCTTGGCTCTATTTCTTTTTGTGTTTTTTAAGATGTTGGCCTTATATACTAAATTACTCCCTATTTTTTTCTTCCAAATAGATGTTCTTTAGGACATCTACATAGTCTCTAGTGTACACCTTTGACTGTTACTTTTTCTAAGTATATGTTATTAATAGTTATGAAAATATAATCGTATGGAAGTGCTATTGATGACAAATCTATTAATATCATTTCTAGGTGAAAAGTCTAAATACTTTTGTATATATTAGTGGTCAAAATTTTAAAAGTTTGATTTGATATCTATATGGAAACAAAGAGAGTATCGATTTGCCCTCTTAAGATACAAAAGAACCATGTCTTCATAATTCAGGATAGTGAGGAATGACTATGAAAGTTTCACAATAAATGTTATTTACTATTCTGTAGGCATTCCAATAGTTCCATCATAATTTAGGAAAAATGAATGATGAACAGTATGGAGGTTCCATAACAATGTATTACTTTTCTGTAGGCATTCGAAGAGTTCCGTATACTAGGTTGGATGCATTTTGGAAGTCCATTTGTTTTTATTACAAGGGGCACATGTTTTCTCTATTATTTACTTCCACATCAACTGTGGGTGTGTTGTCCTGACCTGTCATTTGTCATTGTTTGTATCGAACCTTCTCGTATAAGGAATCAATCATGACTTTGGTACTTCTACAAAGATAAACCGCAATCAATAGGTCCCGAATATGCTTCTGATTAGAAAGACGGGTCGATTTATGAGAGGGACAAGTTCCGACACTTAATTTCCAGTGGCCTAAATGCCAACTTCGACGAGCCTATACTCTTTCAGAAGCCACGTAAGCTGTCTTCTTGATAAAGCTTGGTGAGAGGGGGCTTACCCTCAATACAAGTGTGGTTTAAGATTTTCTGAGAAGCCATTGCAATATCACTCTGTTTATGATATCATAAGCTTATGCTCAAGATCTCACAAGCATGCCCTAAGTTTAGCAGTTTTTGGGTTAGTGCCAAACTGACGGTAGTTGAAGAAAACGTGTCAGGAAGCTTACAGCTCATAGTTGGTATGTATATCAAGTCGACACTCTGAGCAAGGCAGGACATGTTGGTTGGCACATCTATTTAAAATTTAACTTGTCGCTCTGTCCTTGCGTTTGCATGTTTGTTGTTATTCTGAGTTACTGGCAGTGCTTTTACATCTAGTTCTGGGTTTTGAATTACTTCTTGTTAAGGATTTATATAACGTTTTGATGGCCCATTAGCTGACGAACATGACGTCTACTACCACCGATCACAAAAAAAGTGTCGCTTTTTACTTTCGAAATCTTCGTGGTGTAACTTTGACCATTGGTTTCTACAAATCATATATTTGTGAAAACTATAAAATATAAGATTATGAAAGTATTGTTATGAGAAATATACCTATATCAATGTGATATGGCTAATCTATATATTTACAAAGATATTCTTGATCAAAGTTGCACGGTTTGATTGCATGCTACAAATGACTTGTTGATGAGACCGCGTGCGTTGCACTTTGGATGGGAGTGACTATTCATCTACCTTCACTTCTTGATAAGTCATTTGGTACTCTCTTGAAGTCTAGCTGGCTCAAGATACATGACACACTAACACGATGCATCAATTATGCCACTGTAGATTTTTCCTGTATATGTGGAACTAGGATATCTGCCATTCATTTCGTCAGCTTTTTTTCTTTCTTAGATATCATTGTATTGTAACTACGTTACTACACAAACCTGTGGAAAATAAATATAAGTAGTTATACCGGAGTATTATGGCATGCTCAATATCTGCAGCAATATTTACCTTTTTATGTGGATTATCTAGCTCTTGCTTTGTTGTTCTTTGATGTAATTTTCTAGTTTCTGAATTATTCTCTTGCTACGCTTGATCTGTCTGTCTGAATTCAATAAAAAAAAGCAGGTGGCTTTTTGCAGAAAATAAGAACCAGCTTGGTGTATCTCTGCCCAGCTGAGCACATCCCTCCAAAAATTGAGGTGGACCTGACAAATCTTGACATTGGAGATAGGGTATTAATGCATAACATCCCCATCCATCCATCGCTCAAGTTACTGAGTAAAAACGAGACCATGCCTGTCTGCAAGATCTTAGCCTCGAAGCCAGTCGAGTAGGAACCCATGCAAACTAGAGTTGAAGACTATGTACGTGAGGTGGTACAGCGGCCTAACGATTTCACCTCTTGCTCTGGTCTTGCTTTTGTTATCTCTTTGCTAGGTTCAAATGTGCTAGTAGATTCACACGAGTTATCATGTTGAAGATTGAATGAACCAAGTGAAAAACAATTGCAAGAGCAATCCTGGTTGTAATATTATAAAATAATATTGGTTTCTCAGTTCAGGAACATGTAAGACGTTGCGGATTCTTGGTGGTTGTGGCCTGGGTGAATTGACACACCGGGCTGATGATTTTGAACTTTAAACTGCAATTATTGCGGTGACTCATGCTCTGCTTATTGTTAACCATTCCTATTGCAATTCGTTGCCATGATCAACAGTGTGTCGCATTTATTGAATGCTGAATGCATGAACTGGACTGGAAAGATCGTCCGCACAGCAAGCTCATGGTGTCATGGAATCATGGCTGTGGTGTTTTGTCTTGTGCGGGCAACCTTTTCATATTTAATGGGCTGCATTCTCGAGCAGGCGAGCTCCAGTTTCACGATCAGCCTCCAGTGACCGACCATCTGAACTTTTCTGGCCTGGCTTTTGGATCATTGCATGGTATGATCGAGGTGAGATCGTCTGCAATCTGTTTTTGAGATGATAAGATTTGTAACCTTACTGATGTTTATCTAGCCTTTTTAGTACGTCCTAGATGGCAACATATTGCATTGCATTGTATTACAGTATCACACTATTAGGAGGGTTGAACTCATTTTCCCCCTTGTTTTTGTCCTCCTGATTAACTATTTGCCTCGTAACATTGGTCTCTTTGGACCCAGACCATAATGCTCTACTTTTAAAAGGCAGGATGAACAAAAGATCACTTGTCTTTTTGGACGAGTCCAATGATTCAAACTTATAAGATGTATTTCTCTTGACACATAGACTAGAGATAATAAAAAATAGCTATATTACTTTTAATTATTATCTTTAAACATTATATTCAATACATGTATTACAGAATAGCAAATAAAATTATATACCTATTAGAGATATAAAAAAACATCACACTAATTTTATATTAAAATATAAAATATATTTTATATTTATAGATAAAATCATTATTGCTGCAAGGAAGAGGAAAGCAAGACGATTCCTATTGGCTTGGTAAACGCGCACAAGGCCGATCGGTAGCAGCAATATAATAACTCCCAAGGCGAGCCCAGGAACGACGACTACGGACTGAACCGGGGGTCCCCATTACTGTGAGATGGGGCTACGCTTCGCCACCCCATCTGTCGCTGCATTCAAGTCATCGAATTTCTCAGCACGTACCATCCAAGCGTATATTCCTCGCTAGGTTTTCCCTGCGGCCGACACGTGGGCGCCCCGGGTGCCGGACCCACCTGTCGGCTACCGTTCATTTCATCCGTGCGCGACACCTGGGCGCTCTCGCCCGTTTGTTTGTTTTGCTACAGACAGGTGTGTGAATTCAGGGCTGGTGCACAATTAACTCCTTGCATGCCCGGGCAGCTGAAATCGCTGCCATCTCGGAACGCAGCCCCCACATCACCTCCCACTTGTTTTCGCTTTAATTTCTAACTTCTACCTTATTTTTAATTATTTATAAATTTCGTTTTTTGAACTTTTAGATTTTTTATAGTTTTTTACCGATTCTTTTTTCCCGTATTCGTTTGCGTTGTCCGTGATGAGCTAGCATATCATTTCTATTTTTAAAATTTTTTAAATTTAATTACGCTAAATAAGCCACCACTATAATACAATTTTAGCCATAAACTATAGCTTTTTAGCCTAACCAAACGGACCAGATGGATCATCAGGAATGGCATCGACTGCAGAGCACCTTGTTCTTCTCCCATCAATATGCAAAGGGAGCTGTACCACCACATGATGTACGTGGCGCCTCCTACTACCACAGCTTGGCCGTGGCATTGACGCTGTGCTGCTACACTAGCCCTCTTCCTTCCTTCAGAGTTCTGAGAAAATTCTGAGACCATCTAGCTGGTACACGAACACAACGCTACAATGGGTCAAAAGAGGCCACCTATCACAGCTGAAGGCTTTACATGGCGACAACTGCCTTATAATTTAGCCCTCTTGATTGCCACGTACACCAAAAACCTTCGTCTCTGCATACACTTGCTACATTAGAGATAGCACACATGCGGCGAGGTTTAAGAAATGCGCATGCATGAGCTAGATAGCTCAAGATTTTATATGGGATTAAACAATGAGACGAGCCATGAGATAGGCCATGAGATAGCAAAAGAAACTGTGGTCAGGCTGGGGAGATGGGAAGTCAGCCCTAGTTGTTAGCAAAAATGCATTGATTTCAGTACAACCCATGTAAGGCATCCACAAAAATGCTCCAGTTCAGCTGTATCTAGATCTATGGCACCTCTGATTTTAGATGATGTAAAGGATAGAAGGTAAAAGGAGAAGTTGTGTCTTGCATAAGATACAACACCTTTGAACAACCCAAGAAGCTAGATACGAGCGAGCAAATCAAGTTGCAGGAATTAAAATCTTGTGGGGCCTTTTAGCTACAAC
Organism: Bonia amplexicaulis; assembly: GCA_036346245.1. Classification (NCBI taxonomy): domain Eukaryota; kingdom Viridiplantae; phylum Streptophyta; class Magnoliopsida; order Poales; family Poaceae; genus Bonia; species Bonia amplexicaulis. The sequence goes on along the minus strand of CM070741.1, from coordinate 22,210,807 downwards.
CACGTACAATACGTTTCAGTGATCAATTTTGTGTACTCATTTAACACTAAGTAGAGCATTCTCTCTCCTGCTAGATAGTACAACCTAAGAACAATAAGGTGTTGATGCTAAGGCATTGTTAATTACTCCATCCATGTCATACTAAGGCCCTATTGCAGTTTTCGCATAAAAAGAAATAGTGAAATCAAGGTAAGCTAAGAAGAAGATACAGTAGACAAGTCCAACCCTATTAATAAATAATCGCTCACTGTTATGTTTCTAGCTATATATATGTAAGGTTAGTAAACTCAAACACTCATTTGGAACACAGGAATTTTCCCGATTCCGCGAACTCGTCCATATGAAATCCTTACACTCCAAATATGATCTAAATGCTACGTCTATTTATGTGGGGACCTAAAATTTGAAAGTTGAAACAAATCAAAGAGCAAACGGTGCCCTTACCATGAAGGGGAGGAATTGCTACTCCTAGTCCAGCTTGTTTCGAACGCATGAAATAAAAAAAATATAGGAATGTGTATAAAAGGAATATGTCATAATTAACTAGTGGAATGCATGCTCTGCGTCAAAAATGCCGGAAATTTGAAAGGGAATTATGTTCTTAGAATATAGAGATGGATAGAAAAAGAGATGCTACCTCAGACTTCTCCGAAAACTGAAGGAAAGTAAGAATTCCGATGAAAACTCTCTAAGCTAGGGGGGTGTTTGGAACAAAGGAATTTTGTAGGATTGAAACACTACAGGAAATTTTCCTACCGTGGTGTCTGATTTGTAGGAATGGCTCTCAAAAATCCTATAGAAAACTCCTCTTTCCTACACATTTTGGAGGAAAATAAATATTTTCTCCTCATAAAATTTTTCTGAGAATTCCCAGGCAGTCCCCCCACCCAACTGATGTGTTCCTCCGAAATTCATATATTTTTTTTCCTATGAATCATCTAATCACATATTGCTTGAAAATAGACCATTTGTGGCTCTTGCAACTTGCTTGCTTTGCTTGCCAAATTCAAACTCAATTTTTTGCCTTTTGAGGAGTTATTAAATTCCTCATCAAGGGGTATTTGTGAGACCATGTGGAGATCACCCCTTGTTTGTGATGAGTATGTGATTATGCTTGCGCTTTAATATCGAAGTTTGAGTTTGATTTTGAGTGTTTGCAATTTATTTTGTTGCTGGTTGTATGACTGACATTGGGACCGCAATCATACCAGCCAATAGCGATTTGACTGGCCTAGGACTGGTGGTCAAACCAACGGTGGAGCGGCGGTCAGACCAGCATGGGAGCCATGATATGACCGGTTGACTGCGGTAGTACCGGCCCATAGTTAGTGGAGCGGTATGGCTAGCCCTTTAACGATGATACTACCAGAGTGTGTTGGGCGATCTGACCGGCTTAGTTGCCGCAGTCAAAACGATCCCCTATTACCGAGAGAGGTTGAAGTCAGTTATGATCGACCAATGGTTGGCGGTCATACTGGCCTCTATTGAGTTGGTTGAGTGGAATTGGTTCAATTATGTTAGTCATGGTAGAGTCCATGCAAGGAGTTAGTCATGACGGGAGTCCATGCAAGTGTGAGTTATGACGTAAGTCCATATGCATGTGTTAGTTTGCTAATGATAGTCAAGTGCATATTATTTGTCCTCAGAATGGTTGTTTGGTCTTTGATGTATAAGCGCTGGGTGATTATTGTGATCAACTGCAAGACTGGGGCTAGGGAAAGGGTCCTGAGGCCGTGGCATATCGTGTAAGTCTGGATGAAGATCTAGCGGAGAAGCACGGGAGAAAGATAAGGATTGTGAGAACACAAATGTCTGTATGTGATGTGCCAATTGGACTTCAGTCCTCAGAGCAGGTGTACAATCTTAGTAGCAAGTAATTGGGCATCATAGACTATGGTGTGATCTAGTGTACCATAGGACTTTGATGTTTCAAGTGGTGATGGTTCTCAGAGCAGGCGCACGATCTTGGCGATAAGTCATTGGGAATCACATCTTCGTGTGGAGTTTGATGGGTTTTAATTGAGGAAATTGCCTAATATCAGTTGGAGTGGTGGTTTGTAAAACCGCGGCAGTAGCCTAAGTGGTTTAGATCATATCTTGGAGGATGAAGTGTCTATCAGGCTATTGAATTCATGTGGAAGTCGTCCTTTGACAAATATACAGGTGTGTGTGAGTGAAAACCCGTTTGTGTATGGGTTACCAAGTTTCTCCCTTTGTAAGTGGTGTGATCCACTAAGAGTGTGCAAGTTAGGATTTGGTGGTAGGTGAGGAGCCTCCACATTTTAGCCGTTGTGTGTAAGAGAGAAGCTTTCAAAACTCTAGAAAAGATATTAGGGTTTTCTTGTATTGGAGTCTTTTGTGTGTACTCTAGGGTTAGTGCTTTGTCCTGTATAATGGATTGGCTGTAAAATATTCATCTTCAAGTGAAATAAACATCAGGAGTTCGCCCAAGTGAGTTGTGCCATGGATCCTACCTTGTGCTCTTTATTTGCTTAAGTTTTGTTTGGATTTTTCTTTTCTTTATCTTTCCTAGTGCCAAGGATATATAAGAGATGGAGATATCTCTTGAAGATCAGATCACATCCATATAGGTACTTTCTAGGGAAGTTCTTGATTTTACCCGAATGTCCTCAAGGGTCATTTTAGGGTTTTGCTCTTGTGGACGTTTAGGCATGGGTTCGTGTTGTGATCTAACTTGCTATGATATGTGAGAACTTATCCAAGGTCAACTAGATCATCAAGGACTCATGAGCAAGAGTAGATCGATATTTCCCTCTTTTGCCTGATTTGGTGCAACCTTCTTTGGTTTGGATAAATATCGAAACTTTAGCATCGATCTTCATGATATATGATTGGAATAGATTTCTAACATCCTATAGAGGACTTGTGTCAAGTTTCACTGCATTTTGGATTAGTAGTTTAGAAGTTAGTTCTTTTCTTGAATCGTATGCTATTGTGTTGGTTTCAGCCTCAGCAAGCATTCATACCGTAGGGACCCGAGCGGTATGACAGGCAATGTTGGTCAGACTAGCCGTTGCGGTTAGACCGGTGACCCAAGCGATCTGACTACATAGACAGTGAAGTCTCGATTGATTTGTGTTCTTTGGCTCTTGGTTTTAGTAAGTTTGTGTTGTCCTTGTATGTTGTTAATAATACTTGAGAGAAGATTTTAATGAGCTATTCACCCACTGCGTTTCAAACGGTGCCTAAACCTACAGTGAGAGGTAGAGACAATCCCTATTGGATTTCAATCCTGTACTGAAATTCTCTAAAAAAGCCCTACGCTCTAAACACACCCTTATGTGTATTGGTGAATGAACACCGGTAGGGGCATGTGTAATGAAAGGGATTGGTCTATGAGTGGGTCGTATTGTGGCGAGAGGGGTACACATGCATGTGATCGAGATTGCGAAGCTTATGGAAGCATAACATTATTGCTTCCGCTCGCATTGCCGTTGGCGACCCGTCATTTTGAAATAAATAAAAACATGGATGCAACACCATGACATGGTGATGATTTCAACAGCACGCCCAGAGATTTACACAGTTGCCAGGCATGTCACTGCTACAGACAGCCCTATCACAGACGGTTCGGAACCGTCATCACAGACGGTTCCTGAACCGTCAGTGTTTAGGTGTCAGTGATAGTTGGTGGTTATCACAGACGGTTCCTGAGCCGTCTGTGATAACATACATTACAGACGGTCTTGACTACTAACCGTCTGTGATAGTGCGGTATCACGCAGCGGTTTTTTATAAACAACCGTCGTGATACCTCACTATCACGACGGTTAGTAGTCAAGACCGTCATGTCTGAGACTATCACGAGCGGTGTTTGTTTAAACAACCGTCTGTGATACTCGTCTATCACAGACGGTTAATAATCAAGACCGTCTGTGATATACACAATATCACAGACGGTTTGTGTTACTAACCGTCTGTGATATTGTGTATATCCTGACGGTCGCTTGTAAAGGCCGTCGTGATATCATTCACAACCTGACGGTTTGTAACAACGAACCGTCGTGATACCATATATATCATCCATTTTATTTGCTGCTTTTTGGCTAGCCTCAGGATATGCTAGCCATGCCCTCTGAAAGCAAGCGGTGCGATCATGATAAATGCGGATATAAGTTAATTGCAACTCATAGTAAATTACAACAAAATTCGATACACGATGAATGTAACAAACGGCCGCAGATCACATACATATATATATAGACTGAAAATCGTTACACAACATCTGACAAATGAATTCAATTGAAGGAGAATTGTTTGATTGTACAGTTGAATCCAATGTTTCAACATCTAATTATCACCATTGCCGTGTGGAACTCTCCATTCTTATTTATGACCTCTCGCTAGCAAGAATTGGGAGATGGTTCCACGAATATCGACGAGATTGTCAAGATCATATGCACTTTCGTCGAAGTTCACCCGCTGTCGCTAGGAGCAATGTTAAGTCATTAATTAGCATGTGTGTGTAACATAAAACATATATATAATCGAAAATAATAATTATTGGAAGGACGACAAACCTCGGATCATTGATCTTAGTACCCATGATTTCCTTCATATGGCGGCAAACGAGAATCCACATACGTTGCCCTGTAGCTGCTGGTGGCACTGCAAAAATAGAATTACATACATCGGTATTGTCAATTCTAGAGGCATTATAACAAAGTATGATATAGGATTGTTGTGTTGTAGCGGTCACCGAAATCGCGTGTTGTGTCGTAGTGTGTCATTTGGATTTTTGTCGTGTGTTCCTCCTTGGGCAACATAATCGGCAAACGCCCTCGTGATTCAAAAACTTAGCCTCGTACCGTGGCAAACAAAAGAAATATTACAATAGAGTTATGTATGGAGGAAATGAGTTTACATTAAGTACTTCTTGCACACGATCAAGTCGTGGTTGCTCTAAGGAGGAATCAAGGTATATTACCTTGCTCCACTTTGGTACAATCACAAGCAAAATCCATGATGCCTAGTTATGTGTGTCGCCACAGTGATTAATCCTAAGTTCATGCTGCATGTAAAGTACAAATGAAACATATGTGTGGCAACTAGTGAAGCACTTACCCTTGGTTGAAGGGTACCATGATGTACTCCTTGTCGGTGTGAGCAATCAATCCCTCGTTATGTAACCTTGCACGAAGGATGCATCGTGTTGATAGATTGCTCGGAGACCAACCGAGGGTCGAGGAAACCCACCGTCGTCGCGATTGTCGGACTTGTTGGATCATGTATCTATACATAAAGAAAGAGTAATGACATTTATCGTATAACGTGAATGTAGAACTTCATTGTACAGTACACTTACAGTGTCCAGCATCGTAGAAGTGAGGCGTCGAGTTCGTCGAGATTGAATAGTAAGAATAAATCTTCGAATGTCACGACGATGTAGCCCGGGTCGTGGAGGAAATGTGTCTCGTTATATTTCAGAGTGAATGCACTCTGCCGGTTTGGCTTCATGTTGGACTTCTCCATGTACCAGGCATGCAATCTATTGCAAATCATACCAAGTGGCGTAATTGTGAGTCGGGCACCAACGACACTCCTAGAGTAAACGTCCATGGCACGGACGCGGCTTAATTTTCTTCGCATGAGCCTTGGAGGCCTTGGAGCCTCGCTTGTGATATGTTCTCGGTGGCGTCTCGGCGGAGCCGATGCAATGACTTTCTTGGATTTGAGGTGGAGGTGGAGCCACCGGAGCCGATGTGCCAGTCCGAGGCGGCGTCCTCTTGGGCCATCGGATGTGAAGATTGTGGCACGGACATGTCGAGGACGATGTCCTCTTGGGCCACCGAATGAATGTGTGGACGGCATCCCTAATGTCTTAATCTCTTCGTTTGGGGGCTTCTCAAGAGGGACGGAATTAAAAATATCATTAATCGTGTCCACCTGGACCTTTATGAAACCGGTGTCTACTTGTACACCGTGCACCAGCGTCCCTGGCAGCAATGGATACACCATGCCTCTCCCGGCGTCAACGGAATAGAGCCAACAAGCGACTTTGAGGTCGCAAGGCATGGGCTCCTACATAACGATACAAGAGATCGATTAAGCCTACTACGAGAGATCTATGTACCATTCTAAAGAGGTACATTACACGAATGTCATCAATACGTAGCGGTGATATTTTTCGCCCCAACTCCCTAAAGCCGGCCGCCTTGCTCCACCGATGCAACGCAATGAAGACAGATCGGTGTCGACATCCTTCAAGCAAGCACGCCAAGCAATTAATACTATGCGAAATATCACGACGGTTCCAACCACAAACGGTGCGTGAAAATGACATATCACAGACGGTTCAGTATTAACCGCCGTGCGTGACGGTTATTAATATGAACCGTTTGTGATACAAGCAATATCACGACGGTTCAACTTAATAACCGTCGGTGATTGTTGCCTATCATAGACGGTTCACATAAATAACCGTCGTGATAGTTCATTATCGCGCACGGTTCTTAACACGAACCGTCGTGATGCATACTATCGCGAGCGGTTCGTGTTAAGAACCGTCGCGATTGTTTATCACGACGATGCGTTAATACAACCGTCTCGTGATGCTCGATTCTTCGGCAATGACATTGCCGACTTATTCGATGAGCGACTAAGTATCACATACGGTTCATAAGTAACAACCGTCTGTGATAGTTCAACACCGCCTTACTGACATATCTCAAAGGGGATTATTACCCTAGCTTATAGAGTAAACAACACCGAGTGAACCACACGGCTATCGCGATCTCTCTGCCCCCCTGCTCCCTCGGCGCGCGTTCGAGCCCCCGCTAGCACCTCCATCGCGGCACGTCCGGTTCATACTAAAGAACACACTCTTGCTACCGTAAGTGTCGTAAGTGTGTCTTGTTTAGTGTGGACCGTCGTGCCACGAAGGGTTTGTTAGCTTGTCATCCCGTAATAGATCGATCCGATCAATGTGTTGTTGTGTTTTGTGCTTGCCTCAGTATTTTCATGTTCCTCAACGATGCCGACTACTGTCGACATGTGATGTCGGAGTGGATGAACTCACGCGTGACTAGTACCGGTGGAAAGGTTGATGGGGAGTTATTAATAAGGGCCCGCCGTGGAAGGAACCGGTGCCGCCATTCGATGTGGAGAGAATAGACGGGTGAGATCGAAATCCTGTGTATACGCCAATTATTGGTGACATGTGACTATTACACACCAATTATAAGTGACATGGGATTATCACAGACGGTTCTTAACAGGAACCGTCTGTGTTATCTGACTTTCACGCACGGTTCGTGTTAATAACCGTCAGGAACTTTCTGAGACGGTTGTTACCGGACCCGTCGTGTTATCTCGATGGTATAGACGGTTCGTATTAAGAACCGTCTGTGAAAGTTCACAGACGGTTATTAATAAAAACCGTCTGTGATGTCTCAATTATCACAGACGGTTCATGTTAATAACCGTCTATGAAAATATCACAGACGGTTGCCAGTAAAACCGTCTGTGATGTACCTGTCCAGTATAGCCTCTTCTGTAGCAGTGTCTCTGCCTGTTTTTGTATCTTTCTGAAGGACACATCTTAAGAATTATGGCATGCATAAGAACTGTGCTTATGATATTGAAAGGACACTAAACGTTTTTGTGATGAAGGGAGTCAGGTTTTGTCTCTTTGCGTGCACATAAGGCTGCTAAATAGTATACTCCAGAACAGGTGTAAAATGCAGGAGATCGAAAAAGACTACCTAATTCCACTCATTTATTTCAGATAATGCCATAATGGCTTTTATTTCTTAATGTATACACAAGATACTAGAGCGAATGTAACAAGGAAATCAGGAGCAAAAGGCAAGATTATGTCTAAAAACAAATGCTGAAGTGAACAAAGGTATGTAGTGCTACAGTAGCTGAAAAGGATAACGCAGAAGAATAAAAATCTTGTGCTTGCTTCTTCTTCTTCTTCTTCTTTTCCCTCTGTTATTTTTTTATGCTTGTTGCTCCCTGTGCCCCAGCTGCTGCTCGTATCACTACACCATTTGCCCCCCTTCTGCATACACCTTGCATGTTTCTCTCTCTCACTCCTCTGTCTACCTCCGATCCCCCTTCATAAATTTTCCTTTGTTTACATGATCCATGATGAGTGTCTGTCTCCCCACCCTCTCTCTCTGTTTCTGGCCTGCATTTATTTTGCTCTCACTCTTGAGGCAAAGGCAACTCATGAAGAGTCTGACAAAGCATATTTCCAGGAGTATGATTTGTCAGTGAGTGACATTGATAGGGTTCAAGAGCTGCATATATCATATGCGTGATGCCAAGAGTATACATATGCCTATGCCAAAATCTCTGAGATGTGCAGCATGGGGGCATGCTTCGCAAAGCTACAGCTAGAAACGGGCCCCGAGAGAGAGAGAGAGAGAGAGAGATGCATATGCACAATTGCGCATACATGGACAGATGCAGAGAGATGCATATGCACAATTGCGCATACATGCCCATGTCCAAAGATCATTGTGTTACAGTTCTGAGAAGTCATTTGTTCGCTAACCATCACAAGAGTAGTTTATACTATCACTTTTTTATTTAAGGATAGTACTACAGCCAATCAATAACTGCAGCACACCAGTCAGTCATCATAATTAAGCCAACAAACAGAGAACAATGTATGAATCATTAATTGAGTTCATCGCATCCTTGTCAGTCTGTAGAAATTAAGGGAATGATTTACTTGTTATTTTAATTTAGCTACTTGTTGACAGAAACCCACAGGCCTAGCTATGGTAGGCCTGTAAAAGCAGGATACCTGAATTCAGCTCACCAGCCAAACAATGATAGAAATGTAAATTTAGATCTTGCATATTTTAAACATAGCAACTGCCATGTACATGGATGGCCGGCAGTTCCTGTCAAATGCTGACTTAGGCGCATATATAGTCTAGCTATACTATCCTTTAAGATGCCTGATAGCATAACGACATTGTTATGATTAATGACGTACTCAGTAAGTCCCAACTATATTGGCGTCCAGACAGAAATAAATCTCACGAAATTGAAACAAGTATATAGGCTGTGATCGTTTCGGCTTCAGCTTTTGACTTATTTTTCACTATTCATAAATTCGTCTTTTTATAAAATTTTGGTTTTTTTGAGCTTTTTTGCCTGTTCTTTTTTTCCCGTATTCGTTTGCGTTGTCTGTGATGGGCTAATATATTTTTTATATTTTTTAATTTTTTAAATTTAATTATGTTAAATAAGCCTCTGTCATTCTGATGTTTTTTCACCAAATCTGATGCTTTTCAGCCATAAGCCATCAAAATAAGCCCAAATGATCACCTTGCAACTACATTAGTGATCTAAATAATTCATATGTTCGTCTCAAATTTTCTGTCATCTTGTAGAGTTCACTGGCTAGGAGTCTAGGACACCCCATATATGTACAAGTCAGAGCAGTAGTTTGAGAATATGTGCCAGTATTATTGGAGTTAGCAAACAAGTGATTAAAAATTAAGTAATTGGCACACACACACAAACAACTTGGCACTTCCATGTTTATTTAGTACACTTTCACCCGCAACAGCAAATAAAATCGAAGAAAAGAAAACAAGGAGGCATACAAAATAAGAGATTAACATTCCTTCTCTATCTTTTAAGAATCCATAAGCACTTGTTTCGACTATTTTTTATGCACTAATTAATCGTTTCAAAGAACAAAATTAAAGAGTTACAATGCAACACTGGAACCAAGAGCTAGACCAAGTACTGTGAAATATGAATACCTTGAGCAAGATCACCACCTTGTCCTCCTCCGGAAGCCATGGATGCTAGCTTTCCGGGAGCCATGGTTGCCAGTTTGATATCACATGATGAAGACGACGAAAAGACTCGTAACCAACCAAGGAACAGCAAAGAAACCTAGAAAAACTAGATAAGAAAGATCAACGCGCACACAGGCATGGCAACGGAGGCGGGCGCGCGGCCGTCAGGCCGTCGGCGCGGCGCCCCCGCTCCCCTCGTCGCTGCCGTCCGTGTGCTGCTGCTGCGCGTGCGACTGCCCCGAGGACTGCGGCGGCGGGGACGGCTCCATGCGGTACGTCAGGGAGACCGCCGTCTGCGCCGACGGCGGCGGTTGCTTCTGGAGGAAGAACGGCACGCCCTCGTAGACCGCCGCCTCGGCCGACCCTGGCGGCACGACGGCAACAGTCGCGGCGTCGGCGGGGCCGCCCCCGGGCACGGCGGTGTGCGCGTAGGCCTGGCACATCATCATGTCCTGCTCTCGCGCCACCTCGACTGCGGCGGCCATGTGCTGCGCCTCAACCATCTGCTGCTGGTGGCGCGGGTGCTGCATCGCCATCTGCGTCTGGTGCGCGTGCGGCGGCGCGACGCCGACGCCGAGCCCCATGCCTGCGGCGTGTTGTGCAGCGGCGGCGGCGTTGTGGTACTGCTCAGCGGCGGGGTGGTGGAGCGGCGGGGCGACGATGGGCGAGAAGGCGGCGGGGCCGATGTAGCCGGCGAGCTCCTTGCGAGCGGCGGCGATCTCGTCGCGCACCTGCTTGATCTTGAGCTGGAGGATGGAGATGTATGAGACGCAGCCGTAGACGGGGTCGCGGAGGCGCGCGTCGGCCTCGTAGCAGAGCGAGTTGACGGCGTCCTCCCTGTGCGCCTGCGGCAGGTCGTTGAGCAGCTTGGAGACGTTGCTGGCACCGAACACCTTGTGCACGTTGGCGAACCTCGACGGCTGGTCCGGCGGGAAGTAGGGCGCGAACACGCACCCCTGCGTGCACTTGCGCCGCTGCAGCTTGCACGCCGCGCACGGCGAGCTCGACGACGACATCCTCCGGCTACTCTCCTTTTCTCTTCGCAAGAGATCAGCAATATCCCAAACAAGCCCTAACTATATCTTCTCCTGCAGCCCTGCTATGTTTAAAAAACAAAACAAAACAACAAATTGTACCTGTTAACAAATATCCTAACGGAATGCAAATTTCAAGGACAAGATATGATCATATATAGACATAGGATCACTAGGGTTATATATGATGATGACATCATCAAATGCACACACACAAACATACGTACAAGAACATACCTTCTGTATGCGAGACGCCTGAGAGGATTCTGAGGATCGTACGGCGCCCGCCGGAGGGGATCAGATCCGGACGGCGTCGCGACCGCGGGCGCACGGATCTGGCCGGCGCATGGCGACGGCGACGGCGCCACTCTCCGGTATCTACGGCAAGATCAATCGGCAATGCTGCATCGGAAAGAGGAGGAGGTGTAATTCGTATTTGCTCGAGCATAATAGAACCGATTGAACCAAGAAGGCAAGAACACAGGCTAATCTGTCTGTGTTCTTGGTATTCGTGCGGTTAGTGAGAGAGAAAAAATCAAAAGAAAGATTTTTGTTTTTGGTCTCAGGGAGGGAGGAAGAAACCACAGGGAATTTAGAAATAGCATGCACCTCGTCCGGTGTGTTGGATCTCGGCGATGGATTTGCGCCGGTTTGGGGAGGAGGAGAGGAGAGAGAGGGTTGGTGGTGTTCAGAGCTACTCGGATCCCAATGAGAGGAAGGGAGGGAGGAGAGAGAAAAGAGAGCAAGCAAGGAATTGTTTAGAGAGAGAGAGAGATCTTCTCCCTCGGCTTGCCTTCCAGAAAGGAATTTTACTATTGAGGTAATTAACGATGGATCCATATGGTGGTGATCGGTTCGGCTGAAAGCTGAAAGCTTATGGCTGAAAACACTGTAGTGGTGAAAAAAACATCAGAATGAGAGAGGCTTATTTAACATAATTAAATTTAAAAAATTGAAAATATAAAAATATGTTAGCCCATCACGACAACGCAAACGAATACGAGAAAAAAAAGAACCGACAAAAAAGCTCAAAAAAAAGTCAAAAATTCAGAAAAAGACGAAATTATGAATAGTGCAAAAATAAGCTTAAGCTTTAAGCCATAAGCCATATTGATCACCCCCTATATCTGCGATCTACGGTGTGCCACAACAAGTTTGTGTCAAACTCGGTCCCCTAGGAGGGGACATTGTTAAGTTCTTTAGAAACTTTGTTTCTTCTCTGAAAAGTGCTAAACAATATTCGACTGTTCTTTGGATTTAGATCATTCAAAATTTTCTCCTATGTATGTATATCTCTTAAAAAATATGAGTGCTTCAAACTAAAAAAACACTTTGATCAAATGCTACATAACACTTTGATTATTGAAATCTTTTTTTATTGAAGGAAGATTCCTCGTATAACTACAATGCCAACACTGCAACTTGGTCAAAAGTATGAAGATCTCTCTTCGCTAGTACTGCCTATTAATACCCAAAAATTCAGGATTCTGGTTGATATATTATTGCATCTTCTGTAATCCGATCTCCTGTTTATTTATGTTAATACACAATAACCACAGGTCTATATATGTCAATCCAGTGGTAGCACAACCAGCAAGACACGAGACACCTGATGTTACGGTGCGTGCATTGTAAATATAAATGGTTTCTATAGAAACCAGGGTTTCCCCTTTAATCTACACGTACATTTGACTGAACTCAAAGCTTATCATTGGATAGACTTTGGACAGTGAAGATAAAATGGAATATGTATTATCTGTATAACTAAAAGGCTTGCTTAGAAGATTTGGTACTAACTGTTAGGGGTGCAATCGGAGCGGATACGGACAGATATCGCTCATTCTGTATCCTATCCTGCATTTTTTTCTCGAAGTTGGAGTCAGACATAAATAATACTAGATATCCATTTCTCCATTCTGTACTCTTTCCATAAGCTTGCGCATGGTCGTTCGGATGAAAATTATCAACTTCTTTTGCACCTCTACGCAGAACATTGGACAGTAGAGCGCAATCAGAGCGAACACGGAGGGACTAATCGTCGAGATGTCGAAGGAAGAGTACTCAATATTCCCCGTATATTTATATATGGCAATCCAACTATATTTTATCTTATTTCTAAGTGAAGTCATAACATACTTTCTTATATCACTTGATAATATATGGATATATACGAACGGATATCAGTTATTCCATATCTTATTCTACATTTTTTCCTTAGAATCAGAGTCGGACACAGATAGCTCCAAATACCCATTTACCCTTTCGTATTCGCTCCGCGTGCCTTCGGTCAGTCGATCTGATAGAAATTATCTGCTCCGTTTGCACTCTTATTAACTGTGGAGGGACGGACTCCACACACATCAACCAGAAGGAAGAGACGAGAGCGGAACAAGAAAAAGAGTGAAGCAAAGCCACTCATAGCATCCATCTCTAGTGTTGCAATAGCCTATTAACCTAGCCAAGCCAACACGGAAAGAGAAGCTTGAATAGGATCATCTGAATCCACTAGCAATATCAAGACAGTTCAACTCAGCCACCATGGAATGTTGGAGCTCCTACCATTCATGTTCAGAAGGTCAACCGCAAGAACAAGACCAAATGATTTTGGAGGAATTTTGTAGAGTAAACTCTAAATTGTTCCTATAAGGGGCTTTTGCGCTGTGAGGATGACTAGTAAGAAAATTTAGGACACTTTTCTTTCCTATAATGTTTGAAGAAATTAAAACACGAAGCCCCAACGAATCTCATGTAAAAATTTTCTTTTGACTTGTCCAAGGTAGGTTATCCCTTTCTATCTTTTCTCTGTTCGAGAATTGTTTCCTTCAAATTCCTACATATTTCTTGTAAAGCATATAAGCACCTCCTTTAGACTATATACCATTTTAATTATGCTAAGTGTGAGACTATGTTGAGGTCACTTATGTATATGATGAGTATTTGACTTTGGTGTGCAAGTTCTATCGAAGTTTCAGTTTGATTTCGAAGCTTTTTAGTTTTCAGTGTTGGTGTCAGGAGTTAAGCAGTCTGACCGACCTGGTAACAGTGGTCCGACCAGCCTCGCATTAGTGATCTAATCGGCGACTATGGAGCGGTCAGACTGGCCGAATGGCCTTTTGGAGAATGAATGTCAAACACTTGTGTAGTTGTGTTTGGGGATATCATTGTACTTGGTATTACTCAATTAGGAGTTTTGAGCTAAAACTAGATAGAAATTAACTAAAATTTCAAAGAGGGTGTTTTTTAGTGCTCTTAGACGGTCTGATCGGACTGTGGCCATGGTCAGACCGGGTAGTCTGACTGGAGCTAGCCCAGCGGTCTGACCGGTCTCTTGTTACCGAGGTTTGACTAGGGCGGTTTGACTAACCGTTGGTTAGCGGTCATACTGCCTTTGCTAAGTTGAGTGAGCTATCGGACCCGGATTTAGCCAATCCAGAATACTCTGTGAAACTACTGTACTATTCCCTGAATCAGTAGATAGTGCTCACAGATACATCACTGAATCATTTCATACGTAATGTGAACTATATCATATATTAATATTACATATCAGAGTTTAAATAGACCGTATTAGGTCAAATTTACAATAAAGGCCGATCAAACCAAATATATACATTACATAAAAGCGAAAGCAATAGCAAAAGTGGAGAACACATCCTACCATGCCAGGCGACTGACTGGGGGTAAGAACTAGACTACTAGAGACTATCCTAATCTCCTCCATCTGCATCTCCATCAGCTCTTGGGGTATCGTAGTATGCATATTGACTTTGATCTGCAGGTTCTGATGTATTCAGTGAGCGAGGGTGAGCACAAACAACCATGCTTCATGAGCCAACACACAGGATGCAATATTATACATGCAAGGTTCAACAAAGGTAGGCTCGGTTTCTTTTGTTTGCTAAAAGCATTATTTGAAACTACAATAAATGGAAAATTCTATGACTTAGTATTTTAACCAAACCATGTTTTTATTAAAGGGAGTAAAAGTGTGCAATATTAATAGCACTGTAGATTGCATCCACCATATGCTAGTTTTTGTTACTGGGGTTACATCCACCCATTATCATCAGATCACTGGGTTACATCCACCAAGAGCAAACCAAATTCAGGGTTGCGTCCACCCGACGAGTTTTCATCCTACCCATAAGTTTTGAAAATAGATAATAGCTCGAGTAAGTTTCCATGCCACCCATGACTGTGGGCACGACTGTTCGAATAGTTTATACTCTGCAAAGGTTGTACATTTTACCCATAAGAGATAATCAACTTATTACGTTTCACACATTTCCTTAGAAATGTGAATCAAGAAGATCATCACAATGCCTTTACAATACATCGCCTAGTATAGGTTATACCCGTTAAGGTTTCATCTTAGTGAGGTTATATCCACCACACCAAGACCCCATCTTGCGCCACCCAATGGCTTAAATCCAGCGACACGACTCGTGTCCGCGGTGGCTTAAAACTAGTGATATGACTCGTGGGTCACTCCAATGTTTTAACCCGCACTAGTGGATGCAAATTAATTGGCCAGGTTGTGCCCATTATAGACTTGTGGTTGTACTGTTTTATATTGGGAGTTCATCACAAGCTTAATTTAATCAGTAGAGTTATCTGGGCAGTACTACCACAAACCATAATGTATCGTACTACATCCGCACCAACTTTCTTACCATCCACCTAGATACGTAAAGCTAGTTTTGGGATTTTAAGAAAAATAAAATTAAGTTATCTTAACATACCAACCAATTCCCTCCAATAGTTGTGCAAAACTCGTTTCATGATTGAAAGTGATGATAGGTCAATTTAATGCCCTGGAATTTAAGCAAGACTTAGCATAACACTTAAATACAACTTATAACTAGTATGGTTACCATTATATTTCTAGGGTAACAAGGATTTATGTGTGCAAGTGTCCAAGGGGTGGGGTATAATAATACAATGATTATCGACCATGTATCTATAACCTTAAGAGAACATAAATTTACATAACACATAAATGTGTGCAATTTTGGTAATTAAAACATATATACTTTGCATAAAAATATAGGTTTAATATGATCAAAGCATTGACTCGTCTGGCTCACATGTAAGTTGGTCTTGAAAGTCTTGACTTGGCTCAAACTGCAACTCTTCCGTGTCCTCGTACTTTACTCAGATGATCACAACAGAAAGCAAAATAAATACGCAAGCAAACATTAAATCCAAATGAAATTCAAATGAACTCGAAATTGGGTAGTTTCACTGCCACTAGATAAATCTTGAATTTAGAAATAACTTTCATTGAATCTGAAGTTAAAATGAGTGAGAATAGACTTCCAAAATTTAAATCATGATTAAATCCCAAAATAAACAGAGGAGAAAGACTACTCTCTCACTGACAAGGTGGGGTCCATAGAATTTAATTTAATTTTTGATTTATTTTGTTACTATAAAAGGCCATAGAGACTAACAGATAGGACCCATGGGTTTTAATTCTTTTTGAATTAATTTTCTAAAGAAAAAGGCTTAGGAGCTGATAGGTGGGACCAATTTCTGTTCATAACACAGTAAAGGGGCCCATTTGTTAGTAGCTCTACTAAAATTAACCAATTTTAAAAGAATTTTTAAATGGGCTGGGCCCACATGTTAGAGACTGGTTACTTAACTAATGATGGGGGCCCACACATCAGCAATTATTAACAAATCTTAATGATGGTTGTTAGCACTAATTAAGATTTAAACTTAATCTAATCAGACACTATAGTGAATCTTCTTCCCACCAAGCAACACACGGCTCGTTGGCAATGAGGGGAGCCACGGTGGCTGGTAGGAAGGGCAAAAAGGAACACCCTTGCCGAGCCACACCTCTAGGCGAGGCGGCGGAGCTTAGGCACATGGCACCATGGCAAACTATGGTGAGATAAACCAATTGTGCGCTAGGGGAGATATTGGGGACCGAGGGGCACTCACCGGAGCTGACAGCTGAACGCGAGGTGTGGAGTGGGCTGGTGACGGGAGCCCGATGTGGCACGATGAAGGAGCTTAGCACCGGCGAGCTGGGAGTGATGGTAGCCCAAATTGACTTCGAGGACCGGTTGAGGGGGTAACGAGGGAGCTTTGGACAGGAGGAATCGGTTGGAGGCATAGCGGTCCGACGAATTGAGGTGGTGGCCAGGTTTAGGGACAAAGACGGTGCCAGCGAGCTGTAGGGTGAGAGAAGCCAATCAGGTGTGGTGAGAGTGAGAGGGAGGTGGGGCGGTCACATTGACGCACTCGAAGAAATATGGAGCTTACTGGAGCAGTCAGGTAGTGGCGAGGCCTGAGTGGAGCCTGGCGATGATGACGGCGAGCTCAAGGGAGCTTGGCATGGCGAAGATGATGAGGGGGGAACGACGGCAAGGTGGGGGGAGGCTCAGGAGACCTGGGAATGGGATTAAATAGCCAAGGGGGGAAATGGCCATTACACGACTTCAATGTGAGCGGCGCGGCACTATTGGCACATAGGAGAGGGCACGGTGGCAAAGGTGGCGATGGCAACACGCGGCACGGGTAGGCATATGCACATTAATCGTGCGGACGGCATGGCAGTGATGACACGGAGGGGCAACGGTCAATAGCACACAAAACATGCGCGTATGGCACAGGCGCGGCGGCCATGGCGCACGGTGCGAGTCGGCGCACGTGGCAAGGGAAGGGAGGAGGACGAGGGTGGCGGACTGCCTTCAAGGCGTGCCTAGGACGGGTAGCTCTGTGTTGTAGTGACATGGTGCTGGGTATAGTGGACACACGCACAGAGTGGGCTCGTGTAAGTTCAAGTTCCATTAAGCTGGCTTTGGTGATAATGACAAATACAATTGTGAGACTAATATATTTATTGACTATGATATTGCTTAGTCTAATTTGGATGAAAAGGTGAAAAACATAAGAGGTATGTATTCAATATCACACTCTTATCTTATTGCATTCCTCGGATCCGAAATATAGAATGAACTTTACAAAATAAGTCAAACTTAAATATGTGCATATGCTTTCATAATACATTCGTGTATGCATACATTTAGAGGAAGTTTACTCTATGTTTTGTGGTTTCAATAGTATTGATCCATGTTGTATTTTCACATATTAAGGATCTTTACTTTGAAACATATCTCTTGAGTATATATAGCTTGTGTTGTTCATATATATACTCATAATCGGGTTATCCATCTAATTCTTTCATTATGTATTAATGGTTGGACGATTAATAACAACCGGATAAGTAAGATTTATTTTAAAAACTTGTCTTAGAGTATACAAGTATTGGTACATGTTATATACTCACAATTCAATTTCTATCTTATTATTTGTTGAGATTGTCATGAATTACCAAAAAAGAAATAATGTAGAATCTAGTCCCTCCATTATGTATTAATGGTAAAGTTTGCTTATTGATGGCAGTTATTTTGTGGACTAATATTTTCCATGAGATGTATGAATAGGTTAGGTTCCATAAATGAGGAAGACATGGGATGACCTCATGTGTTAAAAATCATCAAGTCAAGTGGTGGATGCATCATGAGTTGAAACATGTCCAAGAGGAGATGATCATGTGTTGATCATCAAGTCAAGTAAAGATCCATCATGTGTTGATGGAGTTGAAGTAAAGGACTCATCATGTGTTGATGCATATCAAGACTATGACTCAAGGCAAAGGTATGAGTAGCTAGGACTAAGCATGTGTTCCTTATCTTTTACCAGTCTTGGTGTTTAGTTGAAAGACTGGATTGCTAGTATAGGTTACCGTACTCTTAAGAGGGGTCATGTCTAGTAGTTTCAGTCTCATCATGTGTTGAGAGCTCAACCACACTTGCTCTAGCTCTCCCTGGCATGAGACTTGTATTTGCGAATGCAGTTTAAAAATAGTTGTGGCCCATATGTTGAATCCTTGTAACCTGAGACTATACATTGCAAATGCGTTTTGCAAGTGTTTGAAGTCTATATTTTCATTCTTTGTAGTATGAGGCTTATAGTTGCCAATGTGTTTTGTAAATGGTTGAAATTCATATATATAATCCTTGTGTCATGATTTTGAAAGTGTGCAAATGTGTTTTGTAACTTGTTGGGAATCATAGATAATCCTTATGTGCATGATATTGTAGTTTACAAATGTGTTTTGCAAAATCTATTGAAGTATATGCACTTCTCAGGGAAATCGGAAATACCGCAGTGTATTCTGTGGTACTATCGCTAGTCGGAACTACCGATGTTGTAATCATGAAACTACCGCATCTATTGGTGGTTGGAAGACCTGTATAGTCGAAGATCAATATGGTTGGGAACCAACATGGTCAAAGCCGACGTAGTCGAACCAACGAGGTCAAAGATCGACATGGTCAATGACCTGTGTGGTCAAAGATCGATGTGGTCAAAGATCAAAGTGCTCAAAAGCAGTGTCGTTGGAATCGATGTGGTCGAGATCTGTGTGATTAAAACCAGTGTGGTCGAAACTAGCGTGGTCGAATCAACGTGGTCAAGACCTGTGTGGTCGAAATCGACATGGTCGAACTGATGTGATTGATACAACATGGTCGAAGATCGACATAGTGGTCGGACATCTGTGTGATTGAAGATTGACATGGTCGAAGATCGACATGGTCGAAACCTCTGTGGTTGTAACCAATGTGGTCTAAGACCAGCGTAGTCCTCGATCTGTGTGGTCGATCCGGACAACATGGTCGAAGACCAGTGTGGTTGGTGACCAACGTAGTAGGCGACCTGTGTGGTCGATCCAGACAATGTGGTTGGCGATCAACGTGGTCAGAGACCTAAGTGGTCGAACCACCCGACGTGATCAGGGACTAGTGTAGTCGACGATCGGTACTTTCGACCAACTCTGTTTGAGCGGTCTGATCAACGAGCGGCAGTACCACAACCCTTGAACGGTACTTCCAGATCACAGAAGCTCTGAAAATCTGGGTGGTACGTTTTTTCCAGAGAGTCACCTGCGTGGAGCCTTCTCGTCCTCGAGGAAATCGGCAATTCCGCACGAGTGATGCGGTACTTCCAATGATCAGTAGTACTGAACTTTTGCAAGTTGTAACTACCGGATTTGTCTGTAATGGCTATTTTTCTAACCTTTGCTGAGGGGCGTAGAAGTAC
Organism: Bonia amplexicaulis; assembly: GCA_036346245.1. Classification (NCBI taxonomy): domain Eukaryota; kingdom Viridiplantae; phylum Streptophyta; class Magnoliopsida; order Poales; family Poaceae; genus Bonia; species Bonia amplexicaulis. Next base: position 22,190,862 of record CM070741.1, on the reverse strand, counting down.
CGGTCGTTTGCCTGCAGTACTTCTGGAAATCCTATTTTTCTATCCCAACGGCTAGTTTCGAGATATGGGGTACATATACCCCCTTTGGCTGATTGGAGAAATGAATGCTTCACTATATTTCACTCTTTTGAGCTAGTGTGAGGTCCTCCTCTCAATTATGCATGTGTTGCACCTTCTGAGCAAGGAGGAATGCTCTAGATTGCATGTGTTGCATCTAGAGGTGGATTGTGTATCCACTTGAGCAGTGTCCATTCGTTGCACGTGGTGAGAGTCAAGTGAGGGCATAACTGATTACTCTTGGAGTTTGCCGACTCCTAGATGGCGTTGGAGACGTCGTGCACGGTGATCTTCTCTAAGAAGGTTGTGAGAAGAAACTTCAAACTTGCGAAGGTTGGAGCTCACCTACCCAGAGCGGGAAAGAGCTACAACTAGTAGATTGAGGTGTTTCAGCTTAATTCGTGGAGCTGGTCTAATTCGTTTGGGCTAACCTCAACGTAGACTAGGGGAGACCAGCAATTCTCTGATCACTACGGTAAAAAGGAACAGTGTCAATTGTGGTTTGTTTTCTTATGCTCAATTTACATTCACAGAATTAAATTGAGTACTTGTCATCATAGGATTGCAAACCTTGATATAGACTTATCTTGTTGGTGCACTTAGGTGAACCCGGTTGTTTTAGACGTTATTTGTGCTAAACCTTTTGAGTTAAGCTTCTGCATAATTTGCTTGGTTTATCCAAGTAGAAATTGATAATTTATTACAGAAGATTTTTTAGACCACCTATTCACCCCCCCCGCGCTCTAGTCGGCCTCCTCATTCCAACAAGTGGTGTCAGAGCTTGGTCTCTCATTTATTAGGCTTCACCGCCTACACAATAAAAGAATGGTGATTAGAGGTATAGTGTATCTAGATAAAGCACCTCTATATGATGGCACCAATTATGACAATTGAAAATCCACATGATTTGTTATTTTAAAGCCATGGCCCAAAATATGGTGGATTGTAGATGTGAGCTTTTCTCCTCCAATAGATCCTCTTGCTTCAACAATTGAGGAAGAGAAATGCTCACATCTCGATGCTCAAGAAACTAACATTTTATTTAGTGCTTTAAATGTAGAGGTGTTTAATCCCATGTGCAATCTTGGGAGTGTTCATGATATGTGGACACAAATTCAAGATAAATACGAAATTGTCACATCAACCGATGAGGATTACATACAAGAGTGGATGTCAGGAGAAGAATGCTCAACCTCTAGCTTCGACGATGAAGAATCTATAATTTCCTCTACATCAACTCAATGCTTCATAGCAAAAGGTGACAAGAAGGTAAATAATGATAATGACAATGATGCACCTTCTTATGATGAATTGATGGATATTCTAGAAGTGCTTAATGAATATCTTGGGAAGAAGAAGACTAAGTTTAAGATTTTGAAGAATGAGCATGTCTCTCTTCAAAATAATTATAATAAGCTAAAAGAAGAACATGAAATCCTCCTTCTCAAACAATATTCTAAGAAAAATGTGGATATAGGCATTACATGTGATCTAATAGATGATATGTCATATGTAGCTCCTAGCTCTTGCAATTCATCTAAAGTTAGCATATCCACATCTTGTGATGATTTACTAGATTTTCCTTGTTGCTCAAAAATAGATGCATCTACTTTCTCTATACTTATTAATACTAACCTTATAGAGGAGAATAATGAGCTCAAGACCCAAGTCAGAACTTGGAGAAAAGTTACAAAGGGAAGACCTCTCTTAACAAAATATTAGGTAGTCAAAGAAAGTCAAATGACAAAAGAGGTACCGGTTTCACCTCCAAGAAAAACGTGAAGAGTGTCCCAAATTAATATAGAAAATAATTCAACATTGTTATGTACTTTGGATGCAACAAGAAGGGACACTTCGCCTCGGTGTGCCCCAACAAGGTGGATAATAAACAAAAGTCATCAAAGAAGAGGCAAAACGGCAATGAGCAAGACAAGAAGATAAGAAGAGGTGTAAATTGCCAAACTTGCTACAATTACTAAAAAAGAGATATTTTAGTAAGGATTGTCCCGAAGATATCATTCCTAAGCCATCTCTCTATAATGAAGGTAGATATTGCAATGTGTTTGCTAAAATTGTTAGTTCACGAAAATTCAATGTTAGGGCCATTTGGGTGCCCAAATTTAGTGTGACTAACATTGGTAGACTCGACCAAGTTTTGGGTACCAAAATGCGCTTAAAGGATTAACAGGTACTTGGAGAGGCATTGGATGTTTGGTTTATTTATGAAGAGGTGAATTCTACCATGAGCAATATGGAAGCCAAGCTTGAGGATGATCATGACATATTAAGAACCAATGCCATCTCGATAACAAGTATCTACATTTGATATATTTAGCCCCTAACCTTGTGTAGGTTGCATTGCATGAAAATCATTTAAAAGGAGTGCTCTTGCTTTTGTTCTAAAAGTTTATTATTGTAATCATGAGCAAGATGAAAGTGGCACATTAATGGGGAGTGCTAAATCATATTCATGTGTATCACATCTCTAACTGTACCCAAATTAATTAAGTGCTAGTATTGATTTTTCAAAATTGATCCATTTAGCCCAAAAGTCAAAATTATGAAATTATTAGTATATCTTTGAAAACTAGTTGAAAAAGATATACAAATGCATTTCAAATCTTTTTCAAAGGTTTTGGCTTTAGAAAAACTTATTTCAAGTAAAATTGAGTTTCTAACATAAAACTGGCAATATAGTATCTTGTTTTGGCTTTAAACTCAAAAATTGGCTAAAATCAATTCTAAAAGAAAATTAAAAAAGTGTTCAATACCAAAAACCTAGAGTTGGCTATTTCAAATATTATTGGTATTTAAAAGTTTTTCAAAAGGCTAACTAATCAAAAGTTATTTGGTTTTGAAATTCATCCAAAATTCTAAGTTGACCTAAGTGGCCACAATCTAGCAATTAAGTGAGCTTGCCATTAGTGCCAAAATTATTGACATATATTGACTCGTAAAGGTTTTTACAACTCATACATAAAATTGATTGCTTAAAAATGTCCTCTAATACTCATTCTTGCAATCTTGAAGTTTCTTTTGAAAATGAACTTGTTTTTGAAAAATAAAAGCCTAATTGTTAAAAAAACTATATCTAAAAGAAGTTTTGATCACAACATATAGTTGAAAGGTTTTGGAGCAAGGTACAACATTATATCAACCCTCTCCTCATAATTCCAATCCTTGCATGCTTCCAGAAAAATTGGAACCATCGCTACACATTCTGTGGTACTTCCATCTTTCGGAATTACCAGCAGTAAAATTGCGGTACTTTCGATTTCTTTGAAAATTGGCTGATTTGATTCAAAACTTGGTGATTCCAATTCTATCATCCATTCTCTTTGCTCCTTAAAATCAAGTTGATATTTGTTATCATTGCTAGCTACCCTCGAGTAATCTTTTGACTCCATATGCCATTTTGATCCTTTTGTGATACTCTTTTATCATAAAACGACATTCTCTCTAAGAGTGGTAGACTTTTGATCATCTTGACCTCGGCATGATTTTACAAGTGATGTCATCTTTCCCTTTTCAAAGTGGTATCAAATCTTTCCTCTTGCTGAGCAAAATCTTTTCTTAACCAAGCTCTTTCATATAATATCTTTCAAGTGGTATCCATTCTTACAAGTGGTATCTCTCCTAAATGGTATCATCTCAAATGTTATCATCATCTTCTCTCAAGTGGTGTTTCAAGTGATATTTTCTTACAAATTGTATCCTCCTCAAGTTTTATCAAGTAGAAATCATGGAAGATAAAATGCCTAATTTGACATTATGGGATACTAGTTGATCGTACTAGTGGCATCAATTTTTCACAAGTGGAATTAAGCACACTTGGTGTCATGTATGCTCTAAAAATGATATCAAATCTTTACAAATGGATTTAATCACACATGATATCATCTAAGCTCATGAGTGGTATCTAGTCTCTACAATTGGAATTAATTATACTTGGTATCATTCATGATTACAAGTGATATTTTTTCAAAAATGGTATCTACTATCATTATAAGTGGTGTAAATGTCAAAGTGGTATGTACCTTTCATAAAAAAGACAAAAGAACCATAAAAGATTAAAAGGCACCTAATATAGACAAAAGGATTACAAGTGGTACCTATTATGGACAAAAGGTTTACTATTGGTATCTTTAATTTTGGTGCTAGATGACATAAGAATAGAAAGGTTAAACAAAAGGGAAGTGATATGAAAAGAGAAGTAAAACAAGAAAGAAGAGAATCATTTGTGTGTCAAAGGAGAAGAATCAAGAAATGCTAAGAAGAACCTTTGAGTAAGGGGGGGTTTTTTCCTTGTGAAAAACCTAAATAGTATTTTAGACTTACTAAAGAAAAAAGGGTAGAGTATGAATATTGGAAAAACTATTTTACGTATTTGCCCAAAATATTTCATGGATCTTGTGAATAAATATGTTTCATTCTCATTTGCTTCATTTGGTTTTCATGAAGTGACAATTGGTTTTTGAGCTTTTGATGAAAATACTTATACCTCATGCTTTCAAAGTGCATTTTACCATAACTTGTGAATGGCGACTCTTTTTTCAAAATTTCTTGCTTTAAAAGTTTCTTAGGAGTCCAAAGTTCATATCTACAAAATTTGAAAGCATTTCAACTACATTTGAGAAAGTTGTGTTCTTTTCTCGTTTTAATAAAATGCTGAAATTTCAGAAGTCGCATGATTTTGAGATGTTTTGTTATTTTTGTATTTTTCAGTGTACTCATAATCTGAGGAAGACATAATAATGACTTTTAATCCCCTATTGTTGACCAATACTGAAAAATGCTGTCAGATTTATTGGATATCTGTAGGTCAGGTTTTTAGTTAGCTTTTCAAGCTAAATTGAAATGTCAAAATACTAAAAATATGAAACTTTAAATTGAAGTGTGCTTCAAATGCTACATGTGGTATCCAATGTCAAAAGAGGAGGAACTTCAAAAGTCTTTAAGGAGCTCTCTTGAGTAAGATTATTTGAATATGTTTCAAATATCTTTTCATTTAGTTACCAAAGATTCCCTCTTGGTCACATATGTTTATTTCATACTCTTTATGATCAAAATTAAATTAAATCAATTGGTATCAAGCTCCATGTGTTGAAAAATCTCCATTGTGGCTAAATTTGTTTTTTCCTTACTTTTTGATGATGAATGCCAAAAGGGGGTGAAGAGTGAATAATAGCATTGTTACTAAAGTGTGTAATGCCAAAAAGGGGGAGAATAACATTGATGCTAAAAGGGTGAAAATTCTTTATTATGCTTATGTATGCATTCATCTTAGTTGAATTTTCTATCATGTGTTCATTTTCATCCAAATACGATGATTGTTAATGAATTTGTCATTCATCACCAAAAAGGGGAGATTGTAAGTTCAACTCCATTAAATTGGTTTTGGTGATAATGGCAGATACAATTGTGAGACTAATTTGTTTATTGATTATGATATTGCTTAGTCTAATTTGGATGAAAACGTGAAAAACATAAGAGGTATGCATTCAATATCACACTCTTATCTTATTAATTACATGGATCCGAAATATAGAATGAACTTCAGCAAATAAGTCAAACTTAAATATGTGCATATGGTTTCACAATACATTCTTGTATGCACACATTTAGGGGGAGTTCACTCTATGTTTTGTGATTTTATTACTATTGATCCATATTCTATTTCCGCATATTAAGGATCTTTCCTTTGAAACATATCCCTTGAGTATATATAGCTTGTGTAGTTCATATATATACTCATAATAGGGTTGTCATCTAGTTCTTCTATTATGTGTTAATGGTTGGATGATTAATGAAAACTAGATAAGTAAGCTTTGCTTTAAAGTTTATCTTAGAGTATACAAGTGTTGTGTACATGTTGTTTACTCGCAATTCAATTTCTACATGTTGTTTACTCGCAATTCAATTTCTATCTCATTATTTGTTGAGATTGTCATGAATTACCAAAAAGAAAATATTGTAGAATCTAGTCTCTCTATTATGTGTTAATGGTGAATTTTGGTAATTGATGATAGTTGTTTTGTAGACTAATATTTTTCATGAGTTGGATGAATATGTTAGGTTCCACAAATGAGAAAGACTTGAGATGATTTCATGTGTTGAAGATCAAGAAAAGTGGTAAATGCATCATGAGTTGATGCATGTCCAAGAGGAGATGATCATGTGTTGATCATCAAGTCAAGTAAAGATACATCATGTGTTGATGGAGTTGAAGTAAAGGACTCATCATGCGTTAATGCATGTCAAGACTATGACTCAAGGCAAAGATATGACTAATTAGGGCTAAGGATGTGTTCCTAGTCTTTTACCGGTCTTGGAGTTTGGTTGGAAGACTGGATTACCCGTATAGGTTGTTGTACTATTAAGATGGGTCATGTCTAGTAGCATGAGTCTAATCTTGTGTTGAGAGTTCATCCACACTTGCTCTAGATTTACTTGGCATGAGACGTGGTCGAAGATCGAAGTGGTCGAAACCAGCATGGTTGGAACCGACGTGGTCGAGATATGTGTGATCAAAACTAATGTAGTCGAAACTAGCGTGGTTGAACCGACAAGGTTGAGACCTGTGTTGTCAAAATCGACATGGTCGAACTAACGTAATTGATATAATGTGGTCAAAGATCAACATGGTAGTCGGAGATCTGTGTGATCGAAGATTGACGTGGTCGAAGATCAACATGGTCGACATGGCCGAAACATCTGTGGTCGGACACCAGCGTGGTCGAATACCTGTGTGATCGATTCAGACAACGTGTCGAAGACCAGCGTGGTCGGAGACCAGCGTATTCGGAGACTTGTGTGGTCGAATTGGACAACGTGGTTGGTGATCAACATGGTCGAAGTCTTGAGTGGTCGAACCATTTGACGTGGTCAGGGACCAGTGTAGTTGACGATTAGTACTTTCGACCAGCTCTGTGTGAGCGGTCCGATCAGTGAGTGGTTTTATTTTTCTAGAGAGACACCTGTGTGGAGCCTTTTCGTCCCCGAGGAAATCGGTAGTTCCGCACAAGTGATGCGGTATTTCCGATGATCGGTAGTACTGGACTTTGCACGTCGAAACTACTAGATTTGTCTGCAACGGTTATTTTTCTGACCGTTGCTAAGGGGAGCGGAAGTATCGTTCGTTTGCCTGCGGTACTTCTGCGGTACTTCCAAAAATCCTATTTTTCTGCCCCAATGGCTAGTTTCGAGGTGTGGGGTATATATACCCCCTTGTGACCGGTTGGAGAAAGTAATGTTTTACTCTGTTTCACTCCTTTGAGCAAGTGTGAGGTCCTCCTCTCAATTGTGCATGTGTTGCACCTTGTGAGCAAGGTGCAATACTCTAGATTGCATGTGTTGCATCTAGAGGTTGATTATGTATCCACTTGAGCGGTGTGCATTCGTTGCACATGATGAGAGTCAAGCGAGGGGCTTGACCCGACAAAGTTGTGAAGGTTGGAGCTCACCTACCTGGAGCGGGAAGGAGCTACCACTAGTGGATTGAGGTGTTTCGGCTTAATTTGTGGAGTCGGTCCAATTCATTTGGGCTAACCTCAACGTGGACTAGGGGAGACTGGTAAGTCTCTGATCACCACGGCAAAAAGGAACCGTGTAAATTTTGGTTTGTTTTCTTGTGCTTAATTTATATTCATAGAATTATATTGATTGCTTGTCATCATAGGATTGCAAACCTTGATATAGGCTTATCTTGTTGGTGCACTTGGGTGAACCAAGTTGTTTTAGGCATTATTTGTGTTATACCTTTTGAGTTAAGCTTCAACGAGAAGCATCGTGAAGGTTGGTGGGTAGCAATTGCGTAAATTGTCCAATACTGGGTCGAGAGGTGATTTGCAAAATCATAGCGTTGGTCTAAGGTGGATTAGGTCACACTTTGGTAGATGGAGCGTCATATCGGGCTATCAGAACCATGTGTAAGTCGCGCTTTGAAAAATATGCAAGTGTGTGTAAAACCCATTTGTGTGTGGGCTACTGAGTTTCTCTATATGTAAGTGGTAGTATCCATTACATAAGCCCTTGTGTGTGTTAAGAGAAAATATCTCTTGTGCTAAATAAGAGGAGTTAGGGTTAGGTTTTCTTGTGTTAAAAACTTTATGTGTGTGCTCTTATGAGAGCCCTATCCTTTTGTGTGGAGTAGCTGTAGCCTTCATCTTTTTGTGGTAATAGAATATCGAAGTTGTTTATCTTGCCCCTCTTGTGTACTTGTTTAATTTCCTTGCCTTCTTGAGGTGTTTTGAGGAGTTCTTGGTTTCTCTCAGTTATTCCCTATTTTGTGTTGTGATATAATTTATTATAACATGTGAAAACCCATCCAAGGCTATCTAGATCATCAAGAACTCACGAGCAAGTGCAGATCGAAGTTTTCCTCTTTTGCTCGGTTTTGATGCAATCTTCTTCATTTTGGGTAAAGGTTGGAATGCTGGCTATGACCTTCACGATCAATCGTTAGAATAGGTTCCTGGCATCCTAGAGAGGGTTTATATTAAATTTCATCTTGTTTGGATATGTGGTTTGTGAGTTAACCTTTTCTTGGTTGTGAGCAGTGTTATTTTTGCCTCTATTCGTGGAGCGGTCAGACCACCCCTGAGATCTAGTCTGATCGTCCTCTGGTCAGCAGTCAAACCGGTGAAACTGAATGTCTCAAGTGAGTTTATGATCTTTGACTCTTGGCTTTGGTGAAGCTTATGAATTTATGTTTTCCATTGTATTGTATTGCTAATAATAGGGGGAAGATCCTATAACTGATCCTACACTAAATATGGACTCTATTCTTGCATCTTTTCCTACTTCTGTATATTTTAATCCTTGCACCCTAAATAAAGCATATAGGTGGTGGATTGACAGGAGTGCAAACCAGACTAGTTTAGACTTGTTTTGAAAAATATTGGCGTGCTTTTAGTGGTTAATACGAGCTATTTATACTTTTGTAAATCACACGTTATGTTTAATTACAAGGTAGACACATGTGTGCACGTACACACACCACCACACATGCACACGCATACCACATGCACACCCACGAATGTGCCCCTAACACGTGCCTCGAATTTTGTGAAGGCCAGAGTAAACCCGTGCTTTTCTACAGAGTCACACTTTCTTGAGTATAAAGATCAGTATCAGACACTGATGCTCTCGTGGCATCTACCCTACCATGCGATGGCTCCGCAAATTATTTAGATTTAATCCAACGACTCGGGCAGGTAGTCCTTGTTCTCCTATTTTTACTTCATACGTTCCCGTACGTCCATAGATATTTTCGTTGGGCCATGTGATCCTTTGTGGCATGCTATCCGCAAATTATTTAGATTTAATCCAATGAATGAAGTGTATATATGTAGGTTATGATCTCATGATTCACACATTCGCAAAAAAAAAAAAGACCATACGAAAAATCGCGTTTGCAGCAATCCTCTTGCCTTCACCAAACTACAGCAACGTGATTACCGACTTGGATGCAAGGTCACTCATCCAAGAAATGGTCGCTGTTATGTGATATTTTCGTTGGGCCATGTGATCCTTTGTGGTATGCTACCTGTCACTGTGCCGAAGCTGGGGGGCGGTGTAAGTATGATTGTTGATATATGGCTCGCTTAAGTGGTGCTCGGTTGGGTTAATTTTTTGTGTTTTATGGTTAAATTTTTATTGTAGCTGACTGAAATTACAATGTAGCTGATGGTGGTTTATTTGGTATAATTAAATTTAAAAGAAATAGAAAAAACGGATTAGCCTAGCACGTATAATACAAACGAATACGAAAAAAAAGAACTAGCAAAAAAACTAAAAAAATCCAAAAAAGCCAGAAAAAAGACAAAATTTAGGAATAGTGAAAAATAAGCCGGAAACCAGAAGGCTAAGCCCAAATGAGCGGCGCCTACAAATGGCTTATATTTATAATGTCTATAGTAACTAGCTTTTAAACGGTGTGTTTGTTTAATACGGGGTTAGGAAGGTTATAGTAAAAAGTGTATTGAATTCAGTTATATCGGTCAAAATTATATATGACTATTTTTCTATACGCACTATCTCTTACAAACAGACAGAATTTAAATATTTAAGCCAGAAATCATAAGCCATCAGTCAAAAAAATCATAGATTCCATTTTATGTCGCCGTAGATCATCATTACCGATTTGACAAGTTGGGTGTATACGTGTAGACCTTGGCAATGAGTAGCCAAAATTTTGTCTTAACTGTTCTTGTTAGTTCGAGTTTTTAGCAGCTGTCCTTTCTTTCGATGATGGCTACGTACGGCAAATCAATGGCCCCCATCGATTAGTTGCAACCTAGATCGACTTATCGCCATGGTCTCTGCGCTCTAGCTTTGGTCGTTAATTCGAGCAGTCCAAAGACATGTTCATTTAGCATGTGTGAAGTTGGGTTACAATAAATTTCGTATGGAATCGATCCTACTGTTTAAGGCCTTTTGTGAGTAATTCTAGATAAGTTTACCTTAAAAGTCCATGTTAGATTAAATTGGTTTACTCGGAGTTCCCTTTTCATTTTGATTTTGCTCCACCAGTCCCCCTTGTCTTCACTGCCAAGCTCGTCTTCTTTTGCGACGGTTAAAAACTGTCAAAAAATATGGATATCCGTCGGAAAAAACTGTCAGGGAACCGTCAAGAAATACTCGTGAGTAGAATTAGACGCCAAGAAACACTCGTAAGGAGAATGAGACGCGAAAAAGGAAATTGCCTAACATTTACCTGACAGGAAAATTATTCCCGCTGGCATTCTCTTACAGTCACCGACAGGAAAACCGTCAGAAAACACCGTCACATATATTGCTGTCGGTAAATGCCGTCGGGGCATGTGTTATTTCCCTGTCGGGTTCAATAATACCGCGAGGTAAAAGGGAAAGGATAACAACAAAAAAACTGTAAATACACATATTTGGTCACTTGGTTAGTCTATATCATGCATTTGCAAACCCACATACAAATATTTCATACTTGCAACTCAGGATACAAGACATAAAATATTTCCAGCAAATACATTCACGTCAGGAGCTAACTAGTCTTCCATTCATACAGGCACACATCATTTATCTCACGTAGTAGTTCCCATACATTTCAATGGACTTTTTTTTCTAGTCTCCAACAACACACAACATGGACATTCATTTTCTCATGTCTCCCTGCTCTTGTGAGTGATGTATAAAAAAACACAAAGAAATGAACATTAGTTTAGGCACGAAAGCAAATTGAGATGTTCACCTGCGTCACTACATGAACAGATGAGCCTCAGCATCCACACATGTTTTGCGCAACACATATAATATTATGAATCTACACAAGTATACTTTCATAAAGTCAATACATAGATATACACACAACAGCTAAACAACAAAGATGCAATCTGTTTTTGTTCCACAAGACAGTGCTGAACTAGTCTCAGTTTCAAGTATATACTCCTGCTCTTAGAGAAAATGGCTTTACTAATGCACCTACAGTCAATTAAAAAACAATGCATCACTGAGGATCTTGACTGTCTTCTTTACAGCCTTGTGAGAATAGAAATAGATTGGTTAGGCCATTATCAAACAATTATGATATGGGAAAGTGCGTTGACAATTGTGATCACAAGGCTATATTTGAAACAGCTAATGCTGGAGACAACTGTATGTGCATAGCCTGTTTAGATGGTGTCTGCACATGAAAAGTGTATGCTCTTGCAAGATGTTCAAACAAGTGCACACACATTGGTTTTACAAGTGAATGTGCAGAATCATGGTTTTACAAGTGAAATTGCATAGAAACTACCTTCTGCTTGGTTTCTCATTAGCAGAATCCTAGCTTGCTCTCCTTTGCATAAGCTTCAGCCTTCTCATCATATATGGCCTGTAAAACAAAGATATATATATATATATATATATATATGTATGTACATATATGTATATATGTATGTACATACATGTATGTATATGTATATGTATGTACATAGATGTACGTATATGTATGTATATGTATGTACATAGATGTACGTATATGTATGTATTTGTATATAGATGTACGTATATGTATGTATTTGTATATAGATGTACGTATATGTATTTACATCTATATACATACATATGTGTACATCTATATACATATACATACATATATGTACATCTATATACATACATATTCGCTCCCATTGTAATTCATAGATCTCTTCATTCCTGTAAAATAGGAGAGCGAAATAATAAATCAGGTAATTTATTATCCTTTCCTTTTATATGTTCAAATATAACTTTGTATCTATTTCCAGTAATAATATCTTCAAATAAACTTGTCTTAATAAAGATCAGAAAAGATATTCTAGTAAATATGAAGAGCAAGAAAGAGTTTTGATAATAGATAGTGTAAATGAAAATATATTGGTATGCGATGATGAAATTAAAGATGATGAGTCAATATACTCAATAATAGAAACGGAATAAATTGAAAACAATGAAGATGAATATGAATCTAGTAATGATGGCTGGTTTAAAAATTGAAATGATAAATCAAACAATTTGTGAACATGATTAGATTAGAGGGAAAGGTGACTATAATATAAAATGCACATTTTGTATATATTACCCAAGCCAAGAAAATAGATCTATACCAATTGGGTGCAAATGATTGTAATCCTATACATTCTACACATGAGTTGGATATATAATATTCTTCTATATTTTCACTAATCTCCACTATTTTCATTTCAGGAAGTGTGTTGGTATCTTGGCCATCTATGTTTGAAATTTGAGTACTGACATCATGGCCGAGCGCCCGAGCTTATTCCATGTCTTCTTTACAGCCTTTTAAGAATAAAAATATATTAGTTAGGCTATTCACAAACAGCCTTGACAAATATATAAACACACGTCCAAACTTAAATTGTCCTTTGGCATTCCATATAGCTACTGCAGCCGAGCAAAATGATCACAAGGCTAAATTTGAAACAGCTAATGCAGGAGACAAAAGTGAATGTGCAGAGCCTGTTTAGTTGCATTGATGCTTGCACATGAAAAGCCTCTGCTCTTGCTAGGTCAACTTGAGCAATGAATACCAACTTTGTCTTACTGTGATACAAACAGCTAAACCAAAATCACCTAACTAACCTCTGCTCTTGCTAGGTCAACTTGAGCAATGAATACCAACTTTGTCTTACTGTGATACAAACAGCTAAACCAAAATCACCTAACTTTCTATTTTAGGCTTTCGCACAAATAAGAAGTGTATTAACATATAGAGCAATAAAGTGCTCTTGACTAACTAAGTTGCAATCAAAACATCTCAATTGAAATTTTTGCCAAGCACCAATAGGAAGAGTAAACACCATGTGTATCTTATTATTGCTTTCAAACAGAAGGCAGGATCAAATAGACTTCGTCTAAAAGACTAAACATTTGGGCCAGGATATCTAACACCATAATATATGGATCCCTCAACATCAAAGAAGAGATTAATCTTGAGGTGCGAAATACTCCATTAGCACTTGCCCAGCCTCAGTCTGGACTTTGTACAAATGAGGGACATTTGGACACAATGCCTCTCACGTTCTACCAGGGGCGGATCCAGGCGAGAAGACCATTGGGGTCACCTCTACAGAGGAACAGTAACTTTCTATAGGATTTAGAAAATTTCATTAGGGTCACATGAGGATCCTCCCCTGCGTTCTACTACAAACACACGCGGCACTCATTGGCATTTGATCGAACATTTTAGGGGCACCACACCAAACAGAACGGCCGAGTTCCCTGATTCACTCCCAAACCCACCATTAGATTCGTGAAACAACAAGGCAGAGGAAACAGTAGCTTACATGTAGGCATGGCAGACGCGCTCTCTGGAGACGAGGGAGTCAGAGAAGTGGACGACGGCGACGGGGCTCCCAGAGATGAGCGCGCAGCAGCAAAGCAAAGTCGACGGCGGTAGGAGCCACACGATGGCACGAGGACTCGGTGGCCCAAGAACGAAGCTAGCCAGATCTGTACGGCGGCCGGCTCGCAGTAGTACTCAGCTGTGACGACGCCGCTAGATCTAAGAGGACGCAGCACGATGACGTCCATGCGGCTAGATCTGGTCACCAGAGGTGGCGGCGTCGTCGGATTTGAAATCTCGGTCGCAGGACGAGATAGCGCCGGATTTGTGCTGAGAAGTGGCTGGAGGTGGAGGTAGTCACAGATCTGTGTGGGAAGCGGACAGAGGAGGCGGAGGAGGCCGACGGTGGGGCAAGAGGCGGCGACAACGAGGGCTCGGGACAAACGCCGGCGGCTGGCGGCGGCAAGTATTTGACTGTCAGTTGTTACTAAATTTATTGTCTATTGTAAGTAATTTTAATTTTAAATCACTCATCCATGCTCAAAAGAGTATAATATTAAAATAAATATTTTGCTGTACTGTCATAAAAGAGTAACTGTATCTACCATGTCAGACCAACCAACTATGCAGATATACTAGTCCAACACTGCTTACCTAGTCGAGCCAAGCCGACACGATTTGTTTACTCTTTTATATCATGTTATGCCTGGGCTGGGTCAACCCAATGATTGGCCTAGCCCATTTGGCCAGGTCTAAGATGAGGCGTGTGGCTAGGGATTTTAAAGGTATTGAGTTGACTTAGGGCTAGCAATTTTTCTAGTAGTTCACAACCATCACAGATATGTTTTTTCTGTGGGTTGACCCATAGGCAACGTAAAAATATATTTTACTGACATTAATAATAAGAATCGTCAAGGAAGTTAAATAATTTTCCTAGCAGCATTATGAGCCCATCAAGGATATTAACATTTCTGATGGTTAGACATAAGCCTGCCAGAAAAATTTATGGACGTCACGAAAGATACCGATTCTGCTTGTTCTTTCCATTTATTTGGTTACTCGAGAATTAATATCGCTTATGGGACCCAAAAATTTAATTACGCATCCTACGTGTTTACTAAGCTAATTCTATAATCAGTTGCTAGCACACACATAATACACTATGTATTACATCCACACATAAGTAAATAAAATAGAGAAACACATATATTAATCGGTTTGACATAGGTCTACATGATCGAGTTTTACACAAAGAGCCGACTAGTCAAATAAATCACATGAAATAGTACTTGTAGCAAAAATAACTGTAATTAAGATAAAAGGGCCCTTGTGGTATGCCACAAACTTCCAGGCAACCGACTAGTATAACACCTTAGTAATCGGCACTCTCATCACCAAATCCTACGGTACAAAAGTAACCAATCACAGGGTCTTCTCTTTATTGTTATGAAAGTGTTCAACAAGCAATGGTGAGTATAAATTTGTACTCCACAAGACTTTTGCAATGATATTAATATATGCAAGTGAGAGACCATGTGAGGTCATCTCATGTGTATGATGAGTAATTGACATCGGCTTAGGGAAGTCGAGTTTGAGTTGGTTGGTTCGGACCATGTCGTTGCCGGGTGCAACGCGCTCGGTCGGACTTGGTCAAACCTGGTCAATAGGATTAGGATGATTATTCTGATGATTTGACAGGTTGGGCTTAATATTGTGTCACTGATGTTATTTATGCTTTCATGTGTCGAGCGGTGCTATTTGATGTGTTTCTTGTCTGTGTTGGCTGCAGGACGTCGAGACGGAGTCGTGGCGAGACACGAGGTGACCGAACTAGACGCATGTGGCGTTGAGGTCAGAACGGTCGGGATGTGTCGAAGACGGCGGAGGCTCGAGGTGGTTGCGAGGCTTGGACGTCAAGGAGCGCGGAAGCTTCCCGGAAGGTGCAGGAGGGGCGAAATAGTCATTTCGCGAGGCTGCACAAGTGGGAGCGGGCTCCCAGGGCCGTGCCGTGAAATTTGAAGGCCCTGTACAAAGCTCTAAGTGAGGCCTAAACCAAAGTACCAAATATAGCCAAAATAATATATGTATTGCAGAGCAAATGCGATATATCAAGAATAGTACCTTTTGAACTCTTGCTTTGCATAATCTTTACTTGAATAACATCGTTCTCTTAGTGTTCTTTGAAATAAAATCTTCAATAATATGCTCATAATTAATCTTCTCCAGCAATCCACTCTCAAGTGCTATCGTAGCCAAACTATTAAGTCTTTCTTGTGTCATTGTAGAACATAAGTATGACTTCAATAGCTTCAACTTAGAAAAGCTTAGCTCACGATGCAACAATCACATGAATGGTCAATAAAATTCTATATGCAATAGCTGCATTGGGGAAACAATCATGCCGCTTTAGAAACTTAAGAATTTCAAGAGGACCCATATTTTCTTTTGAATGAAATCTTGAAGAAACCTCAACTCAGATATAGTTCATTGGCATCAATATCGATTTTCCATCTCTTTTAAGGGTCGCTTCAAGATTGTCACAAGAAGATTTCAAGCTATTATTATCCAATGACCGCAATGAGTCGAGTAAATAAGAAACCAAAATTCTTTTGGTAATCCTGATATTGCTCAAATCTCCTTGTAAGCGAGGAAATAGCTTGATCAACAATAGGTATAAAATAGTTGATTCTAAATGATTCCTCTGCAGATCGTGTGACAACATTTGTGTCATCCGGGTTCTCATCAAATTGTCTCTTTCTTTTAATTTCTCGCTTTTAAAATGTTGTGTTGATATCCACTCAAGTGCGATTCCTTTGGTCGCCTCCAATGCTTCTAAGAAACCGCTTCTCTACCCTTTGAAGAAAGAAATTAGCCCTTGCACTTTCTCAATAGCAACATCAATAAGCATATCATTTGCTTGCAAGTGTTTGCTTACTAAATTAACGACATATAGTACCTCATACCAAATGACTATTGCCACTATAAATTCATATTCTCCAAGTTCATTATTTGCCAAACCTTTAGCTTCACTGCTTGTTTTTACATCATTATCAATATCAGATACCGAAATTAAAAGAAAGAAAAAATAAGTTAAATTTTGAGGACAACCAGAGGAAATGTATCGTTATTAATATGTCAATGTCAAATACCAAGTAGAGCCTCTCAAATGTCGGTACATTGAAATCGATAGCTTTAACACTTTCAACACGACTCTCCCATCGTAGTCGACATCGACTTGAGAGTCAATCCGTTATGTTATCTTTCGAATCTGCCATTTCTTAGTGGAATTAGCAAAAGTTGTATAGATGCGTTGAATGATTCCAAAGAAGTCTTTAGCTTTACCACAAGTCTTGGCCATATCACAAAGTGTTAAATTAAGGCTATGGCAACCACAAGCGTAATAGAAAGCTCTAGGATTTACATCCAAAAGTCTCTTTGCACCCCTTGATGTTTTCCTTTCATATTTGACCCATTATCATAACCTTGTCATCTCACATCATCTATATCAAGATCAAGACACTTTAGTTCATTCTCTAGCACATCAAAAGTCCTTGTCCGGTCAGATCATTTACATCTAAAAATCCTAGAAAGGATTCTTCTATGGAAATATTATCGAAGATGAATCCACATATCTTATAATTAAAGACATTTGTTCTTGGTGGCTTGCATCAGGGGTACAATCAAGTATGACAGAGAAATACTTTGCTCTCTTTATTTTCCTTACAATTTCAGACTTAATAGCAGAAGCAAGCAAGTGTATCAACTCATTCGAATCTTTGGATCAAGATAATGAAGTAGAGTTTCTTCACTTGTAATACTGACGAACATGCTCTTGAATAAGCGGGTCAAATTCGCCAACATCTCTATCAAACCTAAGAAATTCCCATTGCTATCTTCATACGGTTTCTTTGTTAGTACCACGAAATGCTAGATTATGCTTGGCAAGAAATTTAACAATGCAAACAATTCGAATAAAACTTTTCTCCAATGGTCCTTTTCTTTCTCAAATAGTCACGAGCGCTTTGTCAATAGCTTGATCCTTTTGCAACCTACTACGCAACTCATACCAAGTGGTCATATTCAAAACATGCTCGCACTTGTCTCATGCTCTTTAAGCCTACTACCAAGATGTATCCAATCATTATACCTCTCATTTGCCAATTGACCCTTTCTATGCCCTTTTGTAAATAATTTACAATCAAGCAAAATACACTATCGAGTTCCTTAGAATAGACAAGCCAATCTCTATCGCAATGCTCTCCATTTGATAGAATTCTAGTATAGAATAGTGCGAAAACCTTCTAGAATATCTATCTTTGGGACCTTTCGAATTGATAAGTCTCTTGTAGGGCCCTTTTGTGCTAAAATATCGATCTGTTTAGGATTAAGTGAATCCCAATATCTTGGATCAAATATATCAGGCTGAAAAGAATCACCAACATTCTCACTGTTATCACCATCATTATCAGTTTCAACATTTGTGTTATTAATAAGAACTTCCTGAACCTCAACATTATTTTCTGTCCCTGTCTGACCATCTCTAGGATCATTTTCAATATTACTATCAAGTGTAGGAGCTTGATCAAGTGCCCGATTACCGAAGACACTTGTGATTCTTTTATAATAAATCTATCCATTGCTCCTTTCGACATTGAGTTAACTCCTCAATTCTTTGTTTCTTCACGTTTTTGGGAACCGATTCATATTTTCTAAATCGATTTGCGTAAGACATGGCTTCAAAAGATGAAAAGAACACAATTAAAATTATACAAACAGTTCTAAACTTTCAATCTTTCATACGAAGGATTTAATTAGTACAATACAATTAGAATTGAAAAAAGCGAATACCGAGTACGCCGAACCGGCCCTATGGGGTCCTTCTCGGCGTCGACGGCATGCAGCAACGTCACCCGGTCACCGCCCACCGGCGTCCTCACCGACACGACACCCGCGCGGTCGCGTCGCGCGCGTGCTGCACAAGCACGACGCCTTCGCTAGTGCCCAGTCGCCTGCTTCGACTTCACCGCGAGCCCGCGAGGTACGTAGGAATACGAAGCGGATTAGCGGAACTGCGGAAGCGGCGCCACGCCACGCGACTGACGCGAGTCAGAATACGAAGCGAAGCGGCGCCACGCGACTACGCGAGAATACGAAGCGGCGCCAGACGCCAGTACATGCACGCGAAAATTTTGAGGCCCTCCAAATCGGGAGGCCCTGTACGTAGGCACCGGTGGCACGCTCATGAGCCCGGGCCTGCGGGCTCCGTTCGGGTTTAGCCGGCGTAACAAGTTGGAGACCCGTTAGCCAAGGGCTATAAATATGTGTGAAGGGCTGCATACCCCCTCATGACTTTGGGAGAGAGTTAGGGTTTGCTAGAGTCAAAAGAAGCTTTGTGATGTTGTTTTTGGCTTTAGGCTTTAGTTGTTGAAGAGTGGGGAAGAGCAGATTTCTGTTGAGCTTTCTCTCCCCAGCATGTGAGCTCTTGATATCTTTCAAGTGCGTATGGGGCAGAGCAGTTTTTCTGGTGTGGTTGTTCGTGTATGTGTCTTCTCAAGATGTGAGAAGTTGTGTTGATCTGCTGAAGAACTCTTCTCTAAGTTAATCATTTATCTTTTTGTCTCCTCGTTGAGTTCATGTGCTAAAGGCCATTTGTCTTTTTATTCTCTCTTGCTCCTCTCAGACTTTCTCTATTTTCTCGGTTTGCAAGTTGAGATTTCATTTTCTGTCAGTTCCTTTTCTCAGTTTGTCTGGTTTAGAAGAAAAGTTTTTCAACCTAATTATTTGATCTTTGATTAGTGTTTCTAGTCTTCAGTTCGTTTCATTTTGCGCTGCAGTCTGAGTTCCTGGTGTTCGGCCGAATGCAGTTGTTGCTTGCCGATAGTTCAAAAAAAAAACAATCCAATTTATTGCATTTTGGCTGGCTGCAGATTATCAGTTTTCTTGGTGTATATCAGTTCCGGTTTTCTCAGAGTTTCAGTCTTGAAAGTGGTTACTGCTCTGTTCTTCATTTCTTTCTAAGCTGTCTTCGTTTGAGAACTGCACCATCGGACAGGCAGCAAGTTTGATCTCTTGTTCTTTTCGGCAGCACCAGCAAGTTTGTTTTTCTGCTGCAGTCTTTTCGGTTTTCTCAGCTCTCGGCAAGAACTTCCGAGCCTGCTGGTCATGTTTAGGTGTGTGGCAATTTCAGTTGGCTGCAGCATCCTTTCTCCGTTTGAAAATCTGCTTTGGGCAAAAACTGTTCCAGCCGACAGCTTTTCAGTCTGCACTCTCGGTGCTGCATCTCTTTGTTTTCAGACTGGGTTCTTTCTCGATACTTCTTGGCAAAACACAGTAATCACTGTGCTGTTCGATTTCAGTTTCTCTTTTCAGTAATTTCTTTCTCCATCTGCAGTTCTGTATTTCGGCTGTGGCTTAAAATTCACACTGATCTCTTTCTTCAGTCTATTTTCGGTTGGACTGCAGCACTATTTTCAGTCTTCAGTTTTACTGCAGTCTCACTTTTCGGTTTGGGCTGAACAGTATTTACTGCAGTCACTTTTTGGCCAGCCGAACTCCTCTGCCCTCTTTTGATTTCAGGTGAGTTTGCCTCTTTCTCCTGTGTTTGGCAGCAGGAGTGGTAGCTGCTGTGACTGTGATGGTTACTGCTGTCTTCGTTTCTTTCTAGTCTGTTTTCTGGACAGCAAAATGGTAGTATTTACTGTTCATTCAGATATCAGTCCGCCAAGCTTTTCTTCTTGTTCTTTTCTTGTGCCGTTTGTTCTTGGGTCTCTGAATTTTTAGCTTGACTGTCTTCTCCCACTTGTCTCAACTAGTGTGTCCAGCAACAAAATGTCTTTCAGTTTTTGATCAAGTTAGCGTGTAACTTATGGCCGTCTTTGTTGTTTTGAAGCCTCAGTCTATTTTCGGCCAAATTTGCCTCTTTCGTGATTGCTGCCAGTAAGTGAATTGAGTAGATACTTGAGGGGCGATTTTAAAAAGGCACCATTCACCCTCCCTCTGTTGCCATTTTTGATCCTTCAGCAAGCTATGTCAAAGGAGTAGTAATTCCTAGCTAAATTTATTTTACACAAAGCGAGCTTTTATGTGCAATAGACCTAGTAATATGTAAGGAGTAGTTTGTAAGAACAACTACATAGGATCATTAAGGTTCATTTGCAAGAACTGCGGAAAGAAAATGCTATTCACAATTTGGTTGTCTGTGCACACCTGTTTGAAAGATAAAAAACTACAGCCGAAAAACCTAAAATATGACATTCCATGACAGGAATACGGTATAATGTTACAAACATGCAGATTCTGTTAAACAAAGTCGTCCAAATATCAACAACAAAATATAACATCCAAATATCAACAACAAAATATAACATTTTGAATTAAAGAATGCGTCAGAACAAACATAGAACTGCATGTTTATTCTTTCCCATGTACTACGTGAACAAAATGAGATGGGATAGTACATAGCAATTTTTCAATGAACATCATAAAGGAAACCATATAGCATTGAAATAAATACCTCCTATCCCGGCCTGCACCCAATGAGACTGTCGTTTATAGGTAGAATTGTTACTTTTGTAGAAGATCCAAAATGAGGTGAGGTGGCAATGATTTTGAAGAATCATATCGGAAATAAGTGTAGCTTGAGGTAGTTGGCTATTCATGCATGCACATATATAACAGCATTCTCAGATGCGTAAATTCGTAATCAACGACAACACTAATGAGATATGAGAAGGTATGTAATGGCAGTTCACTTAGAAAATATTGAACATAGAACCAATAATGTAAACTATTCTATGGTAAAGGAAGATAAGAGGAAGCTTTCAGTTCAAACATACATTAGTACCTAAAATAGTTAGCACATCCCATTGAGCTAGGTAATTGTTGTAGTTACAGACCAAACAGAGAGATGGTAGTATGGTAGTGAAGATGTTAGGTGAGCAATGCTTTCTCTGTGTGCTCCCCAGGTTCAGGACAGCTTTATATATAATCACATGGGGAATATTTTACAATTATGTCCTTACGCCCAAGTATCCCTCTTAATGGCATTTATATCATTATACATGTTCCATTCTAGGCTTTACGGCTTTCTAGCAGGCCGGCTAGGTTTAGGTGGGGGCCACCCCTGCAACAGGAGCCTCTCATGGTGAAGGGCTTCACGGGCTGAAACCATGTTGCCTCGTCATTTTGCCCCCTCCGTCCCTGCGGCCTGTGACCTTCTGTGATCTTAGACAGAAATGAATTGCCGGCGCAATAGCGGCATGTACACAGAGTCGGAGTTGCTGCCGAAGGCATCTCTCAGTCGCGGGATTCTTGCTTCTAGCGGAGCCGGTCCATCAAGACGAAGCCAAGTCGGGGCCGACTCAACCCGCGGACTCGGAGTCAAAGTGGGCTCCGGAGTCGTAGTGCGGTATCGAAGTCGGGGTGGACTCCGGAGTAGTCGTGTGGTACCGAAGTCGGGGGGCTTCGGACTTGCCACACAAACTCGAAGTCGAAGCACAGCCAGGTGGCTCATGGTTGGCGTGTCGTGTGCTGTCGGGCGGTCGCACGGCTACGGTGTAGGCGCGCATGCAACCTCGTGGCTTCGGGGTCGTTCCGCGGAGGCGTAGCCATTCCGTGGAGGCGTAGCCGTTGTCGAAGCCGAAGTCGAAGTCAGGGTCGTTCCGCAGATTGCCGGTCGCGCGTCCCAATCGTGGGAGAACAGACGGTTGGGTGTCCGCCGATTGGTGCTTCCGCCGCTATCAACGCAGCGTTCGTTGTTTCCTGCCCGGGGCGCGTTGTGTTGTTGCACGTAGTGCGTAGCCGGGAGTGGCTGGTATGATCATCTCGTTCTCTAAAATAGGCCCGCCTCGGTCCATCTGCATTCTCCGATAACCATGTTTCATAGAAGGACTAGCGTTAACAACGTAATCAGAGAATGTTGATGGACTGAGGGAGGCCTATTTTTGGTTTCGTGGATCAGCGGTCGCCCTCCCCAATCGTGGGGAAAGCGGACGGTTGGATTTCCGCTGATTAGCGCTTCTCACTCGTGGGAGGCGAGGGGGCTTTATATGCTCCTTCGGCATTGCTCGTATTGTTCTTGATTGTCCGTCGGAGTGGGTTTATCGAGGCGGCCCGGCCTCAGATCGACTTCGCCCGCGGCATGCGATCAAAGCGGGATGCGGAGTCGCCTTTCATATGCGAGGCCGAATCGGGGGGTCGGCTCGACCCTCGAAGACGAAGTCGGAGTGGCTTCCGGAGTGGTCGTGCGAGCTTGAAGTCGAGGTGGACTCTGGATTCGCCGTGCTGAGTCGAACCCAAGGCGCAACCAGGTGGTTCATGGCTCAACAACAGTGCTTTGATGACGCCTAGCGTGCTACGTGGACTGCACGATGTGACAGTACGTGATCGGCGCATCTTACAGTGTCAGCAGCTGCGCGCCTTTTCCCGGTATGGCAGGACGCGTGGCTATGCATGATTGGTGCGTCGTGCGTTGTAGAACGATCGTACGACCGCCCGTCCGTTCCCGAGACGGGCCACGCAGCGAGACATGATTGGTGCATCGTGCACTGTCAGGCCATCGGGCGACGGCGTGTCTTCGGTTTCCACCGGTCGCGCTTCTCGATGGTGGGGAGCCGGATGGTTGGGCTGCCGCCGATTGCGCTTCCTGATCGTGGGGGAGGTGAGCGGTTTGGCTTCCGCCGGTTGCGCTTACCGGCGGTGCGGGGGGTGATGGGGCTTTATATACCCCTTGTGGCATCGTGCATGTGTTCTCCTTCACTCGCCTCCTGCTCCCTTGCTCTGACTTTACGTGTGGTGCTCTTACTTGCTTTGCCGCCGCTACTCACCACCGGCGCCGTGCCTCTCGCCATTTGGCTCCCAGAGGACGATGGCTCGCGGCGAGGCGGATATGCGAAGTACCACTAGTACGTGAAGTTATTCATGTGCTACTCTCACCCATGCATGACGTCCTCATCGATCATCTAAAAAACAAATAAAGCAAGGGTGAGTCCAGATACTCAGCAAGCACACAATAAAATAGTGATGTTAACACACTACTTTAATAACTCCCATTTCTGTGAACTGTGCATCACTATCTCTGTAACTATTTTACTATTATCACTTCCCATTTTTGTGAGCTGTACATCACTATCTCTATAACTGTGTCACTGTAATCACTTTTATGCAATACAATGCATCTATAATTGTATCACTGTTCTGTTCTGTTTTCATGCAATACGATGCGATGCGTCTGTAACTGTAGCTTATACCGGTATAGCAGAGTGTTCACCCGTCGATGAACCACTCAATCCCCGTCCTTTTTTATACGGGGATCCAAACTCCACTCCCGTGGAGCACCTCCGAAGTAGGTCCTATTTTCTATGTATGAGTGCAATGCGTGATGCAACATGCTTTCAATGTTGACAATTAATCATAAGCAGCACTCATCAAAGTATAATTAACATGTAATCAAAAGTATTGTAGAACATGGCACAAAAGACATAAAATACCAATCATTCACCACAATCCACAAATATGGACAAAGACGATATGAAAGACAAGTCAGCACAAACACAAGAAAAAGAAAACAAACAATGACCGAGTCTATAGCCTAACACTGTCGCTCAAAGCTAATCCCCGGCAACGGCGCCAAATTTCTTGATCGTGCAAAACTGCACACCCGCAAGTGAACGGGTTGCCACTGAAGTAGTGGTGAGTGTCGTGTTCTCCACAGGGACTAGACTAAGGCTACCGGTGCTCAGCTAAAACTAGGTCAAACGTAACGGGGGAGAAAACTAAACCTAAAACGACCACCAAAACAATCGAACGAGCGAACTTTCGAACAAACTCTAACTCGCACAGATGAAACGACGAACAACTAAACAATCGAAGAACGACGGAACGAACGACCGTACGAATGGACATCGTACGACCGAACAAACTACACGACGACGACACAAACGACACATGAACGACAACGACTACCGATCGACGATCTAACTAACTATCGACCGCGAGACAGCAGAAGGAAGTCGAGAAGCACTTGGGGAATCTAGAAGCACGGAGGAAGTCGAGAGAGAACGAGGGGGAAAACGGTCGACAGCTAACTAGACGACGACGACAACGACAACACAAATAACTACGATAAACACACGCACGACTTAACTATCGAACGACCGTTGAGAGAAGCAAAGAGGGATATCGAGAAGCACAAGGGAGGATCTAGAAGCACTAGGTGGGTCGAGACAGCAATGGGAAAGGGAACGGTTGCCAGTTCGCTAATCCGCGCAAACAAACACAAGTAGACCCACAGATACTAACACTGACAACTAACACATCACTGAACACATAGACACTAACCTGACAGCATATTGATGGTAATCAATCTAACACATATAACCACAAAGCAAGAACTGGGAACAATAGACAACTAACTCTATATTCAATGCCCAATAGATTACAGTGATCATTACTGAAATTGCTAAATAATTGCTAACAAAATTAAAAGCTCACATAAAGAACACAAAACATTACACATTGCACATATCACAATCACAGAACTGGGCATAATATCATATCCACTGATCTCATTCATCACAGTGCATACATCAGAGTTCACATCTCACAAACACAGTGCATAATCCAACAATTTAACAGTGCACAATTCATATAGTAATAGTAACTGAGAATAAAAGATGTGGGGAAAGGAATCAACCGAAGGGAGTAGAAGTAGTAGAGGGCAGCTGAGGAAGAGGTTGAGGCCGTCGGTGAAGTGGATGCAGGCAGCGGCCGATGAGGAAGAAGACGGGTTGGGGAAGGTGTCGACGCCGTCGGTGTCGGTGGAGAGGTGATGCCACCGGTGATGGAGCAGATCAGGTGGTGGCGGCCGACGGCAGCGCTGAAGGGGAGACGGCGGCGGTCGCCAAGAAGAAGAGAGGCAGGTGTTGGTGGCGGCGCACGGGTGGAGAAGGACACAGGGGACGTACGGGAGTAGAGCAGCAGAGAAGGGAGTTGGCGGCGCGGTGGAGAAGGGAGGCGCGCCGGTGGATCTGGAGATGGAGTAGCGGTGGGGCGATGTGGTTGGCCGGATGTGGAGGAGGGAGTTGAGAAGGGAAGCGAGGAGGCGGTGTTGGCTGGTGAGGAAAGGCGGCCGGAGGTGGAGAGGATGGTGGGAGAAGAGAGGAGAATCACGGAAGGCGAAGGGAGAAGCGGTGAGAGAGGCGCGCACAAGACGAGAGAGGTGGCACGCGAGGTGGGGCAAGAGGAGAAGCGGCGGTGCGGTGTGATGGCGCCACGACGAGTCATGACCGGCCACGCCGGCGCAGTGTGGAGAACGAGGAGAGGAAGCAAAGGGGAGGCAGAGAAGAAGAAATGAACCGGGCTCGAGGAAATCGCAGGCGGCGGCTAGGTTTAGGACCGGTTGGGGAATTGGTATTTTTGCGATTTAATCCTCGTAGTTTCTGAAATTTGCAATACAGTCCTTCCCCCATTTGATTTCTTCCGTTCTGGTCCTCTGGAAGTCCGATTTCATCGCGGTTTGATCCTACGCATCCGTGACGATGCGTACATCTGTACGGAGCAGTCCAGAAAGTCCAGATTTGTCGTTTTTGCACCTCGATCGCGTCGGCCTGCAGAAAAATATATAAAAATGTAAAATAGTCTATTTCGAGCAATTAAATATGGAAAAACGTGTAAATGATGATAAATGGTTCTAAAATATGAAAAATATGAGGGTAAAATGATACTTAAATATATATGAAAATGACGCATGTCATACCCCCAAGCTTAAAACTTTTACTTGTCCTCAAGTAAATGGCATGATATTATCAAACCCGGACAATAAGTCAATATGATAAAAGACTAGTTTAAATGCATGTAATAGTCAAGAGGCATACAACAATGTAAAATGAGATCATCTAACTCGAGTTTTGAGAATCATCCAAGATGAGAATGAATATTCAAGCAAAGATCTCTAGTGATAACTACAACATTCGACTAAAGCAAGTTACACACAAAAGTGTCGAAATACACTAAGTGATCACATGAATCTAACCAAGATTGTAAGGCATCGAAACTAGGTATAACATCAAAAATGAGCATATCAAAGGTTCATGCTAAGGAATTTGCTATTTGAGACAAAGAGACTAATACTTGCATGATATTTATGAAAAAACCCACACTTGAGCCATGATATCTAATTTTTGTTGATTTTTTAGCAAATTTACAAACACATTGGGCACTTGTGCCACTTATTCACACTCACACTTCACTTGGGCAAAACTGCCACTTATTCAAATGTTTGCGAACCAATATGACATAGTCACTTATTTCACTAACTCACACATTGTATTACAAATTTTTTTTCTTTTACTTATATATTTTTTTGTTTTGATTAAGCATCTTTAACCGGTTTTCATTAATGCTAAGTAACACATGTCCTTAGGCATGGATACTTAGATAAGTCAACCAAGTTATTGGCTCAAGATAGGACTACCCCTTTCACAAATTTTACATTCAAGCAAAGTATCAATATCTAAAATAACATATGTCAAAGCATGAATCTAAGATATAATCATTCAAGAGGCGATGACTAGAACCAATTCAATCCGCAAATGGTTAAAACACATGTGTAACTCGCAATGAATCAAATGTTATAGGATCACAAGGTCTCTAAGCACATCAAGGATAATAAACAAAACCCAAGCTCTATAAAATGATGCCAAGTGACTTAAAACATACAAGGAACTAGTGACAATATGGCTCAATGAAAATTTCGACATGACCTTTCTTGATTAACTATGGCATGAGCTCACATGGTCAAGATATACAATCAAGCATAACATGAGAGCAATAGTAAAGGTCATATATCATCAACATAAGCACAAGAATGACCAAATATCATCAATTACACGACAATTAGCTCAAATGCTCACAAATATAATACAAACATGCTAGAATATCATCCATACACATACAAGTCTTCCCCCAAGCTTAAATTGAGCAACGAATCAGGAATGAACTTGAAAGGGTAAGAAACAGCTCACCGGGCATATATGATGTAGTGGAAGTAGAAAATCATCCCATGGCTTCTCGCATGTACAAGGATGAAGATCTAGCACGGGACCTGAAATAAAAAGAAAGAAAACAAGAGAAACCAACAAAAACTAACAAAAGGTATGGAAATAAAAAGATAAAGAGATGTGCTCATTTGGGTGTAGTGAGAGGAGGGCCAAGGACGGGACATGGAAAAGGCACATGTCCGCCCTCCTCATGAAGCAGCATGCCTCGAAATCCATCTGGATCCCAAGGAATATCGACTCGAACCATGTCCGCTCGTAGTCGATGGTACAAAAGTATAACCCTGCAAACAACCTCACAGATATGGCAAGTATGTGTGATAGGGTCGACACCCTCTAAGTCATCAATAGAATATCCAATCATGTAGGTATATCGATAAAGTACATCATGAGGACTGTAAGTGAGATGAGCACAATCAGTAATAGAGTATGTCTCGTCTGAGCGAAGGAAATCTAACTCGAGTGGTGGGAAAAGTTTCAAACCACCAAGTGTAGGTGAAGTAGAATGTACGGTAGTAGAAACCTCCAGAGGGGCGATGTCGACGAAGGAAGTAGCTGGTGGTGGATCAATAGAAATGTGCTCCTCAACATCGGAAGCAGCTCCCTCATCAAGATGTGGAAGCTCAGAACTCAAAAGCATATCCAAAATGAACTCGTCATCATCTGGCACAATGCTCTCATCATCTAAATCTAACTCATCACAACTCAAGAGTGGATCTACCGCATACTCATCCTCATAGTCAGGAGTGAAACAATCATCATCAGGAGGTAGATCTTCATCATCTAGCTCAATGATCTCTCTCTCAGAATCAATAGGCGAAGGATCCGACGGAGGTGCCTCTAAGTGTATCTGAAGTGTATCCAACAACAGGCCCTCACTAGCAAGATCAGGTGTAAGACTGGTAGGCTGACACTCATCTCTATCCAGAACTACCTCTGTGGTGTTAATGGTAGGCTGTGAAACGGTAAAACTATCCACACAAGTATAGCTGGCGCTCATAATCGCCTCAATCTCGTCCTGAATCGCCATCGCACGATCACCACCAGGAGGCACAGTCATGAATTCCTTGCATAATGCATCAAGTTTGGCAGCCTGATCTTCATGTGAAGGAGGTGGCTCATGAGACTGCTCTAAGGACTCAGATATAGGAACTATAAACTGGCTCGATGAAGGAACAGGTGAACTACAGGCAGGAGATGTCGGATCCAATGCTAAGTCACTACTCATCCTACTCTCGAAATCTCCTATCATCCTAGATATCCTCTCCTCAAATCTAGACATCTGATCAAGCTCAGGAGTAGGAGTCTGATGCTGAGGTATAGGATAGTGCTGATGTGACCAATGAGAAATATCCTGATCTCCATATCTAAAACCCTGCAATGGTGTACTAGAAGAAAATGATGAGATATCAGGGTCGTTTCCATATGACAGACTCGAGTGTTCAGGCCATCCAGGGTGATAAGTGTCGGTATGGTTTACCTACTACCGAGCAAAGCTCATCCCGTAACACTCTGGAGTGGACAAATAACCACGCTGGCACTCAGCGGGTGAATGGCCCTGAAAACCACAAGTCTGGCATATAGGAACAACTGGAGAGCGAGCACCTAATAAAGAACCGTACTGATTATGCCCGCTCTCTAACAAAATACCTCGCTCTAAAGCATAGCACTCAAACTGACGAGACAATAGATTTACCTGTTCTTGAAGAGTATCATAAGTAGGAGTGCTCATAAAACCATGAGAATCATAATAGCAAGCCATAGCCTCAATAAGTAACTATATCGATCAACCTACGAGAATAGATACTAAAATACACTAGAGAAAGAAATGACTAGGGAATGGGTTAGGAGGCTAGCAATATATCACAAATATGGACAAAGACGATATGAAAGACAAGTCAGCACAAACACAAGAAAAAGAAAACAAACAACGACCTAGTCTATAGCCTAACACTGTCGCTCAAAGCTAATCCCCGGCAACGGCGCCAAATTTCTTGATCGTGCAAAACTGCACACCTGCAAGTGAATGAGTTGCCACTGAAATAGCGGCGAGTGTCGTGTTCTCCACAGGGACTAGA
Source organism: Bonia amplexicaulis (assembly GCA_036346245.1). Lineage (NCBI taxonomy): Eukaryota > Viridiplantae > Streptophyta > Magnoliopsida > Poales > Poaceae > Bonia > Bonia amplexicaulis. The sequence continues at coordinate 22,160,872 of CM070741.1, read as the reverse complement.
CTAAGGCTACCGGTGCTCAGCTAAAGCTAGGTCAAACGAAACGGGGGAGAAAACTAAACCTAAAACGACTACCAAAACAATCGAACGAGCGAACTATCGAACAAACTCTAACTTGCACGGATGAAACGACGAACAACTAAACAATCGAAGAACGACGGAACGAACGACCGTACGAATGGACGTCGTACGACCGAACAAACTACACGACGACGACACAAACGACACATGAACGACAACGACTACCGATCGACGATCTAACTAACTATCGACCGCGAGACAGCAGAAGGAAGTCGAGAAGCACTGGGGGAGTCTAGAAGCACGGAGGAAGTCGAGAGAGAACGAGGGGGAAAACGGTCGATAGCTAACTAGACGACGACGGCAACGACAACACAAATAACTACGATAAACACACGCACGACTTAACTATCGAACGACCGTTGAGAGAAGCAAAGAGGGATATCGAGAAGCACAAGGGAGGATCTAGAAGCACTAGGTGGGTCGAGACAAGAATGGGAAAGGGAGCGGTTGCCGCTCGCTAATCCGCAAACAAACACAAGTAGACCCACGATACTAACACCGACAACTAACACATCACTGAACACATAGACACTAACCTGACAGCATATTGATGGTAATCAATCTAACACATATAACCACAAAGCAAGAACGGTGAACAATAGACAACTAACTCTATATTCAATGCCCAACAGGTTACATTGATCATTACTGAAATTGCTAAATAATTGCTAACAAAATTAAAAGCTCACATAAAGAACACAAAACATTACACATTGCACATATCACAATCACAGAACTGGGCATAATATCATATCCACTGATCTCATTCATCACAAGGCATACATCGAGTTCACATCTCACAAACACAAAGGTATAATCCAATAATTTAACAAAGGCACAATTCATATAGTAATAGTAATCGAGAATAAAAGATGTGGGGAAAGGAATCAACCGAAGGGAGTAGAAGTAGTAGAGGGCAGCTGAGGAAGAGGTTGAGGCCGTCGGTGAAGTGGATGCAGGCAGCAGGCGATGAGGAAGAAGATGGGTTAGGGAAGGTGTCAACGTCGTCGGTGTCGGTGGAGAGGTGATGCCGCCGGTGATGGAGCAGATGAGGTGGTGGCGGCCGGCGGCAGCGCTGAAGGGGAGACGGCGGCGGTCGCCAAGAAGAAGAGAGGCAGGTATTGGTGGCGGCGCACTGGTGGAGAAGGATACAGGGGACGTACGGGAGTAGAGCAGCAGAGGAGGGAGTTGGCGGCGCAGTGGAGAAGGGAGGCGCGCCGGTGGATCTGGAGATGGAGTAGCGGTGGGGAGCTGTGGTTGGCCAGATGTGGAGAAGGAGGGAGTTGAGAAGGGAAGAGAGGAGGCGGTGTTGGCTGGTGAGGAAAGGCGGCCGGAGGTGGAGAGGATGGTGGGAGAAGAGAGGAGAATCACGGGAAGGCGAAGGGGAGAAGCGGCCGAGAGAGGTGTGGTGGCGCACAGGAGAGGTGGTACGCCGAGGTGGGGCAAGAGGAGAAGCGGCGGTGACGTGTGATGGCGTCCCGACGAGCTGCGACCCGGCGCTCGCCGGCGGCAGGGTGTGGAGAAAGAGGAGAGGAAGCAAAGGGGAGGCAGAGAAGAAGAAATGAACCAGGCTCGAGGAAATCGCAGGCGGTGGCTAGGTTTAGGACCGGTTGGGGAATTGGTATTTTTGCAATTTAATCCTCGTAGTTTCTGAAATTTGCAATACAGTCCTTCCCCCATTTGATTTCTTCCGTTCTGGTCCTTTGGAAGTCCGATTTCATCGTGGTTTGATCCTATGCATCCGTGACGATGCGTACATCTGTACGGAGTAGTCCAGAAAGTCCAAATTTGTCGTTTTTGCACCTCGATCGCACCGGCCTGCAGAAAAATATATGAAAATGTAAAATAGTCCATTTCGAGCAATTAAATATGGAAAAATGTGTAAATGATAATAAATGGTTCCAAAATATGAAAAATATGAGGGTAAATGATACATAAATATATATGAAAATGATGCATGTCAGCCGCCAGCTGGGAACCCGATGCTGCTCCTACCTTCGGCCACTCCGCCTCTGTTCTCTGTCCGGTGCGACCCGACTGGCATCGCCGTCTTCGGGGGCTTCAGCCACAGCGCCTTTGGGCTTGCCTTCGGTGGCGCCCCTAACGTCGGATCTGCGAATGCCACCATCTTTCCCCAGTGCCAGCCCTAGCCCGGCTGCTGACGCTGTGGCTCGGCCTCCTCCTCTAACCTCTCAGTTGTTGGCTTGCCCCTACGGTCGTCGTCGCCAGCCATCGGTGCCTTGCACCGACCATAGGTCCAGCATCGCTCCCCCTATGGGTTCGAACTCACCGGCCATGGCTTGCCACGGGCCGGCCACTCCTACTACTACCAGGATAGTCCTCCTCCCTTCCCCTTTACTACTCACATTTTGTTTTAGCTGCTAAATTCGCCTTACTCTAATCGTGCTTACAGTCGGTCTTAGGAATGCCTACGGGCGTCACCGCGACAGAACTTGGTGGGGAGACATGCATCGGGGAGCATGTCCTCCTTTCCAAGGGCGCACAGCGGCGCCTACGGGCTCGCCACCGATGGTGTGTCGCGGCTAAGCCGGTTGTGGGGGTGCTTGTGTGAGGGGACCTACTTGCTTTTGCTGGGCTAGAAAGGGATGAGGCGATGATGTGGGTCGGGGTTCCCAACAGTCGTCGACGGTTCTTACGTCGTCTACCTCATTTCACTGTCTTCCCTTGCTTCTTGAACTCCTCGCCTCCAGCCCTCTCCCTCACCGCCTCTCTGTGTTGCTTCGATTGGGTTGGCTCTCAATGAGAAAGGTTGAACTGGGAGAACTGGGCTAAGGCTTGGTTTCGCAGCAATAGAGAGACAGAGCTCTCTTACTGGCTTGTGCTCTGTGCTTGGTTGAGCAGAGGAAAGCTATTGGTCCTCTTGCTGGCTTTGCTTTCTAGATGAGCTCATGGTTGAGGGAAGAAAAATGAAGTGAAGCTTTGCCTATACTGTGCTAGCTTATAATGGTATAGTTGGACAGCCCCTATCTTTGTACATTACCAAAACTGCCCTTCCCCTTTTCTCTATATGACTCACAAGTCAATGTGGGCTTTTAGGACTTTTTAGTCCAACGGGTGGACTTGCACTGTTTGATGGCTTTTCTACTGCAGGAGGTAAGTAAAAAAAAAGGTAAGAATGAGATTTCCCGCCGGATGATGAGAACCCAAACGTGAGATGGTGCCGATCGGCCCTGGATGGTCTGGGAACCTCAGTGAGGGCTTAATTCATTTGGCATTTCTAAAGCCAATGGGTCTGACGGCAAAACTTTTATTTATTTCTTTTATTCTCCCTTGGATTGTCTTTCTTTCTTGCTTTTCTTCTCGTTTGCATTTTGGTGGTATTACAGCCAGCCCAGTCAGACCGCTTCCCTCAAGCTAGTCAGATCGCCAGGGCAAAGCACCAGAAACTCTCTTTCTGGAAATTTGATATTCTGAATCTAGTTTTTGCTCAAACCTACAGTTAAGGTGACACCTAGTGCAAAGACATCCCAAGACACTTCTACGCAAGTGTTTGGTGTCTAAGAGCCAAAAACCAACAAGGCCGGTTAGACCGCTTGAACCAAGCTGGTCAAACCATCGCTTGGCAAAATGCTCAAAGGGCAACTAGACTGGTTAGATCGGCTATGCAGAGCAGTCTGGCCAGCTCTGCACAATGGTCAGACTCACCCCTGCAAATCGGTTAGGCTGCTCCCTGATAGGCAATACTAAAAAAATCGTAAACTTTCGCAAACAGAAATTTTAACTCGATACGATTGCCAATTGTTCAGCATAAAAAAACCATATATATTCTCAATATGGTTCTACAAGCTTGGTTAATTTTAATCTACTTAATCCCTCGAAGCCTATTTTCTTATGGCCGTAATTTGAAGACTTCTAATAATTAAGTTTGCCCTATCACTCTTGATGAGGATTAAATAATCCATTAAAGAGCAACTTTAATACGTAATCAAAGCCCTTAGCGGAGTGTTATAATAGCTTATGCTATAACATGTCCTATGTACCCCTGATTGGAGAATGACTGTTTATATACCCGACTGGCTACTATTTGAAAGCTCTATGACCCGACATATAGGCCTCCCCTACGGCTATGCCTTATACGGTTAAGGAGCAGAACACATGTGCTTCCACTCCCCCCCAACCATTCTGTATTTGGTCCTATGTCTCTGATTACAACCGCCCTAGGTTTGTTTCCTGAGGCTTCCTCACTAACAATAACCGATTAGGCTTCTCTCACCGCCAACAACTTCTTACACGTGCAGATGGAAGGAATCGATAAGACGCATATTCATGAAAACAATTGATGCCTCTTTAGCACTATTTAAGCTTTACCCGAAGAGACAACGGGGAGAATGAGACAACGAACGGAGAGAAAGGAGAACAACAATAACAAGTTTATTCTACTTTAGTGCAAGTAGTATTTTTTCTGTAATCACTCATCAAGAGTAAGTTATAATCTTATTAAAGCAATAAAGATAATTTTTTTTTTCTGTTATTTTTTATGAGGCTTGAATTTTTTTACTATTGGTGAGAGCTACGAGTTGATAGCTCTTCACCCACGAAGAGAATTCTCGTCCATGTTGTCCATGACAGCCCGATTTAATTTGTCGTCTAGACTTTGGACAGAAGCAAAATAATGACACAAACAATACACTACTACTACCGAGATGCGTAGGTGTGACACTGATATATATATATATATATATATATATATATATATATATATATATATATATATATATATATATATATATAATAATAATAGGGACACCATGATGCTTATGCTCTATGATTAAGACTTTTATCTATATTTAGAATGCTAAATCAATGACTTCCTTTCTAAATCGTTGCTTTTCAAATTAATGAATGTTAACGAGTTTGTCTAATATATTATATATCATTGCACTTGCACGCATATAAAAGCAATCTAAAGACAGAGGCTTACACCATGGTGTTCTATTTCAACGTCCTCTATATATATATATATATATATATATATATATATATATATATATCTTTACTATTATAAAAAAGAAGTTGGTGGTTGGTCCTACCTCTTCCACCACTTCTCACAAAAGGCGTGACTGATATGTGACCCCAAAAGACTGCTACGAATCTTCTCCCTGCTCTCCATGTCTCCCCGCCGCTCCTCCCCCCCCTCCGCCCTCGCCTATCCCGTGCGCCTCCTCCCCCATCGAATCTCGTCGCTCCTCCCCTTCCTCCTCCACCGCCACTTCGCCCGTCGCTCCTCCCTTCCCTCCGCTGCGCTCTGTCCATCGGATTTTAAAATTTTATCATACTATATGTTCTAAAACTAACGGATGGTAAAATTTTTTAGAATATGCATATAAATATGTTCAAAATTTTTAAAAATCCGTAGCAACGCACAGCATTCAACTAGTGTGTGTGTGTGTATATATATATATATATATATATATATATATATATATATATATATATATATATATATATATATATATATATATATATATATATATATATTGCCATGGCATTATGCGACCAAGAGAAAATTGTGTTGAAATATTAATAAGAGTGGGTTGGTGATTAACACATTCCTTTTCTTTTTTTTGCGTTGCAACTTGCCAGCATCGACCCTATCACTGTCCTGTGGGCCCATGAATAGGTCACCCAACCCAAAGCGGCAAACCAAACCGACCTAACCCAATTAATCACTCACTCGTCACCACCGGAGGAGCGCGATTAACCAAACGCCTCATTCCGAAATGACCGAAACGCCCCTGCACGTCCTAGTTGCCGGGCCCAGCCGGCATATCGATCCAAGCCGTCCAACGCGTACGATGGACCACGTAACCACCGTCCGATCCCCATCAAGCGGCCGGCCCAGCCTTGCCGACCTGAAGCCCATCCCAGTAACTCCACGCGGTGCGCTTTTTGACCGGGCCTCCAGATATTTTCCCCGCCTCCCCTCCCACCACCCTGCACAACGCCACCGTCCTATCACTCCAACTGACACTCCGGTCCCACCGAAAGCTCCACACCTCGGGCCCGCACGTCAGTCACCAACGCTGGAGCCCAATTCGCGTAGAGAAACCGCTCTCCCTGGGCCGACTTTTCGCCACCGATATTTGCCCCACGGTTTGACGCCGAGGTTCCTGGTCGACATGTCGGTTCTTGTTAGGAGAGGGTAAGCCTATGCCACCTAAAATTACAGGTGAAATATAAACGAGAGAGGAAGCGGAAGAAGATGTTGACTAATATTTAATAGAGACTGTTTTATACTATCTATATTATTATATAAACAACTTGTTAATTATATAAGATCATTACAGATAATTATATATATAATTTATTATATGAATTCTCTTTAATTTTGCTAAATATACGGCATAGAGGTGAATTAGGTCATATTTCAAACAGCTTCTAGTTTCTAGAAGCTTAAAGCCATTTGAAATACGATGGCTTCTTAATGTGGCTTTTTTCAATGTTTGAAATACGTTGGCTTCTTAACATGGTTTTTTTCTCTTTCTTTCTTTTTTTCTCTTTTCTTTTATATTATCTGTGAAGATATAGCGTTGTTTGTTATTTTCTCTATTTTTTTAGTTGAATACATTAGAAAAGTAATAGACACTATAATATTATTTTAGCTAAAAGACAAAAACACAATCTAAAAAAAGGAAAAAAACACATGTAAAAATAACAAGATCATGGCACACATAAGAAACCCGATGGGTACGAGGGGCTAGGAGGGTACCAAGGTCCCTCGTCTTCTCCACTGAATACCATGATTTGGTAGAAAAATATTATTTATTTTTAAGTGTTTTGATATTAGTGTTATTTTATTATTAGCGGCAAAAGCGTAAAACCGCTACTCAAAAAATATTAAATGAAGGCAGCGAGCGAGGAATAAAGGCAACGAGCGAGGTGGGGGGAAAGGGAAAAGGCGAGGTGAGAGAGGAGAGTGATCACGAGGTGGTGGGATTGCTCCTCCGCCCAATCCAACCAAACCAAATCCGTCTTCCCCTGTGGCTCGGAGCTTGAAGAGGGGAGGCTTCTTCTTCTTGTCTTGGATCGCCAAGTCACGGGAGGCGCGCGGAGGATCGAGCTCGAGCTCGAGCCAGGGAGCTACTGCTTTGGTGGCGCGCGCGCCGGCGAGGCGGGGAAAGGGGAAGGGATGGACCGGGCGGCGGTGACGGTGGGGCCGGGGATGGACATGCCGATAATGCTCGACGGCGACCGCTACGAGCTCGTGCGCGACATCGGCTCCGGCAACTTCGGCGTCGCCCGCCTCATGCGCAACCGCGCCGACGGCCAGCTCGTCGCCGTCAAGTACATCGAGCGAGGGGAGAAGGTACCACCACCGCACTCGAGGAGTTCCTTTCTTGCTTTTCCTTGCAGGGCTGGCTGACTTGCTCTGCCCATGTGTGCCGTCGCTTGCAGATTGACGAGAACGTGCAGCGGGAGATCATCAACCACCGCCCGCTGCGCCACCCCAACATCATCCGCTTCAAGGAGGTCATCCTCACCCCGGCGCACCTCGCCATCGTCATGGAGTACGCCTCCGGTGGGGAGCTCTTCGATCGCATCTGCAACGGCGGCAGATTCAGCGACGACGAGGTCGCCCTAGTAACTCGCCTCCTTACCTCATCTGATGTTGTCCTTCGTTGCCATTCTGTGTATGTGGACTAATGATTAACTGCCAAAGTTTTCTGCCTTTTAGGCGCGTTTCTTTTTCCAGCAACTGATATCAGGAGTCAGCTACTGCCATTCCATGGTATCCTCCCCTTTTTCTTTCTTGGCCTTCACCAATTACAGCTTGTTTCAGCTTCTTTGGTAGGAGAGCTAAAATTGTTCTGCTTTCTGGTTACCTTTTTGTCAAGGAAGTATGTCATCGTGACTTGAAGCTGGAGAACGCCCTCTTGGATGGGAGCACGGCTCCTCGCCTCAAGATATGCGACTTTGGCTATTCTAAGGTAGTACTGCCAGATATCATGTGTGCTACCGCCAAATTGCAGCCAACAATTCACGAACTTGACTCTGTTTATTGTTAGATTTAACTCTAAGTCTAAGCATCAACAAAAGCCTTAATCTCTAGATCAATTCAAGAACACCTAGCTAAAACATTAGAGCGGAAACATGAGTGCGTACCCGAGTTCGGAGATGCCATCTTGAGGTGGTAGAAGTTGCGGCAGTGGAGGGATCGTCGGTGATGTAGAGGTGGCCGGCGGCGAGGTCGTCGGTCTTCGTTCACCACAGCGCCATCTATTGATCGGGGAGTGTACGGGTTGTTAGAGGTGTGAATAACACGTCAGTCATCCCCCTGCCGTAAACCCTCTGTTTTATATGGCGCTAGGTGACCGGGACCGAGAACCAAAATCAGTTGGTAACCGCCTCCGATCAAAGCGCGCATGAAGACCAAGTCTTCTTGAAAAATCTCTCCAGGCAGTTAGCCTTAGAGATCAACCCAACATTCTCCCCTTTGATCGTAAGGCTAACATCATAAGCCCATCCTTTGATAAAACAACACACTAAGGCAATGTGTTGCATGGTTAATAAAGTACCATACAACCTTAGTACCTATAGTGTACTACTTTTATCTTAGAATGGATATTTATTATTTTTTAATGGGAGTTGGTTTGTTTAAAATGTCCTTTTATCCAGAATCAGATGCTTTCCAATAAACCCATGCCGGCAACATGATCACAAAAATACTGGGTGGTAAGCCTTTAGTAAGCGGATCCGCAAGCATTAACTTAGTACTAATATGCTTGATACTTATGGTTTGATCCTGGATTCTTTCTTTCACAACATGATACTTAATGTCAATGTGTTTAGCAGCACCACTTGACTTGTTGTTATTTGCATAAATGACTGCGGGTTCATTATCGCAGTATAAAGTGAGTGGTTTAGAGATGCTGTCTACCACTCTAAGTTTCGGAATATAATTCTTAAGCCTACAGCCTGCCTGATAGCCTCATAATATGCTACAAAATCAGCTTGCATCGTTGAAGATGCCGTAAGGGTTTGTTTGGAGCTTTTCCACGAGATAGCTCCTCCAGCGAGTGTGAAGATATAACCTGACGTGGATTTTTTAGTATCAACACATCCCGCAAAATCTGAATCTGAATAACCAATAACATCAAGGCTATCAGAAGACTTATATGTGAGCATGAAATGTTTAGAAGCTTGCATATAACGCAAAACTTTTCTTAACGGCTTTCCAGTGGTCTAGTCCTGGATTTGACTGATATCTGCCAAGCATCCCGGTTACAAAAACTAAATCAGGGCGTGTACATACTTGAGCATACATAATGTTTCCGACAGCTGAAGCACAAGGAACCGACTTCATCTAATCAGTTTCATATTGGTTCCTTGGACACTGAAATATCTCAAACTTATCACCCTTAACAATAGGAGCAAGCGAGCCAGAGTACTTACGCAAATTGTATTTCTTTAGTACTCTGTCAACGTATGCTTTCTGAGATAAACCTAATATTCCTTTAGACCTATCTCGGTGAATTTCAATGCCAAGAACGTAAGAGGCATCACCGAGATTCTTTATATCAAAATTGGAGGAAAGAAATCTCTTGCTCTCAAACAACATGTTGTTATCGCTGCTGGCCAATAAGATATCATCCACATAAAGTACTAGGATGATGAATTTACTCCCCTTGATCTTAACACATATGCAGTTATCAACTTCATTAAAGTCGAAACTTCTTATGATTTTATCAAAATTTGAGGTACCACTGCCTCGATGCTTGCCATAAATGGATTTCTTAAGTCGACATGCCATATGCTCCTTGCCTTCCATGACAAAACCTTTCGGTTGGTCCATGTAAATATTTTCTTGCAAGTCGCCATTTAAGAAATACTGTCTTAACATCCATCTGATGCGGCTCTAAATCATAATGAGCTACAAGTGACATAACAATTCTGAATGAATCTTTAGGTAAGACAGGAGAAAATGTGTCATTATAGTCAATTCCCTCTCTTTGTGAGAAGCCTTTTGCTACAAGTCTTACTTTGAACCTTTCGATATTTTCCTTAGAGTCATGTTTGGTTTTGTAGACACATTCTGACCCTCTTGTTTTGACTCAATCAGAATTTCTACTAAGTCCCGTACATCATTTGTGCTCATAGATGAAAGAGTCAAAATCATCTACTGATGTTTTACATATTTTTCTTTAATGCAATCAATGTAGTGGTCTGAGTCAGAGAAATCTAAAGGGTGAAGAATTTCTTCTTTAATGAGACGCTACATTCTCCCCCTCGATAAGACGCATATTCATGAAAACAATTGATGCCTCTTTAGTACTATTTAAGCTTTACCCGAAGAGACAACGGGGAGAATGAGACAACGAACGGAGAGAAAGGAGAACAACAATAACAAGTTTATTCTACTTTAGTGCAAGTAGTATTTTTTCTGTAATCACTCATCAAGAGTAAGTTATAATCTTATTAAAGCAATAAAGATAATTTTTTTCTGTTATTTTTTTATGAGGCTTGAATTTTTTTTACTATTGGTGAGAGCTACGAGTTGATAGCTCTTCACCCACGAAGAGAATTCTCGTCCATGTTGTCCATGACAGCCCGATTTAATTTGTCGTCTAGACTTTGGACAGAAGCAAAATAATGACACAAACAATACACTACTACTACCGAGATGCGTAGGTGTGACACTGATATATATATATATATATATAGAAAGCCTCTTTTCTACACCCGGGTGTAGTTACACCCTATATCGTATCTCGCAATGTAGGGAGTATCTCGTGTAACGGAAGGTATGTACGTGTAGTATACAAGTATTTAAGACCGTCTAGGTGGTATGAACATTTTTTTTAGAAATGGTATGTACATTTTTTCGACATACTCCTTTTTATGCGCGTATATAAGGGTATTTACAAAATACGCTAAAAACTATAAACTCCTTTACAAGTTTTTCGTGTGGTTCACATTGGAGTATCTTATAATTAGTATACAAATGTACCTAAAGTGATAAAGGAGTATTTCAAGTTTGTTTAGGTGGTATATTAGTCAATTCTCTCTCTTTGTGAGAAGCCTTTTGCTACAAGTCTTACTTTGAACCTTTCGATATTTTCCTTAGAGTCATGTTTGGTTTTGTAGACCCATTACAGCCTACTGTTTTGACTCCGTCAGGAATTTCTACTAAGTCCCGTACATCATTTGTGCTCATAGATGAAAGAGTCAAAATCATCTACTGATGTTTTACATATTTTTCTTTAATGCAATCAATGTAGTGGTCTGAGTCAGAGAAATATAAAGGGTGAAGAATTTCTTCTTTAATGAGACGCTACATTCTCCCCCTCAAAAATGTGGCCTAAACGATAGTGCCACAGTTTCGAAGAAGTCTCATCATTAATCTAAAAGTACAAGGAAAATATTAAGAGAAAACATATAGATCCTTTCTTGTCTAAAAGCAAGAGCATCATCATTAAATTTAATGCATTTATTGTCTCCAAAAAAATGACATTAAAACATTCATCGTTCAATAAAGAAACTGAAAACAAATTTCTCCTGATGGAAGGAACAAAACTACATTATTGAGATGAAGAATGAAGACGCGAATCAACTGAGTTTCCTTTCCATCCGTGACTCTAAGACTTCGCTCCCGCTTTCTTAGTGTTTTCGCGGTAAGGAATTCCCCTTTTGGCGAGCCACTTAAGAAAACCTACGCAGTCTTTCTGAAAATGCCTCGTCGCTTGCAGTGGCATTCCCCTTTAGCGATCCAATGAAGCAACATGAAGCTTTGATGCATAGTACACTTTAGGCCCCGATTCATCTGAGTTAGGGGAGAATTGCAGCTTCTGCTTGGATTTGAAGTCCCCTTGGAACTTCCTTTTATGAGAGCCACCAACATTAAAGGCAAAATCCTTCTTTTCTGTTCTTATTCTTTCTTCCTTCTGGACACACATGGCGATCAAATCGCTCATGCTCCATTTCTCTTTCTGAGTGTTGTAATTAATTTTAAAAGCTGTGTACTCAGAAGGAAGTGATGTCATAATGAAATGAACTAGAAAACCATCAGAAATTGCCATGTTCATGCCCTTGAGTTTTTCTGCCATATCAGTCATCATCATGATATGCTCTCTTATACTGCCAGACTCATCATATTTAGAGGTTAAGAGCCTCTGAATTAAGGTACTGGCATAAACTTTAGTGGAACCTTTGAATTTCTTCTCAATTGAAGCCATGTAATCTTTAGCTTTTTCTGAATTGGGGATTGCTCCCCTAATCATGACTGAAATTGAGGTTTTCATAATCATAAGTGATAAGCGGTTAGATCGTTCCCATTTTTCAGCATTATCATCATAAATCTTCTTTTTTTTCTCAGCAAAATTCTCCTCACCCTCGGTGGGGGGAACGGGAACGTCTACCCTTAAGGCATAGTCAAGGACCAGAACACCAAGGACAACATGAATTCGCTCTCTCCACGAGGAAAAGTTGCTCCCCGTGAGCTGCTCAATGTTATCAATTGTGGCGGCAATGTTTGAAGCATTAAGTGCTGAATTTCAAAAGTACAGGGCAAAAATTTTAGAATCACCATAAATATATATATTGCATGTAATTAACCCTGCGTTGGTCTGATTAATAACATGCATAAGTTACAGTTCAAATTCATATCACCGTTGGGCAGAAAATGAAAAAAGAACTTTAATTTTTATATGGCGACATATGATTATAAACAACGTTGGTCAGAATATAATCATATGAATACATAATGCCAAAATTAAGCGTAAAATCTTAAAATTAAATGTCTTGACGGCGACATATGATTATAAACAACATTGGTCAGAATATAACCATATGCATACATAATGCCAAAATTTAATCATAAAAACTTTAAAATTAAAATATCTAATTGGCGACATATGATTATAAACAACGTTGGTCAGAATATAATCACATGCATACATAATGCCAAAATTTATCAAAAAATCTCAAAATTAAATATCTCGTTGGCGACATATGATTAAAACAACGTTGGTCAGAATATAATCATATGTGTACATAATGCCAAAACTAAGCATAAAATCTCAAAATTAAAATATCCCGTTGGTTCAATTTTAATTAGAGATTATACATAGCAATATGGTAATGAGACAACATAATTTGGGCCTCTGAAAATTAATTATAACAGTGCATAAAAATATACTAAAACCAAAAATAAATGTACTGAAAATTAAAATTAAAAGGACTGCTGAAAAAATGACCTCAAAATAAATTTTGGGCTGAAAATTCAGTCCCAAAAGAAATTTAGGCCGAAAAATCAACCCACATAAAATCCTCACGGGCAAAAATGCGCCACGGGCTGGAAAAATTTGGCGCGGCCCAAACCATCGGCGCGGCCCGAATTTTTTGCGCACCGACCCATCTAAGCGTCGCACCAGCACGCTAACAGCATGTCGCCACGGATCAAGATCCGACGGTAGAACAACAACGCCCAAAATCCCTACCGAAAAGATCACACCGTCGGATCGAATCCAACAGTCCAGCGCGCGCAGCAGCCGAGACAAAAGCAGCAAAAACCTAACCCTAGCGTCATTTTGCATCGGATCCCGCGAAAAAAATGGAGCAGAGTGGCGGCGCGCTCGCTCGTGCCCGGAGATGCAGCGGCGCATGCGCTCGTACGGCGACGGCGACGCAGACCAGACGGAGCGGCGGCGTCTGACGGCGGCGGATGCGAGATCCGCGGAGCAAGGTGCGGCCCCAAGACGGCGAGCGCGCCGGCGAAGGAGCTGCGATGATATCGTCGGCCCGCCGCGGCGTCGGCGGCGGCCCGACAACGGCCTCGATCCGCGGCACTTGAGGCGGCGCGCGCCCGATAGCGGCGCACAGCAGCGCAAGGCGGCGGCGACGAGCCGAGCGGCGACGAGCGGCACCCACGGAAGCAAGGCGGCCCGGCGGCGGCGGCGGCGGCCGCCGCCGGAGCGGACGATGCAGCGGCGGCGTCACAAGACACGGCGGTGGCGCGCTTCAAGAACGGCGGCGGTCGACGAAGCGGCAAAGCGCGACGGCCATGCAGGCAATGCCAGCAAGCAAAGACACCAGCAATGGGCGGAGCGGCGGCGCCGACCGCCAAATAAAATCGTAAGTTTTTTTTTGTTTCTTTTCGCCGCCAATCTATGGTCTAAAAGGGTTTGGGGATCTACCAGTAGGATTTTGCGAAAAAAATTTAATCACCATTATTCCCCTCCTTCTATTTTGCTTAGCCGATTCATAAGAAAAATAGATCCGAAAATCAAACGTGTTCGGGTAGGTCTATTTAAGGTTCATGATGATCTAAAGAATGCTCTGATACCATTGTTAGATTTAACTCTAAGTCTAAGCATCAACAAAAGCCTTAATCTCTAGATCAATTCAAGAACACCTAGCTAAAACATTAGAGCGGAAACATGAGTGCGTACCCGAGTTCGGAGATGCCATCTTGAGGTGGTAGAAGTTGCGGCAGTGGAGGGATCGTCGGTGATGTAGAGGTGGCCGGCGGCGAGGTCGTCGGTCTTCGTTCACCACAGCGTCATCTATTGATCGGGGAGTGTACGGGTTGTTAGAGGTGTGAATAACACGTCAGTCATCCCCCTGCCGTAAACCCTCTGTTTTATATGGCGCTAGGTGACCGGGACCGAGAACCAAAATCAGTTGGTAACCGCCTCCGATCAAGGCGCGCATGAAGACCAAGTCTTCCTGAAAAATCTCTCCAGGCAGTTAGCCTTAGAGATCAACCCAACATTTATATGCTAAATTGGAAACCAAACTCTGCTTGTCAATGTAGTTTTTTGTGCGGGAACTTGTCGCCCTGAAATTGATACTTCGTTATGCTCATTACCTTTTTCTGCATTTGCAGTCGTCAGTTCTTCATTCACAGCCAAAATCGACTGTTGGAACTCCGGCATACATTGCTCCTGAGGTTCTGCTGGAGGAGGAATATGATGGAAAGGTATGCATATATTGAAATTCCATGTTCCTTATTACTTGCCACGCTCTCCTGCATATGGTGCTGTTTAATGTTCGTGCCATTTTTCTGCACTTGAGCAACCATACTAGCTTCACAAAGCATTTACATTTTTTAATATGCATGATTTATAGTCATGTGGATAGTGGGCTATGTGATGTATTAGATCAATCAGTAATTCTTTGTTCTTCAACGAAGATTGCTGATGTCTGGTCGTGTGGAGCAACGCTTTATGTGATGTTGGTTGGTGCATATCCTTTTGAGGATCCTGACGAGCCTAAGAATTTTAGGAGGACAATTCAGGTTTCCATTCCATCCATCTTGCGTCGCAGTCTCAAAATTGCTTGTCCATTGTGATCAGAAAACTGACGAGCTTGATTTGGCAGAGAATATTGGGTGTGCAGTACTCAATTCCAGATTATGTCCACATTTCTCTAGAGTGCCGAGATCTTATTTCTAGGATTTTTGTTGCCAACCCAGCTACTGTGAGTACTTCTTTGGCTGTGCCTGTGTAGTGTTTTGAGTCACTAGATTTTGCATGTTATTTCCTTTGAGATAAGTGACTTTCATCTGGACATACAGAGAATCTCAATTCCCGAGATAAGAAATCATCCATGGTTCTTGAAGAATCTCCCAGCTGACCTAATGGATGATAGCACACTGAGCAACCAATACGGGGAGCCTGAACAGCCGATGCAGAGCATGGATGAAATCATGCAGATCCTGGCAGAGGCGACCATACCAGCAGCTGGTTCTCGTGGAATCAACCAGTTCTTGAATGATGGTCTTTATCTTGACGATGACATGGAGGATCTTGATTCAGACCTTGATCTTGACGTGGAAAGCAGCGGGGAGATAGTATATGCTATGTGATGATGTGAAACTCTCAGAGAGGTCGTGTTTGCCATCAGTTGCCTGCGGATTGGTTTCTTGTGTTACAGAGGACCGAGATAGTCGAGACTCAAGGGGGATATATATAATGAGGTTGCCGTGCGAATTCTGCTGCTCATGCTTGATAACCCCCAATTGTCACCTTGTTATCGCTGTTGATGTGTGTACTTTACATGTTGTACGACAGTTTAGCCCATTGGATGTAAGCATGCTTCTGTGCTAGAATCTCATGCATTTGAGAAGAACTGGTAGATTGTCTGGAACCCTGTCTCGGCTCCCTTTAACTAAGGGACATCAATCTAGCTGTATTATTCCATTGTGTTTGTTGTTGGGATACGGGTAGGCTGCACTAGCACAGATTAAAACTGCACTACCACGTAAACCAGGAAGCCATGCGAGTAAGAGATCATAGATCATTACCACTAGACGAGCAGTGCAGTGGAAGTAGGGTTGAAGCAGCCGATTCAACAAAGAGCACGTTGGTGTTGCGGTAGTAGTTGAACGTCCTCTGTCCAACCGTCTCCTCGTGATCGTCCCAATAGTGCCTTAGTCGCAGCAGCGTCTCTACCAAAGTCAACATGTCTAGGGATGGAGCATCGTACGTCGATGTGTTAGTACCAGTGCGTACAGCAGGGGATACGAGAGATGGCGGCTAGGGTTTCGACGGGTGTGTTTTGGGACACCCCCCTCAGCCCCCGCACCTCTCCTTATATAGCCTTCAATCGGATCCGTATCCGATACGAGTAGAGATCGAATCCTACTTGAAAAATATCATCCGACCCTTTATCGTTCTAGCCCATTAAGTGTGTGACCCTGTAGGTTTATGTGTATTTGGCCATGGGCCGAAAACTCATTTCCGGCCCATAAGTCAGTAGCGGTCCCTAGCAGGATATAGTGACTCCCAAACACACATAAAGATCATATCGGATGAACCTATATAGTGTTTATGTACCGATCCCTTTGTTTCATGATACCAGATCGAACTCAAGGCGAGAAACGTGCCATCATGTGATAGCTCGACTCTTCACTCAAACCTGTAATGGATTACTCAGTTGTGATTGACTCCTCAACCACATTTGGCATGACCATGCACTTTCTTAATCCAACCACATCGAGAGCCCCAGAGATATCTCTCCTGTTATATAGGAGGGGCAAATTTCATCTTGATCGCTCACATTCATCCGCATGTTTTATAGTAAACCCGAAAGCTACCTTTATTACCACCTAGTTATGGAGTAGTGTTTGGTAACCCCTAAGCAAACTATTACACATGTAGGAAACAATGACGATCTTAGGTCTAAGGATCATACATACACTATGTATGAGACCAACTGATGACACTTAAGAATATAACAATTTCCGCAGTGTCTCATGATGGGTCAATCCAACATCATGTTCTCTAACATGAGTCCAGATTATTGATTTCACATCTCATATCTATGATCCGTGAAACATGATCATCAATCAATACATATGCTGATCTATAAATCATAATCATCGCACATAATGATATAAGATCAGGGATAATTTAGAATAACATCAAAACATGAATAAAGAGTTTCACGAACAAGTCACATACTTATTGATCAATATAAAAGATATTTATTCAAGTGACAAAATAACATTTTATTCAAACATTCATAAATATAGAAGCGATACAATCATCTCCATAATTGCCTCCAAGGCATATCACTAACATTTGTATCATGTATATGTGTTGTAGGCAAATAAGAGATGCTCCAATTCGCTCAGTTTTCTGGTCTATCTTCTATTTCTAGCATCTTGTGCCGGTGGTCTATGTGAGACTACGTTTCGGTTCAGAGAGTTTGTTATTAGATGAATCTGAGGCTAAACATGAACTATAGGCACTAACCCTAGATGAATTATGAACACATAGCATGAACTTTAGAGCGGAAACATACTCGAGTCTGGAGATGCCATCAGGGTTGTGGATGTAGACGTGGTCAGCGGCGTCAGTGATGCCGTGGACGGGGACGAAGAAGGCCTTCAGTCTTCGTCCACCTTAGCGCTCGTGGGAGATCGGGTATATGCGGGATTTCGTGGCCTTGAACAAAAAACACATCCAAGCCTGCCAAGTCCCCTGTTTTTATGTAGCACTAGGTGACCGGGACCGAAACCAAATGAGTTGGTTGCGCCTTTGATCAAGGCGTGAGTGGAGGCGTGGCCTCCCTGGAATCTCGGGGTGCTATTAGCCGAGATCAACCCAACATTTGTGTGTGTTAGCATGTTGCTGATATTCAGTGTATAAAGAATGGTACACCACTAGGTTCCAAGTGTGAAGATATATAATCTGTTCTGGAAACAAACAGCATGAACCACATGACACAGTGAAATCTATTCTTTCACTTCCAAGAGTCGAAATGCAGACATGAACGATAATGATAGGAGCACGCAAAGGAAGACGTCGCTCTCAACACCTCGTCAACTTAACCGAAACAACGCAATCAGGATTTAAAAAGCGCAATCGGGATTTAAAAAACAAACAGACTAATCATCCAAATTACGCAAGACAACTGCTCACACATGACCAGCACGTTTCATCTCATGTACCAAGCAGTCTGGAAGCACACTACATAGCAAACCTGGACTTGTCATTCCAAAACCTTACAGTGCAATAATTTAGGGAATAGTTATATGTGTTGTTCCATAGGACCCCGCACTCTTTATTTATAGTCCCAATGTTACAATTTTAGCTGAAAAAGATACCATTTGATCTGCATGCAAAATGATCAAAGAACTGTTAAAGAAATAAAAGAAAAGTGACCATAGGCTATTCCACACATGAACTAGCCGCTGTCCCAACCAAAAGCAAAAGAGACTTTCGGTACAGGAAGAAGGAGAAACTAAAAATAGAAAAGGGAGGAGCCGAGAGCTACTGCACAGACTGCACGGTTTGAAAAAGAAAAGACTGCAAAGACAGCAGATTAACCAAGCAGAGCAGACCAACAAATTCGCCCCAAAGAAATGCTAAGCAACTGAAAAGCTAACAACCAATCAGAACTGAAAATACTGCAGATAGCCAAGAACCGAAGTGACTTTTGAAGCTCGGTAAGAAAGAAACGATTCAGCAGTTGGACAGAGGAACCAAATTATATTTTCTTCTCTTCAGATCAAAGATTAACAAGAAGGAAATCAACTCAAAAGAAAATGCTGTTTGGGATAGAGAGGAGCGGACACTACCGCATTGATCGGCATAGTGAATACTGGATTCAGCCGAAGTCAAGGAAGTTGACGAATACTAGCTCCTTTCCTCCGCCAAACAATTTAGACTATAAACCTCATAGCAGGGTGACTCCAGAAACATGAAGATTCAAACAAAAAGAAGATAAATAGTGAAGAGTATCAACTAGCAAAAGGAAATAGAAACCATCACAAAGAGGATAGACCACTAATTCATTTCTAGAAAAAAAATAAAGACTACAAAGAAGTCCCCATACGCATGGACATTAGAACAAGAAGAGATTACAAGATTTTCAATCCATCCTCTCCCTCTCAATCCTCAAATCACCAAGAGCCTCACATGCTACTTGATAGGAACACAACACACATAAAGAGATAAAATGAGCTCTAAAATCCTAACTCACTCTATTGTGTCCTAAGGGGTATGCAGCCCCTCACCTCTATTTATAGCCCTTGGCTAACGGGTCTCCAACCCGTTACACCGGCTAAACCCTAACGGAGCCGTCTCCCGCTTGTGCAGCCTTACAAAATTACCGATTCGCCCCTCCTGCACCTTCCCGGAAGCTTCCGCGCTCCTTGCCGTCCACGACTCGCAACCACATCGAATCTCCGCCGTCTTCGACACATCCGACCGTTCTGACCTCGACACCGCATGTGTCTAGTCCGGTCACCTCGTGTCTTACCACGACTCCGCCTCGACGTCCTGCAGTCATCACAGACAAGAAACACATCAAATAGCACCGCTCGACACATGAAAACATAAATAGTATCAGTGACACAATATTAAGCCCAAATCTGTCAAATCATTAGAATAATCATCCTAAACCTATTGACCAGGTTTGACCAAGTCCGACCGAGCCCGTTACACCG
Source organism: Bonia amplexicaulis (assembly GCA_036346245.1). Taxonomy (NCBI): domain Eukaryota; kingdom Viridiplantae; phylum Streptophyta; class Magnoliopsida; order Poales; family Poaceae; genus Bonia; species Bonia amplexicaulis. The sequence goes on along the minus strand of CM070741.1, from coordinate 22,140,879 downwards.
CGCAACGCCAAGGTCCGAACCAACCAATTCAAACTCGACTTCCCTAAACCGATGTCAATTACTCATCATACACACGGGATGACCACCACATGGTCTCTCACTCACCCTATTTAAAGCCCCAAGTCCCTTCAAAGCAAAACACCGGTACCCAGTGAGCCACCCCCACACCCTAATTGAGCCCTCGACCGTAGCTTTGTCGACAATCACCGGAATACCCCAAAGTAAGTTGATTTCCAATTCCTGTTATCTAGTCAATTACTTTTCAATTTCTTTCGCCTATAGCACCTTTACACTCCCAAGAACACCATCGAATCATTGCCATAGCTTCCCGAGCCCCCTTCTTCCCAGTCACTGAAGTTCATCGCCCGGCCGAAGACCATCACCATGGGTAGCCCAACTCGAAGATCCCTGACCTAAGTTGTCACTTCCCTAAGCCTTCTCTAACCCTAGAGATGCTTAAACCCTAATGTTATTGTCATCTTAGTCCACCATTACCCTTTGTGCCATTCAAATGTCGCAAGGAGGAGAGACCTCGCCACCGGCGATTGCCTAACTTCCAGCGGCCATCGAACCCTAAAATGGAATCCCCTAGGCTCTAGGAACCCAACCAAGGCCTTAGATGCCGTTGCAAGCTACCGTAACACCACTGGTCGCCATCGCTCTCTTCCCCTGTTTTTAGTCGTCATAGCGAACGGCAAGGGAAGATGAACAGTAATGTTTATGGGCCGAAATAGTAAAAAGGCCTGGTTACTGTTGCTTAATGGGCTAACCTTTCACTGTGTTGCACTGTAGCATCCGAATTTAGTGTGAATAGTAAAAACACGTGTGAATAGTACCTAAACCCGCGATGAACAGTACCATGCCCGTTACTGTTCACAAAACCCTAAAATACACATATATGTCCATTTTGTCCGTTTCAAACCTGTCTACCCATTTTCTAGCTCTATTATCCCCTAATAGACATCGATAAAACCCTAAACCACTAAAACATTGTTTTAAATGCAAAACCCGATACGGTCCAAACTTTTACCGTTCGCCGAAACCTATACATATACTCGCCTTAACCATTTTGAGCCGTAAAGTTCATTCTCAATTATATTTAGCCTGAATACACACTGATAAAACTCTAGCCCACCCCGGTGTCAAATCGAACCTATATCCAGTACTGTTTTACCATCACTATTCACCGAAAGCCCAATAGCACACGTATAACCATTTCGACCACCTCGAACCCGTTTATACCCGTTTGACCATTTCAGACCCATTCTTACCATTTTAGTTTAATTTCACCAAACTAAACGTTTACAAAACCTAAACCAAGCCAAGTCCATTCATAAAAACCCATCTCGCCCAAATACAGTTACCTCGATGTTCCAAGCCCATCTACCTTTTTTGATTCTGCTCAGTTAAACCCAAAAGCTACTAAAACCCCGACCACCATACACCAACACTAGCATTTTTGTCTACTTTCCTATTTTCTTGCCTACATCCAATCTCCTTCCTAGCGATACCCCTCTCCAGTAGAGCACGCGAGTAGCCACACAAGACCAATCTGCACAACTTGATCTCCAATGGTAGCACAGCACAAACCCAACCCAATCTACAATTCTATAGTCCCACCTCTCCTCTCATTTCTCTCTTCTTCTCATGCTTGCAACGCACAAAGCAACAGCAGCATCACAGTTGCACACACCACAGATCAGCAAAGCAGTAGCACGCAAGGCCCTTAGCAAGAACTAGCAGGCCGACATCTCCTCTTCTCTTCTCTTCTCTTCTCCTTCCACTTTTCTTTTCTTCTCTACCGTACCTCTCCTGCTTCTCTCTCTTCTCTTTCCACTCCCTTCACTTTTTTGATTTGTTCTCCTTCTCTCTTCTCTTTCCACTCCCTTCACTTTTTTGATTTGTTCTCCTTCTCTCTTCTCTTTCCACTCCCTTCACTTTTTTGATTTGTTCTCCTTCCACCGCATACCTCCAAGCCTTCTCTCCCTTCTTCTCCGATCTAGTGGAGGTGACCCGTGTGGCGGTGGCCTAGTCGGCGTGGCAGTGAAGGCCTACGTGCCCTCATGTCTGCATGGCGGCGACGCGCCCCTAGCCTCTCCCGCAAGGCTGCTCGGTGGCGGCCTCGCGAGGCAACGCGGTTAGAGCCCACGCCCACCGTGAGGGGCGATGGCGGCAGCAGCCTGGATCTATAACCCATAACGGTAAGAGCCCCGTAGGACTACGGTGCGCGGTGGTGACACGCAACCCCACCGGCCGTGGCGAACCACGTGAGGGGGCGGCAGCGGCCGATGGATCGACTGTGCAACGATGACGACAACAACCCTCTCGGTAACGATGCGATGGATATGACATACGTTGGTGGCGGCGGGTCTAAGGTGAGGGTTTTGCTCGGGTTAGGGTTTAGGATGGATTGACTTTGATACTATTGGACCCTACTATTCTTATTTGACCCTAATTCTAACTCATGCCAACACTTACATACACCAATCAAGCCATTATTGGAAAGTTGAAACATTTATCAGATTTATTGCACGGGCAGCATGATCAAATGTTGAAACCCTGGCACTTGCATGCGACACTATGGAGCAAGTAGGGGATTGATCACATGACCGATGAACATGACCACACCGGTCATGCCTTCTCGGATAAGGAAAAGGAATGGATGATCCGCGACGAAATCCATGGTCCCTATTGGCAGTGACATATACGCGATCGCTGAAGCAGATGCCGCGGCAGCCTCAGTTCCTTCCTCATTCACTTCGACAAACGACTTGTGGAAAATGGATGAAACGTACAGGCTCTGTCCCACCGGTGAGTCGACCAACTCTGAAAGATCTGCTTCTGCACTGAATGGCAGCTGGAGCCCCAAACCTTTCAGCAGATCAGACGCTTCAAATCCAAATGATATCTTAAACTTGGGGAGCTTGACTGCAACCTTCTGCACTGGGATATGCTTCTCCAGGAACTCGGGGTCAGAGCTCAACTTGACATGAATGGTGCTTGAACAGAGGTCCCATCAAGAAGGTGGAACTCGCCGTCTTTGGTCTTAGATGCATGAAACTTCTCAGTCCAAGCTCCTTCGAAATAAAGTGCATTACCAAGAACCAGCCTCGTGGTACGGTCAACAGACCCTGGAGGGAGGAGTTCTCTGATGAGACCTGAGGTGACTTTCTCTACCCATGAGTTCACTTGACCAGCAACTTCAGCAGCATGGACTAAGAGAAAATACATCAGTAATTACTACGAATGTCACAAGCATACACATAATCTAGCTGCAATTTCCAAAATGACCAAAACAGTGAAAGGAAAAGATTATCTAATGAAAATGAATTTAACATTAGATATTGGTGTGCCACTAAACTAAGACAAACCAGAAACTGTTTCCTCCCGAACAGGCTGTACAAGTAGAGAACCGTGCTGAGCATCCGAGATAAGAGTACTAACATTTTCATAAAGCATTTCTGTGGGAAATAATTTACATGCAACTGGTGACAGACTAACAGTTCACATGACTATGCTCATCTAAATGGTCATACACAATCGAGAAGCATCATTGTACAATACCAATACTAACCTTTCCGCAATTCTAACAATCAGTGGTTTCTTTTGTAAATCTTCTTAAGAGACAGAATTTCGACGATGGCAATAAATGAAAACCATATAAGGAACTCGGCCACAACTTCTCACCATGAGAGACCAAAGCAGAATCCTACTGGAGAAAAAAGGGGCACGTTCACACACACAAAAATTTGAAGAGCACTATACGTACTAGGCTCTAGAGCCTAAAAGTATAAACTATAAACATCACCAAATTCCCCATCCTTCAAAATCCCCGGATAGCGCACAGGGAGAACTACTGATTGTAAAAGGTGCTAACTTTGCTTACAGAAATAACAGGTTGGCTATCTATAAAGGAAAAATTGCTCCCTTGCCCCAAAGTTTAATGGCGTTTGCTCAAATGTCCCATGATGTCTCACTGACATGCGGGTCCAGGGCCCACATGTCAGTGAGACATCATGGGGCATTTGAGCAAACGCCATTAAACTTTGGGGCACATGAGCAAATCCCCCATCTATAAATTATCCTGATAAACAGCTCAGCACACAACATTTGCAATTCACAATACCACATACCAATACAAGATACAAACTGTAAATAATTCCCACAAACTTAACCACTAAAGAGCAACTTATACCATAATTTGACTAGAGCAGAAGTGCAGCCCCTAGAGAAGCTGTAAGCTAAAAAAATGCAGCAATAGCACTACAAAGTAGTAATAGCTACAAAGATCCATTAATTCATAATGGGCTTATTACTGAACAGTGAACACCTACACATGGATAACACACTTGGACAAAAATGGCAATGAATTATTAAGTTTCACACTTTAACCACAAGTTTAAGCTACACCATGAAAGAAGAATTGCACAAGCTAGAATGCTTTAAAAGTCGCACGTTTATAATTTATATGCTAAGATTGAAATATCAGTCTAATATTAACAAAATCAACAGAAACGAAGGTTTACACTGTTAGATAGATACAGACATTAGGTTCTACAAAAAGAATCTGATTATCAGCAATCATTCAAGCATTGGCACTTCTCCGAATCTTCAATTGTTGTGAACTAGCATAACAAACAGGTAATCATCCGTTAAAGTGAGGTCAGACAGCGATGACTTAAAGTAGAATAGTGCTAGGTGAAGAGGGTATCGATTGAGAGAGAAATAAATCTAGAATAGCTAATTAAGAGAACAACCAAAGCTGAACTTTAGGAATTAGTGATTTATTTATTTATTTTTTACTTGATTAAAGAAGATACAATACCATCTCTTTTATACGAATATCTTAACTCGAACCCCTAACTTAAAAGGAACAAACCGATTGAAGGTAAATTTTCAAACTAATTAAATCAACCTAATCCCTAAAAAAGAAAACTAACTATGGATGAGTAGTACATATGTGCTACAACGGTGAACAGTATCCCCTGTCGTGCACGTAACATCAACTGAGAGTTGTAAGTAGTGCTCCCAATGCTAGGAAATACTTATTCATCTATATATCACTTAAGCAGAAAACAACCATTTTTTAGGAAAAATAATGGCATGACGGACAATTAAAGCACCAACGAAATAAATTACTAGCTAGTTACTCCCTCATCCGTTTCTTTTTATTTGACTTCTTAGAACTCGTGTATAGAAAGTTTGACCATCAATAGATTTATAAATTATATTATTAGATTTATCGTTAAAACTAATTTTATAATTTTATTAGTGTATTTTAATATAAAATTATAAAAAATATTAGTCAAAATTATATGTTAAAGATTGTGAAAAATCAAAAACAAAAAAGAATGGAGGGAGTATGAACGTCTGCAGAAAATTAGGAATTTCACTTACCTTTTGAGGCAAAGGTACTAGTAAACCATGCCGTCGTTTTAACAACTAGCTAGCTAGGCAGGAAGGGGGATTACGTTAGTTTGGAAGTCGACGGAGTGGGTCTCGTACTTGCGCACGGCTACCTCCTTGAAGGACGGCTTGAGCGACAGCGACGCGTCGACGAAGACGCCGTTGCCGAAGGCGACGCGCGGACCGCCTGCGCCGGACGCATTAGTGAGCACGAGCAGCACCACCTGCTCGGCGAGCGCGTGCAGGCCCTCGGCTGCACCTGGCCCCGCGCCCCCGAGGGCTGAGGCGAGTTTGTCGCGGGTGGCGCCGCTCGCGCCGGCGGCGACGAGGCTGAGCGCGGCGTGGAGGGAGAGCGGGGAGAAGGCGGCGTTGCCTGCACCGACACCGGGGGCGGAGGAGGAGGGGGACGAGAAGGCGGCGGCGAGGCGGAGGGCGAAACCGGTCTGGTGGGCGATGGAGAGGCGGAGGTCAGTGGTGGCCATGGCCGGGGGTGGTGGTTTCCTGGGCTTGGTTAGACTGGAGATTCGGCCCGCCTCAAAGGGTTCAGATTCTGGTTTTTCTTTTTAGTTTATTTAAATTAGAAGTTATTTAGAATATATTAATTTTTAATTTTAGTTTATTTTATTTTTTACTTTTTTGCTTTTTATTTTTTTCTCTCACTCGTTTTCATTGTCCATAATGATATAATAGATTTTTTATTTTTATCAAATTTCAACCGTTAACAATGGTTACAATACCATTTCAACCGAAAGTTGAAAACCGAAGCGTCACGACGAGGGACTGATTGGGAAGTGCAGACTGAATGGGTTTCGAGGTGTTTTGTGATTATGTTGTGAGTATACAAGACTGCAAGCTGTCCTTAGGGGTAAAAATGGAAAAATTATATTATGTAACGAGTCAATCGTGCGCTAACATGTGACACATAACTTTGGTAGCATAGAAAACACTGTAGCACAAAAGTTTTTTTAAGTGATTTCATAGTTTTCCGATGGTGCTACAGTCGTTTTTCCTACAGTGTTTATATGCCACTTGCTAGCACCCGATTGGACTGTTACACAATCCCATGTACACTACCGTTACACAGTAGAATTTCTCATAAAAATAGGGTCTATCCTTTTCAGTTCCTAAAAATTAGGGTCTGTATCACCCTTGTATGGCTCGATGGTCGGTAATTTGAAGTCTTCCGGCTACACCGACTGCTGTAGGCTGGTGGAGAGTGGAGACTCTGGATCTACGCGTTCAAGCGTGCTGTGGCCAAAGGCGGGAGCAACGTGGCTGTCCACTCGGTCGATTGTGACCTCCGCCATCGCCGACGGCGGCGTTTGCTAGCTCGGAGCCTCTTGCATCTTCCGCATGGCCCCTCGGAGGTCTGCCAGCTCACGCTGCAGTGTTCTGAAGCCCGCCATCAGAGTACCTTCTATCATCAGGGTGGTCGTACCCGCTTGGGCGAAGGTACGCACTGTGAGGTTATTAGCGATAATGGCCTACTCGCCAAAGCTGCTCGGTACATCAGTGTGGTTGGCCTCACGACATGCGACAAGGCTGACGTGAGCGTCAAGATCACTGGTCGCCCCCGCGCTGACTCCAAGGTCGCTGGACTTACCAGCGCGAGCGTCGACGTCGATAGTCCTGCTGACGCGGACGCCACCGACGAGGTCGACCGTTGCGCCATGGCGGTCTTGGTGGTGACCGATCACACCCACGCGGACGTCGACGCCGGGGTCATTCGCCGCACCGATGTTGCCATCGGAGCCAGCCCTGGTACCGGCGTAGACTGCCCACCACCTGAGGCCCTGGCATTCGCGACAGCCACCGTCGTGCTCTGCTTTCTCTTTGCTATCGACAGTGCCTTCTTGGGCTCTATCGCTTCTCAGGTCCACAGCTTGCTCGTTGTCGTCCTCACGGATGGCGCCAACTGTTGTGGCTACGGGCCAAACAGTAAAATAGGAGAGTAGTAGAGCGGTTACGAGAAATGAACTAGCATTGGCCTTCCTCTATGGCCAGGGTACATATATATATGCCCATAAAGTCTGATTACAACAATACCCTCACAGTTAAGTACCCTGTAAAGGGGAATACACGTCCTTCTACACATCACACTGGACCTTTTAGCCCCTAACAGGCCGATGGGCCTAGCTGGGGGCCATCCCTACCACACAAACAAAGCCTAAAATAATGTTAGATTAATTACACGCGACCACGCATCTGGGTCCCAAAGCGAGGCGCGGGTTTCATCAACCACTCACTCATGCATGTACACCCCTTGCTGGTTGACTAGTGCATTCACATGGATGTTAGGTTTTTCTATGGCTTATTAATCTAATAAATAGTGATTATTAAAAGAAATCAAATTTAAAAATAGACTAAAAGGCTAAAAAGAATGGAGCCCTAGTGGATGTAGAAAGGAAGTGTTGTGAGGGGTACCCAACCTTTTAGGCTTTAAGATTGGCTAGCGGCCTTAGGACAAACCCAATATATATATATATATATATATATATATATATATATATATATATATCCTAAAAGGGAGAAAATGATCAGTTCCACTCATTTTATTACTGCTTTTTTTCTCCCACTGTTGACTCTCTCATCTCTTTTAGTTCTATGTCCCTAAGGAAAAGGGTGCCCAAGTACCTACTGTCGTGACACATGCCACAACAGGAAGAAAGGTTGGTTTACTCAGATAATTGACTACTAGAATCATAGGCGCGGCGCCACGCTGCCGAGCCACCGTACGTACTAAAATAAAAGAGACGATAATTCGCGAGGAGTTTTTAAAAAAGCGGAGGGCAAAAACGTATTTTTTGGAAAAGGCAAAGGGGTTATTCGCAAAAAACGAGGACCTGTTTAAAAAAACCGGGGGCAAAAACGTATTTTCGAAAAAGCAAAGGGTCTTGTTGCAAAAAATCGAGGACCTGTACGTAAAGAAACGGGACCCGCGCGCAATTTCCGAAAACGCGGGGGGCCATTCTGCAAAACGGAGGGGCTAAAAAAAACTTCCAGGGACCTTTCCGCGAGAACCAAGGACCTATACGTAATTTCGGAAAAACACGGGGTTTTTTCGCAAAATTGCTCCCGGCACCGTCTGTGACCGGGCGGCACGCGTCAGCGGAGGGGCGGCGGGGCGGCGATGGCGGCGCTCATAGAATCCCGGCTATAATGCCAGGGATGATGATGAGTGATTGAATAAGGTCATTAACGTGGACTACATATTCTTGATCGTCTCTCACACGTCATTTAATTACACTATGCATGTAACCAACCAATTAATGGGCATGATCTTTCTGGCTTTTAAAATCGCCTTTTAGCTTTTACTACAGTGACTAACTTTCAAGCAGAATATATTTTTAAAACAGGATCTACAAATTAATTGTAGTACACGTTACAAGCCCAACATTTATATCAGTCAAATCGCAAGCGAGTATCTCTCTTCATAATCTCTGTCGCGAACAGTCAAAAATTCAAAAATTTCAATCATAAATCATAAACCATGATCATAAGCCAAAAAAAGAACAAGCTCAATAGCATCTTAGGTCTAGAAGAACAAGGTGCATCTCAACTCAACCTGCAAACAATTACTTTTTGCGTCATGGTCGTCCTCATCATGGGCATGATCATATCCTGACGAAACAAGCTCCCCATACCTAACAAGAGCTGAAAGGATGTTTTGGCTGAGTTCTTTCTGGCTTGTTGTTTTTAAATAATTAGTTTTTAAACGCTGTGTTTTTTAAAACAGGGTCTATAAGTCGATTGTAGTAGATATTATACCAAATTTATCTATATAAGTCAAAATCACATAAAAGTGTATCTATCATCGTACTCTCTAAGACGAGCAGACATAATTTAAATATTTAAACCAAAATAACCCAAAAAGAACGCACCCGGTCCAGCTGGGCTTGTCGGGCCGAAACTGTACTGTCCTTTCTTTGTTTCCATTTTTTCCAAGTACGTTCTTAATGTTGGACGAATTGACACTTCGGGCCTCCACAGATTGAGCCGTCCAAATTATATAGGCCACAAAAGGTTCAGAAAGAAGTACAAATTACATACTACAAGAGTCCAATGAGTTTTTTGGACTCATTTTTTTTAAGGATAATAGTCCTTATTGGGCCAGGTTTCACTAATAGTCTACTAGTGAGCGAGTCCTACCACACATGCTTAAGTACCCTTGGTAATTCCCTTTAAAAAATCCTACATTTTCCTCTTAATTTTCTGCCACTTTCTTCCGTGCAGCCCTAGCCCCGGTTTGTGAGACGTACAACTCCATCCACCTGCGGTAAATCCCTGTTTTATCTCTCTCCGACTCAATAAGGAAGTATGTAGCTCTAATAATATATTAGGTCTGTTCTTTTCGGCTTTTGAAGTCGGTTTTTGGCTTTTGTTATAATACATAACTTTCAAACGGAGTATTTTTTTAAGACGGAATCTATAAGTTAATTGTAGTTCACATTAAAATCACAATATCTGTACCATTTAAAATCGCAAGCGAGTCCTAGCACACATGCTTAACTAGCTTTTTTTCGAGCAATGCTTAACTACCCTCGGTATTTCCCTTAAAAAAATCCTATTTTTCTTTAAAGTTTTCTCTTACTTTGTTGCCACTTTCTTGCATCCACTCTCCTACGTTGATAGAGACGTACGACTCCATCCACTATGAATTATGATATTTGTACCTAGTGCAAGTATTTGTATCAGATACTGATAAGTTAATAAAATATTTTGAAAAGACTATTCTGGTAAGCCGTTTCAAAATAGCAATAGATAAGCCGACTCATTTATTTATTTGAGGAAAGTTATATTGTTCCTAGCGTGAGTATTTGTATCAAATATTGATAAGTTGATAAATCGTTTCAAAAAAGGCTATTCTGGTGAGCCGTTTCAAAATAGTAATAAAAAAACCGACTTATTTATTTATTCAGACAAAGTTATAAGCCATACATAGAAAAGAACAACTCATTCCTACAACATGGATGGCCTGGGTGTCCGGCGTGAAATAGAAAGCCGAACCTAGCCAGACATGGGAAGTCACGGCCACTCCTACTTCTCGGTGCTCCCCCTCTGGAGCCGGCAGAGGCGTTAGGCAAGCCGCCCTTTCCGGCCAGGTTGCGCACCGTAGGGAACAAAACCCTCTTAGTTTAAAGCCCCAGCGGCGCATGATGTCAACTAATCCAAACTCCCACAAGGTTGTCACATTGTAGCACTATCTATGCTATTTTTAATTTGTATTGCATTGTTCTTTGAGAATTGAGATGGATGCCATTCATGCATTTGCATTGTTTATTGTTAACTGCTTAAGATTAGTGGCATCCTATGTGGACATTTCCAAACGCTCTCATGCATGCACGGTTCTTTTTTTTCCTCCCTCTTTGGATGCTAATACTATATTTGACTACAGTCCACCATATATATAGATTAAAGAAATACTAAATTTAATAAATACTTAATGAAAAATAACCATACATACGCTATTAAATGACATATCAAAATCACTTTTAAAGCATTTAAGTAAAAGTTTGAGAGAGAAAAATTACAATGACTATAATCTAAATTATCTAAAAAGATAAATATATTGGAACGGGTCTCCGAGACAAGGCAAATATAGCAAACCAGGGGAAAACGGAGGGAGTATATCTCTACTACTTAAAAAATAGAGTTAGTGACAGTCCGTGCGTTCTCCACACATCTCACGCCCGCAACTGCCCACTCCGCTCACTCCGCCCTCAATTCATTCTTCTCGTGCGTTGCAATTCCTCCATGATCACTCGCCTTGCCCTGCCGCCGCCTCCGCTTCTCCTCTCGCCAACGCCCTCCTCACCCGCGCTGCCTCCTCCGCCACCTCCCGCTCCTCCGCTCGCCGACGCCTCCTCCTCCACACCTGCGCTGCTTCCGCCTCGCACCGCCGACGCCCTCCCCACCCAGCTCGCCTCCGCCCGCCTCCCGCTCCTCCGCTCCACCGACGCCTCCTCCTACCCACCCAGCGCCGCCGCCGCCTCCGCTCCTCCGCCGACACCTCCTCCTCCCCACCCCACGCCGCCGCCGCCTCCCGCCTCCGCCGCCTCCCCTCCCCACTCGAAGCTCGCCTCCGCCGCCTCCCGCTCCTCCGCTCCGCCGACGCCTCCTCCTCACCCCACGCCGCCGCCGCCTCCCGCCCCTCCGCTCCGCCGACGCCTCCTCCTCCCCCACGCCGCCGCCGCCGCCTCCCGCTCCGCCGACGCCTCCTCCTCCCCACCCCGCGTTGCCGCCGCCCTCCCGCTCCTCGCTCCACCGTCCCTCCCCTCATCATTTCCACCGCCGGATCGGATGCCTCTCCCCACCGCCGCTTCTACCGGCCGGATCTGGACGCCCTCTTCCCCTACCACTGCTTCCACCGGCCGCTTCTAACGTGTTTGGCTGGCAGTTGCATTGAGGTAACATGCTTCCCTATTTATTCCTCTCGTTCTTTCTTCTTTTTGCAATATGTGGAACAAATGATTTTTCTTTAATATGATTTTTCGATCTTTCCTTCATTACATTGTTGATTTAATATGTGGAACAAATGATTTTTCGATCTTTCCTTCATTACATTGTTGTTTTTCTTTTTGCAGAGGATAGCACAACTGCATCAAATTGCTGTAATGAGTGACATCAAAAGCAGCAGCGAAGTGATTAAAATTATCAGGAGCTCTTAATCATCGTTCCACTCTGGGAAAGGTTTGATTGTAATGTTGTAGCAATTTGGTTAAGTAGTTACAGAATGTTGTACCAATTAGTACTGCAGGATCAACACGAGTAGCCTAATTGTAGTTTAGTTGCATGATCTTGCATAGATCTGATGTTTGCATAATTGGAGAACGAGCCTTGCTTGCGACCAAACCTCAAGGAATCAACACTTCATCCCCCTTTGTTCTTAAGATTTGTATATAGATGGGTGATAACTTCGTCAGTTATAATTATGTGGAAATTGTTGTTCATATCGACGCTGGACTCAGTTCTGTATACATAATTTCCATTCTCGAGTGTGATGGGTACACTGATTCTTGAATTTTACTTAAGTCTTTTGGTGATATTTTTGATCGAAACTATAGCTGATGTTATTAGAAATTGACCTGGCCAGGGACTCGTGTGATTGGGTCACCCATCAGAAGTTCAGGACCCAGGTTTTCAGAAACGAAACTGATGAAAATGGCAGAGTACCATAGAAACTCTGGATTCAGGGAATTGAGTTGAACCATTCATTTTGGTTTGCTTGGACTCATAGTTGTCTATGTTTATAAACAACGGCATGTATCTGATTGACTTCTGCAAAACCCTATTATTACAAAAGAACGCTTTCTCCTCAATTTATTTCCTGAAGAACATGCATTAGTAAAGAACATGCATTAGTAAAGAATTTACACACTAGCTGTCTACAATAAATTGATGATGGAATTACTTGGATGATTTGGTCTGGTTCCAAATTGCCTTGCTTATCTTTCTTGGCTTGACATAAATATGGTTATGCAATTAGGTTTCTTTTCCTTTCATTTCATATGTGTTTGCAGCTTGGCAACTACATGAAGAGCCGAATACTATGTTGATTCTTTGATTGTGTCTCTCACTTTATAACTGGTCCATGTAAAATCGGATAGGAACACTTTGATCCTGTTATGAGCGTCCTCTGCAGGTATACAATTAAAGTCTTGAACTTTTCACTAAATTTAGTTATTTAGTCTTAGTGAAATGATATGATCATTAACTGTGCAGGTGTCATCTTGTGATACCGAATCATTGAGACGATGCAGCATGCATGATGTGAATTTTTGAGTAGAACACATTTCTGTATTATGCTGCTTTGGTATTATGCTGGGTGTACCACATTTCTGTATTAATCTTTTCCTTCTTTTTTTCTTTGTTGATGCAAACATATACAATTTGAAACATCATTTTACTAGGGAACATTCTTGTCTATCACCCTTGTTGGCCTTGTGTAATATTCATCATTTTACTAGATATGAGAAACAATTATCTTCAGCTGCAGGGCCCATGCTACCCTGTCATATTTCCAAGTGTAAATGGTAAGTCGGTAAACTTCATTCTAACCCATTTCATGGCATCTTTTTGTAAAAATGGAGTGAATGGCTTAACTTATTCATGTAGTACATGTATGTTTTGCTTGATACATGATGACGTAAAATAAAATTGATGTTTATTATTCAGTTTGAGATCATATTTGATAGTATACATCACTTTTATTTGGTTTTTCGTTGCAACGCACAGGCATTTTACTGGTGGTAATAGTGAGCAGGTACGGTTCGTTGGGCGGTCCTAACTGTAACTGTCTCGGGAAACGAAATGCCAGCTTTTTCTTTCTTCTTGTAATAATCTCAAGCTAGCCAGCATCGGGGGTACCGGATTACTGGATGCTGACATCAAGTTCTCTGCGCACTAGCCAGAGAATGCACGGTGGAATCCGTGTAGATTAATTACGGTGTTTAGAGTTTGAGTAGCCTTTAAGCTCGGACTTAGCCTCTGACTTTTTCAGTTTATGATTACGGTTCATAATTTTGGCCCCGCTCATTTTGGCTTTAACTTCTGTTTTCTGGTTTATTTTTACTATTTATAAATTTCGTTTATTCTAAACTTTTGACTTTTGTTGAGCTTTTTTGCCGGTTTTTTTTCTCGTATTCGTTTGCGTTATCCATGATAAGCTAGCATATTTTTTCTATTTTTGTTTTTTTAAATTTAATTACGCTAAATAAGCCACTTTCAGCTACAGTGGAATTTCAGCCGCCATAGTGCAATTTCAGCCATAAGCTATAGCTTTTCAGTCCAACCGAGCGGGGGAGTTTTAAAATTGAGGTTGTTCGCGACAGAGATTACGGAGAAAGATACTCGTTTGTGATTTTGGCTGGTATAGATTTGAGCTTTTAATGTGTACTATAATTACTTATAAACCCTGCTTGAGAAAATATTCCGTTTGAAAGTTAGGTACTGTAGCAAAAACTCAAATCCGCTTTTAAAAGCCGCAAAGAACATACTCCTTATCATATTTTTGCAATGTATAAAAGCTACTACTATCTTTAAGCTAGACCCCACAACTAGGGGCATGTTCTTTTTGGCTGCGGCTTATGGCTTTTGGTTGAAATTTTTGAATTTTGGCTGTTTGCGACAGAGATTGCGGAGAGAGATACTCGCTTGCAATTTTGGTTGATACAGATGTTAGGCTTTTAATGTGTACTACAATTAACTTGTAGATCCCGTCTTGAGAAAATATTTCATTTAAAAGTTAGGTACTGTAGTAAAAGCCAAAAGCCGCTTTTGGAAGCCAAAAGGAACACCCCCTATAATATAAAAGGAAAAAATTCTTTACTCCCATCTACCATCCATTTCCTATCCCCACACTCACTATCCTGATTCCCACCGAATTTTGGACATATGTAGCACTATAGACGTCAAAAATTCCAATTCTAGCCCTCGGAGCTAATAAATTCCGTTTCTAGCCTCCCGGTCGACCGCGGGACTCGGTGGCGCCGACACCTGTCCGGTCGTGCGGTCCCCGACCGCACGACTGCACTGTAGCACGGTCGTGCGGTCTGGGACCGCACGACTCTCCTGTAGCTGCGGTAGTGGTGCGGTCAGGAGCTGAGACGTGCGGTTGGGAGCGCTGAGACGTGCGGTCGACAGACGGATCAGGTGCTCGGACACCCACCAACTGAAGCACAGTTGAGTCGTGCGGTCCGGGACCGCACAACCTAGCTTCTGATGTGGTCGTGCGGTGCGGACCGCACGACCGCCACGTGTCACGCCTCGCATTCCCGCGGTCGACCGGGGGGCTAGAAACGGAATTTATTTGCTCCGAGGGCTAGAATTGGAATTTTCGACGTCTACCGTGCTACATGTGTCCAAAATTCATTCCCACCTATCTCCATGTGATCCTTCTCCCTAGTGGCAAAATCACAAGCGCCTGATCCCACTCCTCCGCCATGAGCTCTTCTCCAGCGGCGTCTCCTTACTTCTCCGGTTAGATCCGATTAGGATAACCCAAGCGGCGACGGCGGCTCAAAAGAATCCAAGCGGCGACGGCGGCTTTGGCGGTGGTAGTGGCTTAGGTGACGGTATGGGTGGATCCGGGCGATGACGTAGGTCGACCCAGGCGATGGCGACGATGCGAGCAGACCATGGCAAAAACAGCGGCTGGATCTGGCCAGATCCTCATCGGGCCATGAGGACGGTGCGGTCCTTCCTCTCGCTCCACCCATATCTGGCCGGCCTACAGTTCCTGATAGTGAAGGTGAGCACAAAGGCGTCAAGGATGGCGAGCCAACGTGGCGGCAAGGAGGCGATGGCGATGTAGGTGCACACCAGCCACAACAACCTCCCTCATCCCCGTCCCCGACAAATGGGCCCTTCGAATATTTTAGTCTAAGAAGACTGCCTCCAGGCTTACCGGCGATGCAAGACATTTTTGCTTGGCGACCCTGTCCTGCAGTGTATAGCGTCGCCTCTAAGCTTCTCTCTTCTTAGAGGCAGTTTTTTCAAATACGGAGGATGCCCTTGTAGACTAATCCACTAATGTAGATCATAAAGCTAGGTAAAATGAGTAAACACTGTGGCGCAAGATATGTATACGCGCCTTGCTCATGAAATTTTGCAAAATCATAGAATACCTTTTCACCTACATACACCAGTATTTACACATAAGTTTAGACTTTGGAAAACAGGAATATTTTTCAGATTGATGTGGAAATATACTGAACTGTCGTTCCCGTAAAATTGTTGGGTTCCAAATTAATATACCCTTACTCTAATAGTTGAATCTACACCAATCGATGACACATGCTTTGCTTAGGACACTAGAGCGTATTATGCACCGCACCGACTGCTACATACTCATGTGTCTCACGAGTATATATGTGAGTGACCATGCCTGAAAACATATGGTTTAGCAACCTCTGATTTGTACATATACTTTGATAAAATTTGTTTGGGATTCCAATTCCAATTCTATAATGCATCCAAGCACCATAGACTCAGAAACACCAATTCCAATTCCACAATTCCACGCCCAATTCTGACATCCAAGCAGGGTGTAAGTGGAAATTGATATTTTTTTCATCTAAAATTCTTATAGAATTCTCATGTTCCAAATTAGGCACATTGTAAGTGACTGATGCCAAAACAGAGTATGGATGTAATTATAAAGTGACAGAGTTAAGTAAATTTGAATATTGGCAAATTTTAAATTTAAGTTTTATTAGGAACTAAATTACGCAATCCGTTAAATTCCAAGATCTAGATTTAATGCAATTTACCTTGCTCTTTTGTAAAATCACAAGTTTTTATATATGAGATCTTTTCTTTGTTACAAGTTCCAATGCTCCTTCCATTCTTTAATTTTTAGATGTGGTGCTAGCAGTCAATATTTTCAAACTTTGATCGCTAACATATATAAAAGTATTTAGATTTATTTTTGGAAATGATATTACTAGATTTATCATAAAAATAATTTCATATAATTATATTTTTAATAATTTTCATTAACATATAATTAGAAAAATAAATGGTTAAATTAAGGTGTGTATTATGTCACATTGATATTCAAAACGACAAGTAAAAAGAAACGAAGGCAGAAGATTAATTAGGCAAAAAATAAACTGCTGGTCCTGAATATTATATAAAAAAACTCCTACTAGCTAAGGCAGTAACATGCATGCACGGACCATGCATATCATATATGTCACGAGACCAATGCATGGATATGCATAACACCCTGTAGTTTTTGAGTCAAATGTGTACTAACATTAAAAGGCATTATCTACCGACCTCGACATAACACAAGATGCCATGTAGTAGTAGTTGAATCCATATATATATATATATATATATATATATATATATATATATATATATATATATATATATATATATATATATATATATATATATATATATATATATATATATATATATATATATCCACCTATGGCATTCCAAGATGAAAAGCACATCACGATTAAATCAGAATGTTTGTCTCTGAATCCCTGAACTGCATATAACTGCATATATAAACGAGGTATGGCTGGGTATATATGTGGATCGACCTATCCTGAGACTTTTCCACGCACGCATGCACTTGTATAGTAGATCATATATTGCGTGTGGATACCGTGAGGGATGGCATCTTTTGAGTCCCATGCATCAAGCATGTGAAAGACTCTATAACTATTCACACATATGACACTACTACAATGTTTTTTTAACTTAGGTCCCCTAGCACCTATTTTTGTGAAAAATGGTCCCCTCCCATTAGAAGACGCGGTAGACGGCACATGTCACCTACTGTACCGCCGTAGCTTGATAGGAGGCGTGGCGTGTGGTAGGGCGGCTTGCAGGCACAGTAGCAGGCACAGCCGAGCCGCCCCCATTCAGTAGGCTACTGTCGAGCAACCCTGCTTCGGCAACTTGCCAAGATTCGCACCCGTGGGCGCGGGCACGCGGGCGGCAGCCACACGTGGGCTTAAGGCATGGGGCTAGGGAATCTCACAGGGAGCGTCGCACACGGTTTGTCTCCAGGAGTCCTATGGACAATTACACGACGCGACATTATATTCTCGTTTAATTAGCACGTTAATTACGATATGTTCGGGTGCGCATATAAAACACGACCCGCAGTCACATTGTTGCCAAGTGAGAGAGAGCGAAAGAAAAAGAGTCGCATTGCTGCCGAGTGAGAGTGCAGTTGTAATTCTTCGCAGTTGAAAGCATTATGGAGCTGTTGAATACCTTACAAAAAAGGTGTGGTTCATTCACATGCAAGCAACACGCTTAATATATGTTAGTGTTTTGTTAGCATAACTGTAGTTTTGTAATGTGGAATGCGCTAAGTAGTCATGTTTAGTTGACAGGTGTGTTTCTATAAGTTGCCATGTTTACTTATTGTAGCTAGTTTAAAAAATACATGCCAAAAAATAGCTAAAATAATTTTATGTATATCCGCATGTGTATATTCATTGGTCTTGTACGATTACAAAATTATGGGTTTATACGCACTATGCATGCCTAAATAGCGTTGTAATTAGTGCTAATTGTATGCAATTAATACTAATCATAATTAATAAGTGCTAATCACAATAAATTAGTATGATTGTGCATTTAATCAAAGCTGCAAGCTAACGTAAAAAAAAAATACAATTTAGGCAATATATACGTACGAATGCTCTCCCGTATATATGGTTCATCCCCGAAACATTTTTTCAATGTCAGGTTTACATCCGCTCCCTAACAAGATCTTAATGTAAAATGACTCAATGTGCTCTCCTGTGTGTGCTTTATTTACCACATTTGCTTAAAACTTGATATCTATTGCCTACCTTATAAACGTTGCATAATTCATTATAAAATAATTTTTATTACTGTTTATTTATTTTTATGCATAATAAATGTGTTTTAGAACTCCCAAGAACGTATAATGATGAAAGGAGTCATGTTTGGGCAAAATCCGAAGAAATATCGGGTATCAAAAGTACTATTCAGACCATTTGCTGTATTTTTGGGCAATTAAATGGACTCAAATGAAAAAATTCGCAATTACAAAGTTCTAGATCTCATTGGGAGCTATAATTTAGCCTACTCATTTACCTAATTCGGACTCCGAAAAAGAAAGTTCTGGCATCCAAAAGACAATACGCATAAAGCTTCAAACGGTACCCCCAGATGTTCAGACTTACGTATCTTTTCTTACGGCCCTATGTGCAACCAAGTTGGCCAAATGGGAGCCCAGTTTGGCAACTGGAAAAGAAAATTGCCATGCCCCCATCAAATAAAAAAAATCACATTTTCAAAGTTCGACCTGATGATAGTTAACCACCATAGAAGAAAAATCCATGCGGTTTTGGACCCTTGATGTCTCAAGCCTTTCGCCTTCCAGGACACTTGGAGGGCAGATATACGGCACATGGCACACAAGACATGACAATTCATCGGCCTTGAGACGAATTGACATGTACCATATATTTGCACAAATTTTCCTCAGGAGCTGTCTAGCTATCCGATAGGTGCGGTCTTCACTTCGATATAAATAAGTACACATTTTAGTTGCGAGCAATATAAATACACATGTTGAACCAAACCTCTAGGCATGCGGCACATCGATCGATCGGGGTAGAACTGCCACGCATATAAATGTCTCTCCATGAAAGATAACGAAATTTCTTTGATAAACTACTGTTGTTAAATCACTTCAGGGGAAAATCAGCTCTAGCATGGACAAATGTGCAGATAATGTCAAGAACATCTGATACGGAGAGGCCCGATCTTCTCAGTGAGGAACCGTAGATAGTTGATGCGAAGTAGACGATGTCGCTAGTTGAACACTCGCGCCAATGCACGAACCCTCAACTCTTCGGAATACGTCCAAAACACACCGGATAATTGTTTGTCGCGAGACCACAAACGACGAACGCCAAGTCCCCAATTTCCAATGGAACGACGGCTTGACATTGAATTGCAGAATGAACAATGGTTACCTATTTCTCTCTCAAAGTCCTCGCATGAACTTTGGTGTTGAAAGAACAAGCAATAGTTATGTTTCAATCTTAAGCATAAAATTGGTCTCCTCACAATGGGGGTCTAACCCTCAATATATAATACCTTGTTCACCTCATGGATGGCCAAGAGGTCCTAAACCAACTCCAACTCAACCCTACATATATTTGGAAACAAACTCAAACAAAAGGAAAAACTTAAAATTAAACCGTCACAATATTTCGGTCATAACTTTTTATCCGTGACGAATTTGAAGGTGGGGCTGAATCCATTGCGTAGCCCTTGAAATTATCTTTCCAACGAGTACAAGAACACCTGAATCGGACTCCGTTTGTGAAAGTTATGGCCTTTTTAGTAACTGACTGTCAGACTGTCCCGAACCGAATCCGAATTAAATTCTGAGTTGAATCCGAGTTTGAATTGGATTGAGCACGTGGGAGGTCCGAATTTGGCTTGAAAATCTTATCCAAAACTTGTAGTTTAAGTCCTTGGGCTCCTCCCTTTTGCTCTCCCATCAACCGGGCTTCTTTCCTGCTTGATCAACTGCATGGGCTGTTTGATTTTCTCCTTGTCAACTGCTTTGACCTTCTTGTTCTTCATTGCTAGGCAGCAAATATGGGTACCCTCCTTCTTCCGCTCCTCTATTGCTTTGGCTCCGGCCTCCCTCTCGGTTCCACAGACTTGAAGCTTGTCAAACCTGAGAATGCATAACGTATTGTTTTTATGTAGTATCCAATTCTCACGGAAAACACAAAGAAACTTGTTAAGAAACAATTGCACCTGTTGTTTGAGAAGTATAGATCTTACTTTATAAACAGCGTCATAAGTGCTAGGATATCCTCATCAACATATGTCTCATGCTGGCAACGACAGGAACATTTTACTTCTAGCTTATTTTTTACTATTTATAAATTTTATTTTTTTAAACTTTTGTTTTTTTAACTTTTTACCGGTTCTTTTTTTTCCCGTATTCGATTGCGTTGTCCATGATGATCTAACATACTTTTTTATTTTTAATTTTTTTAAATTTAATTACGCCAAATAAGCCATATTCAGCGACAGTGTAATTTTAGCCATAAGCTACTATTTTTCAGCCTAACCGAGTGAGGCCAAAGTTGTCAGGCTAGTGAAGGCTACACTCATGCCATTTATACTAATATAAAAAGCCCAAATTTGATTAAATCATTTGTCACCCAACCACATTAATAGTCTCCTCTCCTGATAGTTAGATCAATATAATCTAATGGCTAACATTGCAAGTTGGCCTTGCCATCTGAATATCTACACCACTCATTCAATTCATCCAACGTCCACGATTGCATGTTGGTCCTGCCTATCCGCACGCCCTAATCCCACGCGCCCCGTCCCAATCCCGTAGCCTCGAATCGCGCTTCTTCCTCCCATCCCAATCCCACGCGCCCCAATCTCCACCCAGCGCCACTGCTTCGCCCCCCTCCCATGTGCCGCCGCTCCGTCCCCCTCTCCTCGAACCGTTGCGCCGCCCCCTGCTATGCGCGTGCCCTCCGCCGCCTCGGCGAGCGCGAGATGGAGCTCCACGACTGCCTCCATAACACCCTGCAGCGGCGGCGTAAGAAGTCAGCGAGCGTGAGATAGAGCGTTGTGACTGCCCCCGCTCCATCCCCACAGCGGCGGCGCAAGAAGTCAGCGAGCTGTGACTCTCTTTGGCCAGCGCGAGATGGAGCGCCGCGACTGCCTCCGCTCCGTCATGGTCCGCCTCGAAGCCGAGGGCCAGTTCGAGCGCCTCCACGCGTAGGAGGACGAGCAGAGCACCACAAGAGCCGAGGAGGAGGCGAAGCAAATCCAATACCCCTTCTTCAGTGAGGCACACACCATGCCCTTGGTAGGTGAACACACCACTACCTCCTCCTCTCTTCCCACCTCATCTCCGCCTTTGTGGCCTCCGATGGTGAAGACCCGCAAGCCTGCGCCCCCTCCATCGCCCCCTGTGGGAACCCCATCCCCGCCGCCGCAGCGCAAGAAGAAGGGCCACCTAAAATATCAAGCTCTATTTAAGTTGGTTTTGGTGATAATGACAAATACTATTATGAGGTTTTGGTAATAATGCCAAATGCATTTGTGAGACTAAACTTGTTTATTGATTAGGATATTACTTAGTCTCATATGGATGAAAAAGGTGAAATCATTGATGTATGCATTTGATATCTTGCTTATAATCTTGTTGTATTTCTCACATCCAAATATATGATTAAATAAAAAATCTATATGTGGGACTAATATGTTTGTTTAAGTATATTATTGCTTAATCTCATTTGGATGAAAAGATGAAATCAAAGAGGTATGCACTCAAAATCGCATTCTTATATATTAGTGCATTCCTTGGATCCGAAATATAGATTGAACTCCACAAATAGTATAAAATGAATATGTGTATATATCTTCATTACACATACTTGTATGCACATATTTAGGGGGAGTTCACTTTATGTTTTGAGGTTTCATAGGTATTGATCCATATTTTCTTTAATACCATATTAGGAATCTGTACTTTGAAACACATCCTTTGAGTATATATAGCTTGTGTAGTTCATATATACTCATTTGCAATCGGGTTGTCGTCTAACTTCTCCATTATGTGTTAATGATTGGATGATTAATGACAACCAGATAAGTAAGCTTTGCTTTGAAATCTTATCTTAGAGAATACAAGTGTTGTGTACATGTTGTATACTCGCAAATACAATCTTTATCTCATTATTTATTGAGATTGTCATGAATTACCAAAAAGAGAATACTGTAGAATCTAGTCCATCCGTTATGTGTTAATGGTGAAGTTTGGTAATTGATGGCAATTAGTTTGTGGACTAACATTTTTCATGAGTTGGATGAATAGATTAGATTCCATAAATGAGGAAGACTTGTGATGACTTCACGTGCTGAAGATCATCAAGTCATATGGTGGATGCATCATGAGTTGATGAATGCCCAAGAGGAGATGATCATGTGTTGATCATCAAGTCAAGTGAAGACCCATCATGTGACAACGGAATTGAAGTAATGGATGTATCATGAGTTGATGCATGCCAAGACTATGACTTAAGGCAAATGTACGGTCAGCTAAGGTTAAAAATATTTTCCTAGTCTTTTACCGGTCTTAGTGTTTGGTTGAAAGACCGGATTGGTAGTATAGGTTGCCGTAGTATTTAAAGGGGTCATGTCTAGTAATTTGAGTCTCATCATATGTTGATAGCTCAACCTCACTTACTCTAGCTCTCTTTAGCATGATACTTGTATTTGCGAATGTGTTTTTCAAATAGTTGAAGCTCGTGTGTTGAATCTTTGTAACATGGGACTATACATTGTAAATGTAGTTTGCAAGTGTTCAAAGTCCATGTTTCCTACTCCTTGTGGTATGATGCTTATATTTGCAAATGTGTTTTGCAAATAGTTAAAGCTCATATACAATCCTTGTAGCATGTGACTTTGGTTTGCGAATGTGTTTTACAAATGTGTTAAATCCATGTAACTATTCCTTGTGTCATAATTTTAAAAGTGTGTAAATGTATTTTGCAGCTTGTTGGGTGTCATGGACGATCCTTGTGCGCACAATACTATATCTTGAAAATGTGTTTTGCAAAATCTGTCGAAATATTTGCACTTGTCAGATAAATTGAAACTATTGCTGCATATAGCGGTACTACTGGAGGTCGAAAGTGGGGACTCTGTGTGAGAGGTATTATCAGATATCAGAAGTACTGGTATGTATTGCGCGGTACTACCGGATGAGCAGTCTGATGGCTCTGTCTGTGGTCCAATCGGCCGGTGGAAGTACCGGTTCTGTGTGAGCGGTACTACCGAAAGACGGAAGTACATGTGTGTGTTGCGTGGTACTACCAAACTTCAGAAGTTTCGGATTTTTCTGCGGTACGTTTTTTCCAAAAAGACACCTGTGTGGTGGTCTTCTCCTCCCTACGAGAACGGTAATTCCGTATGTGTGGAGCGGTACTTCCGATGATCGAAGTACTGGAAAATGAACAACGAAACTTCCAATTTAGACTGTAACGGCTAGGTTTTTGACCATTATGAAGGGAGCGAAAGTACTGTCATTTTGCCTACGGTACTTTTGATTTTCCTGATTTTTTAGGGATTTGGCTCCAACGGTTAGTTTTCTTATGTAGGGTATAAATACCCCCTTGTAGCAGGTTGGATATGTCGTTGCTGAACTCTCTTGAGCTAGTGTGAGTCTCTCCTCTCAATTGTACATATGTTGCACCTTTTGAGCAAGGATAGTGATCTAGATTGCATGTGTTGCATCCAGAGTTGGACTTAGTGTCCGTTTGAGATTGTGTATTCATTGCACGTGGTGAGAGTCAAGCGAGGGGCTTGACTTATTACTCTTGAAGTTTGCCGACTCTTAGACGACATTGGAGGTTTTGTGTGTGGTAATCTTCTCAAACAAGGTTGTGAGAAGACCCAGCGAAGGTGTGAAGGTTGGATCTCACCTACTCGGAGCGGGAAAGAGCTACCACTAGTGGATTGAGGTGTTTCGGCTTAATTCGCGGAGTCGGGCCAATTCGTTTGGACTAACCTCAACATGGACTAGAGGAGACCGGCAAATCCCTCAACGTGGACTAGAGGAGACCGGCAAGTTTTCGAACACCACGGAAAAAAGATACCATATCTTTGTAGTTTGTTTCCGTATACTCAATTTACTTTTAGGCAATTTACATTCATATAATTAAATTGATTGCTTGTCATTCTAGAATTTCAAACCTTTGACATAGACTTAGGTTGTTGGTGTAATGAGATGAACCTAGTTGATTTAGGCTTTGTTTATGCTAAAACCAATTTGATTTAAGCTTTCGTATTATATTCTTGGTTTTAGCCAAATAGCTTAAATAGATTCAATTAGGGAAGATCTTTTTATAAATGACTATTCACTCCTCACTAGTCGGCCTCCTTAATCTAACACCACCCCTCCCTCCTCAACCTCCAGCATCACAGCCTAGCCTCCAGGCCCAAAACCCTAGCCCCGCCCCTGCCCCCTCCTGTCGGGATCCCAACCCCTCCGACGACGGCGATGACGGGGTGGGAGTGGGCAGCAGCGGCAGAAGCGGCTCAAGAGCATCCTCTCCAGGTTAGGAGATCCTATTTTTGCACCTACGTTTCTTTGTACTTCTTGGAGATCAAAAATATATTCTCTTATTACTTGTAGATCTGGAGGGCAGAGGAGCATGCAATCCATAATAGGATTGATGACACTTTGGATATATGGATCTGGTCTTGAGGATGTTGGGTTTAAGGTACTCCAATCTACTCTTGATTCCACTCAGGCAACGTCAGTGTGGCCACTCAGGTGGCATTGGCGCCAGCGTACATCTGTCATCCGGTGACCGCATCCCCTACCTTCTCGCATCCTATGGCATACGACGCAACCGGGTTGTAACACCCCCATTTTTGGGAACAGGGACATCGCACCACCCGCAACAGTTTAGGACTTCAGTTGCGGATAGAAGTAGTATCATGCCTGCTCACGAACAATTTAAAAAAGTTAATTTGATTAAAATAAGACCTAATGGTCAAATTTAGAAACAATATGAGCGTCTAAGCCCAAAACTTAACTTACATTCAGAAGAACCGAAGAAAACTCCACAGGAACACTTGAGTGCGGTCGTAACCCTAACACGAAAACTTGCAACATCCTCTTTTCTTCTGGTATCTGTTGTGATGGAAGTATTGCAAGACTGAGTATAATCAACCGCACTCAGCAAATCACATGGAGAAATATTGTATAGCTACTTGCCAATATTCTCAAATGATGGGAATATAGTTTTTTAGTTATGATATGTGGATGCAGTTTTGTTTGTCATCACTTTTAAACACAAAAGAATAATAACTACTTAAGGATTTAGGGTTTCAAGACTTGATTAACAGACCTCGGCATTTTTCAACTCATTTCCAAATCTACTTATGGCTCGCTGTTAGAATCACCCATGAACATAGCTTCTTTTACCAGAAGCACGACGTATTCGAGATACTATTGTGATTACTCCGTAGAGTTGCCCAACTTTATCCACAAGATCTCTTAACCCTTATGACTGAGTTAAAAAAATAAGGTCATTTCACTACTCATCTCTTTATATAGACTCTACCCGGTAGACCTCCAACTCAGACCCAGGTATCCGCCGACACGGCCAGATATCTTCTGCCCGTCCTGAGAGGAACTTACCGTTGTTCAGCATGGTTTTACCCCATCCCATACTAACACTTCTCACTCCTGTAGAGATTCAATCGATATGAGCAGCTACTAGACCAGGTTTGACAAGTCAAAACTTGTGGTTGGACGATCACCACGTTCTTTGCTCAGCATAAGGTCATCCTTATTTCTCCAACTTTACCGTCACTTCACTCTAAGACATTATCTGCACAAACCTCCACCCTAGGGAAGGGTCGTGGACGAAGGTCACCTTGTGGCTTTTCACTAGACCCCCCAACCCTAGAGTCACTTTAACAATTCTACCGGCCAAAAGCCAACTCATGGTTCTCATAATAATCAATTCCCAAGAAATACTTTTGTAAAATTACTAGCAAAAATGGTATGTTAAATAGTAGTATGAAATAGTTGAATTTCTGACATTACCATGGTTATTTAAATAGTAGATTTAGCATTACTAAGTCTTGTCAAGGTGAATATGGCCATCAAAGTAAACAAGGCATTTTTAGTGGTAGGATGTAACTAGATATCATGTTATTCTAAACATTAATTATACATAAAATATTAGCACGCAAATAAAAGGTAACGGAAATACTGATAAATAAATAAATAACAAAATGTAGGTTCAACATGATAAAAAACATGTGACTTGCCACCTTCCCATTGTTCTTGGTCTTCTCTGCCGGTTTCAAGTTTTCTTCGATTGCTTTTCTTCAATGGGGCACTATGGTGTCTAGGCACCAAACCTCCCTGCATTTGGATTATTTTTAGATGCGTGCAAGTGCAATGGTATATAATATATCAGGTAAACCCGTTAACATTCATTAATTTGAAAATGCATCGATTTAGAAAGGAAGTCATTGATTTAGTATGCTGAATTAATCATAGATGGAAAGTCTTAATCATGGATAGAATGTCTCAATCATGGAGCCTAGGCACCATGATGCCCTGATTTGTATTATATATATATATATATATATATATATATATATATATATATATATATATATATATATATATATATATATATATATATATATATATATATATATATATATATATATATATATATATATATGAAGCCTCTTTTCTACACCCGGTGTAGTTACACCCTACATCGTATCTCGCAATGTAGGGAGTATCTCGTGTAACGGAGGGTATGTATGTGTAGTATACAAGTATTTAAAACCATCTAGGTGGTATGAACAATTTTTTAGAAGTGGTATGTATATTTTTTTGACATACTCCTTTTTATACGTGTATATAAGGGTATTTACAAAATACGCTAAAAACTATGAACTCCTTTACAAGTTTTTCGTGTGTTTCACATTAGAGTATCTTATAATTAGTATACAAATGTACCTAAAGTGATAAAGGAGTATTTCAAGTTTGTTTAGGTGGTATATTAGAGGTGGGTGTAACTACACCGGGTGTAGAAGGTATTTTTCCTATATATATATATATATATATATATATATATATATATATATATATATATATATATATATATATATATAGTACCCAGAGTTGCACCGACTCCACCACTCGAGGCGGGTGCGACATGCTCCCGATCGCTTTACGTTTTCGGCGTCGTCACCGTTGCAGGAGGACGACCAAGCGGGGCCGACATGGGTGTGGGGACGGGGTAGGCCAGGGTGGCGTCTAATTGTACACCATTATTTCATGTACTGCTTACGTTTAGGGGTGCAAACGGGTCGGGTTAATCCCGACCGATCCGACACCGAATCCGATTGGTACCGAATCCAGGGAAAAAATATGGGTTAGGATATGGTAACACCAATATCCGTCCAAATCCGATACGTCTTCAAGTTTGATTTCAGGTTAGTGCTACTATTTGACGTTTCATTTTCTTTTGCAATGGTAAAGTAAAATCTTCCACATCAGCTATTAAGTAGTACCATCAAGTTCTTGACAGTACGTCCTCCTACTCTATTTGTTGTACTGCATACATTCCTTACAAACAAGTAGGGGTGCAAACGGCTCGGGTTAATCCCGACCGATCCGGCACCGAATCCGATTGATACCGAATCCGATTGGTACCGAATTCGGAGAAAAAATATGGGTTAGAATATGGTAACAACAATACCCGTCCGAATCCGATCCGTTTGCACCCCTACTTACGTTCTTTATTTACCATGTGAACTTTTTAGTATTGTGTCGTACTTACTTTTACTCATTACCTACGACATCCGAATAGTGCGCATCAAAATATCACTTACCGTCGTATGTATGAATTGTTTTACGGTGAATCGTTCGTAAAAAATTTTTTGAAAAATTATTTACGCACCTACAACATACAATGAACATAGACTTTTATTACAACTTCAGTAGAATTTTTACCAGTTTAAAACTGAAAAATTAACAAAATCTAAAACATTCACGGGGGACGTATCTAGTCGCCGCCCCATTGGGTGACTGCATGAAAATCGCCTAGATGCAGTCGCTCCAAGGTAGGGCGACAGGTATTGTGTCGCCACTGGGTTGGACGAAAGGCTCCAGTCGCTCAATCATTAGACGATTAGAGCCTATTTTCGTAAAAAAAATTTCGACGAATATATTTTTGTAATTTCGAATATAAAATAAATTATCCGTACAAAAAAATTTCCCCACCACAGCCCCCAATAGCTTTTAGGATAAAAGACCAAATCCATTAGCCCTGCATTAGAGCAGCAGCAGGCAGCAGCACATGCAACTTGCTCTGGAAGACACTCATGAGTAGAGTCCAAAAATGTACGTCTGATTGCTTCCTCCGATAGCTTCCCGGTGTCTGTCCCTGTGCGTGTCCCCTGCGGTTCTGGCACTGTTCTTTTCTTCTGGAGCAGTTCTTGCAGGGTTCCTGCAGTGGACGCAGAGGGAAGTGAGCTTCTAGTAGTTCTACCTCTCTTTTTCGATCCTTTTCTTTCCAAGATTAGCATTTGTTATTTTTTTAGAGTTGAGCAAGCTTGATGGGATGGTCGGTTCATATTTGGTTTTTGGTTTTAGTTTTTGTATAGAAACTTGTAGAGAGAGACTTACGTGCGAATTTGACTGATATAAATAAAATCACTATAATGTACTACAATCAACTAGCAAATCTTATTTTAAAAAGACACTTCGTTTGATTGGTAAGTATGTAGAAAAATATTTACCATAGAAATTGAGTTTTTAGAAGCCAATATATTTGGTTGGTTTTTTTTAGACTTAAAGTTGATTTATGCTTGTACTGTCTACAGTAATTAGTTTTTAAACGGTATTTTTTTAATACGAGGTCAATAGAAAAATTATAGTAAAAAGTGTACTAAGTTTAACTATATCAGCCAAAATCACATGCGACTATTTCATTTTATGTACTGCTTCTCATGAATAGATAGAATTCAAATATTTAAACCATAAATCATAATAAAAAAATGCACCCAGCCAGGGTTTATCAGCGCAAGCACATTTTTCTCCAGTAAAACTGAATGATGTTTTCTAGCAGTAGTTCGGTAAGAATGTTTCTTGATGTTGGTTTGGTCACTTTCTAGTCCTAAAAAGCTGCCTTTTCTTCTGCGCTTTTCTGTTGGTTTCTGCAAGACGTTTTCAGTTCCCTCTGAGAAGAAATCGCTGTTTTCTGTTATAATCTTGGGGAAGGAGGGAAAAGAAACTTCTCTGGGTCGATCTCAACAAACTCTATTGGTCTCTCTCGTCTTCCACCCAAGCCCTTTCTCAGCTTCTCAGCCAGATCTTATTGGCGCCGGCGGGAGGCTCGTTTCGCTCCCCACCACAGGTACGTTGCGCCAATGTCATCGCCTCCTCCTCTCGCCGCCGCCGCCGCTCTACCAGATTTCTTGGAGAGCTGCTCCCCTTCTGCTCCACCAATTTGCATGACTTTCTGTCGGTTTGGCCTAAAATTTTGTTTTGCCGGCGTGTCAAGTTGCAAGATGATCTTTTTATCTGTAACAATTCTCCAAGTCTTAATAAAAACTTGCGGCTCTCGATTATTTCAGAAAATTGATATTAGTTGGTTGCAAGCAAATTACTAATTTTATTGGAGGCGTGCATGGTTTTTTATGTACAAAGTCTTTTCTTTTTTCTTAAATTGCTGGTGCGGAAGCGGGAGTGTGTTATATGTGTTTGTTGAGAAATGTGCTGCTACGTGTCAAATTCTTCAGTCCTCACAGATGAATATGGGGATCGACCCAATATAAGTGTTTTTTCCATAATTTTTTTGGGCTTTTTGTTGTGAGGAAGTTCATAGTTTTCTGCTCCATTTCTTCAATTTGGTGCGATTTACATGTCTTTCTTTTCCTCTGCTAAAATCACCAAAAGTATATCTCTGAATTTCCTCGTGCACATTCCGATCTTGTTGCCAACCAAGAGAAAAAACAAAAACCTGTGGTCTATGGATTGCAATTCTTTAATCCCTGTTTGACTGCCTTCTCTCTCTCTCTCTTAACACTGTTTGACTGCCTTCATGTGCTAGATCCTTAAAAAATTTTCATCTTGCAACCTATCTTGCCATTCATGTCGCTTGCTTGCAATTTTAACCAAGATAAGATTCCTCCCCTCACTGGTGCTTGTTCCCATGGTCTCCCAACATTGCCTCACCAGTTATTCCCACTGTCCCCTCACCCCAAGATGCTGCCCTTGTGCTTTGCAGGCGCCGCTGCTTCCTCTGCGTGTGTGATCCAGCTTGGAGGAGAGGAGTTCTTGTTCTTGGCATTGTGCCCTCCCGGACCCAGATCTTGATGCAACTGCCTAGTAGTTTACTGATCTAGACTGGGATTGGTTGGGTTCTTGGCCTGATTTGGTGGGGGCTCTGCCGCGGCGCAAGGGGGACAGTTCGGCCCGGGTCTTCATCACTAGTGTTGGTCTTGTCCTTTGGGCTTGGTAAGCATTCACATGGCAGTGGCCACCGGTTTGGTACTTTCTTGATGGGTTAGTGTTGTGGGTTTGTTGTGGTGTTGCTTCTTGGTTCCCATTTGGTGGTGACTGGTGAGGAGAAAAGGAAAGGAGAGCTTGAGAGAACAAAAAGAAGAGAGGGGATTTTCGGGTTATTTTTCAACGTGGCACAATGAAGCATATGAAGCTTGGATCGAAGCCGGATGTCTTTCAGACGAAGGGCAGCAATATCAGGTTAGTTAATTCGTTTCTGTTCCTGTTCAGTTTTTTTTTAATTTCAGATTCTAGAGGCATTAGGATTCATCAGTGCTCATTGTGCACTGCATTTTTATTGATTTGCACCACTTCACCACCGCTTTGTTGCACGGTTTGCTAGTTGCCTAGTTCATGAATTGTTCTACACTTCTAGTGCGTTTGTGCTAGGAATTAAGAGATCCATTTCAATTCATAGAAATAGGGCTCCCACATTGTTAACTCTTGCACGTGCCCATTTTCCCGACATAACTGTGTCGTAATATGTGCCTTCAATCTGCAATTCGGCCAAGTTCGAGGGGATATGCTTTTGAATGTTTCTTGAAATAAAATCCAAATCGAATCATACTGGTAAACTAGTCATATAACTATACAAGATCAGCAATTAATAGCTCTGTGAGCGAAATGGGGCCTAGTTCTATAGTTTTCTGTACCCATTTCTTAAACCAGAAGGAAAAGAAGTGAGCATACTTCATTGGTGCTATCAATTAGTTAGAGTTTAGGAGTTTAAACGAAACTTACAATAGTTTTGAAGTATTGATAATTACTGTTACAAATTTATGTTACCACTCTTTTTTTATTAGGACAGCAGCTGCGAACTAAGATTTTGAATTTATTCCTTGTAGCAATTATTTTTTGGATTAGTTCCATCTTCTCAAAGCTATATAACTAATCCAAGTTTCAGAGCTTCCACAATTTTATATGTAGCATGTGTACCAATTAATTTTAAAACATTTGCACTAGGGTTTGGATTGCTTTCTCATTTAACAACGTTCACGAAACTGGCTGCCTAGCATGCTAAGTAGTGCATCTTATCATGACATTCAGACAGCTAACTATCCAACTGATCTTGTTTATAGGTTGATTTGTCCTTGATTCTTTCTAGTGGCATATGTTCTTAAGCTTCCTCTGTACTTTGAAGGCATGTGAAAATTTGCTGACAGGATTGCCTTTCTTAATTTATTTAGTGTTCATCTTTTAGATGAGTGGATTGGTTCGTGACATTGTGGTCCATCATGTAAATTAAATTCTTGGAGCTCAATTAAGTTCACCTTGCCTTGCTACGTCCAATTTGTTGTTTAATCATTGTTCTAGGACCACTTATCAGTTCAGGTAGTTATACCTATCATGCACTCTGCTATTAGATGTGAAGTTACTTTTTTTCCACCTTTTTCTAGCTATGCTTGTGGTACTTAGGCAAATGCTCTGTCACTCGTTATCTCACTTTTAGCTAATTTCGTGGGTGGGGGTTTGGTTTCATCATGTCATTTCAGCTCTGCATTATTCGGTATTTTGGATTATGTGAATTTACCTTACCATCTTTGTGGTCTGTCAGACAATATTTTTATCCTCCCAACGTTGGTGACCACCTTTGTTGACTGTTATGTGAGTCCAGTAGTCCACTTTATGAACCGTGCCAATTTCACTCATTGGGTGATTCTGTTTACCGTCCAATATCTTCACATATTTAACCTTTGCCATTCTCTTGTAAGGATGCACATGAGTCTTCATGTCATGATATATATTGTTCATCTCCTCTGGGAAAAAATGAAATGTATTGTTCATCAAATAATAACATGGCACTGCTACCGTTCATGTCTAGGAAACATGCTAGTTATGTTGATTTATGCATAACATAGCTATGACATGTATCCACATCAAGAGGGGGGAGAAAGGGAGGGAAACTGTGCAAAGGAATATATGTAAATATGTTCGCAAAAAATATGTGGCTATTTGGAATTTGTTCATTACTTTTTTGCTGGATCTATTCAGGTTAAGTGAACTGTGACCAGTGTTATGAATATTGTGTGTATATTGAAGAGACCCAATGGGTAATTTATATAGGGAGCACAAAGAGATATTAAAGGGGAATATGCCATATGCGAATAAGTAAAGAGAGGCATATAAGGAAAGGAATAATACAATTCCTATTGTATCTCTAATGCAAGGCGTATGCAATAACATTGCATTTGAAAAAAGGTAACACTAAAACAAGAAAAATCCGAAGTTCGAGTCTTGATAATGTCGTCGTTGCGTGCAGCCTTTGAATAAACTGTCAAATCAAGCTAAAGAGGAATAGACAGAAGCATGGCTGCGCAGATCGAAGCCTAAGACGACGGCGGCGCAGTGCACAAGGTGCAGAAGACACACGGCAGCCTTAGAAGCTCGGGGGCGGCTAGAGAAGCGGCGGCATCATAACGACTTCTACGATCTGCACGCGACTCAGAGAGTAGAGCGGCGGCTGTTGCTACGCAAAAGAAAATTTCTATACTTCTATGACTGACAATAAATTTGTAGACTCGCACGATTTGGACAAACTGGAAAAAAAAATCTACGGACTTGAATGGACATAACGGAAGACTCAAAAGAAAAATGACTCGAAGACTGACTCAAAAGAACAGAGACACTAGCAGTAAAAAAAAATCCCACTCCCTCAAACAGTGTTCACTACGCGGGCAGCCATCCAATGGATGTGCCTTACCCTCACACCCACCACTTCGTCTCTTATTCCATCTCTCCCACACGTGAGCGGTGACGGATGAAATCGACAAGAGCGGCGTTGGTCTCCCCATCCCTCATCGGCGCGTCGGCCACCTTCGAGCGGGACAACGAGGATCCACGCGACGACGACCCAGAAGAGGCGAGCGGCGGCGGCGGCCTCCACCACCGGCAGGCACTGATGGCGGCGTCCTTGGCAAGCCACGCCAGAATCAGGCGGCAATGAATATGCAATGAGCGTTGGCTCCGCTCCTCCAGCAGATTCGGCGGCGCGGTGAGGCCGCTGGCGGAGGCGGTGGGTCGCCGCTACCGGGCGGAGTGGAGGAGAGGCGGAGGCACCCGGATCTGGCTCGAGGAGCCTGGATCAGCGCCGGATGGAGTGGCGTTGGTGCAGAGGCAGGCGCGGCCACCGGACGGGTGGGGGAGAGTCGGATCTGGCTCGAAGGTCCCAGATCCGGCGGTGGAGATGCCAGATCGAGTCACAGCGGCCGGATCCGAGGCGGCGGTGACCAGATCCGGACGGGAGTGGGCCTGGCGATGGCGGTCGAGGCGACAGTGGCACGGGGCGCCGACGCGAGCTAAAGGGCCGAGTGACGGCAGGATCTGGGCGGCGGCGGCTAGCGAGAGGAAACGGCGGACCGGCGGGATCCAGCGGCAGCTAGCGTCGACAGAGGAGGGCGCGCACACCAACGGCGACAGCGTCGGAGCCCAGATCCGGCGCCGATGAACTTGATTCTGGTGGGAGGCGACCCGCATGAGCCAAGGGCAGCCCGAAAGCGAGCCGGTGGCGCCGGACGCAGGCGACAACGGCCGGGAGATGGCGACATGCGGCTGTGTCGGCGGCTGGGAAGAGTTGGTGGCAAAGCGGCGGTTGGCGAAATGGCGGCCCGGCGGTGACGACGGCACCGATGGATCTTGTCGGATCTGGCGGCGGCTCGGTGTGGCGGCGGCTCGGGCGGGCGGCGGCTCGAGTGGAGGTGGCCCGTGGCGGATCGAGCGATGGCTTTCGGGTGACGGCGAACCGAGGCGGCAAGACGGGTAGAAGGTGGCCGTGAAGCGCGGATCGGCGACACCGGATCTAGCACGGCTCGGCGGCGGCGAACCGAGCAAAGGCGGCGGCTTTCGGCGAAGAAGCGAACCGGCGGCGGCGGCGGCTTTCGGCGATGACGGGCAAGGCGGCGGCGGCGGTGGCTCGGTCGACGGTGGCTGCGGCTCGGCGAGACAACTTAAGGCGGCGGCGGCGAAGCAGCGGAAGGACAAGATTAGAGCCCTAGCTCTAATACGATGTTATGAATATTGTGTGTATATTGAAGAGGCCTAATGAGCAATATATATAAAGAGTACAAAGGGATATTACATGGGAATACGCCATATGCAGATAAGGAAAGAGAAACATATAAGAAAAGGAATAATACAATTTCTATTCTATCTCTAATACCCTTAACAACCAGCACATATAATGTTGCACCTGTTTTAGATAATTGATTTGTACATTTTCTTTGTCTCAGTTCACTTTGTTTTGTGCTTTCCTCTACGTCTACTACGTAGCTTTGATGGTAATGTTAAAGTGTGATAACATGCTTTTCAGGTTTGTTGCGACAGAGCTGCCAACAGACATTATTATCTCCATAGGAGATGTCAAATTTTATCTTCACAAGGTATCAACTTTTTTATTTGTACACATTAGTATTCTCATGGTGTGTTTGACTTTGTTGTGTCTTTTTAAAAAGCACTTCTATTGAACTAATTTTTGTTAGTAAGTGTTACCTAATTGATACTCTTTTTTAGATCTGTAACATAAATATTTTACTAGAATTGGTAAAGATTTTGTATGACTAACTAGATTCTACAGCACTGCCAAACTATCCCTTTGTGTTGAATTTATATTTCCTTCCACCTGATGTTATTGTTAAGGGTATTAGAGATAGAATATGATTCCTTAACAGTTATAAGGTGTGCTTATGATGATAATCCTTTTTGTGTGTTTTTATGATTTATCTATTGGAGCATCACATCCTTTTTGTTTGGGTGGTGCATTTTTTAGGAAATCCTTGATTAAGCACATCATTTTAGAACTTTGTGAGTCCTCTCGAATAAACAATTATATCATATACAAATCATGGCTTGAACCTTGGAAGTGCTTGAAAGCTTTGTGAGTTTCCATTGTCTTTGCTTAGCATATACTTTTGTATTGCAACGAAAGGATTTGTTTATACATGTGTTTTGTGCCATATGATTGAGTAGAGTGGTTTGCTTGGACGATGATTCTTATCTAATGCGGCTTTGTTTTATGTTAATCAACTAGTTAAGATGCTTTCAATGTAAAGAGGAAAAAAACATTCACATAGTTGTGCAAATTATTTGCAGTTCCCTCTTTTGTCAAAGAGTTCCCGCTTGCAAAGATTAGTGGCTTCAAGCAATGAGGAAAGCAACGGTGTGGTGGATATCGCTGACATCCCTGGTGGACCTTCGGCATTTGAAATTTGTGCTAAGTTCTGTTATTGCATGATTGTAACACTCAATGCGTATAATGTCCTTGCTGCTCGCTGCGCTGCTGAGTATCTAGAAATGTTTGAGACCATCGACAAAGGAAACCTTATCTACAAAGTTGATGTGTTCTTGACATCAAGCATATTTCGCACCTGGAAGGACTCAATCATAGTCCTACAAAGCACAAAGTCGTTGCTGCCTTGGTCAGGGAATTTGAAGATAATCAACCACTGCATTGACTCTATTGCGTCGAAGGCGTCAATTGATCCTTCAGAGGTTGAGTGGTCATATACCTACAACAGAAAGAAACTCCCATCTGAGAATGGCCTCGATTCTCCTTGGAATGGCGTCAGGAAGCAACAGACAGTCGCTAAGGACTGGTGGGTAGAGGACCTTTGTGAACTCGAGATGGATTTGTACAAGCGGGTAATCACAGCGATCATGGCAAAGGGAAGAACACCTGCTATAGTAATTGGAGAAGCACTTAGAGCCTATGCATACAGACGATTGTTTGATTCCCTAGAAGATGCTGTGAACAATGGAGTAGATTGCACAAAGCGTCATGCAGCTCTTGAAACCATCGTATTTCTGTTGCCCACTGAGAAAGGTTCAGTGTCATGTGGTTTTCTTCTTAAGCTGCTAAGAGCTGCATGCTTGCTGGAATCTGGGGAGTCTTATCGCGAAAACTTGATCAAGAGAATAGGCACACAATTGGATAGTGCTTCGGTTTCAGACCTTCTTATACCAGCGAATACTGGTGAAAACGCTGTATATAATGTAGACCTGATCATGGCAATAGTGGAGGAGTTCGCGCAGCATAGTGATAATGGTAAGACAAATTTTCAAGAAGATGAAGAAATTGTGGAGGTAGAGAACCTTACTTCTGTTTCCAGCACGTCAAAGCTGGCCGCTGCAAAGCTGATCGATGGGTATCTTGCTGAGATTGCTAAAGACCCCAACCTGCCTCTTTCGAAGTTCATTGTGCTTGCTGAAATGGTGCCTCCTTCATCCCGACAAATGCATGACGGGCTATATCGTGCCATTGACATGTATCTCAAGGTAATATGCACAGATGCATGTCTTGCTGTTTCCACTGAGTACTTGTGTTGTTGGAGTTCAAAACTCACACTCCTTCCGATGCTTACAGGAGCACCCCAGCCTATCGAAGAGCGAAAAGAAGAGATTATGTGGATTGATGGACTGCAAGAAGCTGTCCCAAGATGCGTGCATGCACGCTGTGCAGAACGAGCGCCTTCCTCTGCGTGTGGTTGTACAAGTTCTCTTCATTGAGCAAACTGCAGCTGAGCTTCCCACCACTGCTCACTCGCTTCTTCCAAGAGAGGTTGGCAACTCCTATGGCAGCTCCAGGTCAACTGCCACAACGACAACCGAAGAGGAATGTAGTGGACTCCTAACATCCAGTGACATCAACACTTTCAGGTCGATGAGGCTGGCCAACAACAGCGGTGGCAGCGAGAGGAGCAGTAACGTCGACAAGAACGGTGGCGACAAGAGCGCCGATAAGGCGAAGGGAATGCTGCTGCCGAAGAAAATATTATGCAAGCTCTGGTCCGGGAAAACAAACGGCGGTGAGAACAGCAGCTCAGACACGTCGGAGAGCCCTGGGTCCATCAACCCAGAGGATGTGAAATCCACGCCGTAGCAGAACATGAGGCATTCAGTGTCTATTGGCTGGTGTTAACAGAGTCATGGCCATGGTTTTGTTCTGTTCTTGCTTCAATTTGCCTTTACATGAGAGTAGCAATCTTAGAATTTGGAATATTACTGACTTGTCGTCCGATCGCCAATGATGTTTTTTCTACACTGGAATGCTTGTAGTTGCCATAGGGTTTCATCATTGGTGATGTGTTAAAGACACAATCCTGTAATATTTTTGGTGGCAATATAAAGTACAGGACTTTTATTTGATCACTGGTGTTCTTGCCGGACCTGTCCAAACAGGCGGCCCGACACAGGTCCGGTTAGGCATGGCTCGTTTGGCCCCATTAACTAAATAGTCATGTTGTGCTGGCCCGTGGGTTGAGTCTCGAACCTAGGCACGGCCTGAGGAAGTCATGGGCCATGCTAAGCCGGTCTGAGCATGTTTAGCCTGATAGACCGGAATAAGCACGTTTAACTCATCTCAGTCTGAAAATTTAAAAAAATTACAAAACAAATCCAAAAAATGTATAGAATTCAAAAATACAATTAAAATTTAAAAAAGGATTATATTCCATAAAAAAGAAATATATTGAAAATATAATAAAGAGCTTTATTAATTTCAAATGTCTTCTTGTTAAAAGTTTTGCCAAATAAAAATTCAATTTGAGAAAACCTTAGCAAAAAAAGTACAACCTATAGCTCCGTATACATTAATGTTTTAAGTGTCATTGTATAGATAAAGATTATCGAACAACTCTACTAACTATGTATTTTTTACGGAGTGTTAGTCTCATTCATTAGCTTGTTCATAGTTTTTGACAGTTAAAAGTATTTCCACTATCTCACTCGTCAACTTGTTCTTCTCTCCTTCAACATTCTTCCAGAAAGACTGAAAATAGATTCAGAAGAAACAATTAAGATAAAAATAGTTAATACATCATATGCTAATATAGATATCACATCTTGTGCTCGTGCCACCATTGCAAAATATTGAACTCCGCTTGGCATGACACTATATTGCTATCTAGATAGGCGATAGCTCCCCAATAGTACGTTGGCTTTGTCTTGCTTTAGTGCTTGACATTGTAAAAAAAACTAAACCTTTGGAAGCCCCACATGGTTTTCTTGGTACTTGTGGTGGGTGATGGTGAAGATCATTGCAAGCGAACTTCCTGAAACTTTAGCTCGTACTTTTGATAAACATTGATCAATTTAGTATGAACATCTAAAAATTAGGTAGAATAATCTATCCCTGTAGCATCACTCAGAAGTTGGAGAACATTGCTGAATCCTCTAAGTTTAACTCTGTTATCTTTTTAATATTTAAATTTTTAGTTTTCATAGCACTGATAGCCTCTCATAACACAATTTCATTTTCATTATCCTGCAAGTGAGTAGCAGTTTCAAGAATATGGATAATACACTTTGGACAATGCAACGGTGAAATCATAGAAAAGTTTCAGTGTAGATAAAAATAGAAAATATACTCTTATAGGGTAAAAAATTCTAAAGCATCATGTAAGTAGAGCTCCATCTTACCGGCATGTCCAAACCAAACTTTCTTTGAAATACATTTATTGCAATGCAAAAGTTCTTATATGCTACTATTCGTTGGC
This sequence comes from Bonia amplexicaulis, assembly GCA_036346245.1. Taxonomy (NCBI): domain Eukaryota; kingdom Viridiplantae; phylum Streptophyta; class Magnoliopsida; order Poales; family Poaceae; genus Bonia; species Bonia amplexicaulis. The sequence continues at coordinate 22,101,378 of CM070741.1, read as the reverse complement.
TAGAATTATTTAGGAAAGATATTGCATCACCGAAAGCTCTAATTTACGTATCCAACCTCTTTAAACCACATTTAACTATGAGATTAATAATATGATATGTGCATCGCTGATGTGGCAAGAAAGATTCAGCGTATGTAGTAAATAATGGAGTGAGAATATCCATTGCCTTAGAGTTTCAACGGCATCGTCTAATGTTATTGCAAAAATTTTATTGCTAAGACCAAAATCTTCCACAATTTTGATAACACAGTTTGCAATATTCTCACATATGTATGGTACATCTATTATTTTGAACCCAATAATTATTTCTTCCTTGGAATTTGTCAATCCCGTCCACTTACAACATAAGTTGGTTTTGTAGTGTAGTTTCACACACTAGGAATGGGCGGTTTGGCCATCTGGGATAGCACAGTGGCACAATAACACAACCAGATTAGATTTTAAACAGTGGTTGACAGAAAGAGGAATGATAAGGTGGCAATAGGTGAGACAAGCACGAGAACCTCTCGGTGAAGCAGCTTATGCCAAGGACGGATCCAGGCGCGCATTACCTAGGGTTGTGTGACCTCGGTGACCTTCAGACCTTCAAAGGATATATACGTAGCAGAAGATGACCTTAATCATCTAAGTAAGATTAGCATACGATGACACCGATGACCTACAGGGTTACAAAAGTGGCAAATCCAAGGAGGGAGAGAATAGTCTGACCACATAGACATTGTGCGTAATAAAAAAAACCGTATGCAGGAAAGATTGCCACGCCCTTATTTACAAGTGGCAAGCATCTACTGCCCACAAATAAAACCGTATGCACGCAGGATGTGATGGATGTACCTGACCTGACCCTCCGATTCCATCCCATTCCATTGCCCGCCGGCGTACGTCACGCCGCACTCGACCGGGAGCAGGAGCCACACCACGTACATGCATTCAGAAGGCCACCGCTGCAAACTAAAGCCATCTGAATTAACAAATCCCCAACTTGTAATAGCATAGAAAAAATAGGCAGCCGAAAGGGAAGAAAAGAAGATACTTATACTAGCACGCACGGCGCCAAGTTGCACCTGCGGCAGATACAGGGAGAGAGAGAGAGAGAGAGAGAGAGAGAGAGAGAGAGAGAGAGAGAGAGGGAATTTACGAGTGAATCAAATCGAAGGGCCAAGCTGAGGAAGGAGATGGGGGTTGATTTGTTGGGATGTTGAGAGGGAACAGGAGGTGAAATGGAAGGTAGAGAGCGACCTCAGCCCTTGGCGGAAGCGAAAGGGCGGGGGCCAGCATGCGATAGATGAAATGGCCATCCCGGGATGGCCCCATTGCTTTCTCTTCTCTGCCTGCTTTTTTTTCCGCTCTTTTTCTGCTGTGCCTCCGTTGTTCCTATCCACAACCCCTCTTCCATGGCTTAAACTAATCAAAACATCCGTATTGGACACCACTGGGGCCCGGATTCTCTGCCTCCGTATCATCCCGTGTTTTGTCTCAGTTTGCGAGCATGGTCTCCAAGCGTCGTCTCTGTTGCAAGAGCTTAACCACGAGGTAGGAAAGAGAAGTGGAACGAGAAATGTGCAAGTCAAGAAAAAACAGTACGGTTTACGTATCAATTTGCAAGCATGGCCTCCTTGCGTCTTACCAGCTGTAAGAGCTTAACCATGAGGTAGGAAAGGGAACATGAACGAGAAATGTGTAAGAAGAAACGACACGATTTCTGTAGAGAAAATGTAGCCGTATCAGAATTAGGGTCCGATATGGTATTGTGCAAATCAATGGGGTGGGCTTCTTTGCATGTCTTCTTTGTCTCCAACCTCATGCTTCACATCGGTTTTCTAAGTACCCTCCCATCCCAGCGAACCATCGGCTTTCCTGCCTCTAAAACCTAACTTAATCATTGATCTCCTCGTCGAGTAGCTCCAGCCCTGCCCACTACTCACCCACAAGCACACGGCTGGCAGAGTCCCCTCTGCTTGTCCTGCTTGCCACCCAGAGCTACAGTGGAAAGGTTTAGTGAGCACAAAATTTTAACCCCTAACTTGATGGCTTGTTGGCCCATCATCACCATGATTGTAGCTAGAGAAGAACTTGTTGCCGAACACAAATACGCCATCTTCTTCGACTCGGCAACCATACCGTCTTCCTCGCCTTTTCTCCCCCATTTTGTAATTGTGTGCACCCGATTGATCTTTCTCCCCCATCATGTAATTGTGTGTACCCGATTGATCACTGTTGTGGCTACGGGTCAAACAGTAGAAGAGGGGACTAATTGAGTGAGTATGAGAAATGAGCTATTCCGCTCCCTTATTAACCCAAAGAAGTATATATACATGGTCATAAGACTAACACCCCTACCACAGAGTACTATTCTAAAGACATATATGTCTTATTAAGTCTTTTGGTCCAGCAGACCAAATAGATACCGATGGAGGCCATCTCCACAACAATCACCCATCACTACTACAAAACAGGTTATACTAGACGGCTACATCACAGACGGTTTATACTGGGAACCGTCTGTGTGACTTTCACAGACGGTTCTTAACAAGAACCGCCTGTGATAGTCCACACAACACAGACGGTTTTTGTTAAGAACCGTCTGTGAACTTTTATAGACGGTTCTTAACAAGAACCGTCTGTGTTGTGTGGACTATCACAGACGGTTTTTAACAAGAACCGTCTGTGATGTCCCTTTCGTAACAACTGTCGACTGTGATATTCTGTACATGATCAGAGGTTAATATATAAGTATGCATTGCTTCTAATAACTTAACTACAGAACTAATGAGATAAGAGATGATCACAAATTAAAGGTAAATTTATTAATTTCAATTCGAGGCAAATTTATTACAGAAGTCGCACAGATAAAGAGATTCCCAGATTCTAATCTTCTGGGCTTCGTACGGTTCTTCTTCGACTTTGGGACTTGGAGGATCAGCCGCTGAGTTCTCAAACGCCATTAAGATTGTCCTTGTCCTTAGCACTTCCTCCTCCAGCCGCAAATGATCAGTAGCATAGCCCATAATCTCGTAGAAGATATCATTATAAGATTTCTCAGAATCTGTCATTTCTGCTTGATCGGCAATGCTATCCATCAATCTCTCCGATGCCACAAGAGCTTCTTCCACTTTGTGCACATTGTAGAGAAGAACCAGGGTGAGGGTTGTTTCCCTTTCTTGAGCGGCAGCGAGACCCCTCCGTCGACGGCGGATGATCAGGTCGAGCTGACGGATGCAAGAAAGTCAGGGAAGGAGAGCAGGGCGTGTGCGGAGAAGCTGCTCCAGATGTAAATTGCTAGCCGCCTGTGTAAGATTCCGGCCGAACAACTCTCGATGAATATATGAGAGGAAGGAGATGATCACAAGAATAGTAGAAGCCATATTGCACGTACGTCTACGTTGGCGCACATATTTAACCTTTAGCATAGACGGTTCGTATACCAAACATTAATGATATAGACGCTTCGTATAACGATCGAGATACGTTAGACGAAACACGAGAGATACGTTCTGACTTTGTATTATCACAGATGGTTCTAAACTAGAACTGTCTGGGCTATAATTATCACAGACCGTCCACGCCATCGCCGCTCTCTGACGGTATATAAAACTTATGATCTAATTCACAGACGGTTCTATATGTAGAACCGTTTGTGATAATCTGACCGCTGGGCCAGTCGATCCTCCTCAACCCAATCCTAGCCAATTGAAATCACCAACCCTCACCCTACAGATCCCCGCGCCAAAAGTTTTCGCACTCTCGCCTAACTCCCTCCCCTATAAATAATAACCAAAATCCAGGCTCTTTGCTCTTCTCCTTCTCCTCTTCCTTGTTGTTCCTAGCTCCTCTTTGCTGTTCTCCTTCTCTCCTCCTTGCTATCCCTCCTCCTTGTTGTTCTCCTCCTCCTTGACCCTTACCATAATAGCCCGTACGAAGCAGACGACACGCAAGTCTACAAGAGGCAAGACACTCAATCAACGACGACGATGGTGGGCATCAAAGACATCCAACTCGTGCGTTGCATCAGGGGCGAGAAGGCCTATGCATATTATTTTTGTTGTGCTAGATGGGATCTCTTTGCTTTTTCTCTGTTCTTGTTGTGCTAGATGGGTAACCTGCTTGTTGTTTTTGGATATTGTAATGGTAGGCTCTAATTTCATTTCTTGTTGTTCTTGTTGTGCGAAATGGATGTTTTATGTTTATGAAATGAATTGAGATGTGAATTGGATGTATATATGTACATATTAATCTGCTTGTTTCAGAGGGCATGACTAGCATTTCCTGAGGCTGGCCAATAAACAGAAATAGATTTAGGGGTAGAAGAGAATAGCACAGACGGATTTTAATTAAAAACCGTCTGTGATAGTAATCACAGATGGTTTTTAATTAAAAACCAACTGTGTTAGTTGATAATCACGGATCTTTTTTAGTTAAAAACCATCTGTGATATTTATATATCACAGACGGTTTTTAAGTATAAATCGTCTGTGATTATCAACTAGCACAGACGGTTCGAAAGCCGTCTGTGATGACCTCGTATCATTACTGACCCATAAATTCAGATGGCTCACAAAACCGTCTGTAATGACGTTTCTGAACCGTCTGTAATATGGTTTTCTGTAGTAGTACATGCATATTTACTCATCTCATTATAGCACATAATCGAAAAAGTCAACATGCTTCAATGTAGATTGCACGGTAAACAACTCAGCCACCGTTGCGCGGTAAGTAACTCGGCAACCGAGCCTTTACCCAGCCGCATAACACCACACAGCTTCAGTATGCTAGCTAGGGGTTGGTTGGTGCGTAGAGGATCCGGCAGAGGTGACACTAATGTGGACCGGCCATTGCGGCAACGCGGAGGCGGGCGCCAATACAAACCAAATATCGTCATTTCCGTCCTGCGCCCCCAGCCACTTGGGATTTGGGACCTCTCTCCTCCTCTACTTCTATATAAGCGCCTCGGCCGCTTCCGCTCTCAAGCTCCTCCTGTTATTCGCTAGCTTAGCATCCACCTTGTTACAACCGCTACTATTGGTCATTTGCCGACGCATCCAGTTAAGCTACGCGGTTCCACTCTGCAAATCAAGTGGAACTCTGTGTGCGCGCGCGCACGACGGCTTTCAGGGCTAAGCGAATTTAATTTGGCCGAGGTGAATTCAGCTTGAGGTGATGAGCTGCAACGGTTGCCGCGTGCTGCGCAAGGGCTGCAGCGACGCCTGCGCGCTGCGGCCCAGCATCGAGTGGATCGACGGCGCCCAGCCGCAGGCCAACGCCACCGTCTTCGTCGCCAAGTTCTTCGGCCGCGCCGGCCTCGTCGCCTCGCTCGCCGCCGTCCCGCTACACCACCGCCCAGGTACGTACGTAGATACTCACCTGCCCAGCCACATGCCTAGATGCAAAACCGATCCATCACCCATACATGTATGCGCACGCACGCAGATACTCCTTGCAGCTAGCTAGTACCATCTCGGTTCGTTGTCTCTTTCAACTTGTGAAATTGTACCCAGGTTGATTATATGTAGTTAATTTAAGCAATTAGTTCAGATGCCCATTTCGAAATAGCAGCTCAAATAACGGCAGTTAGCTAGGCTGTCAGAGCTTGAAAACATAAGCTAGTTAGGCTTCTTAGCAAGCAGGGTCTTGTTGATTAGGCCGTCAAAAATATAGTGAGTGTTCGTATTGGGTTTTAAACCTGTTCTTTTTTTATCTTATGCCTATTGGTGTCTTTTGATTGAAATATTTAAATTTTTAGCTTCGTGACAGAGATTATGAAAAAAGATACACGTTTGTGGTTTTGGCTAGTACATATGTTGGATTTTTAACATGTAGTTTAATTAACTTGTAGACTTCGTCTTGACAAAGTACCCCGTTTAAAAGTTATGTCCTATAGTAAAAACCAAAAGCCGGTTTTAAAAGCCAGAAAGAATATGCCCTTTGTTAATGGCTTTTAGCTATGACTTATAGCTGAAAATGAATAATAGTAGCTAAAAAAAAGTAACTTTAAGAAAAAGAGCACAACGAATGAGAAAAATGAGAAAGAAATATGTGCACATAACAGGAGCAAATAAGGAGTTAATACTAATAGAGCAATAGTATAGTACTCATCTTATCTTATCTTAGCCTCGGTGATCAGTAGGAGGTGAGGCCACTTGTACAAAAAAAGTTAGAAACTAGATGCCATTCCAAACGGTTTCAGCTCCTCAGAAGCCATTTGCAATGTGTCGGTTTCTTAATTTTGATTTTTTAGCTTTTGTTTGTTTTTTTCTTCTTATTTCTTTGCATTTTCAAAAAGCTATAGCGGTATTTTTCAATTTCTCTATTTTTCTTTTATTTTTTGGTTTAAAAAAATTAACTGTTACTACGATACAATTGTAGTTAAAAGGCTACATAAGAAGCCAAAAGCTATGGTTTTTAAGATGCTTGGAGAACATTCCCCACTTTGGTTTTTTTAATCTAGATAACCGATGACTGGACCTGACCACTCTACCTAGGCAGTATTATATTAGGATTATTGTTTTTAGTATTCTTTTGTATGGTATACGGCCTTACGACGTGCCCATGCGGGAATACATACCAAACGAGAATCTTTTAGTCATGCCCAATTGTACTTCACCAAACACAAACTTTAAACGGTGGTGCTAAAATATATTCTAATTAATTGAGATGATTTTCTTCCGACTTTTGTCATGAGGTTAATTAGTATCTTTGGACCCTCCATGTAAAATAATCCAGACTATCAACAAAAGTAGATAAACATAGACTGGTCTAGAAACATATTTGATATTTGCAAAGTAATTTACGCATTCATTTCGATGTTTGAGACTTAATTATACAGCTAATTAGTAATAGTCAATAAATGAATTAACGTGCCGTGTATGATGGATGGATGGATATTGCATTTGCAGCGCTGTTCCGGTCGCTCCTGTACGAGGCGTGCGGTCGGACCATCAACCCGGTGAGCGGCGCCATCGGGCTCATGTGGACCGGCAACTGGGACCTCTGCCAGGCGGCCGCCTACGCCGTGCTCCGCGGCGAGTCCCTCCGCCCGCTGTCCACCGTGCCAGCCGCCTTCACCGACCGCGACATGGCCGGCCTCTACGGCAACGTCGGCAGCTCCACCACCCTCCAGTCTTCGCCCGAGAACTCCTCCTCCGCGCTCTCCAGGAAGCGCAGCAGGAACGGAGGCGTCGCCGGCCAGCAGCAGCAGCAGAAGCAGAACAAGCTGCCCGCGGTGCTGCAGTCCTCCGAGCTGGATCTCTGTCTGATGCCTGTGTCGCCGCTGGCCGGTGGGAGGCGGGGCGGCGCGTCGGACGAGTACTCGACGACGACGTGCGAGGAGTTGGCCAGCGCCGACGCGGAGGCCGGGGCGGCGCCGATGCTCCTCAACCTCTTCAGCTGAGCGACTGATTGTGTTAGCTGTAATTGTGCGGAGGCCGGGTTAAGTTCATCTGGGCTGGGGTGGTGATCGATTAATTAGTTGCATCGATCGGTGTTAATTAATTGAGCTTTTTTTGGGATGTGCAACCTGGTTTTGAAGTGATCCATGTGCAACTGTTAACTAGCGCTGTTATATTTTGGAGAGTCAATTAACAAGTTGGTTTTCTAGAACAAACATCAACAGGTGTCCTCACAGATTTTTTAAATAATACATCAAATAATAAAATTTAAAAATAAATAGTCGTTAAAAATTACAGAAATTTGTACCTATCATCCCAAATAACGATAAATATTCTATCTTTAGTCGCTATTTTAATTGACGATAGAAACTCTGTCGACTCCCTCGGCCAGGTGACACTGATGTAGCAGCCCAATCGCTAGCTCAAATAGCGACTGAGCTCCTGTCGTCATTTCAAATATGAATTTGGCTTCCATCGTCATTTGAGCTTTGTCGCCATTTCATAGGGCTTTAGGGTTCCTGCCGGCATTTCAAATGCGACTCAGCCACGTTTTTCTTTTCCACATAGGAGACGGAGCATTTGGTTGATTAACGGCATTTGGTTGATGTCGTTTTTCGCCAATATGGTCGATGATGCACAAAAGTGTGTATGCATCACTTAGGCTGCCTTATGTACATGTATGCGTCAGTAGCTTTGATGTTTCTTCTCTGCATCGCCATTAGCTCGTGGAAAAATGTACGCCGAAGATAATATTTCAAGCCCTCTTGCTTTTGCGTGCAACGTCGACAGCCACCGTCCACCGGAGCGCCGGTGTGCCTTGGTTCCCGCAGCATAGCCTCGGCCGGCAAGGCCACATTAGCACAGTGGCCTACGTGGTGGCCACGTGGAGCCATAGGCGTGACACGCCAACCCCCGACCGCCTCGTCTGCCCAGCCGTGCCATGTCAGCATAAAATCCCAATTTCCTTTATAAAAATAATTCAGCTGAAATTCAATTTGCTGCAAACGTCAGCATGACGTAATAATCCAAAATTTCCTTTAGAAAATTAATTATGCAAAATCAAAATTCTCTGCTGATGTCATAATTCCCCTTTTCCTAAAAAATAGTTCCAAAAAATTTTGGGAAAATGTTGAATAGTGTTTTGCTTCTCTTTTTCTTTTAATTAAAACTTTCGAGAGCCTATTATCTTTCATCTTAGCTCCGATTGAAGCCATTCAAATTTCTAAATTTATCTAAAATTATATTCTATCCAAGTTTGACATCCTTTTGAATTTTGGAGTTTATTTGAATTTATTTAGTTATTTGGTTATTTTCATGTGTAGACTGCGATGATTATGAGGAGTTCTACTTCGACGATTCTCACCAATCTGTGGAGCAATGCAAGTTACACATCTTAGCCACGTTGATTCTAGTTTGCAAATAAAATTATATTATTTTAAATTATGTTGTATGCTTAATTTTATTCATTGTATTTCAATTCTAGTTTTAAAATTAGTTAATACCTATTTGTTATTACCTCATTTGACATTGGTTCCTGAATATCTTGTCACCCTAGAATAAAACTCTGGTTAGTACACTAGTATGGACTAGGAAATTTTCTAGCAAATACTTAAAAATGCCTAGAAATAATTTTAGCCTTGGGATAACTTTTTCACATAAAATGATGAGTTTTAAAATGCATTCTTGACTTCGGTGAGTCAAGAAGGACTATGGAATATTTGTTAAAGCAAAATATAAAACTTGATTTAGACTTAGATAAATAGTTAGGTGGTGAGTGCTTGTTAGCATACATTGTTGCTCAGTGGCATAACGTGGGTGCTAGGCATAAGGGTTATATGGTAAGTCTATCTAAGTCAATTAAGGACCGGCCTATGAGCTACAGCTATAAAGCCCTACCGTACTACCACAAGACTGGTATGGGACAGTCCTAATTGACTAATTTATGGGTCATAATCTAAGTCTCGCTATAGGCTGAATGTGAGCATGGCGTAGGCCACGAGAAGTCTCATACGGCGCAAGAGGGGACCCCGATGTAGTATATTCTTTATTGGGGTGAAAACTTAACAGAGACATGGCCACGCTGGCATCTTTGCATTGTAAAGGCCTTATCATAATATTTCCGCCGCACACCCAAGGAAGTGTGCTAATCACGTGGCAATATGATGTGATCATGTCTTATGGATAAAGTTATACCATCTCTAAAGAGTGTATAAATTATTCTGGATAGTCGTGCCTGTGGTTATGGGCATGCTAAGTAAATTTTTTCACAGATTAGACTTTGATTTCAAAAACGGGTTTAAATGGAAATGTTGAAATCTTTTTGGAGAAAGATGTTTTGGGTAGGATACCCGTGGTTAGATTAGTGTCAGGTCGGTGCCTGCGTTAACAATATTAATTTGCTTAAATTATTGCCTTTACTTACTGTATTAAATTCAGCAATTTCCTACCTATTTACTGTATTTCTTTAAATATTGCTTTACACTCAATTAACTCTATATGCCTTTACTTGTTAGCCTTGCATTATTATTGCATTTCCTATGTAACTTGCAGAGTACATTTTATGTGCTCACCCTTGCTTAAATTCTGTTGCTTAGAGGAGGATGATTTCGACTACGATGAGGATCAGGACGAGTAGGCCACGTCTTACTTTCGTTTGCCTGTGGGCAGGCGTTTGGCTTCACTAGTTTATTTATTTATTTCCATTGTTATTTCCTTTGAAACTTAGCCAGTGAGCAATGTTGATGTAAACCTTGGCCATAAGGCCATACTCTTTATTTAATAAAGGTTCGCTATTGTGCATAATATGTATCTCTGTTATCACTGTGTACACTAGCTGATCCTAGACTATTACGATTAACACAGAGGATCCGGAGGCGCTGCTTTGGGGTCTAACAGAGATGGTATCAAAGCCATGACATCTCTAAGACGTGCCCGTAGATAGAGTAGAACTGGTTCTCCCTAAGGACTTATTTTATTATAAGATATAATTTCAAAAATTTTCATAAAGACTTGTCTTCTTTCTCTTACTCAGTTACACTTCTTTACTAAAAGTTGTTTTCTAATTTCTTTCTCTTTTCAAATGTTTAAATGGCTAAGACCCCTACCAAGATTTTCCATGGAGTCCAAGCCGGATACCTAGCCAACCACCTTTGGGAGCTCCTTCAGCAGTTGAGGTTTAAAGCATGACCAATTTACTAAGGATACCTTTAGTCCTACGGCAACCAAGAACACTGGAGAGTGGAGGTGCTGATCTTTGCCAACGTAGGAGATGAAGCCGCTTTCCACACCTTTGACACTCCACAACCTCAGGATACCTTCCTCACTGGTATCCAGGATGTTGCCTGGGAAGTTATTTGCAAGCTGAGGGATATCTATGAGGTGGAGTTACAAGGCACCACTTTTCGGTACTATCCAAGCAAGTACCTTGTTAGCTCCAAGAGTTTCTTCATGACCACGAAGGATGACCCTAGGCTTGTTTAGCAGGTGCAGCTCACCGAGTCCCTGGACTATCTGTATTAGTCCACCTTGGACGAGCTTAGCTTTGCCACCTACTAGCTCTGTAAGGTAGAGGAGGAGTTAGCAGAAATCCGTGTTGGAGATGATGGCTTCTTAGTACAGGGAGAGAACGTCGTCAAGTCGCCACCTAAGAAGCGTCGCACAAGAGTTAAGAAAAGGTACATAGCTCAGTTTAAGCTAGCCCATTAGGATATCAGGATTGTTATGTTTTAGGTTAATAAAGAGCGTTACTTGTGAGATGTTTTTCCCTTGTCAACAACCACAAGGTTATCTTAATAAAATTATTAATATAGTTGCTTGTGCTATAATAAAGTTTGCTTTTGCAAGGTTATTCCCTTTTATTTGGAAGTCTTCTTGTGATTTGCTTGTGGGATGAACTTAAAAACCCCTCTTAGTCTATCTATCTTTCCCTAGCCTCTAGAAGCGTCAAGTAGATGGTGAACACTAGGAGCAATGGCAATGGCAGCAGCAGCAACCACAATGAAGCTCATGGAGGTCAAAATGCTCCCATTCCACCACCACCACTTGCTAATGGACCCAATTGGGTCCAGATGATAGCCAACCAGAACCACCTCATTCAGCTGCTAGTTCAGACCATCAACAACCCCGCGCAACCCGTTCATCATCCATGGCTAGTTCATGCTCTACAATCAAGACTATTAGAGTTCATACGGATGTGTCCTCAAACCTTCTCTAGCAGTACCGAACCGATGGACGTAGATAATTGACTATGAGCTATCGGGAAAAGTTGGATATCCTCTAGTGCAGTGATCGGGAATGAGTTCTCTTTGCCTCCCATCAGCTGAATGGTCCTGCTTTAAAGTGGCGACATACCTTCACTGCTACTCACATCAACGCGCAAGCCATCACATGGAATGAGTTTGTGTAGCACTTTCATAAGGCTCATATCCCCATCGGCATCATCATCCTGAAGAAGAAAGTGCTTCAAGCTCTGCATACCATGAACGAGTACCTTCAGAAGTTCAACTAGCTCATACGGTATTCACCAGAAGATGTTGCCACTGATGAGGCAAAGTAGGATAGGTTCCTGGAGGGTCTCAACAACAACATGTCTATTCAGCTCCTCTCCAATGACTACTCTGACTTCCACCAGCTTATTAGAAAGGCTATTCGCCAAGAGGGAAAACATGTCAAAATGGAGAACCACAAGAGGAGGATGTCCACTCAGAAGGTCAATCCAAGAGGTTTTCCTAAAGCTCGTAGCACCTCGTCGTCATCCGGCAGCTTTCAGCCAATAGCCAACCAACTACCTTTCTAGACCAACCATTCCGCTCCTCAGGTGATCTACACCCTTCCTGGTAGTAGGCCAGTGCTAAAGAACCCCGCCTTGTCAGATGGGGTGACCTGCTTCTACTGCAAGGAGACAGGACACTTTGCCAAGTCCTACCCCAAGAAGCTTCAACCTACAACTAATGCAGGATCATCAGGAGGTCAGAGCTTTGGGCAAACTTTCAAGAAGACCCAGAACTTCATCAAAGGACGTGTGAAACACGTTACTATAGAAGAAGCCCAGGCTACACCAGACGTCGTGCTAGGTAAGTTTCTAGTGAACTCAGTACAGCATCAATTTTGTTTGATTCCGGAGCTTTCGTTCATTCCAAAGCTTTTGTGGTTAACTATGGGTTGGATTCAGCTCCCCTTAGCAATCCCATGCTAGTCCATTCCCCTAGAGCAGAAATGAGATCCGAGACCTTATGTCCAAAGTGGTTACTCATTGAAAGAGTACCCTTTCTAGCCGAGCTGATAATCTTATACTCTCAAGGGTGGATGTCATTCTTAGTATAAACTGGTTATCCAAAAATAGATGTCAAATAGATGGTGCTACTCGATCCATTACTCTCACCAAGTTAGGGAATGGAAGTGACCTTTGCACACAAGATCCCTGTAGGGAAGAGTGTATCCTTAATCAACTTCGGGTCCTAGAAGAAGGACTAGTTGTACGGGAATACCCAGATGTGTTTTTGGAAGGCTTACCCAGAATGCCACCGGATAGGGACACTGAGTTCATGATTGACTTAGTCCCTGATACAACTCCCATCTCTAAGAGACCATATCATATACCAGCTAATGAGTTTGTTGAGTTGAAGAAGCAAATACAGACTTGTTCTTTTTGGCTTCAGCTTATGGCTTTTAGCTACGGCTTATAGTTTTTAGGCTGTTTGTGTGACAGAGTACAGAGTAGCAGAAATTCGTGTATGGTTTTGGCCGATAAAAATAAAGTCGTTACAGTGCGTACTACAGTAAACTTGTAGACCCTGTCTTGAAAAGACATTCCATTTAAAAGCTAGTTACTGTAGAAAAGCCGAAAAGCAGCTTTAGAAGCTGAAAAGAACAGGCCTTACAAGAACTGAAGGACAAAGGCTATATCCGACTGAGTTCACCTTTGGGGTGCACTTGTTCTCTTCATCAAGAAGAAATATGACATTATGTTTAAGAAGCTTTGAATGCCAATTCTGAGGTTTCTAATGTGAACAAAATACATATTTGGAAAGCTAATAAAGTCTACTTTCCAACGAATCAAACAGCACTTGATTAGAGCTTCCTACATAAAGTTATGACAATTTCATTGGATGCTGCACGAGCTGTCCGGAGAGACGTGCGAGACTTGCTAAACATAAAGAGTCCGAGTATTGCAATGCAAGTAAGGGTAAAATCCGACCATGCCATAGCTTTCTAAAGGTTGATAAGGATTCCTTTTTAGGTTCCAAATGGATTTGAAAGCCCCTTGAACAAGAAAACAAAATATATAAAGATTTGAAGCCGGTTCGGACTCGGTTCGGGACAGCTAGCAAGACCGATACTAAAACATCCATAACTTTCACAAACGGAGTCCGATTTGGGCGTTCTGAGACTCGTTGGAAAGCTATTTCGAAGAATCACACAATAAATAAGGTTCCAGCCATGGAATCCTCATGGTTATGTCGCAAATTGAGAGAGAATACAGTGGTAGCAATTTATATATTTCCTTTTTAGTTTGTATTGGAATTTGTTTCAGCCTTAGGCCAGGTTGTGCATGAGTTTTAGTCAAGGCCATGAATTGTGCACCAATATAAGGCCAGGGACTTAGCCCCATTGTAACTTAGGCTATGATTGAGAAATAGAAACCAGAAAATCACCATGGTTTGGTGGCCATTGTTGGCGTGTTCTTGAGATTTCCATCGAGGAATTGCTCTTGGTGTGTTGAATCCAATTGTTGTGTTAGATTCTACTCGCTGAAACTTCAGTTTCTCTACCCTTTATTCACGTGTTGTGGTGTGTGAGTAGAGTTTCCAGACCCTTAAGGAAAAGTTAGTGTCAGCCACAATACTCATTTTGTCGGATATCTGCAAAGATTTTGAGGTGTTTCGTGATGCCTTCCGTCAAGCACCCAGTTGCATTCTGATGTAAGAAGGCAAGGTGGTAGACTATGCATCACACTAGCTGAGATGTCATGAGTGCAACTACCCAACTCATGACCTGGTGTTAGCAGTAGTGGTTTATTCCTAGAAAATCTGGTGGCACTATCTTGTTATTAACCATTGTGAGGTTTACATGGACCATAAGAGTTTGAAGTATATCTTCATCTAGGTAGAGCTCAACCTAAGGCAACAATGATGGCTAGAGTTGATCAATAATTATAACCTTGGGATCCATTCAGGCAAGGCCAATGTTGTAGCAGATGCATTAAGCAGAAAGACCTATGCAAACTGCATTTTGATAGAAGAGGTTCAGACACAACTTCAGCAAGAAGTTGGCCGTCTTAGCCTAAATCTGCTCGACCAGAGTACCCTTTCAACTTTGGAAATTCAGCCCACCTTACCAGATCAGATTAAAAAAGCTCAAAAGGTAGATGGGGATATCCAAAAGCTTCTAGTTTCAGTGAGGATGACTAGGGAACCGTTTGGTTCGAGAATTATATGTGTGCCCAATAACAAAGAGATTAAGGTTATGATTCTACAAGAAGCCCATGAGACCCTTTACTCTATCCACCCAGGTCATACCAAGATGTACTAGGACCTTAGAGCAAGATATTGGTGGGTCAGCATGAAGAGAGAAATCGCTGAGTATATTGATGCCTGCACCACCTGTCAAAAGGTCAAGGCAGATCATCAGAGACCCACTGGACTTTTGTAACCCTTGCCAATTCCATATTGGAAGTGGGAAGAGATTGACATGGACTTCATCATTGAACTTCCCACAACTCAATCTGGTTACGACTCCAATTGGGTGGTAATAGATTGTCTGACTAAGGTAGCTCATTTTATACCAGTCAAAACTACCTACTCTGGGGGAAAATTAGCAAAGCTATACATGTCTAGGATTATAAGCCTGCATGGACTCCCTAAAAGATCATGTCAGATCGAGGAAGCTAGTTTATCTCCTGGTTCTGGCAGAAGCTACATGAGGAGTTAGGGAAGTAAGCTCAACTTCAGCATTTCTTACCATCCTCAGACCGATGGTCAGACTGAGTGAGTCAACCAAGTGTTGGAGAACATGTTGAGAGCTTGTGCTTTGGATTTTAGAGATAATTGGGATCGTGCTCTGCCTTATGCCAAGTTCTCCTACAATAATAGCTACCAAGGCAGTCTCTAGATGGCACCTTTTGAAGCATTATATGGACGAAAGTGTAGAACTCCGCTATTGTGGGATCGACCAGAAGAATCCCAAGACTCTAGGCCAAATATGTTCCAAGACTCTGAAGAGAAAGTCAAAAAAATCAAAGATAGATTGAAGATAGCCCAGTCCCGACAGAAGAGCTATGCTGACAATCATCGCCGAGACTTGACCTTCAAAGTGGGAGACTTTGTTTACCATAGGGTGTCCCCACTTAGAGGAGTCAAGAGGTTTCAAACAAAGGGGAAACTTGCACCAAGGTTCGTAGGACCATTTAAGATCATGAGCCATAGAGAATTTGCTTACCAGCTAGAGTTGAGTTACCACCAACCATGACCAAGGTACATTACATCTTCCATTTATCCCAATTAAAGAAGTTTCTTCGAGTACCCACTGAGCAAGTAGCACTTGAGACCATTGATCTTGAAGAAGACCATACTTACAGGGAGTAGCCAATTAAGATCCTTGAGACAGCCGAGCATCAGATCAGGAGGAAGACCATTTGTTTCTACAAGGTACAATGGGGGCAACCATTCAGTGGATGAAGCTACATGAGAATGAGAGGAAGATCTAAAGGCCAACCATCCCCACCACTTTATTAGCCCGTCCAAATCTTGAGGTCAAGATTTTTCTTGAGAGGATAGATTTGTGACATCTCAAATTTCTAGATTTAATTTCATTGAATTTAATCGAATTTTCTATATTTTATTTTTCTTTTCCCTCTTTTTCTTTTATTTGAGTTGATTTTATTTTTGTTGAGTTCCTCTAGAATTGTAGAATTTTTAGAATATTTCTGGAATTTTTGCAATTTTCTAAGATTATTTGAAGTTTCCTGGCATTTTCAGAATATCACAAAAATAATTAAACCTTTCCCTTCCTCCCGGGTCGACGCATGGTTGGCCCAGATCCTCTCCCCACCACCACACGGTGGCATCGCCGTGCCCATGCCCCTCTTCCCACGTGACGGCCTAGATCTGCCCAAGCCGCCATGTGGTAGCCATCTGACTGCCCGTCTCTCTCTCTTCCTCTTCTCTCACTGACAACAGGGGCCCACCCCCTTTCTTCCTCTGTGTGTCGCCCCTCTCTCCTCCCTCCCCACTCGTCGCCATGGCCGTTTGCCAGCCTGAACCTCATGCCACCTTCCTTTCTCCCGTACCAGCCGCCTCATTCCCATTTCCCCTCCCACACACCTTGTGACCGCTTCCGCCTTTCCCGCACCTACGCCTCCCTTATCCCCTCCACAACTGCTGCTGGCCACCATGGATTTCGGTGAGCCGTTGCTGCCCAGCGCTTCCCCTCCGCCACTATAAACCCCCGACACCGCTCTACTCCACTCCACCCCGCCCTATTCCCTCTTTCCCTCTCGAGCCCCGTAGCTCGCTCATGCCTTGCACCGATCTCCTCGAGCGTCGGCAAGACCTCTGGCAAGGAATTCCTGCTATATCAAGCCATCCCAAGCCTTGGTATCAATGCCCTCACCTTCCCCTTGCCATTGCAAACCTCACCCGCTCCTTCTCCAAGCTCGAGCACTGCCAGAGCACCGTCGTGCTGGAGTCCTGAAGCCGCCACGGCATCGCCGGCCACCATAATACCTCCCTGTGCACCATGCCAAGGTGAGAACACCCCCGTATGTCGCCCTCTCACTTTTATACACACCACAGGCCGCCGCTATGCACCGAAGCGCCGGCACGCTTTGGTTTCGAGTGCCGCCCTGGTTGGCGAGGCCACGTAAGCGCAGTGGCCTACGTGGTGACCACATGGCACCACAGGCATGCCACACCAGCCCTCAGCCACCTCGTCATCCTGGTCGTGCCATGTCAGCATAAAACCCGACTTTCCTTTATAAAATAATTTGGTCAAAATTCAATTCCCTATTGATGTCAGCCTGACACAATAATCTATAATTTCCTTTAGAAAAGTAATTATACGAAAATTAAAATTCTCTACTGATTTCACAATTCCCTTTTTCCTATAGAAAAAATAATTCCAAAAAATTTGGGAAAATGCTAAATAGTGTTTTCCTTCTCCTTTTCCTAGAATTAAAACTTCTAAGAGCTCTTTCTCCATCATCCTAGCTCCGATTGAGCCCATTCAAAATTTTAAATTCATCTAAAATCATAATCTATCCAAATATGATGTCCTTTTGAATATTGGATTTTATTGAAATTTATTTGGTTGTTTGGTTATTTTCACGTGTAGACTGCGACGATTCTCACCAATCCACGGAGCAAGGCAAGTTACACACCTTGACCATATTGATCTCAGTTTACAAATAAATTATATTATTTTAAATTATGTTGCATGCTTAATTTAATTCACTACATTTCAA
Source organism: Bonia amplexicaulis (assembly GCA_036346245.1). Taxonomy (NCBI): domain Eukaryota; kingdom Viridiplantae; phylum Streptophyta; class Magnoliopsida; order Poales; family Poaceae; genus Bonia; species Bonia amplexicaulis. The sequence goes on along the minus strand of CM070741.1, from coordinate 22,083,534 downwards.
TTCCAGTTTTAAACTTAGTTAATGTCTATTTGTTATTACCTCATTTGATGTTGATCCCTGAATACCTTGTCGTCTTAGAATAAAACTCTAGTTAGTACACTAGCATGGACTAGAAAATTTTATAGCAAATACTTAGACATGCCTAGAAATAACTTTAGTCTTGATATAAATTTTTCATATGAAATGATGAATTTTAAAATGTATGATTGACTTCGGTGAGTCAAGGACTATGAAATATTTAACAAAGCAAAACATAAAACTTGGTTCAGACTTAGATAAATTGTTAGGTGATGGGTGTTTGCTAGTATCTGTTGTTGCTCAATGGCACAACGTGTGTGCTAGGCACAAGGGGTATGTGGTAAGTCTGCCTAAGTCAATTAAAGACCGATCTGTGAGCTACTGCTACAGAGCCTTATCGTACTACAACAAGGCTAGTATAAGACAGTCCTGGTTGACTAATTTGTGGATCCCATTTAAGTCTCGCTATAGGCTGAATGTGAGCATGGCATAGGCCGTGAGAAATCTCACACGGCGCAAGAGGAGGCCCCGATCTAGTGGATTCTTTATTCAAGTGAAACCTTAGAAGAGCATGGCTATGCTGACAGCTTTGCATTGTAAAGTTTTTGTCATGATCTCTCCTCCGCAAACCCAAGGAAGTGTGTTAATCGCGTGGCAATATGAGATGATCATATCGTATTGGTAAAGTTGCACCACTTCTGTAGAGTTTATAAACTATCCCGGATAGCCTTGCCCATGGTCATGAGTATGTTGAGTAAAGTTTTTTACGAATTACACTCTGATTTCAAAAACTGGTTTAAATGAAAATGTTGGAATCTTTTTGGAGAAAGATGGTCCAGGTAGGATACATATAGTTAAGTTAACGTCAGGTCAGTGCCTACGCTAACGGTATTATTTGTTTAAATATTGTCTTTACTTACTATATTAAATTCACTAATTTCCTACGTATTTCATGTATTTTCTTTAATTGACGCTTTATACTCAATTAACCCTATATGCCTTCAGTTGTCGGCCTTGCATTATTATTGCATTTCCCGTGTAACTTGTGGAGTACATTTTATGTGCTCACCCTTACTTAATTCTATTGCTCAGAGAATGATGACTTCAACTATGGTGAGGATTAGGATGAGTAGGCTACATCTTAATGTCATTTGCCTGTGGATAGGCATTTGGCTTCACCACTTTATTTATTTGTTTCACTGTTATTTCCTTTAATACTTAGCCAATGAGCAATGCTGATGTAAACCTTGGCTATAAGGTTGTACTCTTTATTTAATAAAGGTTTGTCATTATGTATGATATGTATCCTTGTTACCACTATATGTCCACTAGCTGATCCTGGACTAGTGCAATTAACACAGAGGATTCGGAGGCGTTGCTTCGAAGTTCGATAGGAGCTCCCTTGTGCCAATTTTGAATGACCTGTGCAACTCTCCCTTCTTTATCTTCTCTTCCTTGTACCTCATGATTATAGTGGAATACCTCCATTATGGATTACTCAGGCAGACCGACACTATGGCGCTCTGATCAACAGAGTACTTGGTGGTACCTCCTAGAACTCCTTCGACAATAGCTACCAAAGGAAAGGACCTCAAGCCTCTCATGGCCTAGTTGTACACGTCAGCTAAGTTCTTCGTCATGATTCCATGCCTAGCATCACCTTCATCGTAAAGCAAGGCCCACTTCTCCAGAGGCTCGTGCTCAATCCAGTCCGAGAAACATTTGGTCGTGCTTCCAGTATTTCTCACCAATCCTAGAATATCGGTGCGGATCTCCCTAGTGTGACAGGAAGATCCTCTTCAATTGCAGCGGGCTTCTTCACCGCATCTCTTGTGTGCTTCGTGGTCAGCTCATCCAATTTTCGCCATAATGCATTGAACTTTCTTTGTTGATTTTGATTGCAAAGCCTTTTGAAAAGGTTCATCGGTTCCTTGCCCCTGATCTTCTTGAAGAAATTAACACTTATATGTCACATGCACCATATGCTCATAGATCAACCCATGGATGGGGCTCGTCTTCCCTTTGTTGAAGCTGTATGATTGTCTTCATCAACCCGGCAAGGCGATCGTGTATGATGCAAACCTACGATGATCTTCCACAATAGCATACATTACATTCTATAGGAACCATAGCCAACTATCGGTATTGTCGCTCTCAACGAATGCAACTACGATGGGGAGAATCTGGTTGTTGGCATTGATTGCAATTGCAGTTAGTATTTGGCCCTTGTACATCTCGATCAGGAATGTGCCATCCACGCGTAGCAATGGATAGCAATTTTGGAACACATTTATGTACACACTGAATGCAAAGAATGCTCGCTTTAGTACCATCTTCCTAGCAAACTGGTTGGAGGGGACCTCCACAATGTCAACATGGATTCTAGAATTCCTTTGTTGTATGACTTGGAGCACATTAGCAAGTTGTGGTAGGAGTCTTCAAATGTGTTGAATCTTGCTTTTAGGGCCTTCTACTTTTCCCTCCAAGCCTTTACATACCTGATTGTCTATTGAAACCTCCCCTCAATGGACAGAATTATGAAGAGTGGCTCAAAATCAAAATTGATCACAATCTCACTGTACATAACATTTGCAATGAATCTTGAAGACATGTTTATGTGGGTTTGCATGGAATCCATCACGCACATACGTGCAGAATTACTATGGAACATTTCTATTTGGTGCCCCACATAGGTTGGTACACATGCACTCGCCAAGGGCATCCTACCATGTTGTACTTGATGTCATGGAGAGAGAGAGAGGGAATGGGATAGAAGCTAGTAGTTGGCCATTGGCCATTCGACCAGAGAATGAGTACAGAGAGGGAGTAAAAAAGAGGGAAGTGCTTAGCCAAGCTCATGAATGGTGAGGAGAAGAGCCTCTACGACATCTAAAAGCCATCTAACATTGTGGTCCCAATTTCCTATTTGTATCCACCCACTCTCGCAACCCGCACCTTGCCAATGGCGGCGATGTCGGCCTCCTTCTCCTCTCCTATGGCTTCAGTGAGGATAAGGAGCTCACCATGTATGATCCCCTCACGCAGACCATCAACTTGTTCCACCAGCCCAATGCCATCCAGTTCAACTTCAGTTTTCACTCCATCCAGTACACCGTCTTGGCTGACGAGGCTGATGTCCGGCTGCCTTCTTCTCCTCCCACACCAGAGAGTGGGCGTCGTTGACCTCCTTCACAAAACGTGACATGTATCATGGCTTCCAAGATAGCCAGCTACAATTGCAATAGTATTTTTAATCTCTCGCCGGTAATACAGTAGGTTACCGCAGGCCGACAACTTGGTATTCAGTAAACCGGTGAATAAGACCCATTAGCCCCCCCCAAAATTTTGTTCCTGAGTTCGCCATTGCCAGACAAGCTATTAACCTAATGAATTAGGTCCCGTTCTTTTCGGTTTTTCAGCCAGATTTTGCCTTCAGCTTTTTTCAGCAATCATTATTCATTAGACTAATAAGCTACAACCAAATATCATAATCCAGAGCCCAAAAGAATGGACCGCTACAAGAGTAGGCCAGGTGGGTCATTTGTGAATACACGGCCCAATCAATTCAAGCATAACACTAGGCCTGGTCAGCAAGACCAGAGCTTGCTGGGGCGCTTCTAGGCCTATGCATTCGGTTAGTTCGGTAAAATCATTTGGTATGTATGGTCTATATAGCAAATACGGTATTGTTAGTTCAGTAATATATGATATTTTTGAAAATAAGGTTCGGTATCGGTAAATTTCAATTTTTCAGTGCGGTATCGATAAATACCATATTTACCAAAATTGATTCGAATTGCGAATGATATAGCAACTAACGAGGCGAGTAGGCGATAACATACTACTAGCAATAGAATTAGAACTTTAGAAGCACTCCAATAGAGCATGGAGATTCAACGGCATATGCATAGAGCCATAAAGAAATAAAGCATAATGATTAATGATCCATACATGATTAATGATCCATACATGATTAATGATTAATCATCGACTATTCAACTCTACACCATGGAGCATGAAGGCTTAAAGAGTTGCTTTCCTATACTGCTATGTATGATCCATACAAGCATTGCAATCCTAGCACTGCTCAGCATCTACTAGTCTGGATACTCTCTATTGCCTGATTAGGATGGCCCGAATGCCCTATGGGCTGGCTGCGCCTGGCCACTTTGCGCGCGACGCGCGTTCGCTACACTCAGAGTCAGCGAGTCGTAGTGGTTTTTGGTTTTTTGGTTTTCAATCAGCTTTTGCCAAAAAAACTGAATCCCAAAAAATCCAAAACCTGGCTCCCATACCGAACATCAAAAACTGGTCAAACTTTGACCGCTTCGGTCCAATTTTTTTGGTTTGGCTTAAATGTGCACAGTCCTAGTTGGAGTTGTCTCCGAGGCGCAGACGCGTTCCTGTCCGATGTAGGGAAGGGGCTCAGAATTCTATTTTCGGTCGGACGAGCGCCGACAACTCCAATTTTGACATGTCTGAGGAACCATAATTAATTTTCGTAATTCTCATTTTCCACGAATGCGATGACCAGCGGCAATATTTGTTTGTTGCCGTTAACGCCTATGGCCGTCAAGATTTGCCCCTTGTATTTGCTGGTCAAAAAGGTCCTGTCAACTGAGATCACCGGCAGCATGTGCCTGAATGCCTCCAGGCAAGTACCAAATGCTAAGAAGGCCCTCTGCAACACTGCATATCCGGACGGCCTTGTGGAAGGCTTATCCTGCACAACGATATACGTGCCCGGGTTCTTATCCTGCAACACCTTAAGCATACGAGGAAGATTGTAGTACGCCGCTTCGAAAGACTTGAAACGTTTTTTCAATGCCTCTGCTTTGCATGCCATGCCTTCGCGTAGTAAATCTTGTACTTAAATTTATTCCCGATAGCTACCACGATATGCATGGCATCCATGCCTTTCTTCTCCACATGTCTCCATACATCAAATTGGCTATAAAGGCGGACGTTAGGTTACGATGCCTCAGCAAAACACTACTGAGAATGCAAAAGTGCAGCTCCACCTTTGACACAATCCAGTGAGTCTCATACTTGGGTCTACGTGCGTGCACCCTCTAAGGACAACCGGCCTGCTCGCACTTTACGGTGTACTGCTCTTGGCTAGATTTTACGACCCAAAAAGTCTGCTGCATTGAAAAGGCCCATAGCTTGATGGCATCCTACAGCGATACCTTGTCAGCAAACATTGAATGCAACCAAATCTCTGTCTAATGATACTCCCACGGTGATCGTACTCGTCATGTGCGAAAACACCCTCAGTATCAAACCGGTTCTGTTCCTACGGGACAGGAGCTTCATGCTCATCCGAACTGTTCTTGTCATCCTCCTGTACAACTTCCTCTTCATCCCATGCTGTCTGGTCATCGCACTCCATCTGCTGCACTATGTACTCAATATGCTCCCCTTCATCGGCTTGTCTTGTTCCCTCGCCATGTCATGACCATTCTACCTCTCCTCCATGTACCACATTGGCCTCGTCACGAGCATCTTCTTTCTCTTCACCAATATGCGGGCCACCTGAGCTGCTCGCACCTCCCAGAGGAAGGCCGTACGCATGATCTTACACAGCTTCTAATGGGCATGGTTGCATAAGCAGCACACACTCTTATCCACGGCTCCAGCACCCTTGCACAAACCCCTTCCACGCAACAGTGCACAGCAATGTGCTCAACTCCCATCTGATGTTCGTGGGAGACCGGCTCCAAGCCCTTGTACGACAACGCTTCACACCTCGGGGTCCAACGAAAAACTTCAGGTAAGCCCATGCATCACATATGAGATTCGAACATTCTCGCTATCCGGGTGTACTAGAGTGGCTTGCGGAAAACCACTCTAATCCACACCATTCGGACCTTCACGAATGGTTCCAGCATCGTAATGCACTCTCAATGTAGTGGGTATCGGCATTGCTGATGTCTACCTACATATATGATTTAATTTTGCAACATGTCAAATCGCATCGCACACTACAAAAGTACTGTCGTACTGCAATTCACATTTCACCGATCATTCGCTTATCGTAACCAACTACACTAATCTGGTAGTATGAACCTCCTATTGGCACCCTGCGCACCGACACCACACTTTTCTCGCTACTCGAGCTATCCACTACATGAAATAATTCCTAATGGTTTCGATAATTTACATGACATATCGATTTAAATGTCTATATACCAGTTATAACGGTACACGCGTTTTTTCAATGTACTAACGACATTACATCCATTTGTATTTAATCATAAATATTAAGTATTATTGTTTTTTACATACCAAATTCTGAAATGCTAACATAAATATTTACTGAATTTTGTAATACCTACAAATTTCTACGGACGATTAATTTGTATGTAACAGTGACTGAATTTTCTATAACTACAATTTTATACGCATGCCAATTTACTAATGATGCTAATTTTGTAAAACATGTTCACTAAATTATACACAACTACATGCTACTGCGGCTGCTAATTTCCTAAAACTACATTAACTAAATTTTCTATACAAAAAATTGAAGTATTTCTATCTACATCTATAATTTTCTACTAACACTAATAGTAAATAATATATATACTGCATATACAATATTGCAAATACAAAAAAATACCTAGAGTTACTTCTTCCTCTCCTCTCCGCTTCTACGGCTGCTAATTTCCTAAAACTACATTAACTAAATTTTCTATACCAAAAATTCAACTATTTCTATCTACATCTACAATTTTCTACTAACACTAACAGTAAATAATATATGTACTGCATATACAATATTGCAAATACAAAAAAGTACCTACAGTTACTTCTTCCTCTTGTCTCCTCCCCCCTCCTCCTTCCTCTCCTCTCCTCCTTCTCTCCCTCTCCTTTTCTCTCCTCCCTCTCCTCTCCTCCCCTCCCTCTCCTTTTCTCTTCTCCCTTTTCTTTCCTCAACTCCTCTCCTCGGCCATCTTCTCTGTTACTTTCTGTTCTATTGAGGGCGGCGACTGAGCGGCCTCACTTTTTATTTCTCCCCTTCCATCGCCTGGCAGTTGGGCGACTGGACCTCCAGTCGCCCAACGATCGGGCGACTGCAATAATTCGCCGAATAGCCGGCGGATTGCTTGCATGTCGTCTGGCTGTTGGGCGATAGGCTCTAGTCACCCGACGGTTAGGCGATTGGAGCCTATTTCTGTAAAAAATATTGGCACGGATATATTTATGTTATTTCGAATAAAAATAGATTATTCATAAAAAAAATTCCACAATTCTACGTAGGCTAGAGCGCATTTCGTTCGCTTGACTTGGGAAGTCACTGCGGCCTGCGTAGGTAAGCGTAAGCCCAACTCAAACGTAGTAGTGCCCCAGTAGTTCCAGTTTGTTCATGGGCAGCCATGTCGCACATCCTAAGCTAACAAAGCTAGCTCGCGCACATTGCTGAGAAACACAAAGCACAGGTTTGTCACTTCTGGTTAGCCTGCATTCCACAGAAATAAAAATCATCAAGCGAGCGGGTCGTTCGGTGCATCTTTAATTTTGTCCTCTTATACAAAGATATGACCATGAAAGCGAATATGTGATCATATGTCCTTGAGATTTCTAATAGGCACTCCATTTGTTTCATGCCATCATAATATTTGATGACCGTGAGGAGGTACGTCCTGAAGCACGGCCTGTAGATCGGTCCCTTCGCAGTGAATTGGTATCACTTGGCTTTTTTGTAAGTTTGTATATAGGCCCGTAGCTTCACCAAATTTCTTAAGAATGTAGACTAGGATGTTTACATCTGCCTAAGAGCGGTGTAAGAAAATGGCCATGTCGTCCGCATAGAAGGAGGTTCGTAAAGTCGTAACCCGACCACGTAGGGGTTGGAGAAGACCTCGATCCGTTGCTATGTTGAGTATGTTTTGGATAGGGTCTATTGCTAAGATAAAGAGGAAGGGAGGAAAGAGGGTCGCCTCTCACGACCTTCGGGGTGCGCCATCCTTGCTCCACCATCGGCCACTCCGGTCAGACGTCCACCCCATCCTCCCTCCACCAGATTGCTTCCACCTCTCTTAGGCCCCCTCCCCTCTGCCTTTGCACCCTGGGTTCACCCCCACCAACCGCTGCTGGCCACCCTGGCCACACTAACCCCCGTAGGTCTCCGCAGGATGGTGTCGATGAGCGTAGATCTTTCAGATCTAACCTCCTTGGCCCTCCCCATGGCCATTCCCCCCCCTTATTCGTTGGGGATGGACATTTTAGAGCCTTACCTCTCCCCCACCTCCACCCTTGCTGGTGTCTCGGCCGTTAGTTCCAAGCTAGGCTTTCGTCCCTTGGACCGACCAACGCAGGATCCACAGCAGCGTCGCCACCCCGCCCGGGCCCAAGACACTGCCACCCTCAGTCCCTGTTCCACCTCAAGAGACCTTCACTGGCCACTCCTCGGGAATCCCAAGTCCTCTACCAAGGACGGCCGTATTGAAGTCCATCCACCAGCCTTGCAAGTCATTACTCTTTCAGTCTCAAGCTTTGATGTCGAGCCGCCTGAAATCCCACAAAATCCTTCTAGAGGTAGGCTTTCGGCGTGAAGAGTGACTTTTGTAGAGCACATTCACTCCGCTCGTCATCTCAAATCAGTGATCATAGCTTCTCCAAACCTGAAATCCCTCCTCCATCCCGGCGATGCTCCTCCCCTCCGAGATCAACATCCGCTGCAGTCAAAGTGACATGTAACATCCCAAAATTTTGATTTTTGAACAATGTAAATTCAAATTAATTATTTTAAAGCAATTGGCTTTTATTTGGATTTTTCTGTGTTTTTCTGGATTTTATTTCAAAATTTAAAATAAGAAAATGTATTTTAAATATTTTATTAAAGCCAAAAAGAGTTCATTTTATTTTTCCCAACCTTCCCAGAATTTTTAATTAATTTTTTAGAATTAAAAATCAATTTTAAAAGATAAAAGGAATTTTATAAAATTATTAAAAGCAAATCCGAAATTAAAACTATTTTATGAATTTCTCCAGGAATATTCTATGAATTTTCTGGAATTTTTAGATATTATTTATTATTTTTCTAAGTATTTACAATGTTTCTAGTATTTTCTGAAAATTTAATCCGAAAATTAAATCCGAATTAACCTCGGGCCGCCACGTGTCGCGCCCAGATTGAATCCATCTCTCTCGATTTAATCTCGGCCCTCCATCACAACTTACCCCTTCACTTAAATCCAACGGCCGCGATATATTCACTTGCCACGTGTCGCTCATCGGACGGCCCGTACCCCCTTCACCCTCCCTCTCTCTCTTCCTCTCACCGACGGGTGGGCCCCACCCGTCATAAGTTTCTTCTACCTCACCTTCTTCCTCCTCTAGCTCTCTCTCTCCTCCTCCATTAATGCCGAAAATGAAGCTCCTAATTGCGGCTGTTTCCTTCGCTTAAACTCCCGATTGATGGTGGGATTGAAAGCCCCTAATCAACTCCACTAATTGCCGATCGTTTTCCCCTCTATTACTACCCTAATTGCTGCTGCATTCACTCCGGTATTTCCTCCGTGCCGGCCTTCCTCAAACCACCTCCCGAGCCACGGTAAAATCAACTCCCACCACCACCCCTTGTGGCGCCGCTCGACCACCTCGGTAACCCCAGCGCGTGGTGGCCAGCGTCTTGGCGCCCGCGTGGCGCCATGTCACCCACGTGCCACCTCGGCCACGGCGTTCAGTGGACCCGGGTCCACGGTGAGCCGAGCCCACATGTCCGAAAATTCAAATTTTAAAATTTTGCTGACGTCAGCATTGCGTCATAAATCCCTTTTTCTTTAGAAAAATATTTCACCCGAAATTAAATTACTTGCTGACATCATAATTATGAATTTTCATTACAAAAATAAATCAGAAAATCTTTCTTTTCTTTTAATTAAAACTTCCCGAGGCCATAACTTTCTCATTTTAACTCCGATTTGACCCGTTCAAATTTCTAAATTTTCTAAAATCATGAACTAACCAAATATACACTCTTTTTCAATTTCTGAATTTTCTTTGAATTTATGTGTATTTATTTGCTTTGTTGCTTTGTCTTTTTCGCGCGAAGAATCCGACGTCGCCGAAGATTTTGTCGACCCGCAGCAAGAAAGTCAAGACATCGCACACGAAGGCAAGTCTCCTTTGAACATTTTGAACCTATGTTTGAGAAATGTTTTTGATTATTTTAAAATTTAATGCATTGCTATGTTATATAAAATGATAATTTATGTTGTAAGGATAATAGTTAAACTGGTAATTGTTATGCCCTCATTTGACATTGACAACCATGTACCTTTGACACCCTAGGATTTTCTTGACTCGGTATTGAGATTATTAATTCTTTGCTAAATATTAGAACGGTAGTAAAATGCTTAGTCGTGCTAAATAACTTTTGTAACCTTGGAATGGAAAATTATATTTCATTAATCTAGACTTTTGTTCAGAAATTAGTGGCAATTGGTGTTGCCACTGTACCTTCAAAAATAAATAAAATATGAAAATTGTTTTAGACTAGGGCGGATGGTTGGATTGGATTGGTGCGGTTAGCACGAGAACTTGTAAAGTGTATGTTCCGCCCTAGTCAATTAAGGACCGACGTTTGTGTTTGTCCAAACTGAGCACTACCGTACAACCACATGTCTAGGGAGCTTCAGCAGGAATTGTAGAGGGAAGACTACTCGGTTGTGCTCTGGCTGGGCAAGATGAGGCCCGACATGGAGATCACCGTAATCGCGAAGGCCTTAAGGTGGTGGTTCAACCTGTGTTCCTCGGAATTCTCGATGCACCACCACTACCCAAAGAATTTCTTATCAATTTCGAGCACATGCATCACTGGGACAAAGTGGCTGGGTTCCAGAGGTTCACCTTTCATCGTTTAGACATCCATGTTAGGCCATGGAAACCTCTCCTCCATGCTTTCAGAGTAGCTTTGAGGTTCCATGTTCGGCTATGCCTGGAGGGCATCCCCTTACATGCATGGAACAAGGAGGTGGCTAGTAGAGTCATCAGCAACAAGTGATCCTTGGACTATGTCAATGAGAAATCTCTTCGTCAAGACGACGCCCCCACCTTCAACCTGTGGGCATGGATGGCAAACCCTAGTGCCATCCCAAAGGTAACCTGGCTCACTTTCACTGACGGCCCCCCACTCTTCCTCAGCAGGCCCCTAATCCAGCATAGCAAAACCTCATCGCTGTAAAAAGGGTCTCATGTTCAGGGTTCTGGTGTATTTGGCTTGTCTTGGCACCTAGGTGTCGTCGATGGCACACCAAAGCAAACAGAGGATCGGCACCACCTCCAGCAAAGTGCCTATGACAATCATCACGGGAAAGGCACCACTACCCGCAACAATAGGCTGGGAGGATCTAGCGATGATGCTTGTCGTGGCGACGATAGGCAAAGCCATGGCCGCCGAGACAATAGTGACAACGACGACGCCCACCACCAGGACAAGCACGACCAATATAGTCGTGGGAGACCCTCCAACGGAGACAGGGATCAGATCACCGCAGGAAGTCACATGCCCCTGTGCGCATCCATGATAGATTTCCTTGGCCCCACCAGAGCTCCAGCGGAGAATGTTGCCGCCACAATGACGCACCAACGGGAAAGGCCATCTTCGGCTCTATTGAAGACCGAAGGGCTCGCAACGTGCCTCCCTCCCCTGTTAGGGTGCGCAAAGACTTCATGGATAGCTGCCTCCAGGCTCTATTTGTGTCCCATGCGGTGCTTCTACACTAGGAGCTAGCTGACCTACTCGACACCAGGCTCCAGCAGACCAAGGACGACGCGCGTCATAGCCACCAAGAGTGGCTCCGCAAGGCCGACTTACATCTGGAGGCCTTAAGAGATGATGAGGACATCACAACCCTTGACACAACACCTCTGTCAGGTACGCCGGTAAAAGAGAAGGACATGTTACATAAACTAGAGGATGCAAGACAAATAGAGTACCAAAGACCTATCATGAGAAATCGAGCTAAACAAATACATGATCAGGTGAACGCTAACTTAAATCTCATTCCAGATTTTAATAACTTAGTCATGCTTTCAATTTTCACTTCTTTGATTGAACTAGGTGCAATGGAAAGGACGATGGAGAAGGGTTACATGCTTGAGGATGTTTCACAATAATCACAATTGATACTGTCTATCTGATTTCTGGTAATTTTGTGCAATTATTGATGACTTGGATAGGCATGGGCTATATTGATAGAACGCTTGTGAAGTCTAGTTTCCAGTGGTTCAAACCGTGTATCATTTGGACTTCTGTACCAAAAGTTATGACTATTTTTGTGGAAGCTGTACAATCTATTAAGTGTTGCGTGAGAATTGAGGAGACTCCTCAAATGTCTCACCGTGCTCCTCAAATGCATCACCATGCTGAACCTTGGGCTAACCAAGAAAACCTTTCAGCTAGAGATTAGCATTCACACCTAAACTACGAGGGTTATTCCTAGTATAAATATCTATGTACTCCAACTATTTGGGGAACTTTTGGATCAACAAATCAGAAATACAATATTGCAGCAAGACTGCTGGTGTTCTTACCACCATTGCTCTTGTGAGTTCTCTTGGATTCGTGAGACGGAGCCCTTGGGTTCCCCCTAATTTGTGCTCTATGGTTCCGGTTGTTTTGTGTGGATTAGTCCTAGTTGTGGTTCTACGATTGTTTGGGCAGCGACTCGGAGTTCTTAAAGCTTCGGATCATTTCTCCCCAACGTATGTGTCACATCCAACCTTGGCAGGTTAAAACTAGTTATCCCAGTTGCTTACATCAATTTATCCTCAACCTCGATCCTAAGCTGCGAAGATTGGGCCACCCTTCGTTTCGACCACGTTGTAAGTGGTCATTACGACCACGCTGTCTGTGGTCGGGTACGACCACGTTGTGTGTGGACGGTTTCGACCACGTTGTAAGTGGTCGTTACGACCATGTTGTCTGTGATCGGATATGACCACATTGTGTGTGGCCAGTTTCGACCACGTTGTTTGTGGTTGTTATGACCATATTGTGTGTGGTCAGTCACGATCATATTGTCTGTAGTCGGTTACGACCGCGTTGTGTTTGGTCGTAACAGGGCGCTGGTATGAGTGGTTGGTTACGACCACATTGTGTGTGGTCGTAACGACCAGCGCATGGCGCTTGTATAAGCAGTTGATCACGACCAATGTGGTCGAAGTCGACCAGCGTGTGTGTGGTCGACTACGACCAACTTTTGTAATAGTCAGTGAGCGTTGTAGCTATCGTCAGCGCTCTGCTCGGATTGGACAGCAGTTGCGGTGAGCACTGTTGCTGTCGTCAGCACTCTGCTCGGATTGGGTAACAATTGCGGTGAGCACTGTAGCTATCGACAGTGCTCTACTCGGATTGGGCAGCGATTGCGGTGAAACATTGTGGCTGTCGGCGGCGCTTCTTTCGGTGTGGGCAGCAGTCGGAGTGTCTATATATATCATGTAATCTTTGTGCAGTTTGAGAGCAAAGAAAAGGAAGAAAAATTGCCCCCAAACACTCTCTGTCTCGTTATGACTTAGTTCTACCAGTCCTCTGTTCCTCCGCCGTAGTCGTAGAAACCGGTCGGAGGCGCCCTGTTTACCGTTCAACAACAGTGCACTCAATTGACTTTGGGCGTGCAGATCCGGTGCCGGTTTTCTAACAAATTTCCCACTTTGGCCTTCAATATTTGGCATTCATGCGAAGTAGGAGTACCATGCACCAAAGGTTTGGGAATCAAATGGTAATTTTCAAGTCACGTCGCAAAATATTAGTGTTGTAGGGGTGCCCCCCACCTAAGCTCATCCGACCTGCTAGAGAGTTGTAAAGCCCAAAATAGAATGTGTGTAATGATATAGATACCCCTATAGGAGACACGTGAGTGTAAGGGTGGGATTGTAAAATATGCTTCATGATAATATATATATATATATATATATATATATATATATATATATATATATATATATATATATATATATATATATATATATATGCCCTGGACATAAGGAAGAGGCAGACATTATCCATCATCTTCACTCCACTACTTTTTTTATATATTATTTGATCAGTAGCTACAATAATTGGAAAATACAGATGGTAAAGCGTCAACTTTCAAATTGCAAATGCGGGATTGCAAAAACTCAAAAACAACAGTGCAGTTTTCTTAGCAGGAATCAGAAGCTAGCATAAAGTGTGAACCTCACCTCACCGGCCTTCTAAATTCGTAAACACACCTATAAGTAAATCCAAAGTAAAGCGTAAGCAAACTATGGCAGACAAAAGGCTCCTGATGTATCCTGTAGGCTGTAGTCACCGGCGCCCATGCGTGTATGTAACCATGCAAAGAATATCACAAAGTTCTATTGTTACCATCGGCAACAGTGGACAAAACTTATGACATGAAGCAGATGGGAGGCAGATCAAGGGAACTCCATAGCTGCACGTCGCTGTCGACGGCGTTCGTGTCTGGCGAGGAGCTCGCCACCTCCGGTGAAGAGCTGATCGCCACTACCTCCGACGAGCTGCTGTTGCTGCTTGAGCTATCCTCATGGCCCACCTTATCACTCTCTGCTACTACTTCTTGCTGCTTCTTCCTGCATGCATCCCTCAGGCCGGAGAGCGCCAGCTCCTGCCCGGCGGCACCGGTACGATCAGCGCCGTTGCCGAGGCGCATGCGGAGGCACTCGGACACGCCGCTGAGCGCGTAGAGCGAGGCGGAGATCTTCCTCTCGTACTTCATCCTCTTCATCACCTCGTTGAGCACCGCCTCTGTCTCTCTCTCGGCCTCCACCGCGCCGCCGAGCTCCGCCGCCACCATCTCGAACGGTGAGTAGAGCCCCGCCTCGTCGACCTCCCCGGGCGGAGACGGGTGTGCGTCCATGAACCCGAAGTCCAAGGGCGCCTCCTCCTCCTCCTCCTCGGCCACCTCATCGCCGTCATCCTCCGCTTCTTGCGAGTAGTTGGACTCCTCCTCGAGCTTCAGGACGCCATGATTCTCTCCGTTGCAGTCGTAGCTCAAAAGGTCGTCGACTTGGAAGCTGCACTCCTCATGGCCGTACCCTTGTTGCTCTCGCGGCTGTTGCGCCAGTGCTTCGTGTGCAGTGCCACTTGCATCAAGGTAGCTGTTGCTGCGTGCTTTCTTGAGGCGGAGGAGGAGGAGATTGGTGACCTTTGAGGGGAGAGCCGAGGGCGGTGGCAGTGGGTGGTGGGGCGCCCCGGGTGAGGTGGCCGCGACGGTGGCGGCGTCAACGGCAGTGCGGGGCCAGAAGTTTGTGCGGGTGTTGGCGCCGCGGAGGAGGCATGCGGCCTCGTCGTAGGCCCGGGCGGCCTCCTCGGCGGTGTCGAAGGTGCCGAGCCACACCCGGATCTTCTGGATGGTGTCCTTGATCTCCGCCACCCACCGCCCCGACGGCCTCTGCCTCACGCCGACGAACTGCTTCTTCGCCCGCTGCGCCGAGGCCACCGTCTCGGCACGGGACCCCCTCGTCGCCGCTGCAGATGTGACGCTGGCAGAGGTGGTGAGGGGCGACGCATGGTGATGATCGTCGGAGGCGAGCTCGGCCATGGTAGGCGATGACTTGCGCTTGAGCGCCATGGATGGATACTTGAAGGCTAGCTGTGCAGGGTGTGTGTCTCACCTGCTCTGTGTAACTGTGTTTAATTACTAAGGTGAAGGTGAAAGGAAGGTGCTAGGTATGAGGTTGGGGGAGTGGAGTGCTATATATAAAGGGTGGAGATGGGTTTGAGAATTAATGGAGTTTGGGAATTGGGACAAATGAGGAGGAATAACGGAGGATTGTTGCTTGTGCTAGCTCAAGCTTATTTGGGTTTGGGTATTGTATTGGAGGATTACGTACGTGCGTGTTGCTTGCAGAGAAAACTACCTCGGATTGGAAAATTTTTCGCCAGGCAGCGAAAGTGAAAGAGACGAAATTTCAGAATTTCATCCAAAATTTAAACAATATTTGAATTTTGGAAATTTAACCAAATTTTGATGATATTTGGATAAATTTCTAATAGGGACAAATTAAGCCAAAATTTGACCGAATTGTTCTTGTTTCGGAGTGGAGCGAAAGTGGCGGATTTTCTGAATTTTCACTCAAATTTCGGCGAAACTATGAACCATGGTTGCTTGCGATTGGGATTGTTCTGGGAGCTTCTTTACATATGCAAGATGAGGAAAGTGGCTAAAATGTTGGTGTTTTATTTATCGGAATTGCTAAATGACAATCAACTAAAAATTTCGTTGTTCTCAGTTGAATTTCTCACCGTTCTTTTGTCTATTACTTTCCTCGCAAGGAAACGTGGTGTGTCTAGCAAACTAAGGGTTTTAATTCTTGGACCTGAGCAAAGTTGGCGCGGCCTAATTAACCTGGTGTCTAGGCTAGATCAAACTTAGAGCCTGTGTGGGACGCATGAATTCTTGAAAACACACCATTTCCTACAGAAATTATGAAAAAGTTTGATTCCAAACGAAGCCTTAATTGGCACTTTAGATTTAAAAGTAAGTCATGCTTTTGGTGTAATATACTGTTTCTATAAACAACCTAAATAAATTTATACCCTTATTTTTCTAGAATATATACTGTTTCTATTCTACTATATTTTTCGGTTGAACCCACTTACTCATCCAGCAAAATTCAGTGAAATGCTAGGTACGATTTGGTAAAATGTTTCGTTCAGTGGTGGGTTATGTCAGAAATTAAGAACATAAGGAAGTGAATTATGTCAGAAATTCTCTGAACATTACTTCTCCTACTTTGACGAGAATCAAACAGCCATCACTGCCAGTGAGAAACAGAAATTTTCGGTGCATACACATTTTTAAGCATCACACAGCTTTAAAAATCAAAAGGTCACGACTGACGAGTATACGTCTTTGCACAGATTATCAAGAAAATGACCTACGGTCTAGTATTTCGTTGGCGTTTGGTACATGGTATGCATAATTTTTTTTCAGAGCTGAAAGAGACACGTAAAAGACTATTTCATCATCTAAAAAAGATGTTGTATTTCGTCTACGCTTGCACTACTACAGAAAAGGTCATCACAGACGGTTCAAAAACGTCATCACAGACGGTTTTATGAACCGTCTGAATTTATGGGTCAGTAATGATACGAGGTCATCACGAGGCGGTTTCGAACCGTGCGTGGTGTAATATCGCGACGGTTCTTAACTAAAAACCGTCTGTGATATTTATAAATCACAGACGGTTTTTAGTTAAGAAACGTCTGTGATATTTACATATTACAGACGGTTATTAACTAAAAATCGTCTGTGATATTCCCTTCTACTCCTAAACCTATTTCTGTTTATTGGTTAGCCTCAGGAAATGCTAGCCATGCCCTCTGAAACAAGCAAATCAACATGTACATATATACATCCAATTCACATCTCAATTCATTTCACAAACATAAAACATCCATTTTTATTAAGATTAGAGCCTACCATTACAATATCTCAAAACAACAAACAGGTTACACAACAAGAACAAAGAAAAGCAAAGATCATCTATACCTTCTAGCCTCGATGCACGCATGAGTGGATGTCTTTGACGCCCACCGTCGTTGGTGTTGATTGAGCGTCTGCACGGTTGGCTTCTGCGGTGTCTTGCCTCTCCGTAGACTTGTACGTCGTCTGCAAGGAGGAGGACAACAAAGAGGAGAAGAACAACAAGGAGGAGAACAGGCGAGGAGGAGGATAACAAAGAGGAGAACGACAAGGTGGGTTTTGGTTATATTTATAGGGAGACCAGCAAGGCTGGGAGAGGCGGGAGTGCAAAATTTTTTGGCGCGGGGACGAGAGGCAGAGCTATGATCCGTGGGGTAAGGATTGGTGGATTTCTATTGGCTAGGATTGGGTTGAGAAGGATCGACGGGCCCACATATTATCGCTGCACGGTTCTATATATAGAACCGCCGTGATGAATGAATATCACGACGGTTCTATATATAGAACCGTCGTGAATTAAGCACAAAATTTTATATACCGATGCAATATAAACAACTAGTCTAAAAAGATAAAATAGCAAAGTTTTATATAGCTTATATATACTCATTTGAAAGGTTTCGATGAGATCTACAACTTTTAAGTTGAAGCAAAATCTAAATTCCAAAAGGAAGACTAAGAAAAAGGGCAAAAACAGAAACAAAAAACTTGCGATGCAAGTTTAGGTCCAAAGATGACCGATTTTCGGGGTCTTGGAGGGCGACTAGCGCAAGCTGGTCATTTTTTTTGGATCGGGCTCGTCGTTAGCTTTCCAACGAGTACAAGAACGTCAAAAACGGACACCGTATGCAAAAGTTATGCCCGTTTCTTGAATGTGTCTCAAAACTAAATCATACTTGGACTCAAGCGGGAAAATATAAAATTTTAAGGAATTGCAAGGCGGGAAACATATCGCAGACGGTTTTTATTATAAAACCGTTTGTGATATTCTAGTATCACAGACAGTTTTATAATAAAAACCGTCTGTGATATTCCAGATTATTACAGACGGTTTTATAATAAAACCGCTCGTGATATTCGATATCACGCACGGTTTTACAATAAAACCGTCAGGATATCTGAATATCACGACGGTTTTATTATAAACCGCTCGGATATTCGATATCACGCAGCGGTTGGCGTTAAGAACCGCCTCGTGATACTCCTTTCCGCTACAAACACCACGCACGGCCTTCAAATTAAAACCGTCTGTGATAGTGTACATCATAGACGGTTTCACAAAACCGTCTGTGATTTGATGTCTAGTATTAGGCTTTTTGTAGTAGTGTTGGGTGTATATTTCGCCAACGTTGGTCTTAGTCCATGATACTAAGGAAACAAATTTTCACAAATTACTGTGCACATGTTTTGCACGTCGAGAGCAACACATTTTTTCAGAGGAAAAGCAATACACAATTAAGCAAACTGATAGTTCAGCATTGATGTACTATAAAAATCAGCAACATACTATTTCCATCATTATTTTACAAATATCCTGGCTGGCTGTATAGGTTAATTATCTAGAGAAACCAAGATCTGTGAAGCTTTAATAAGTAAATCTCACCATTTGTTCACATTTCTTCTCAATACTTCAATCAATCTCTATCATTCCAATTTTGCCAATTGACTACATGGACTTTCATTTCTGATTCAGTTGCCCCTCTTCACCATTTAAATCCTACAATAGAATCTCATTGAGTACTATGCCATGCAGGGGCGTAGCCACAGGGGGAGCTTAGTGAGGCTTGAGCCTCATCTTTCCCGGTGGCAACTTTATACATAGTAAAAAAATAGAGAGAGAAAGAGAGAGACTAACAAACTCAAAGAAAAGCTAGCTCTACTTGATGGGAAGGTTAACAACAAGCATGAAATTAAAGAAGATGACGATGAGAAGGAGGAGAAGAAGTGAAAATTATAAAATTAAAGAAGAGCTAATCAATCAATTAAAGAAAGAAAGAAAGTGAAATAATATATGTAAATCATAAAATCAAAGAAAAAGATGAGGAGGAGTAGTGAAAATCATAAAATTAAAAAAGAGATAATCAATCAAAGAAAAAAGAAGTAGAAAGAAAGTGAAATATATATAAACCTTCTTGAGTCCGGGAATGACGACTGAGAGCTCGATAAACTTCTGGTTGATCTTCTCCCTCTGCCGCCGCTCCACGATGATGTGGTCCTACACGTACCCCGAAGGCACCGCCGCCGCCGAGCCCCCGCCGTGAAAATGATAAAAATATTGGATAGAGTGTGGACAAAGATGCCACTTTTTTTTCTATTGTCTCGTGATTCAAATGAACTTAATTCTGGTATATTTTATATGATCTAAATTTTCATTGTTATTCATAATTTTCTATTATATCACTAATATTTATATGTTTTATACATATGTGACTTATCGCTACTCCACACTCATGGCGCTTTCTATTATCGAGGTATCTACTTTCTATTTCTCTATTTTTCATTGTTTATCTCCATCCAATTTATAATTTCTATATGAATTTAAAATTTTATAAGAGTAAAAGACTAATTTTGTGTCAACTTAATTTAGTAGTCTGACTGACATGAAATGAGTAGTCAGATCGGATGGTTCGATGTGATTGGATTTTGGGAGTGGTCAGACTGCCGGTACGGTATGACTAATTTCTAGTTAGCAGTTACTTTTTTCAGAGAGCATGTCTTGGAGTTGGGCTCGGGCAATGGCTCGGGCGGTCCTACAGACCATGTGATGGTTGGACCAGGCTAGTGTGACTGGCATTGAAAGTGTGGTCCCACCGGTCAGTGGCCGGTGGTCTGACCGGTGCAGTTCGACCGGCTTGAGGAGAGTGGTCAGACCAGTGACTGCGGCCAGAGAATAGGTTGATTGAGTTGAGTTGATTTGAGGTCAAATCATGGCTAGGGTGCTATGAGGGTGTGTATTACATTGCATGATGCATGTTGTTGGCTAACATGAGTTAAGTGCATAGAACTTATAATCGATATGGTGGTTTGGTCTTTGGATATATATGTGGCTTGGAGGACTAGTGGTCGGCGGCAATGGACTAGGACTAGGCAGGGGAGCTGAGGTCGATCTAGAGCGGTCATATAAGTCTAGATGAGGCTACGTAGCTCAAGCAGGAGCACAAAGAAAACAAGGATAATGGAGAGGCGAGTTGGTGCATGTGGTGTCCCAAATGATGAGGCCGATGCACGTAAAGTGATTCGGGGATACTGAATATGTGAAGATGTAACAGTTAGTCATTGGGTATTACAGGCTACGCGTTAAAGCATGCAAAGATTCTTTGAAGTGAAGGCCAAGATGGAGTCAAGAGAATGTATCTAGAATCTTCGTTGGGGGTATTTTGTTAGCTGGCCAAATACCAAGTTAGTGCCTTTATCAAAACCCCGGGGCGGGGAGACGCAAATAAGAAGTGGTTTATGTCAAGGATAGCTGGAATTACAAATGGATCAATTGCTAAAGTGTTAGCGGGTTGAGCCTTGTAAGCACTTTGAAAAGCATACGTGAGTGTGTAAAATCCATGTTAGTGGGATTGATAGGTTCCTCGATTGCCTTAATGGGTTGGAACCATTAGGGTTGGCCGATGGTTCCTTCGTCGTCGTCGATCTGATTTTCACCGCCTTTACATTGTCCAATGGATTTTTAACTTCCTGGACATACAGCTGTGTGGATCGTATGACTTGCATTACATAACGGACTAAGACTTAAATTGGATTTTAGCATCACATAGCAGAGGCAGATACTGATAATATGAGATTTGGTGTGGATCAACTGAATTCAGCCCATTAGGCAACGATAATTGGAGGAGGGGAGGGAGGTGGTAGAATGATTTATGTTGATTATCATTTGACTTCGTGATTGTACTTTTATTGGCACTGGTTGTTTTTTGATTTTACTTCCAATTTTCATTTTATTCTGCAACATTTTAAATATTTTATTTACATCTTTATCAGTAATGGCTTTTACATCTCAATTTCTACCTCTACTAACATCTATCCTCTATAAACGCAATTCAGGTATATCTTATCAGCAGGTATTTGAAGCCTTTCACTACTTATTTGAGAAATTGCGGGATTGTTTGCATCGCTGTCAATTCGTCAAAGCCGATGGTAACTACTTCCATGATGCGCGTACTCCTCCTCTTCGGCTGGTTGTCTCCTCAACAATTTACAAGTTCTCGACAGACCGGGTGGAATTCAGACGTTGCCATTATTAATTAAGTTACACTCATAGACTCACCAGTCCCTTAAGGTGGAAGTCATGGATTTGTTGTAGTTTAAATCATGGATCATCTGTGAATTGGCTAAGCTGGCTCGGGCAATATACAGCTGCTTACTGGAGACAATTTTTTATTTTTCATGTTTCAATTTTTTGTAGTTTGTCAGACTGGCTGGGTTCAGAAAATTGGTGCATGCCGTTTGCCGGTCCATTCCTTGTACATCCATCGACCTCGATTGCCTTAATGGGTTGGAACCATTAGGGTTGTGCGTGTTGGTTATTGAGAGAGGGAGAGGAGGTGGTAGATGCAAGGATTCTAGGGTTTAGGTTTTCTTCTCACCTTACCTCCTTGGATGGTTGTGAGAGATTTCCTTTGTCTTTGTACATTTCTTTTTGCATGTAAACTTCATCCTCGATAATAGATCAAAACTAAATCCCTACGTTTTAATAGTCTTTAGTCATGCACCATCGTTGATTAAGTTAGTGTCATTAATTAAACTGACATTTAATAGTTTAAATTAATGAAAAATCAGTCATTGATGATAGTTTTCGAATCTTTTTATAGTTACTATTGGAAAGAGTGGTGTTGTAGCTACACCTTATAATCATCCATGAGCATGTAAACTTCATCCTCATCGATAATAGATCAATATAATTATAGTAGGTTTATTCTATTAATCTTATTCGAGTACTAACAATAGATTTACATTTATGTGACTTTTTATTAAAATGTTATTTTGCACCACCTGATGACTGCCTCACAATTCACATATGCATACTTTTATAATCCAAAATTTCCTTAGACTTTTGATCAACTGCAGATTCACGTCTCTTTAACAATTCTATGTACCTGTTGTAATTTGAAAATTTTGAAATCATTACTTTAAGATTTTAATTCCAATTAGTGTAATTCTGAATATTGAAAATGGATCTTTCAGAATCCTGCTGAATTTTGTATTTATTAGCTTAGATTAATTCATGTATTCAATTTTTGATATCCCTAAGTGAATTAATTTTCTACTATTTTGCTGGTGATTTTATTTAGATTTATTTGCTTAATCAAGATTTGGTTGTTCTCTATGGACATCTTATTTATTTTTAAATAGTATTTTAATTAATTTAATTCATGTATTTAATTAATAGTTTATCAATTTTTTGAGATAAATTTGATTAGAATTTAAGATCTTTTGATATGTTTTTTAACATTGAATTTTGTTGACTGAGATGGTCTTTCCTGAGTGTCATTTCATGTAATATTACTGGGATGCTGAAAATTGACTTGATTCTTTAAATGGACTATGGACATGCTATTCAAAAATATTGAACTAGTCCAAACTTTGTCTCAATTTTTTTGCTTTCTTATTTGATTTTGATTTGTTCTTGATCTATTTTACATTATAGTGGTGTTCTAGCTCAATCTCTTGCCTTAAATTATCTTGCTAGGATATGTGAGAGAGATGTAATTTGAGAGTTAGGATTTTGATTGCCTTAATGGGTTGGAACCATTAGGTTGTGTTGGTTATTGAGAGGAGGGGAGAGAGGTGCTCGATTGCCTTAATGGGTTGGAACCATTAGGGTTGTGCGTGTTGGTTATTGAGAGGAGGGGAGAGGAGGTGGTAGATGCAAGGATTCTAGGGTTTAGGTTTTCTTCTATCACCTTACCTCCTTGGATGGTTGTGAGAGAGGAAAGAGTGGTGTTGTAGCTACACCTTATAATCATCCATGAGCATGTAAACTTCATCCTCTACTGATAATAGATCAAAACTTTGTCTCAATTTTTTTTTGCTTTCTTATTTGATTTTGTTTGTTCTTGATCTAGATTTATGATTTTATGTTCGTAGGTGTTCTAGCTCAATCTCTTGCTTAAATTATCTTGCTAGGTGTTCTAGCTCAATCTCTTGCTTAAATTATCTTAATAGATATGCATTGAATTACGATTACTATGATAATTGACATATAATACTTGATCAATAAGATTAACTAATGTATGATTAATGATGATGATAGCATATTATTGATAATGCAAATCATATCAATCTAACATTATTGATGAATTCATCTAATCATTAAGTGTCTATATACATATGTATTAGATTATTCTCTTCAATTTGGTGAACTCGAGCTCAAGAACCTTATCGATTGATAGGACAGTCTGAATCATTATGTATATCATCTTTAATGCATGATATGGATTACGTTCTTATGTATTAGATTATTCTCGATATGTGAGAAGAGATGTAATTTGAGAGTTAGGATTTTTGGCGTTCTTATGTATTAGATTATTCTCTTCAATTTGGTGAACTCGAGCTCAAGAACCTTATGATCCTTTATTGGTTTAGGTTCCGTTATATGTGAGAAGAGATGTAATTTGAGAGTTAGGATTTTTGGCGTTCTTATGTATTAGATTATTCTCTTCAATTTGGTGAACTCGAGCTCAAGAACCTTATGATCCTTTATTGGTTTAGGTTCTGTTATTTTGGATAAGTCTAATGCAAAACTTGGATGTGTTTACGATATGACAGTTGTCTATCGAATGCAGTAATAATGCTTATGTTAGTATCAGACTAGATTAGTACCTGTTGACTATCGATCAATGTTGTTGTATTTAGCTTGATAATACTTGATATAAGTACATTTGCATAGAGTGATATCATTTAATATGTCTATACTATATTTGCAGTATGATTATATCATAGTTAAATGATATGTGATCATTAGTAGTATCATCATAATATTCATATGCTTCAGACTAAGCATGTTAACAGCTAACTATCTTATCAGTATCAAGTCTGTACTACTGATTATCTAGCAATTGAATAATGTTAGCGAGATGTCAAGAGTCGTAGATGAAATATCATTTAATATGATGCTTTGGATAAGTCTAATGCAAAAATTGGATTTGTTTAGATAAGAATTGGACAAGTTTTTAATATTTGAGATTTTGACTCGAGAGGTTTCTAGGTCTGTAATAGGGGACTTGGACTAGCCCCAGAGCTACGGTCAGACCGTCTTGCCGGTGTGACTGGTCACAGACCGACGGTCAGACTAGGCCTTTCAATGGCGGTCTGACAAGACCTATTGAGAGACTGCTAATTTTGTTAGCTCTTGCTTCTAACTTTGTTTTGCGTAGCAGTATTGTGTGATCTGAACTTATTGACTATCATAGTCACTCACGTGAATATTTGGAACACCTTAGAGGAATAAGTTTCTAAAATCATTTCGGCATCGGTCATACAAATATATATGCTCAAACTCTAGCAGCAATATTTAATGCAGTATTGCCACTAAGGGTGAAATCATGCAACTGACGACCCGCAGCTGCCCGATCGTAATTCACGGCCTACAACTACATTCGAAGTTAGGTATTCAGTACTAATCACCGTAAATAATGCGTGCTTGATTAATAAATTAGTTTCTTAGTTTTAAGCGAGTGGAATACGTACAACAGGAGGGGGGAATAGTTGAAAAATGGACCTTACGTATCCATTATCCTTTGAGGCGTTGACATGGTCCATAATACTTCCAAGTATCATCTTTTGGTTGTTAGTTGGTGTCTTATTATTTCCAAAGCTTTTAGGTCGAACCAAAACTAATTATTTATCTGATATATTTGCGTGCTTGAATTGGTCAAGTAGTGCATTTTGATGCAACCTGTTCCATTCTATAATGGGAATCTACTTGGATTCCAACGTCGCAGAGGTCTCTCGAAGCAAGCTAAAGTTCTCAATTCGTACTACAAAAAAAACTAGCCACACATGATGCCACCATACTCTTACTTTACAATTGACATACATGTAGGATTAGCTATTCTAATCATGTTTTTGTGGGCAGTTGTAAAACATGTTTAAAACCACTTAAATTCAAATCAAAAAACCTTTATTATAATTGTTTTAGTATAAAAAATTGGATCTTCAACTACTATTGAAAGGTGGTCTTCAACCTTCAAAATTTGTGGGATCTTATAGATAACTATAGTCGCCGTCCACATATAACTCCTGGTACCGAATAACTTTACACACATAAATCTAGCTTACTCCTAGTAGCGAATAAATTTAGATAGAAGTTTATAGAATACCCAGCTATTACGCTGGGATTGCTCATGAGCGAGCCGACCACGTCGGCCCACATGATCCAATCCAGCCCAGCGCGTGGAGCCGGTTTCCTCGTACGGTCAGCGGTGGCATTATCCCGAGGTTTCCCAAAATTGCGTACAGGTCCTTGGTTCTCACGAAAAGGTCCTTAGAAATTTTTTTTGCCTCTGTTTTGCAGGATGGCCCCCCGCGTTTTTTCAAATCGCGCACGGGTCCAATTTTTTTTGTCTAGGTCCTTTTTTATTTACGTACAAGTCCTTCCGGTCCCTGTTTTTTGCGAAAAAACCTTCGGTTCCTCCGAAATTACGTATCCATCCTCGATTTTTTTTTAAAAACTTCGGCTCACGAATTTTCGTCTCTTTTATTTCGGTCCACATGGTGGCTAACGCGGCGTGACGCCGCGCTTATGTGGCTAGTGGTCTTTACAAGCTGACGATGCATGCATCTACATTTGTAGACAAATCCAGCTTGCTTTATGCAACGAACAAATCTAAACCCAAGCAGATAAGCATCGCCCTTTTCAGTACAACCATTTCCAAGCAAGTCTTGCTACAAAAAACAACAATAAATCTACGCCGAAATTCTGAAACAAATCGATTTATGATCCCAAGGCATGTCGGATGTTGGGTATTGGGAGAGATGTAAACAAGAGTGGATACGACAGTAGACTCGCAGGGTGGAAACCTCGAGCTACAGGCCTACAGCTAGCAGCGAATTCTTACCTTCCCTTGCTGCGTGCGTCCAATTTCTTTCTTTCTTTCTTTCTTTCTTTCTTTCTTTCTTTCTTTCTTTCTTTCTTTTTTTGAAACAGGGCATGGGCGCCATTTCCAGTTTGTTAAATCAGCAACGCTTTCTCATCGCCTCTGTTTCTAGTTGTCACGCCTGACGAAACCATCCAGATGATGACGGCGTATCCAATGCGGCAATGCCCTTTTCCAGGGCCTCTTTTCGCCGAAAGACTCTTGGCTTCATCTCAGCCTGATCTGAAGCTGCTCTGATTAGAACAGGTGAAGCCATTGCAGAAAGACAAGCACAATACGTCAACAACGCAATGCGCAAACGTGACGGTGATGTGGATGTGAGGTTTTCTTAAGAGACTATGGAACTTAAATTATGAGCTAGGACTTAGCATCTGCCATTTCTCTATGGTCCTCTTGTTCATTGGAGAGATGAAAGCTCGACTCTTTTAGCTCTTTCAATGTGGTCGACTTGGCTCTGTATCTCCTTTTCAACTGCCCCAGATATTGGTCCTGGTCGTCCTCGTCAAATCTAATTACCTTTTAAGCGCGACAGGGTCAAGCAAATTGAGATCTCCAGGGCTCGTGGCAAAGAACATCAGAAGGGACCATTCACACCCTAAATTCACATTCCACTACGCTTAGGTACCATGTCACATCACAAAGCCTCTCCATGCCCTATGGCCAAGAAAAGATATATGGGAATGTGTATCGACAATGTTTTAATCAGTAAATCCTCGAAACATAGAAATCACCTAATGTAGATATCGAGCGTGAACTGCCCAACTGGCTCAGGACTAGAGATCATCAATATAGTATATAGAATTAGCTATTAGGATCTATATACAATCATACATATAGTTCGCATGAACAAAGAACAAGACAATTGTCACACATTTCATCAGATGGTTTAAACAACGTTAATTTGCCTAGCTCCAAGTGGTAATCTCCATATGGCAAATTAGAATGGCTGTTCTTGGTGCAATACTCCTGGCAAACAGATTAGTACCAGAGCATATACACTACAAATTTCAACTTCGCGAGATAATAGAACTGACCTATTAGTAAGTGTCTCCTACTTGCCTTCCTTTAAAGATACAAATTTCTCTACCGTGGCTGCTCTGTGTGGTGCATTGAAAATTGACATGTAACTAGCAAGATACGAAGTGTCATTTCGTAGCTTACCGGGTTGAGCATGCATTCATGTATTAATTGCCATCAAGATGTGCCTTGGTTGGCAGACTCCGCCGACCGGTGCAGATCAGCAACGTAAAGTTCAGGCGGATCGAGGGAACGACGACCTCGAGCGGCAAAGCGGCGCTGCAGCTGCTGTGATGGCGGCGGGGACAGGCGGCCGTGCAACGGCGTGCACCTGGACAGCATCGGCATTAACTCTTTCAAGCACGGTGGTGAGCCATGCCAAACCAGGCGCGCCACCACTTCACGCAGGCGCCGAGGCCGTGTGCTCCATAGAAGTTTAGTAGGAATCCAGAGCCCAGAGGACAAGCTAACTACTGCTAGAAGCATTCCAGGCTTGGATTTGCAGGAACTTCTTTTAATTAGGACAATACGAATATATGATCTCCTAATGGCAGTGTTATTTTCCTTTGTTTTCGGTGATGAAATGAATACAGAAAATGTGGACATTACTGTGTATAATTTTTCGAACAAAAAGCAAAGGAATTGAGCATATGCAGCTGTATGATCAGCTGGTTTTCCCTATTTTGAACATCTCTGTTGCACTTATTTCTTACGCTCCCAAAAAATTTTGAGCTGATGATTCTAAATTTGAACTGCCCTTGTAATATTTACTCTGTATAGTCATTATCTGTCAATTCTGCTTCTAGATCTTGCTCCTGAACTCCTGATGTTGCTTTCTTGCTGCAATATCTTGCATTCCAATGCCTGCAGCCCCTCAAAGCTTGACGCTACAAGTAGTTTCAGTCAAACATAGTCGCATAGCTGGTTTCGTAGTAGAATTGAAAGATGAGGACTTCTTGACCTTGTTGTTGCAACAAGAAGGCCCATGGCATGTAACTTTGATCATTGATCTACCCCATTGTGGTTGTGGCATTGCTGTTCTGATGAACCACCACTCGAGGTTCTACTTCCCTTGTACTAGCTTTCTACCGCCATGAGCAACATGAATACTCACTTCAGGTCCTGCGGGAATAATTGTCTTATTGGAGGGACAACGACATGATAACTACGGGTGCTACATCTTCCCATTGCTGGATTTAGGAATTTGAATTTAGGAATGAAATGTAGACTATGAATTTAAATAAATTTAAGAATTTAAATCACACGATTAGGAGTTCGGGCATCCAGAACAGGCTCTCAGAAGGGACTCGGGTGAAGGGGCGATGGGAGCTAACTGGTCAGGCAGCTGGTCGGACAACTGGTCGAATGGCTGATCGGATGGTCAAATGGCAGATCTGCAACTTAGTCGGATGACTGGTCGGGCTATCGATCAGACGGCTAGCAGGGTCAAGCTGAGAGGAGAAAGAAAACTAATTTACTAAAAATAGATTTGCCCTAGAATGTTTTCCAGCGATTTTAAATAGCTTTCCTTTTTAGAAAATAGCAAAAAAAAGAAAAATTTTGGAAAAATTCTAGAAAATAGTTTTTCACACAAAACATCTGCGATGTGTGAGGTCCTCTTGGACTCATGGCAAGTGCCACATACGCCGTCTTCACGTGCTTCGGCCAAACACTAACCACCTCACCTGTCGTTGCCCTATCACAGTTGATATCTCGGGCACCTGTTAGAAGGAAAGAGAAAAAATGTTGCTAGTGTGATTTTTTTCCTTAAATTCAAGTTGAAAATCCAAATTTTAATTTGATAGTTCAAAATCCTCCCCTTCTTTTCCGTAAAAGCTTATAATTTCCACTTGGAAGTTCAACTTTTTGGAGTGTTTGTTTGGACGGGCTGGGATCGAGCAGGATCCTTGCCCAATCCACACGAAAGGATATGTGAATGAATTCCTAGATTGACTGAAAACTAAGCTTGCCTCTCTCTTGTGTTAAGAAAAAACACCCATCTCTCTTGTGTTTTTCTTTTCATGTCGGCGCGTCGTGACAATCAATGGCTCGCGATATAGCACTTGCTCTTGCCACTCACCTCGCTGCTCTGGTGAGCACAAACGCATTCAAGCACCACTCTCTAGAGGCACACCACCATGGCCCTTCAGGCGCCTTGTGAATGCCATCATCATGGAAGATCATCGCAACATGTCATGGAGAGAGGAGTCGATGACTCGACCAAAAGCATCTGGCTGATCAAGCCCACTTCCGCCTGGCATGCGGACCGGATTGGAGCTTAGATTTTTGGCCTGTGAGTCTGGTCTACAGCCCAAAAAAAGCCTGATGGAATAACAAAACACTTTAAAATAATATTTTTATTTAGGAATTTTTATTTATAATAAATAAATTTTTTTTCAAAAAGAAAAAAGATGGGCTTTTTTCGTGCTTCGGGTCTGGCCTTAGGCCCTAGCCTTGTTGAGCCAAGTCAAACTTGGGCCCGTCCGTCAAAGGTTAGGCTTTTCTAGGCCAGGCCAGCCTAGGCCATTAATAGGCCTTCTTTCGCTTAATGTCTCCACCCTCGGTAGCCATGCCATGGCATGGAGTGGGTAGGAGCATCAGTCTACAATCTTCACTCTCTTGCATAGGCGCCACCACCCTAACCCTTGTGCACGAGACAACCGTGGAGCTCAGTTGCGGTCGCCTGAGCCGATTGGTGCCTAGACTGTGCCACCGCTTCTTCTATTTGGTTCTTTTGACATGTTTTTAATTTTTGGAAGGTTTTTCAGGAGGGGATTGGTTGGTGGAAGGAGATCAACCCAGTAAGGGCTTATTTGGCAACTCAAGAATAGTATCCATAAGGAAGATAATCAAGTGGGGATTGAGTTGATTATCCAAACCTAAGATAATGGCATGCTTTGTTTGGATTATCTCATATTCCATTGGAATTTGGATTGGCATCCATGGGTACAAAAAATAATATATTAAAAATAAGTCAGTGAATTCGAGGGAAAGTAAGAGAAGTTTTGGAAACATTTTAGCAATTCTAAGGCACCTGCAAATTTGAGGAACAAAAGAAGAAGAACAAGAGGCACCGCCGCCAGTTCGCTAGGGTAGCCACGCCTCCATACGCTTGAAGGTGGAAACTCTCGACTTGCTTCGTTGGCGTGGACATCAGGAATTTAGTGCTCACTACGATCATTCTATTGATCGTCTCGCCTTAGCCATTTGCTCGCCCTGTGCACCATTGGCCAACCTCGCCGGCCCGGTCTGTTGGGATACGGATAGACTACACTAGCGCAGATTAAAATTTTTCTACTACGTAAACAAGAAAGACATACGAGTAAGAGATCATAGATCATTATCACTAGATGCGCAGTGCAGTGGAAGCAGAGTTGAAGCAGTCGATTCAACAAAGAGCGCGTCGATGTTGGGATAGTAGTCGAACGTCCTCCGTCCAACCGTCTCCTCCTCGTGATCGTCCCGATCAGCGTTGCAGTCGCAGCAGCGCCTCTACCGAAGTCCACATGTCCAGGGATGGAGCACCGTGCGTCAATGTCATGAGCACACATAGCTTTTGGCACTTGACAGACCCGGAGCTTTTCCGTGTGCTCTCATTCTTTATCCTCAACAATACCTCACGGGAGCCCGCCGCTCCGTCATGACATCGCGCCGCATTGTGCCCTACAGGCGTAGCGCCGCAGCCGGCGAGATCCGTCGTCGCCCGACCGAGCCGCGTCGCACGACTTCTCCTTGCACCTCGCTCTGATACCAATTGTTGGAACATAATACCAGAATCCTACACACACATTTACCCGTGGACAAGCATATCAATAACACGGTCCTCCACTGCGTGCTAAAATTGAACGAAGCTTCATCGCCACCATCAACACTGCCCCTTCTCCCTCTAATTCGGCACCTGTGCCGCCGCCTTCCAAGGACCCAATAACTATGCGGCGAGCTCCGCTGATGTTCGCCCTCGACTTCCACGGCGTCAGATGGATCCATTGATTCGAAGTCACTAGAGTTGAGGGAGGAGAGCGTAGAAGATTGGGAGGGCGAGGAGTAGGGGGATGGCTACAACGGTGGTGGGGAATTGGAAAGTGAGCAATAGCGACGCAAACATGAGTGTCTGAGTTGGGAAAAAAGATTCGTGTGGGAGGCGTGGCTCCTTTCTGTGGTGGAATGGACAGGATTTAGGCTGGGAAATTCGATCTACGTCCATTTCTAAACGCAATTTTGGGTATTCCGACGTGGATTCGACGAAGCTTGGCCGATCTCGGTACATCCAAAACAACTTGGGTTTTGGTCCTATTCTTTTCAGCTTTTAAAAGTTATTTTTCGGCTTTTCTACAGTAACTGACTTTTAAACGGAGTATTTTTTTAAGATAAGATCTACTAGTTAATTGTAGTATATATTGTACTGATTTTATTTATATCAGCAAAAATCGCATGTGAGTTTCTGTTACATTGTAATTTCTCGTACAAACTATCTAAAAGCTATAAATCACAGTTAACAACCATAAGTTTCAGAAAAAAGAACAGGCCTTTTATTTCACGAGGATACTTTTCCGTAGACAAGACGTAATGAGGAACCCCATTATTATTACCATGTTGAAAATTCTAACCGGCGGACGCGTGCGACTGCGAACTATACACTCGAGACAAATTTGGGTCGGGCTTGCATGTCCGCTTGCCCCCCAGGCCCATCCCAAGCCAGCCCTCAACCACTGCGCCGCCATCGCCTCCTTTCTCGGGCGCCGTATGCTCCTCCTCGTCATCTCACGTCGGTCACTTCCCGTCCCCTCGCCATCCGGCAGAACCAAATCCTTCGTGGTACTGGTTCGTCTCCTCCGCCTCCTCTCCTCGGTTGATGACTACTGGCTATCTCACCCCCTGAGAGGTCCGCGTCTGCCTCCTCAGCCTGAGCGCGTTCTTCCCGTTGGAGAAGCAAGACCAACGTGATTCTCCAAGGTTAGGTTTCCTCCTTCGGATTTGCTAATTTCTCAGGCAACTGAAAATTTGTGAAATTTCAGTCACTCGTTTGCCCGTTTGATTTTGCTTCCTGACCTGTCAGCTTATTCGGACAGCTCTGCTCGTGCATGGCTCTTCTTTGTGTGTGACTCGAACGGATAGTGAGGGGGAAGAGAGCAAGGCGGCGTGCGGCCAAGCGCTGCAGTAGAGGGGCCACGGGCGACGTGGAGCGGCTGCGGTTTGCGCGTTGCCTGGATCTCTGATTCGCGATTGTTGTCTCACCCGGCTGCTAGGTGCGTAACTTTTTGCTTTGTTTTTTCAGATCTGCAGCTGCTACAGGTGCCCTGCTTGTGATTGACAAAATTTAGGGTCTATGGCCCAATTTTGGTTGGCATTTTGGTTGGCTTGTTGTTTGATCTTGAAGATTGTACCAAATTTGTTCAGATTTGGGTTTTTGCATGTTGGAATTTTCAGGGTTATGGCGATTTCATGTTACTTGCAGATATGAGTGGGTTTGGGGGGGAATTAACTTTGCTTCCAGCTGCTAGGTGTGTAATTGATTTGATGTTTGCATGCTACGTGCTAATCATTTCAAAATGTCTTCGTGAATGTTTTTGAATGATTTGATCCGGTTGTTTCTCGATTTTCATGACAGACCATCTAGCTAGATGAACTGAAGCTGTACTAGGGCCACTAATTTGCAGCATGATTGTCATATTTGCTATGTGAGTTGACGACTAGTATACAAAATGAAACGGAATTAGTCATTGGAGTACTAGCTTAGAGTTGCATCAGAAAACTGGACTATATGCTGTCACAAGTAAGCAATTAAGTGTAAGCTTGATTAAGAAATCTAGGAGTAACTATAAGTTGTCCGGTAGCTGTTCTGCAGCTTTCCTAGCTACTTGTCCAGTGAAAACGACGGGGAAAAGAGAATGCTATTAATGTGGATACCTTACAAAGTCAGTTCAACTAACTAGGGACTTTTCTAGTTAGTTTTTATAAGCTATGATGAGTATTCGAAATGCGATGTTAGGTGGATGGTAAGAGTCCCTGGGTTATGCAAGTTACTGAGATCATGTCTCTCTGTTTGTGCCATTATGCCTTTCTATGGGTAAGATTATGATATTTGTAACTGTGTTAGTTTGTTTTACTCACATTCACGTTGTCTAGTTCTCCTCCAAATCGTGTTAAGATCCCTGTTGCCATTGATATGCTAAAAAACCACTGTTCAATAAAGTATATCCACTTTATATATTTTTTGCGGTGGATAAACATGTGCAATTTCTTTATTTAATAGTTACAACTTTGCACCTAAGTATTGTATGTGTCTGAAGCTACCTGTTGTTGTGGCTGTAGCTGTGTACAAAATTGGTATGAAGGCTCAACTTCAAAGTCGGTTTCCTGGTGAACATGGTTTTTGTTGAATTTTTTAAAAAAATTCTGATATATTTGGTGAAAGTACCAAAGACATTTTGGCCTTAATATTTAAGTTTATTAAGGCGGTAAGGCAAGGCGACCCACCCCCTCACACCTTTTAAATGGTAAGGTGCGAGGCGAGGCAACGTCTTACACACATCCTAAGGTGCTAAGGCAGCAAATAAAATAAGCATTTTAGCAGCACATATGTACCTTGTTGCCAATTCTTGAGCCCATGTAGCACACATCCTCCCTTTCCAATCTCTTCTCCCATATAGCATCCATCCCCCTTGGCCCCTTGCAAGTTTCGTCATATAGATTGTTATAAATATAATAGATACAAATTGTATTTCAATTAATTGATTAAATACGGATTGAGTGACATCCCTTGTTGACAATCTCTTCTCTCGTCGCTTCTCCCAAGCAATAAGGTATATGAATAATGAGCAATAAAAGTCCACAATAACAATTAAGTGAATCCGAGAATTAAATATGAGCAACATAACAAATTAACAAGCATGACAAAAAGAATAACTGCCACAGTCATGCCGAGCCACTTGCATCCCAAAACCCTAGCCAATGCCCTTGGATTTGCTGTCATCTCATCGGGATTGAGATTCGAGTCTCGCCACTGTCATTGAATAACATACAAAAAGAATAACTGCCACAGTTAGTCAGTAACATACAAAAAGAATAAACTACAACTGTCAGTCAATAACATACAAAAAGAATAAACAATGAATTTCAAGTTAGTATAGACTATCAAGTTGCATTCACTAAGAGTCTTGACTACAATACAACAGAAGGTAAAATTATTAGAGTAATTGAGATAATTGACCACAATATCAACTTGTTTAAAAAAATAAAAATATTTGAGATAACAAACTTTGGAAAAACTCACTATCAGCATCCTTAAGAAATTCCTTGATGGTTAACAAATGAATCACAAAGTTTATGTTATGAAACTTGAAAAGAATGATACCAATGATATGACCAGAAGGCATGAACACCAGACCTCCACAGTACCCCAAATTGAAGTTTTTTATTTTAACCAATGGGATATCCTGATTCATTAATAAGATAGTCTTTGGTCTGCACGTATCCACAGATATTAACCATTTTAAATGCTTTACCGTCCTAGGAGTGAGAGCTTGAGCTTTTGTGTGATCAAATCTAAGCATTACTAGATGAGTAGTGACATCTATCTGTACTTCAAATGAGTGGTCCAAATCATTGAAATAAGTAGCCAACTCTACAACATCCTCACATGGATACTCAACTGAACCACTCATTTGAAGAAGAGGTAGACGGCACTGCTCATCTTGTAACTACAACATCCATGTGAGGATGTTACAGAGTTGCCTACTTGTTTCAATGATTTGAACCACTCATTTGAAGAAGAGGTAGACGACACTGCTCATCTTGTAGCGCTCAAATTTGATCACACGGAAGCTCGAGCTCTCACTCCTAGGACGGTAAAGCATTTAAAATGGTTAAAATCTGTGGATACGTGTAGACCAAAAACTATCTTATTAATGCATCAGGATGTCGCATTGGTTCAAATAAAAAATTTCAATTTGGGATACTATGGTGGTCCGGTGTTCATGCCTTTTGGGCATATCGTTAGTATCATTCTCTTCAAGTTTCATAATATAAACTTTACGGTTCATTTGTCAGCCATCAAGGAATTTCTTAAGTATGTTGATTTGGTCAGTTTTTTCAAGCTTTGTTATTTTAAATATTTTCATTTTTTAAATAAGCTGACATTGTGGTCAATTACCTTAATAATATTACCTTCTTTTATATTGTAGTCAAGACTCTGGATGCAATTTGATAGTCTATACTAACTTGAAATTCATTGTTTATTCTTTTTGTATGCTACTGACAGATAGTTGCAGTTTATGTTTTTTGTATGCCACTGACTGAGTGTTGCATCCCAATATTGTTTGTTTATGGAGTAGTCTGTTAAATGACGAACACTTCTAAAATTGTACAAATAAAATCTGAAGAAGGATGGAACTGGATCAGCGATTGTGCCGTATGACAATTGGAGAGTGGAGAGGATGGAACTCACGCAAGGCGTGAACGGTGTAATCGGCGAGCCGTGGCGAAACTCCTCGGACGGTGAGCCGGCCAAGCCTCCTCTGGCTGCCGCCGCGCCACACAAGGTGTTCTCGTGCAACTTCTGCATGAGGAAGTTCTTCACCGCAGCGCTGGGTGGGCACCGAACGCAAGGCAATCGTCATCGTCGTACCACCACTCCGCGCACCACCAGAGGATGGTGATGGCTCGGCGATCCACAAGCCCATCTCCCAAGAGGCCACGGCGGCGAGGTTCCACGATCTCCCAAGAGTAAAAGACTAATTTTGTGTCAACTTAATTTAGACTTATAAATAGTTCAGTCCACCTTCAATTTTATTTCTGGTTTCACCATTGATGGCATGCCAGCAAAAAGAGGGATGATGTCGTATGGCGTGCTAGCACGAGAGGGATAATGCAGCATGCCAAATCTGCATAGGATGCAACATGCATGCATGCATTGTCAGCACCATGTTGCTAATGTGGCATATGCATCGCCATCAACTCTTTTATAGGATTTAAAAGCAAACGGTCCAATTGATATCTAAAAGGAAGTGAATATGGGGATTCAATAAATCGATGAAATATATTGAAAATAACGAGGATCCAATTGAAGTTTCGGATAATCAACAGTTCAACAGTGAAATATTGAGAGACCATGTGAGATATGGATGGTCAATATGTGATGAACAATTGACACATTTGTTGAGTTGAATTTTGGGTGTGCTAAAGTGTTGCATTTTTCAATATTGTTGTCAGTGGCGATCTGACCGGTTTGCATAGCTAGTCAGGCCCTTGGGCAGGGGCGGTCTGACCAGCCGATGGCACTTGTGCTGAAAATGCACAGGGGCAGTATGACCGACATGAAATGAGTAGTCAGATCGGATGGTTCGGTGTGATTGGATTTTGGGAGTGGTCAGACTGCCGGTACGGTATGACTAA
The DNA here is from genome assembly GCA_036346245.1 of Bonia amplexicaulis. NCBI lineage: Eukaryota > Viridiplantae > Streptophyta > Magnoliopsida > Poales > Poaceae > Bonia > Bonia amplexicaulis. The sequence continues at coordinate 22,046,564 of CM070741.1, read as the reverse complement.
TTTCTAGTTAGCAGTTACTTTTTTCAGAGAGCATGTCTTGGAGTTGGGCTCGGGCAATAGCTCGGGCGGTCCTACAGACCATGTGATGGTTGGACCAGGCTAGTGTGACTGGCATTGAAAGTGTGGTCCCACCGGTCAGTGGCCGGTGGTCTGACCGGTGCAGTCCGACCGGCTTGAGGAGAGTGGTCAGACCAGTGACTGCGGCCAGAGAATAGGTTGATTGAGTTGAGTTGATTTGAGGTCAAATCATGGCTAGGGTGCTATGAGGGTGTGTATTACATTGCATGATGCATGTTGTTGGCTATAATGAGTTAAGTGCATAGAACTTATGATCGATATGGTGGTTTGGTCTTTGGATATATAGGTGGCTTGGAAGACTAGTGGTCGGCGACAATGGACTAGGACTAGGCAGGGGAGCTGAGGTCGATCTAGAGCGGTCATATAAGTCTAGATGAGGTTACGTAGCTCAAGCAGGAGCACAAAGAAAACAAGGATAATGGAGAGGCGAGTTGGTGCATGTGGTGCCCCACATGACGAGGCCGATGCACGTAAAGTGATTCGGGGATACTGAATATGTGAAGATGTAACGGTTAGTCATTGGGTATTACAGGCTACGTGTTAAAGCATGAAAAGATTCTTTGAAGTGAAGGCCAAGATGGAGTTAAGAGAATGTATCTGGAATCTTCGTTGGGGGTATTTTGTTAGCTGGCCAAATACCAAGTTGGTGCCTTTATCAAAACCCCGGGCGGGGAGACACAAATAAGAAGTGATTTATGTCAAGGATAGCTGGAATTACAAATGGATCAATTGCTAAAGTGTTAGCGGGTTGAGCCTTGTAAGCACTTTGAAAAGCATACGTGGGTGTGTAAAATCCATGTTAGTGGGATTGATAGGTTCCTCGATTGCCTTAATGGGTTGGACCCATTAGGGTTGTGCGTGCTGGTTATTGAGAGGAGGGGAGAGGAGGCGGTAGATGCAAGGATTCTAGGGTTTAGGTTTTCTTCTATCACCTTACCTCCTTGAATGGTTGTGAGAGAGGAAAGAGTGGTGTTGTAGCTGCACCTTATAATCATCCATAAGCATGTAAACTTCATCCTCTACTGATAATAGATCAAAACGTGTCTCAATTTTTTTTTTGCTTTCTTATTTGATTTTGTTTGTTCTTGATCTAGATTTATGATTTTGTGTTCGTGGGTGTTCTAGCTCAATCTCTTGCTTAAATTATCTTGCTAGGATATGTGAGAAGAGATGTAATTTGAGAGTTAGGATTTTTGGCGTTCTTATGTATTAGATTCGATTCTCTTCAATTTGGTGAACTCGAGCTCAAGAACCTTATGATCCTTTATTGGTTTAGGTTCCTGTTATTTGGATAAGTCTAATGCAAAAATTGGATTTGTTTAGATAAGAATTGGACAAGTTTTTAATATTTGAGATTTTGACTCGAGAGGTTTCTAGGTCTGTAATAGGGGACTTGGACTAGCCCCAGAGCTACGGTCAGACCGTCTTGCGGTGTGTTGGTCACGAACCGACGGTCGACTAGGCCTTTCAATGGCGGTCTGACAAGACCTATTGGGAGACTGCTAATTTTGTTAGCTCTTGCTTCTAACTTTGTTTTGCGTAGCAGTATTGTGTGATCTGAACTTATTGACTATCATAGTCACTCACGTGAATATTTGGAACACCTTAGAGGAATAAGTTTCTAAAATCATTTCGGCATCGGTCATACAAATATATATGCTCAAACTCTAGCAGCAATATTTAATGCAGTATTACCACTAAGGGTGAAATCATGCAACTGACGACCCGCAGCTGCCCGATCGTAATTCACGGCCTACAACAACTACATTCGAAGTTAGGTATTCAGTACTAATCACCGTAAATAATGCGTGCTTGATTAATAAATTAGTTTCTTAGTTTTAAGCGAGTGGAATACGTACAACAGGAGGGGGGAATAGTTGAAAAATGGACCTTACGTATCCATTATCCTTTGAGGCGTTGACATGGTCCATAATACTTCCAAGTATCATCTTTTGGTTGTTAGTTGGTGTCTTATTATTTCCAAAGCTTTTAGGTCGAACCAAAACTAATTATTTATCTGATATATTTGCGTGCTTGAATTGGTCAAGTAGTGCATTTTGATGCAACCTGTTCCATTCTATAATGGGAATCTACTTGGATTCCAACGTCGCAGAGGTCTCTCGAAGCAAGCTAAAGTTCTCAATTCGTACTACAAAAAAAACTAGCCACACATGATGCCACCATACTCTTACTTTACAATTGACATACATGTAGGATTAGCTATTCTAATCATGTTTTTGTGGGCAGTTGTAAAACATGTTTAAAACCACTTAAATTCAAATCAAAAAACCTTTATTGTAATTGTTTTAGTATAGAAAATTGGATCTTCAGCTACTATTGAAAGGTGGTCTTCAACCTTCAGAATTGTGGGATCTTATAGATAACTACAGTCGTCGTCCACATATAACTCCTGGTACCGAATAACTTTACACACATAAATCTAGCTTACTCCTAGTAGCGAATAAATTTAGATAGAAGTTTATAGCATGGTCTTTACAAGCTGACGATGCATGCATCTACATTTGTAGACAAATCCAGCTTGCTTTATACGACGAACAAATCTAAACCCAAGCAGATAAGCATCGCCCTTTTCAGTACAACCATTTCCAAGCAAGTCTTGCTACAAAAAACAACAATAAATCTGCGCCGAAATTCTGAAACAAATCGATTTATGATCCCAAGGCATGTCGGATGTTGGGTATTGGGAGAGATGTAAACAAGAGTGGACTCGCAGGGTGGAAACCTCGAGCTACAGGCCTACAGCTAGCAGTAAACTCGCAGGATTGGCTTTGCTGCGTGCGTCCAATTTCTTTCCTTCTTTCTTTGAATCAGCTTATGAAACAGGGCATGGGCGCCATTTCCAGTTTGTTAAATCAGCAACGCTTTCTCATCGCCTCTGTTTCTAGTTGTCACGCCTGACGAAACCATCCAGATGATGACGGCGTATCCAATGCGGCAATGCCCTTTTCCAGGGCCTCTTTTCGCCGAAAGACTCTTGGCTTCATCTCAGCCTGATCTGAAGCTGCTCTGATTAGAACAGGTGAAGCCATTGCAGAAAGACAAGCACAATACGTCAACAACGCAATGCGCAAACGTGACGGTGATGTGGATGTGAGGTTTTCTTAAGAGACTATGGAACTTAAATTATGAGCTAGGACTTAGCATCTGCCATTTCTCTATGGTCCTCTTGTTCATTGGAGAGATGAAAGCTCGACTCTTTTAGCTCTTTCAATGTGGTCGACTTGGCTCTGTATCTCCTTTTCAACTGCCCCAGATATTGGTCCTGGTCGTCCTCGTCAAATCTAATTGCCTTTTAAGCGCGACAGGGTCAAGCAAATTGAGATCTCCAGGGCTCGTGGCAAAGAACATCGAAAGGGACCATTCACACCCTAAATTCACATTCCACTACGCTTAGGTACCATGTCACATCACAAAGCCTCTACATGCCCTGTGGCCAAGAAAAGATATATGGGAATGTGCATCGACAATGTTTTAATCAGTAAATCCTCGAAACATAGAAATCGCCTAATGGCTCAGGACTAGAGATCATCAATGTAGTATATAGAATTAGCTATTAGGATCTATATACAATCATATATATAGTTCGCATGAACAAAGAACAAGACAATTGTCACACAACAATGAACAATGTTGCCATCAGATGGTTTAAACAACGTTAATTTGCCTAGCTCCAAGTGGCAATCTCCATATGGCAAATTAGAATGGCTGTTCTTGGTGCAATACTCCTGGCAAACAGATTAGTACCAGAGCATATACACTACAAATTTCAACTTCGCGAGATAATAGAACTGACCTATTAGTATATCTACAATTCCTCCTCACTTAGCAGCAAAACAAGTGTCTCCTACTTGCCTTCCTTTAAAGATACAGGAATCTGGGTCACCGTCCGTATTATGCACACAAGGAATCACTTTCCACACGGTTCAGTTGCACTCGAAACAAAGGGAATCGTTAGGGGAAAAGTAACTTAAGAAAACTACAGACCAAGTAAAAAGCATCACCAAATTGATTACTCAAAACACCAAGTAGAGTTTCAAACAATTAATGACTTGATCGGACGAACGTTTGCATACTCATTTCGCACGCGTATAACAAAGTTGTGACCATACAAAGTTGTGACCATACATAATATGTTGAAAGATCGAAAGGATTGAACAAAGGTAGATTCTTCAACAAATGCAAGTACAATTTATCTTATTTGGATTTAACACTGAAGCACACTTAGCATTTCAACGACACGACAAATACTGTTAGACCATTTGGATAGGTCGTGAATTTAGTGATGATGAATAATTGATATTTAGGTTGTATTGAACTTTGCGTTTGTGAAAGTTTCGGTCGATGCACTTTTAAAAATCTGGATTTGTTGGAATACTCAAATTAAGCAGTCTGACCGTCTTGTATTAGGCAGTCTGACCGGCTAACTTCGACCACGATTGGTAGTCGGTAGTCTGAACGCCTTTGTGTTGAGAGTTTACGACCACGGCAAATCGACCACGACGGATCGACTACGGCAGAACGACCACAGTATTTCAACCACGGCAGATCGACCACGGCATGTTGACCACGGTATTTCGACCACGACAAATCGACCATGGCATTTCGACCACGACAGAACAACCACGGTCGGTAGTCGGTAGGATTTGGCCTCCAACTGTGAACCGGTCATAAGCAACAATGAACTAGTCGTGAGCAATAGTGAACTGGTCATGAGCGAGAGTGAACTAGTCTATGGTCGTAGCTACGGTACCTAGTCGGTACTCGGTAGTCTTAGACTTTGCTGGTCGGTAGTCGTAAACTTTGCAGTTGGTTGTCGTGGACTTTACTGGTCGGTAGTCGTAGACTTTGCGGTCGGTGGTCATACACTTTGCTGGTCGGTAGTCGAAGACTTTGTGATTGGTAGTCGTAGACTTCGCGATCTGTTGTCATAGTCGTAGGCTTCACGATCTATTGTCATAGACCTCATGATCGGTAGTCGTAGACTTTTGTGATCGGTTGCTATAGGCTTCACGTTCGGTACTCGTAAAGTTCGAGTGATTCAATTCTAGTGATCTTCGAGTACTCTGAGTACTTATGGTTTTTGAGTACTTGTTGGGCTAGCGGTCTAACCGGCCTGACTGGCTTGTGCATGGTGGTTAGACTGGTCTTTCTGATTGGTCTTAGACTGATTACTCAAAAGGTTGGATATTTAGGTCATGGATGATCTTGTTTGTGTTTACTGATGGTTAAGGGTGTGATTTGTGTGTGCATTAATGTCGGTCAAGTTGGGAAGAATTTCTGCTGTGGAAGAAGTTTCTTTGGTCTTTGCATGTGCAGGTTAGGCATAGATACGATCGTGGTCGGTGACGAGGAAGACCGGGACTAGTAGGGGAAAATCTGAGGTCCAAGCGGTCGAGGATGTCACGAGGTAGTCAGGCTCACGTTGGTGCATGTGAAGATTAAAGGTGGATGATGCGTGGAGAAGCTACGGAAGTTACGGTCCTAGAGGCTTCATTATGTGATGAGATTGGAGAGATTATGGAAGGAGTTCGTAACTTGGAAGATTTAGAGATATTGGAAAACCTGTGTTTGGAAGGGTTTCGGGTCCCTTGATTTTTAGAAGTGATAGGATTTCATGTTCGTGTTTGATGAGGACACATTTGGGACGTTAACCTATAAAAGTAAGGAGAGGCTAAGGGTTAACACAAGGCTTTTGGAGGGCTTTCACAGAGAAAGTTTTTATAGTTTTTGTACTAGGGTTTGAGGGGTGCCAGGAGGGCAATTTGTAGCCACATAACATGTTTTAGAAATAAAAGATCATATATATTCATGAAAAGTTCATCAGCGCCGGTGGTGTGTTTTTCTGGGCATTGTTTTCAACTTGTTCTTGTTCTAAGCAGAGTTGCACGTGGCGAGACAGCATCCCTCCGTCGACTTGATATCGGCGGGGAGAGCAGACCAGAGCAAGTCTACTCGAAAGTGTTGTTTTCTCGAAGGCACAGGTGATCGAAAGGTTCTGCTTTCGGTGTCAGAGATTTTGAGTACGTGCAAACCGATTGAAGATCAAAGGTTGAAGCGGTCCTAGTTTACAACTGGTAAGGAGTTTTCAACAGTTGAGCGATCGAACGCTGAGCGGTCGAAACCATCGTCAAGGCTTTCGACTGCGTGCAAAGGTGATAGAGAGGTGATGCTCCCAGTGTTGAAGATCTCCGTGAGCAATCAATTAGTTGAGCACCGAGCACTCGAAACATTCATCGAGCACTAAGAGATCCCAAAAAGCGGAGGCAATCATTCACCCACCCACTCCCCTCTAATTGCTGTATTTGATCCTACAAGTGGCATCAGAGCGGGTTGCTATGGCGTCAGAGAGGTATGTGAATCGTCCCCTATGCTAGATGGTACTGATTTTGCTTTTTGGAATTGTCGGATGCAAGCGTATATTGAGGCTCAGGGTAGTGATGTTTGGAATAAAGTTTCTAGACCTTATGAGGTTCCTACTATTATTACTAATCTAAATAAAACATATGTTGATTTAAATGTTCAATCTCATAACTTGTTATTTCAAAGGATTCCTCGCAAAGAATATGATCGTATTGCTCATATTAATTGTGCTCACTTAATATGGAAGACTCTTTGCGATTATCATGAAGGAACCACTAAGATCAAGAAAATGCGTAAAAATCTTTATCAAAAAGAGTATTCTGATTTTGCTATGAAGCCTGGTGAAACTATTGATGATCTTTTTGCTTGGTTTGAGAAAATATTGAGTGATTTGTGCGATGTTAATGTTATTCCTACTGATGAAGATAATGCAACTAAAATTTTAAGATCTTTAGATTCTGAGTGGTTGATGGTTGTCACAACTATTAATCGAACTATCGAACTAGATACTTTAACCATGGATGATCTTTATTCTAGATTGAAAACCTATGAGATGGAAGCTTTACCATCTAAGATTGAGAAGTCTTCATCTTTAGCACTTGTAACTAATCCTGTGCAGGCTGCTTCATCGAGTTCCTTATCTTGTGTTTCGTTATTTGCTTTATCTTTTTTTCAGAGGAACAATTCGAGCAGCTCTCTGAAAAGTAATTGGTGTTGATCTTCTCACGTGCATCTAATGCACTCAACAACATGAGGATGAGGAGGCGAGGAAGCACTTCAGGCTCGATCAGATGCTATGAGTGTGGCGAGCTAGGCCACATTAAGATGGATTGCCCTAGGCTCAAGGAGAAAGTGATCAAGGAAGATAAGAAATATCATCGTCAGTCATCCAAGAACAACAACACCAAGGGTGGCAATTTCCATCACAAGTTTGCTGAAAAATCATATCGGCTATTGAGCGCCTTGATTTGAGTGATGTGGAATATGAGAGTTACGATGACGACGACCACAATGATGATGATGTTAAATGTAAGAAAAAGAACAACGATGACTTCACAGACATGTGCTTCATGGCAAGCAACAACGACGATGACGACTACAATGGTATCGATGAATTAGGACTATCGTATGATGAGCTTGAAGATGGTTTGATTAAACTTGCTATTGAAGTGAAAAAGACCAAAAAAATTGAAAGAAAATAATCTTGTTGTTGAAAATCTTAATTCAGAAATTGCTAGGTTAAGGGCTTTGGTTTCAGATGATGATTCATGTTCTTTATGCACTAACTTGTGAATTGAGCTTAATAATGTTAGAACTATTCATATAAGTTACATGGATAAATTTGACTCTCTTAATACTGAATGTGAGAAATTGCATGCTTGTTTTGCTCTTAGTACAATTGTCCATGCTTACGTTCTTAATGATTTGCTTGTTATCAAAAAGAATTTGAAAGAGATGAAAGTTGATATTGTTGCTTGTTCGCTTGTTCATCCTTCTGTGCTAAGAATCTTAAGTCTAGCAAACTCTCTCTATGTAAAAGATGTGAATTGCTAGAAGTTAGACTTAACTCATCTCAGGAATTAATTCAATAAATGTTTTATCATGAGACAATTTCTTGCTCTAACTGTCTTAAGTTTAACATTGAAATAAAAGCATTGACTAGACAACTTAATAATTTTACTAAAAAAGAAATATTGACTCGGCCTAGTGTTTCTAAGAATTTTGTGAATGAACCTATTAAATACACAACATGTCCTACGTTATCTAAAGACAACAGGTATCTTAAGGACACTTTAGATGGGTTTTCTTTTAGCAAAAAAAAATCTAAATATGATCCTAGACAAGTCAAAAATAAGTGTGAAAAATCATGGTTTAGGATTTAATTTTGCTGAGCATTCCAAAAATAATCCTCCTAAGATTGTTAAGCTTCTAGAATATGGAAACATTAAAGTAAAATCTGAACCAAAATAAATTGTGTTTAAACCTGCTTATTGCAAAGGAGTTCTCTACCAAAATGAATGATGTGAAGTCATCAGTAGGGGTGGAAAACGGTAAAGGATAATTCATTTTATCCATTATTCGTATCCGAGAAAACGCGGATATGGTAAGCAAAATCCATATTCAAAAATATTCATATTCGTATTCGAGGATATTCGTATCCGTATTTGATAATATTCATATTCGTATTCGAGAATATTTGTATCTGTATTCGTATTTGAGACTATTCAATTTGTATTCGATCCGTTTCTAGAACCCTTGAAAAATCCGTACGAATTTTGTGATTAAATTTTGAATTTGGGCGGTTTAAAACTGGTAACCAGTCAAAAACTGGTGAAAAATTGGCAAAACTGCTAGGAATCTATTTTATCCGATATTCGTATCTGAGAAAATCCGTATTCGAAAATATCCGTATTCATATTTGGGAATATTCGTATCCGTATTTGAGAATATTCAAATTCGTATTCATATTCATTTTAAAAATATGGATTCATATTTGTATTTGAGACTATTCAATCGTATCCGATCTGTTTCCACCCCTAGTCATCATATATGACTTCTCATCAAGTCAAGTATCAATGCATTTATTGTGGTAGAGATGGTCATTTGGTTCAATTTTTCTTTCGAAAAGCGAAGAAAGAAAATAAAGACAAGTTAAGGAGGCATTCTCAAGTGGAGTCTGTGCAAGCTCCGTATTGTCGCTTTGCTCCCTCTAATCAATCGTCTGCAGGTTGTCGCTTTGCTCCCTCTAATCAATCTTCTATAGGTTCGAGACCTTTTGCAACAGAACCGGTCAGACCAGCTTTACCCGTGGTCGGACCAGCGTGGTTGGACCAGAGTTTCGACCAGTGCTTTCTACTCGATTAGACCAGTCGACAGTCAGACCAGTCTTACAAAGGTGGTCAGATAGTTTTCGACCAGTGTTTTCTACTCGATTAGATCAGTCGATGATCAGACCAGCCTTGTTGAGGCAGTCAAACCGCCCTGTGGTCGAACTAGTGTTACAATGATTGTCTAGTCGAAATAGAATAAAGGCTAATACTTCACTTGAATTATTATCGGTGCCTACTGTTGCCCTTGTTCGTCATGTGTCACAGTACTAAATTCCTAAATCTTATTTCACCAACCCCAATATTGTGAGACCGATGTTTTCTGTTATGTAAGACTAGCTAACGCGGGATAGAGAACATGAGCTAGATTGGGTTCCAGTCTTTCACATCATTGCTTGATTGGAACACTTGACGGCTCTTCACTTTCTTTGATGGCTTCCAAGAGATTTCACCTACTGAGAAGACCATGTGGAAAGGGTGATGTTATTCTACACCTTGTTGAAGTTTATTTTTCAGATTGCTCGTATGTCTCAAATTTGTTTGATTCTTCTCATTTGGCACTTTTGCAAAGTGTTTTGGGTGTGCTGCATCCTAAAGTATTATTCTGAGGGGGGAGTTTGTTGTTAAAATTTTTAGAAGTTTTGTTTATTATACTTATCAAATAATACATCAACTCCAGGTCATTGAAATCAAATGACTCGTAGAGCTGTCTTTATCATATTTACTCATATATATTGTGTAGTTTTGATAATGACTGGTTAAAATTATTTTGCTATACTTGAGCTAAAATATGACATGGCGAAACACTTTGACTATATTGATTATAGATAGTACTTTGTGATGTTCATCTAAAAAGATTAGTTTGATTGGGCATCTTATTTTAAATCTTGGCTATGAGCCTCGTATGCATCATATTGCAATCTTTTTATGTTCACTCAAGTTGGCATGTTATGCAAAAAGTGATGAGAAAGAGGAAGTTGAACAATGTATGCTTCAAGCATGTCATGGTTAAACAAAAAGAAAAATCACAATAAGTATACAAATAAAAAGAAGCATGCTTTAAGCATGCCACCATCTAAAAGAAGTATGCTAAGCTACAAGAAGTATGTCATCATGAAAAGAAGTATGCTATAAGCATACCATATGCTTAAGAATTGAGTGTGGAGAAATAGGTTGCTATATGAGACTGCTAACTTATCTAAACTTAATGTTTACTTCACTTTTAGGCTTTCACTTTTTAGTGTGATATTTTATTGTGCTCTTTCTAATTGGTTTGGTCATTTTTTTGATATCTGTCGTTAATCTAATTTGCGTAATCATGCTAAAAACTAGTTTTGACGGTGCTATATGATATATGACTTTATATTATCTAGTGAGCTCTACTCAAAAGATGGCTTGGTTAATCTATTAATTAAATATAAAATTGATTTGGATAATCTACAAAGCTTCTAGATTAAACTCTGATTGGTCCTTCTTAGAATTTTTCCTCTGTCTGGAGTTCTTGATGATTACATTACCAAAGGGGAAGAAATTAGAACGAGTGGAGAGAAAAATGGGAGAAATTTGCTAAAATTGCCTTTCTTGTTTTAAGCAGGAGTTTTATGAGTTTATGCCGAGAGTTTGCTGCTGTGGTTTGTCAAGTTTTTACATTGTAGCTTTGAAACTTTCTTTTCATAAATTTTGCTTTTCTTTCAAACACACAACTTATTCAAGAGATTTTGAGGTATTATTAATGTATTCATGAAGGGGGATTGTTAGACCACGTGGATAGGTCATGAATTTAGTGATGACAAATAATTGATATTTGGGTTGCATTGAGATTTGCATTTGTGAAAGTTTCGGTTGATACGCTTTTGAAAATCTGAATTTGCTGGAATACTCAGATTAAGCGGTCTGACCGCCTTGTATTGGGCAATCTGATCGGCTGGCTTTGACCATGATTGGTAGTCGGTGATCCGAACGGCCTTGTGTTGAGAGGTTACGACCACGGCAAATCGACCACGGCGGATCGCCCACAGCATGTCGACCCCGACAAAATGACCATGGTATTTCAACCACGGCGGATCGACCATGGCATTTCAACCATGGTATTTCGACCATAGCAAATCAAACATGGCAGAACGACCATGGTTGGTAGTCGGTAGGCTTTGACCTCCAACTGTGAACTGGTCATGAGCAATAGTGAACCGGTCTTGAGTAATAGTGAACCGATTGTGAGTGAGAGTGAACTTGTCTATGGTCATGGCTACAATACCTAGTCGGTACGCGGCAGTCATAGACTTTGCTAGTCGGTAGTCATAGACTTTGCGGTCGGTTGTCATAGACTTTGCTGGTCGGTAGTCGTAGAATTTTTAGTGATAGTCGTAGACTTTGCTGGTCAACACTCAAAGGCTTCATGATCGGTAATTGTAGACTTCACGATATGTTATCGTAGTCGTAGGCTTCACGATCTGTTGTCATAGACCTTATGATGGTAGTCGTAGGATTTTGTGATTGGTTACTGTAGGCTTCACAATCGGTACTCGTAGACTTTGAGTGGTTCAATTCTAGTGAACTTCGAGTACTCTGAGTCTTCGTGGGTTTTGAGTACTTGTTAGGCCAGCGGTCTGACCAGCCTGACAGGCTTATGTATGGCGGTCAGACTGGTCTTTCTAAGTGGTCTTAGACTGATTTTTGGAAAGGTTGGATTTTGAGATCGTTGATGATCTAGTTTGTGTTTATTGATGGTTAAGGCTGTGATTTGTGTGCATGGATTAATGTCGATTAAGTTGGGAAGAACTTGTGCTGGAGAAAAAGTTTCTTTAGTCTTTGCATGTGCAGGTTGGGCGTGGAGATGATCATGGTCGGTGACGAGGAGGACCGGGACTAGGAATGGAAAATCTGAGGTCCATGCGGTCGAGGATATCACGAGGTGGTTGGGCTCACGCTGGAGCATGTGGAGATTAAAAGTGGATGATGTGTGGAGAAGCTACGGGAGGTGTAGTCCTAGAGGCTTCGTCACATGATGAGATTGCAGAAGTTATGGAAGGAGACCGTAATTTAGAAGGTTTAGATAAATTGGAAAACCCGTGTTTGTAAAAGTTTTGGATCCCTTGATTTTTGGAAGAGATATGATTTTGTGTCCGTGTTTGATGAGGACACGTTTGGGATGTTAGGCTATAAAAGCAGGGAGAGGCTAAGGGTTAACACAAAGGTTTTGGAGGGCTTTCGGGGAGAAAGTTTTTAGGGTTTTTGTGCTAGGGCTTGAGGGGTGCCAGGAGGGCACTTTGTAGCCACATAACATGTTTTAGACATAAAAGGTCTTATGTATTCCTAAAATATTCGTCGGCGCCGACGATGTATTTTTATGGGTGTTGTCTTTGACTTGTTCTTATTCCAAGCAGAGTTGCACGTGGTGAGACAGCGTCCCTCCGTCAGCTTGATCACACGCTAAATCGTCCACTCGATCATCGTCAACAATATTGGCAGGCAGAGTAGACCAGAGAATGTCTACTCAAAGGTGCTATTTTCTCGAAGGCACAGGTGATCGACAGGTTCAGCTTCCGGTGTCGGAGATTTCAAGTACATGCAAACAGGTCAAAGATTAAAGGTTGAAGCGGTCGTAGTATATGACTGGTAAGGAGTTTTTGACAGCTGAGCGATCGAACGCTTAGCGGTCAAAACCATGATCAAGGCTTTTTACTACGTGCAAAGGTGACAGAGAGGTGCTGCTCCTGGTGTTGAGGATCTCTACCGAGCGATCGATCAGTTGAACACCGGGCGGTCGAAACCTTCATTGAGCACTAAGATATTCTAAAAAGCAAAGGCAATCATTCACTCCACCCCCATCTGATTGTTGTATTCGATCCTACAAATACCCTTAGTTACAAAAACCCAACAAACTAATAACTTCATCAGTTGAACGGTATAACAAATGTTACACTTTGATACCCTTTCTCACGTGCAACAGCCTCCAGATCGGATTAGAGTTTTGAGATACGACACGAGCGTGCAGATATCAAGAACAAAGAAGATGAATCTCGTAGAGAGAACCAAAATAACGACGTTGAAGCAACCACGACGAGAGAGAGAAAAAAGTGGCGAAACCAACCGCAAATTTCTTAATCACAATCTCAAAAGAATACAAAAGATTGTCACTCACTCATAACTCTTTTGACTCTTTTAAGACCCTTGGATCCTTACCCTATACAATAATTTATTGCTAAAGAATATCCTAGCATTTAATCCTGTCGTGAACCCCTGTTTTGGATGAGTAGGCTTGGTTGCTTGTTGTTTCTCCATAGTCAATCATGGTTCATGTAGTCACTCCTAACTCTTCTCCAAAATAGAATAAGAATCTCACCCAAAAAGAAAATAGGAATGCTAATCCTAGTAAGATTCATCTAGGACTCTTTTTAGCAAACACTAAAAGACTAGATATGAGTCACCCTAACTCATTATTTGTGACCATACTTACTTTACTATCATACTAACTTTACTTTCAGGGTATGTGGAAAGAAAGGACTGAGAGACCATGTGAGGGTCATCCCATGTGAGTGATGAGTAATTGACATCGTTTACTAAAGTTGAGTTTGAGTCGGTTGGCTCGGACCATGTCGTTGCGGGGTGCAACGGGGACCATGTAGAGAAGGGTGACATCGTGCTTCAGTTTGTGGAGAGTGACCACCAGTTGGCTGATATCTTCACCAAGCCTTTGGATAGCACGAGGTTTTCAGCTCTGCGGGGAGAGCTTGGGGTGGTCTGTCCTTATGGACTCTTGTGAAGGGGAGCTTTGGGCTTTACTGATTTATAATTCTAATTATGCTTCTGTATCCTTACTGTTGCATCGCATTTTCGGGTGCATTGGGCTTAGTCCTTCTAGCATAGGTTAGAGTGTGTCTCTTCTTTGAGTGCTTAGACTTCTTGCTCTTATCTTGTGCTTTCGGGATAGTCGTTTCTTATCTCACTAGGTTGAGCTCACTCACTTCTTATAGGTTCTAGCGAGGTTGGGCCACCCTGCAGACAGTGGCAGTGCGTGTTTGCTCTCTAGTGTGTGTTTTTCTCGACAGCTGGTTGTCCTGAAGTCATGTGGAGTAGATAAGAGTCAGTCTGAGTCATTAGTATTCTCTATCTTATCTATGCTTTAAGAACTGCCTTTCTTGATTTATTTGCCAGCCTCCTTTTTATTGCTTTGGTTCAGGGGGAGTTCATTTGGGAACTTCTAGTTTTTAATATTGACATAACTCAACTTGAACTAAAAGTTGCATCACATGTTAAGGGGGAGCTGGATTTTCTTCGTTTGCATTGTAACTTAGCTACATGGAGCCTTGATTATTATCCATTCATGATATGTTTTCATTTATATTACATCTTGCCATGATTTGTGCTTCATTGCTAAATTGATCATGACTTTATATGTGTAGTCAAGTCTTTGCCATGATTGGTTAATTAAAATGCTCAATTTGACCTCGTTTATGCTTTAATGTATCGAGCGGTGCTATTTGATGTGTTTTCTTGTCTGTGTTGGCTGCAGGACGTCGAGGCGGAGTCGTGGCGAGACACAAGGTGACCGGAGTAGGCGCAGGTGGCGCTGAGGTCAGAACGGTCGGATGTGTCGAAGACGGCGGAGATTCGATGTGGTTGCGAGGCGTACACGACAAGGAGCGCGGAAGCTTCCCGGAAGGTGCAGGAGGGGCGAATCGGTAATTTCGCAAGGCTGCACAAGTGGGAGCGGGCTCCGTTAGGGTTTAGCCGGTGTAACAGGTTGGAGACCCGTTAGCCAAGGGCTATAAATAGAGGTGAGGGGCTGCATACCCCTTAGGACACAATAGAGTGAGTTATGTGTTTTACAGCTCTTTCATCTCTTTGTGTGTGTGTTGTGTTCCTCCCAAGAAACATGTGGTGTTCTTGGTGTTCTTGAGGATAGAGAGGGAGAGGATGGATTGAGAGACTTGTAAACATTTCTTTTGTTCTAATGTCCATGCGTATGGGGACGTAGTTTGAGGTCTCTCTCTTGTAATCTTTCATGGATTTGAATTTATCTGAGATGTTTTCTTTGGTATGTTTCTCATCTTCATGAATCATTTGAGAAGCCCTTTTTGCTTGAGATTATCTGCCTTCTTGTTCTCTTTCTGTGTATGTGTATGTGTGCTTGAAATTCTTGGCTAGAAGTTGTTCAAGCAAGTGGTTTCTTGATTCTAGATCTGAAGGTTTTTCTCGGCAGTAGCTCACAAAATGGTGCAGGATTTTGTACCCAAAGTTTAGATCTTGTTGTGCAGTCCTACACACGGCAGCATACAAGTCTACTAAACCATTTTCAGTTTCAGTTTCTCTGATCTGTGAAGAATGGCATCAGTTCGGTATTTCTCGGCTTTCCTTTTCACTATGGCAACATTTTCTGTTTTCGGCTACAGTTCTTGATTACTATTTGCAGCATGTGTTTTTCCTGAGTTTATTTCCTTTGCCAGTCTTCTCAGTTCCTTGCTCAACTTGTGATAGTCTCAAACCGAGAAGGTTCCCTGTACTAGTTAAAGCATTCTCTCGGCAGGACTTCTTTTCAGTTATCAATCTGTGCAAGCAATCTTTTTCAGTCTTCCTCTTATGCATTCTCAGGACTGCATGCTTCTTTTCTTTTTCTTTTGATTTGCTTCCACTTTTTGTAGTTTATGGGTCTGGTTCATTTTTATCTCTCTCGACATATTATACTGGTCCATCTTGTTCGGCAGAAACTGGCAATGCAGCTTCTTCTCAGTTTCGGTCAGAGAAGCTCCTTTTGACCTGTGCTTTCAGTTGTCTTGGTTGGCAGCATGTATCTTAGGTGTTGAGCTTCTTTTCGGTTTTGATTCTTGTGTCCGGCAGAAAAGCATGCATGAAGTAAAAACCGATTTGGTCTTTCCAGTTTTCATGTGCTGTTTTGAGAGTTTAATTGGCTGCAGTTTCTTTTCCTGTTTGTGTGCTGTTCGGATGGCAGTAGGTTCTTCTTTTGTGTACTTTTGGCAGCAGCAGTAGTAGTAGCCGAACTGCATTTTTTCTTTTATTTCTTTGCTGTGTGTTTGACGATTTTGCATGCAGATCAAACGGAAATATTTTCAGCTGAAATTTTTACTGATTAATCTCTAATTTATGCTGAATTTTTTAGTATTACATGCGTTTCAGTTTTCAGCAGAATTAATTTTCCGAATTCTCGGGGGCGATTTAAAAGAGAACGACATTCACCCCCCTCTGTCGCCATTTTGGTCTTTCAATTGGTATCAGAGCCGGTTAGCTCTTTTCTATAGATCTTAACCGGTCTGCGAGGCATGGCGACAGACAAATACTCGACCAAGCCCCCGATCTTCGATGGGATGGACTATCCCTTCTGGAAGAGTCGGATGGAGACCTACATCCAGGCTCAGGGCTACGCCATCTGGCGAAAGGTCAAGGTTCAGTTTGATGTTCCTGCCGATGAGGACGTCAATGCCGGAAACATGGCTGACGTTGAGGCAAACGCTAAGGCAAGGAACATCATAACCCAGGGCCTGAGTCGTAGTGAGTTTGACCGCATATCTCATCTTCCGTCCGCTTTCGATATCTGGGAGACCCTTGATGCATACCATGAGGGCACCACCCAGATTAAGACAGTGAGACAGGACCAGTTCAAGCGAGATTACAACAAGTTTGAAATGCTCGCTGGCGAGTCCCTTGATGAGTGCTTTGCGCGTTTTCACAAAATTTTGAGCAATCTCCGAGCCGTCGGTCTCACATACTCCGACTCGGACACCGCTCGTCAAATGCTTGCGCACTCGACCTTCGTGGTGCGGGAGATGAAGGTGACTACCATCAAGGACACCACCGACCTCTCGACTTTGACGCTTGACGCGACTGTACTCGCGCCTCAAGACGCACGAGATCGACATTGTCTCGTGAAGTCAAGTCACGATCGATGGCTCTAGTCACCGATCCCGCCGGCTTCGGTTTTTCTCGATTCACTTGGTAGGTTCTCCTAGCTGCTCTCTGTGACGTGGCGATGATCGCTTAGAGCAGCTAGAGGATGAACAGCTGGCCCTCCTAGCTCGGAAGTTCTCCCATGCTTACAAGAGGAGGAGGGATAGAAAGAGAGGCGGACCAGTCATCTGTTTCGAGTGTGGTGGCCCCAACCACATTCGGGCAAACTGCCCCAAACTGGAGAAGGGGAAAGCTGACTTCGGCGGTTCGAGCAAGAACGACTACAATGACAAGAACCGCAACAAGAAGACTCCAGTACAGCCACAAGGCAAGAAGAAGTTCCGCGACTTCGGGAAGGCCAAGAAGTTGTTCCATCGCATCGTCACCGCCTTCGACGACCTCGATCTCAGCGAGGTGGAGGGGTGGAGCGACGATGATGGGAAGAACGAGCAAGATCCCAAGGATGGCGAGGACTTCTCCGGCATGTGCTTCATGGCCCTCGAGGGTGAATCGAGCGACGGCGTAGCTCATCTCGACTCGGGGCGAGGTATGCCCCACCTCGACCAGCTCAATCATGTTTTTCTTAAGCTAGGTGGATTTCATGCTAGAGCTAAGGCTAGGTGTACTGAGTTAGAAAAGGAAGTAGATAGATTGTCACTAGAGATTATTGCTCTTACATCTGCTCCTTCTAGTGATGATTGTGATACATGCTGTGCTCTGTTGGGTGATATGGAGAAATTAAGGGCCTCTCATGCTAGTCTGTCTTCTGAGCTTGATTTGATTAAGGTGGAGAACATTAGTCTTCTTGCTGAGTTTGAGATGAGTAGGGTAGTTCCTGTTTCATCTTCTACTGTTAAGACTATTTCTTGCACCTCATGTGAGGATAAGGATAATGCTTTTAGAAGTCTTTATACATTGCTTCTCGATCTGCCCAAGACTTGTGAAAGTTGTAACAATTTGAAGATGAACCTAAAACAGTGATCATAAAATTGCGAATTACAAGCTTTTCTTCTTGAGCCTATTGCTTCATGTGTGAACTGTCCTAAGTTAATCACGACTTGGGTCTGTTTCAAAACAGTTTCAAGAAATGATTGACACTAATAAGAAAATGGCTCAGTTTGCGATAAAGGACCCTGTTAGCTCACCATGCATTAGTTATGATAAACTAAAACTTGAACTCGTTGCTTTAAATGA
Organism: Bonia amplexicaulis; assembly: GCA_036346245.1. Taxonomy (NCBI): domain Eukaryota; kingdom Viridiplantae; phylum Streptophyta; class Magnoliopsida; order Poales; family Poaceae; genus Bonia; species Bonia amplexicaulis. Next base: position 22,028,181 of record CM070741.1, on the reverse strand, counting down.
AAAATGTGTGAAGCTAACTAAGGACCAACTAGTGAAGCCATCAACTGCTTGTGATGTGATTGCTGGTGTGGGGGAGAAGCCCAAGGGTAAGGTTGAGACGCTTAGGAGCGTGAACCAAACTGCTAGTAGTAGGACTGTCCCATCAGAGTCGGCTGTGCGTGCACAAGCCATTCTTTCCTCTACTGTTGGTTCTTCTTCTGCTCCCTTACCTTCTACTGTCTCTTCTCCTCCCTGCTCTTCTTGTGCCTCTCTGTTTCGGGAGTGTCAGTACCTTATGAACACTCTCGAGAGATTTGTCGGAGGCAAGAAGAAGCTCAATCTTATTCTAGACCAATCAAAGATTTGCAAGTTCAATCAGGGTCTAGGATATGATTTCCGTGAGGATGTGAGGAAGCATCCACCTGTAGTGCTCAGACCCGTAGCCGCAGGTGTGATTGAGATCAAGCCCAAGAACAAGAATGTTCAATTTAAATCAGTAGGCTTTGTCCAAAGGATTTCTGATAGCAAGGTGATTTCACCTGCAGCTTCAGCCTCTCAGAAGGCGAAGCCATCTCATGCTACTTCTGCCTCTCAGAAGGTGAAGTATCATTGCACCTTCTGTCAGAAGGATGGACATTTGATTGACCACTGCTTCAAGCGCGCCAAGATTGCGCGAAGAGACCGTGTTGAGTCTCTTAGGCGTATTCAGGGTCAGCCCCAGACCTTGAGTGCACCTAAGACCAACACGAGGTCTAGGCTTGCTACTGTTGGTAGCTTTGGGCAGCATCGAGGACTTGGTTCTTCCGAGTTTTCTGTTTTTCGTCCTCATGCTCCCTCTGGTCATGACTTTCACCGTTCTGAGGGTAGATCTCGCTTTTCCCATCGAGATGCCTTCCCGCGGCGTGATCGCCTTTGTTTGTCGGTCTTGACTCGCTCTTCCGTAGCGATCGAACCCGGCCATGCGACTTCAGGTCTGCACACAGACCTTCTGCTTCTTTGAGTGACAGAGAGCGTAGGGTAGATAGAGGTCAGTCGTGCTTGACTACTTCATCTGCTCGACGTGTTACTCAGTATTGGGTGCCAAAATCACTCTCGATTTATCCCAGTACTGAGACTTTACTCTGTTTGACTCGGGTTCACGGGCGGTAAGGAAAGGTTTGGCTTGTAGACTCCTACTGCTCACGACACATGACCGGAGATTCCGTTGGTTTTCTTCCTTGCCCGTGCTCGGTGATGAGATGATCACCTTCGAGATGCTTCATCCGGGCGCCATCGCCAAAGGTACTGTCTTGCGTTAATGATTCATTTATTTTGAAAGATGTTGCTTTGGTTAGTAAGTGCAAAGACAATTTGCTTTCAGTCTCTCAGCTTACCGATGACGATTTCGAAGTGAGCTTTAAGAAGAACAATTGCAAAATTCTTGATTCTTCGGGTAGTCTGGTTTGCGGAATTTCTCGTTTTGGGAGGATCTTTCGTGCTGATTTTTCTGAGTCTTCTGGTGATCCTCTCCATTGTTTAGTTGCTTCTGAGTCCCGCAACTTTTCCTTCTGGTATATGAGACTTGGTCATATTGGATTTGACCGTTTGACCCGAGTTAGCGGCCACGATCTCATTTGTGGTCCGCCGATACTCAAGATGGTCAAAGATCCGGTTTGTGCTCCATGCCGCGACGGCAAGATGGTTGCCGCCTCATCCTCCCACACAGCACTATGACCGATGCACCGGACAAATGCTCCATATGGACACGGTTGGACCAGCTCGAGTGCAGTCAGCAGGAGGGAAGTGGTATGTTCTTGTCGTGGTCGATGACTTCTCGAGGTATTCTTGGGTGTTTTTCTTAGCCTCGAAGGATGAGACGTTTACACATTTCCGAGGTCTTTTTAGTAGGCTTTCTGTTGAGCTTCCGGGTGCCTTGCGAGCGATCCGCAGTGACAATGGCACGGAGTTCAAGAATTCCTACTTCGAGAGTTTCTGTGATGAGACAGTGTAGAGCACCGCTCTTCTCCGCACGCCCACAATGAGAATGGCGTCGTGGAGAGGAAGAATCGTACCTTGGTCAAGATGGCCAGGACGATGCTCGATGAATACTCTACACCGCGGAAGTTTTGGGCTGAGGCTATAGCCACCGCGTGCCATGTTTCGAACAGAGTTTTTCTCAGGGCACACTTGTACCGCACTTCTTATGAATTGAGATATGGGCGTAAACCCAGTGTTTCTCATTTTCGTGTGTTTGGTTGCAAGTGCTTTATTCTAAAGTCTGGAAACCTAGATAAGTTCGAATCACATTCTTATGATGGGATCTTTCTAGGCTACTCGACTTCTTCGCGGGCTTATAGGGTCTGGAACTGCGAGTCTAGTAAAATGGTAGAAACCTGTGAGGTGACTTTCGATGAGGTCAGTCCGGGGACTAGGCCCGATATCTCAGGTTCTTCAGAGCAGTCCGAGACCATCTTTGTGGATGATGAGGATGATAGAGATGAGGGTTGTCTACCCGATCCAGTCCCTCATCCACCCATTGAGATGTCGTCTTCCACCGCACCTCAAGGCGATCAGCCTTGGTCTTCTGCTTCTTCTGGAGCTAGTGGCTCTATTCCTACCTCGTCAGCTCACGAGGTAGAGGCCACTTCTTCATCTTATCCTGGACCTCCTAGACATATCCAGAAAGCTCATCCTTCTGAGCAGATGATTGGAGACCTCTTTGAGTGAGTCACACGCTCAAAGTCTGGCATGTCACTCTTCTGTCTCCACTCTGCTTTTGTTGCCTCATTTGAGCCCAAGGACATTTGTCATGCTCTATCTGACGAGTCTTGGGTTAATGCCATGCATGAGGAGCTAGAGAGTTTCGAAAGAAACAAGGTCTGAACGCTTGTTGAGTCCCCTCGAGGTCACAATATCATTGGGACCAAGTGGTTGTTCAAGAACAAGCAAAGTGAGGATGGGGTAGTCATTCAAAACAAGGCTAGACTGGTTGCTCAGGGATACTCCCAGGTTGAGGGTCTAGACTTGAGGAGACCTTGCCCTGTAGCGGACTTGAGGCCATTAGAATTCTGCTTGCCTTTGCGGCTTCTAAGGGTTTCAAGCTCTACCAGATGGATGTTAAGAGTGCATTTCTCAATGGCTTTATTGAGGAAGAAGTCTATGTGAGACAGCCTCCAGGTTTCGAGAACCCCAAGTACCCTAATCATATCTACAAGCTTTCCAAAGCACTGTATGGACTTAAGCAGACCCCTAGAGCTTGGTATGAGAGGCTTAAGTCCTATCTATTGAGACATGATTTCGAGATGGGTAAAATTGACAAGACCTTGTTCATTCATCGGCTTGGCAATGACCTTCTGCTCGCCCAATTTATGTCGATGACATTATCTTTGGCGGCTCTTCTCATGCTCTAGTTTCACAGTTCTCGGATGTCATGAGCACCGAGTTTGAGATGAGCATGATGGGTGAGTTGACTTTCTTCCTTGGCTTCCAGATCAAGCAGACTCGGGAGGGTACCTTCTTGCATCAAGGCAAGTACACTCAAGACCTCCTGAGACGCTTCGACATGAGTGACGGTAAGCCAGTGTCAACTCCTATGGCTTCTACAGTCGTTCTAGACCCAGATGAGGACGGCGAGCCAGTCGATCAAAAGGAATTCAGAAGCATGATTGGCTCTCTCTTGTACCTCACTGCCTCGAGACCGGACATACACTTTTCCGTGTGTCTATGTGCTCGGTTTCAGGCTTCTCCTCGCATGTCTCACCACCAGGCGGTGAAGCGCATCTTTCGGTACCTTCGAGCTACCATTGACTATGGTATCGGTACTCTTCCTCCTCCCGCTATCTCTTAGAGCCTTCTCGGATGCGCAGACTTTGCCGTCCGAGGATAGATAGGAAGAGCACTTCGCACCGCCGGTTCATTGGCACTTCTCTCGTTTCCTGGTCCTCGAGGAAGCAGTCCGGTGTTGCACACTCCACCGCAGAGGCCGAGTATGTTGTCAGCAGCCATTGTTTGTAACGTGTCCTTTGGATGGTCTCGACTTTGCGGGACTTTGGGTTAGCTATCGACCGTGTTCCGCTTCTTTTGCGATAACACGCCTCACGATTAGCATTGCTAAGAACCCAGTCAAGACTCTCGGACCAAGCACATTGATATCGATATCACTTTCTTGAGACCATGTAGAGAAGGGTGACATCGTGCTTCGGTTTGGAGAGTGACCACCAGTTGGCTGATATCTTCACCAAGCCTTTGGATAGCACGAGGTTTTCAGCTCTGCGGGGAGAGCTTGGGGTGGTCTGTCCTTATGGACTCTTGTGAGGGGAGCTTTGGGCTTTACTGATTTATAATTCTAATTATGCTTCTGTATCCTTACTGTTGCATCGCATTTTCGGGTGCATTGGGCTTAGTCCTTCTAGCATAGGTTAGAGTGTGTCTCTTGCTGAGTGCTTAGACTTCTTGCTCTTATCTTGTGCTTTCAGGATAGCTGTTTCTTATCTCACTAGGTTGAGCTCACTCACTTCTTATAGGTTCTAGCGAGGGTTGGGCCACCCTCGGGTAGACAGGGTACGTGTTTGCTCTCTAGTGTGTGTTTTTCTCGACAGCTGGTTGTCCTGAAGTCATGTGGAGTAGATAAGAGTCAGTCTGAGTCATTAGTATTCTCTATCTTATCTATGCTTTAAGAACTGCCTTTCTTGATTTATTTGCCAGCCTCCTTTTTATTGCTTTGGTTCAGGGGGAGTTCATTTGGGAACTTCTAGTTTTTAATATTGACATAACTCAACTTGAACTAAAAGTTGCATCACATGTTAAGGGGGAGCTGGATTTTCTTCGTTTGCATTGTAACTTAGCTACATGGAGCCTTGATTATTATCCATTCATGATATATTTTCATTTATATTACATCTTGCCATGATTTGTGCTTCATTGCTAAATTGATCATGACTTTATATGTGTAGTCAAGTCTTTGCCATGATTGGTTAATTAAAATGCTCAATTTGACCTCGTTTATGCTTTAATGTATCGAGCGGTGCTATTTGACGTGTTTTCTTGTCTGTGTTGGCTGCAGGACGTCGAGGCGGAGTCGTGGCGAGACACAAGGTGACCGGAGTAGGCGCAGGTGGCGCTGAGGTCAGAACGGTCGGATGTGTCGAAGACGGCGGAGATTCGATGTGGTTGCGAGGCGACACGACAAGGAGCGCGAAGCTTCCGGAAGGTGCGGGAGGGGCGAATCGGTAATTTCGCAAGGCTGCACAAGTGGGAGCGGGCTCCGTTAGAGTTTAGCCGGTGTAACAGGTTGGAGACCCGTTAGCCAAGGGCTATAAATAGAGGTGAGGGGCTGCATACCCCTTAGGACACAATAGAGTGAGTTATGTGTTTTACAGCTCTTTCATCTCTTTGTGTGTGTGTTGTGTTCCTCCCAAGAAACATGTGGTGTTCTTGGTGTTCTTGAGGATAGAGAGGGAGAGGATGGATTGAGAGACTTGTAAACATTTCTTTTGTTCTAATGTCCATGCGTATGGGGACGTAGTTTGAGGTCTCTCTCTTGTAATCTTTCATGGATTTGAATTTATCTGAGATGTTTTCTTTGGTATGTTTCTCATCTTCATGAATCATTTGAGAAGCCCTTTTTGCTTGAGATTATCTGCCTTCTTGTTCTCTTTCTGTGTATGTGTATGTGTGCTTGAAATTCTTGGCTAGAAGTTGTTCAAGCAAGTGGTTTCTTGATTCTAGATCTGAAGGTTTTTCTCGGCAGTAGCTCACAAAAATGGTGCAGGATTTTTGTACCCAAAGTTTAGATCTTGTTGTGCAGTCCTACACACGGCAGCATACAAGTCTACTAAACCATTTTCAGTTTCAGTTTCTCTGATCTGTGAAGAATGGCATCAGTTCGGTATTTCTCGGCTTTCCTTTTCACTATGGCAACATTTTCTGTTTTCGGCTACAGTTCTTGATTACTATTTGCAGCATGTGTTTTTCCTGAGTTTATTTCCTTTGCCAGTCTTCTCAGTTCCTTGCTCAACTTGTGATAGTCTCAAACCGAGAAGGTTCCCTGTACTAGTTAAAGCATTCTCTCGGCAGGACTTCTTTTCAGTTATCAATCTGTGCAAGCAATCTTTTTCAGTCTTCCTCTTATGCATTCTCAGGACTGCATGCTTCTTTTCTTTTTCTTTTGATTTGCTTCCACTTTTTGTAGTTTATGGGTCTGGTTCATTTTTATCTCTCTCGACATATTATACTGGTCCATCTTGTTCGGCAGAAACTGGCAATGCAGCTTCTTCTCAGTTTCGGTCAGAGAAGCTCCTTTTGACCTGTGCTTTCAGTTGTCTTGGTTGGCAGCATGTATCTTAGGTGTTGAGCTTCTTTTCGGTTTTGATTCTTGTGTCCGGCAGAAAAGCATGCATGAAGTAAAAACCGATTTGGTCTTTCCAGTTTTCATGTGCTGTTTTGAGAGTTTAATTGGCTGCAGTTTCTTTTCCTGTTTGTGTGCTGTTCGGATGGCAGTAGGTTCTTCTTTTGTGTACTTTTGGCAGCAGCAGCAGTAGTAGCCGAACTGCATTTTTTCTTTTATTTCTTTGCTGTGTGTTTGACGATTTTGCATGCAGATGAAACGGAAATATTTTCAGCTGAATTTTTACTGATTACTCTCTGATTTATGCTGAATTTTTTAGTATCGCATGCGTTTCAGTTTTCAGCAGAATTAATTTTCCGAATTCTCAGAGGCGATTTAAAAGAGAACTATATTCACCCCCTCTGTCGCCATTTCGGTCCTTCAATGACTCTAACAAGGTACCAGATTTTTTTTCAGCAACTAATAGCAGCGCTATCGGTACATTTAATTTTATTTGGACTTAGCACTGAAGTAGTGGAGTACTTAGCATTTCATAGACACGACTAATAGTGACACTACTGCCAATCTGGCCTGAGCATCTAGTCGACTGAAGCACTGGGTTCACAGTTCTGAGAGCATAGTTATGGCTGTATATCCCAAGTCCCCTTAATTGTTCAGCTTCTATGCTGTCCCACCTCCTACGGTCGAGGTAGGCTGGATGCTCCCATGCACGAAATACGTACCCACTCACGGATTGGGATGCATGAAGCGCTCCGCTTCACAGATCGTCAGGATGAGCATTGCCAATGCCTCATTCAGACATCATCTTCTTGACCCCCTTTCTCTTGTCTGCTTCCATGGACCAAATGCAGTTCATCCACCAATCCAAGAGCGTCGAGCTTGCTGCCCTGTTCCTCTGGTTTTAACTCATGACATTGGAAGCGTGTTGCCACACCCTCCCAGATTGCTCTTGTTGTCGGGCCCTGAGAACGACCTTTCCATTGATCAAGTGTTCCCAGATGCTGAAGAATTCAATGAACAGCCGCACTGTCAGGTGATGCCTAATATCATCTACCATTATCCATCTTTAAGAGCTTGTTCCAACGTTCGATTGTTTCAGGTTAGTGAAGATGGAACTAAATGCTTACTTAGTTTCTCAGATCATTAAGCAATGTTCGGATTTGGCCGTGGAACTATATTCCTAATGGTTACCAATTTTTCCTGTGACCGATCAGAGAATTAAACTGATCGATGGCCAGAAACTACCCTTGAGGTGTAACACTCCGCCCATCCTCTGGGCCTGAAATGCTACCACCATTACATACTTTTTTATTTTCATCAACTACTATAAATTTTAAGCCAACACTATTTTATTTATATTGCAGCGACCAGAAACACCATAACATTGTAAGTAGCTATTTTAGCATTCTAGTGAAGTTTAAACATGCTACCACAAGTTAAGATGCGAAGTGCTACTAGTACGTGAAGTTATACATGTGCTACTCCCGTCCGTTCATGACGTCCTCAACGGTCATATAAAAAAACAACAACAAAGCAAAGGTGAGTCCAAAGACTCAACAAGTACAGAACAAAACGGCAAATAACAGGTTCACGTATCAATTCATAACCATCACAGACTCAATAACCACTTATTTCCATTTAAACTCTCTATCAACCACTCATTATGCATTAGCACATCTTCTCTGTCATAATGCAATTACGTATATACATGCACTTCTCTCTTATCTCTTTAGCCTAAACCAGTATAGCAAAGCAAGCACCCGTCAATGCTCACCCAGGCCCGCCCTGTTTCTATGCGGGGATCACAAGCCCGTCCTTTTTCATACGGGGACCATAGTAGCCCATCATTTTCATACGGGGACCTCAATCTTCACTCTCGTGGAGCGTCCACACAAAGTGAACAATTGATACCATAAAACTATCTCTTTTCATGACATGCATGCAATGCAAGTTCTCCATTTATGCATATCAACATGTCATGTCTCAACAGTCGTTATTCATCATTCCTCATCATGTAACCAGAAATAGTTAACTTACCGTATTATGGTAAGCAATGCATGAACATTCAACTAACAGCAAACACTACCCGAATTTACCACTTTACCATGCACTTACCTGATTAGTCTCAAGGACGATGCGTGGACGGCTCCGACCCGGAACCTCCAGTTGTACAAATGTCAACCCGACTCAACACATCATATCGAAACCAGTGCTTAAGCGAACAACGACAACTCTACGCGCATAACTCGACTCTGGCATAAAACGCACGGGGTTAAGGACCAGTCGCGTAGGTACCAAACCCCCATTTTTGTTCTTTCTTTTCTTTTTCTCATTCTTTTCTTTTCCCTTTTCTCTCTTTATTTCCTTCCCTTTTCTCTTTTTTTCTCCTTCATCTGGTTCGGCCGAACCAACCTCTCTATCTCTCCTCTTCCTCCTCATTTTTCTTGGCCGAATGGCCTGGCGACTCCCAGGCGATGCGGCGGCGCACGTCCGAGCTCGGGCATCGACGGCCTGGAACTCACCGCCAACGGTTCCTCCGCTACCCCCAACCTTTCCCCCTCTCCCACTCTCTCCCACTTCTAGATCTGACCGGCCATGGCTAGATCCGGCGCCGACCCGCTGTCGGTCTTCCCTCAGGCTCACCAGCCACGGCACGCTGCGGGCCGGGAGCCCGGTGCTGCTCCTACCTTCTACCACTCCACCTCCCTTCTTTGTCCGGTGCGACCCGACCGGCACCGCCGTCTTCGGGGGCTTCGGCCGTGTCGCCCTTGGGCTTGCCTCCGGTGGTGCCCCTACCGTCGGATCTACTGGCGCTGCCACCTTTCCCTAGCGTAACCCCTGGTCCGGCTGCTGACGCTGTGGCTCGGCCTCCCGCGACCTCCTGGCCGTTGACCTGCCCCCATGATCGTCGCCGCCAGCCGTCGGTGCTATCACCGACCACGCCTCAGACCGCCTCCCCGGTGAGTTCGAGTCATGACCACGGCTTGTACCGGCCACCAACTCCCCTACTACGGGGACAGTTTGCTACTCTTCCTCCCTACTCTTACGCTTTCGATTTTCCTTCTATTTTTGTTTGCTTTACTCTTCAATACGCATGATTGGAGAAGGAAAACCTTACTTGGCTCGGGTTGGGTGGGGATGAGAAGGCGATAATGATGGCCGTGGTGACGACAGTGCTCTCTACACGTTTCAATTGGCCCTTCTCGCCTTCTCCTTGTCCCAGTCTAGTTCGGTGTGGCTCCGGGGGTCCTAGGCAGCTTGCGGTCGCCATGGACTCCACCCTCATGCCATCGGTCTTCCCCAACTCCCTAGGCTCTTCTCCTCCGCTTCTCTCTCCCTCGCCTTGTCTCTGCAGTGGCCGTTGATTTGGGTTTTGGGACTTGGATGAGCTCAGTTTGCTCTGTGTTTGGTTGAGCAGAGGACAACTAATGGTTCTCTTGCTGGCTTTGCTTCCTGGATGAGCTCATGGTTGAGGGGAGAAAGAAATGAAGTGAAGCTTTGTGTGGCTACGTGTTGGCTCTCGGTTGGGAATTGAAATGGGGTTGAGGTGAGCTTTGCATGTACTGTGCTAGCTTAATGGCATGGTTGGACAGCCCCTGACTTTGTGCATTACCCAGACTGCCCTTGCCTCATCCCTCCTCTTGTGGCTGATTGCCTTAAGGTCATTTTGGTCCAAGGGTGGGTTCTGCTCTGATTAAAGAATTTTCTACTATGCAAGGTAAGTCAAAAAAAAGGCAAGAATGGAATTTTCCGTCGAATGATGAGAATCCAAACGCGAGACGGTGCTGACCATCCCTGGACGGTCTGGGAACCTTAGTGAGCGCTACTTTTATTCGGCAACTTAAAGGCTGATGGGTCTGACGGCAAAACTCTTCTTAATTTTCTTTGTTTTTCCTTTTATATTTTTAGTGGTATTACATGAGGCTTGAGCAATGAGCATGCATAGTTTGATTTCTCTACCGCGGCTGCTCTGTGTGGTGCATTGAAAATTGACATGTAACTAGCAAGGTACGAAGTGTCATTTCGTAGCTTACCAGGTTGAGCATGCGTTCATGCATTAATTGCCATCAAGATGTGCCTTTGTTGGCAGACTCCGCCGACCGGTGCAGATCTGCAACGTAAAGTTCAGGCGGATCGAGGGAACGACGGCCTCGAGCGGCGAAGCGGCGCTGCAGCTGCTGTGATGGCAGCGGGGACAGGCGGCCGTGCAACGGCGTGCACCTGGACAGCACCGGCATTAACTCTTTCAAGCTACGTTGCACGAATACTTCACAAAAGTCACGTATCGATATCGGATACTGTACCGGATACGGATACTGCCCCGATACGCGCCTCTGCTGCCGTGGCCGTCGCCACCGCCTCTGCTCCCTGGTGGCCGTCGCCTCCGCCTCTGCTGCCACTGGCCGTCGCCGTCCTTCTCTGCTGCCTGCCCTGCCTGGTGAAGCTCATCTGCTGCTACTGCTACTCTGCTAGTTTGTATGCTATTGTTGTGCTGCCTGTCATTAGCTTGTTTGTATGCTATTTATTGTGCTGCTGTTCAGATCGAAACATGGCATCTGGTGGTGGATTTGGAGGCTCGAGTGCGTCATGTAGCACTGGTACTAGTGCGTGTCCTGGCTCATCTAGTGGAGCCGCCTCGGCTAGGAGCATCCTAAATGCTGCTCGTGTGGTACCTCCAAATGACAATGAAAAGAAGCCGCTTTGGAGGTATGTTGAGTTGCAAGAGAAGACTGGAAATGGTGCAGGAGGGAATGCACGATCTAGATGTAGTTATGTAACAGTTATGGACTTATGGTCTTATGGACTTATGGTCTGTTCACTCTGTTGAACTTGAACACTTGGACTTGTTGTGGTCTTTTGGACATGTCAGATTATGTACTAAGTTTATTTACTAATTGGTCTGTCGAATGCTTTCTTTACTACCTATCACAACTCATCAATTGATTCTGCTATTTATTTCATTATTTGTATACATGTACTTATCTATTCTGTTATTCTTCGCAGATGGTTCATTATATTTGTCTAATAGCCAGTAGGGAGAATTGAAGTACCAAGCAAGTTGCTACATGCCTACATCAATATTAAGGTATTCTCGGTTTCTCAATTCCTTATAAGAATTCATTAATTTCTTACTTTTATCTTTATTATATTATATATATATATATATACACGTATCGCCGTATCGGTATTTTTAGGAAAATGGCGAATCGCGGTATCGCTGTATCGCGTATCCGTATCCGTATCGAGGTATCTGGATAACATAGCTTTCAAGTACGGTGGCGAGCCATGCCAAACCAGGCGCGCCACCACTTCACGCAGGCGCCGAGGCCGTGTGTTCCATGGAAGTTTAGTAGGAATCCATAGGACAATCTAACTACTGCTAGAAGCATTCCAGGCTTAGATTTGCAGGAACTTCGTTTAATTAGGACAATAAGAATATATGATCTCCTAATGGCAGTGTTATTTTCCTTTGTTTTCGGTGATGAAATAAATGCAGAAAATGTGGACATTACTGTGTATAATCTTTCGAACAAAAAGCAAAGGAATTGAGCATATGCAGCTGTATGATCAGCTGGTTTTCCCTATTTTGAACATCTCTGTTGCACTTATTTCTTACGCTCCCAAAACTTTTTGAGCTGATGATTCTAAATTTGAACTGCCCTTGTAATATTTACTCTGTATAGTCATTATCTGTCAATTCTGCTTCTAGATCTTGCTCCTGAACTCCTGATGTTGCTTTCTTGCTGCAATATCTTGCATTCCAATGCCTGCAGCCCCTCAAAGCTTGACGCTACAAGTAGTTTCAGTCAAACATAGTCGCATAGGTGGTTTCGTATTAGAATTGAAAGATGAGGACTTCTTGACCTTGTTGTTGCAACAAGAAGGCCCATGGCATGTAACTTGTAACGCCCCCGTTTCCGAGGGCGCGTACGGACACGGCAGTCCGCAACTATTCACGTATGAACAGTTATGGAGTGCCGCGCAAGAGTATACCATTGCATGCTTACAACAAAGTCCAGCATATATTTCACATATGGATTAGCATCCAGAGTTTGGCCGCGGGGCGTGCAAGCCCAAAGTATAATTACATCACAAAAGCTCCAGAATCCGCTTGAGCGCGGCGAAGACCTAAAGCCATGGATCCTCGTCGAAGAAGAGGCCCTCAGGGACTTCCTCAACGGGGAGACCTTCACCTTCGTCTTGATCTTCTAAAGAGTTGATTTAGCAAGCCGTGAGCCAACAACCAGCTCAGCAAATCGCAAAGGAACCCTTCCTTACTATATGCACGGATTAACAAAGGAGTGGAGTATACTGGGTTTATTATCTTTGAGTGGATGCAATTTTCTTTGTGAACCCTTTTCGTAAAACTTGCTGATAAAACTACTCCTTAATCAACAGGGGTTTTCAAGAAAAGTGAATTAATCATCTAACCAGATTAAAACATTCAGAAAACTACTTAAACTTTGCGGATGGGATCACCCAAGTGGCACAGCTCCAATAACCGGGAGCACGGCGTATTCGAATACCATTAATTTGACTCTGCAGAGTTTGCTCAACTTTACCCACACGATCTCTTAACTCCCGCGACAGAGTTAAGAAAGCCGTGTCATTTCACCGCCGATCTTTATATAGGCTCTACCCAGAATTCACTGGTCCGGCACATGAAAACTCCCGTCCGCTTCGAGTGAACCCTACCGTTATTAGGTGTCCGCAGCACGGCCCACCTAATCCAACTACTCAACCTCTCGACTCCTCAACACCTGTAGAGTTTCAATCGAATTGAGCAGCTAATAAACCAGTGTTGACGAGTCAACTCCTGTGGTTGAGCGGTCACTATGACAGTTGCTCAGCATAAGAGTTTTGGTCCTTATATTTTCACATGGCCCGCAACCTCTCCAGGTCCGCGACCACATCCTAAGGTAAGCGGTGGGCGAAGACCGACCCGCGGTTTTCCACAACACTCTTACCCTTCCCAAAGACAACACTCTCTCCCCTAGGGTGCGGTGTCCCATACCACCCCACCCTAGGGACGGGTTTTCAAGTCTAACGACCCAAAGAACAACCTTATTAGTGTAAGACTTTGCATGATATTAGTAGCCTATAATGATCTAGATTAACAGATAAATATTTCTAGGGTTACAAAGGCATGGCTACGAATTAATCATGGCATTTTTCTATGGTAGGACGTATCTATATCACATGTCATTCTAAACAATTTTATTTTACTTTAAACTAGCATTTCACAACTAACATAATGCAAATAACATAATAAAATAATATTAAAGCATGGGATTCAACATGATCAAGGTTTTGCGACTTGCCGTGAACTGGAATGATCTCGGCGAGCTCGAACGTCGACGCTTCTGGATCCTGAGATTGCACCTGAGCTTCGGATCTCCAAACTAGCGCAAACACATAAAACAAATAAGTCCTAGCTTGAGAATAATCAAGCAAGGGAAAATAAACTATAAAAAGAATTAAAAAGAAATAAAATTGCATAAAATATCAAATGAAAAGGGGTTCTTTGGATTTTAGATTTTGTTTGGAGGAATTTTGGAAATTGGAGTTCACGGATGGGTTCAGAAAAATGAAAGGAGCAATGTGGTGAAATTTGGGAATTTTTAGGATTTTCTGTGATTTTCTAGGATTTATTTGGGTTTTCTGGATTTTGGAAAGAATAAACCCCGAAAATCGGTGAATGATGTTGGGCCTACCCGAATGCTACAGATCTGACTGGCATCGTCTGCCCGCTGCGAGGCGGGCCGCTGCCCACGCAGCCGCTTCTCCCGGCGAGATGGTAGGACGTGGCCGAGTGTCCGGTGGAGATGGCGCGGGGTCGGGCGGTCCGGATCTGCGGGGGTTATGAAGATCGGACGGCTGAAAAGAGAGGAGGCGGGCGGCGGTATGGGGTGATCGGACGGATGAGGGGTTTGCGTTTATGAAGATCGGACGGTGGGAGTAGCGACCATCCGACTCGAGTTTAAAGGATAATGGTTGGAGGAGCAGCGCGGATGCGGCACGCCGATCGCCTTCAACCTCTCCGCCGCTGCAGAGGAGGCGGGAAAAGAGGGAGCTTCGCTCCCGGCGACGGTGAGGTCCCCGACGACCAAGGAGGGTACCACCGGTAGGTCTCGGCGTGGGAACCCATTTCGGCCTTTGGGAGGCCTGGAGAACCACTAGGGAAGGCAGAGACCCAAGGGAGAAATGGCTTCCGACGGAGAAGGAGGGTCTCTGGCGGCGATCAGGCCAAATCGGCGGTGGGTTTATGGTCGATGGGCCCTAGGGCTCACATTGGTCTTGGTGGTCAAGCTTCGAGCCCTCTGGCGAGCCGCCCACGGAGAGGGTGATTCGGCCGGCGGTGAGCTTGGTCTTTGGGGCTCCACAGCGATCACCGGTCGGGAGTGCAACATTGGGATTAGGGAGTAGTGAGGGCGCCAGGGAGCAAGGGATTGAAGAATGAGGAGAGGGAAGAAGATCGGCTCACGGGGTCGCCGGCGGGGAGAGGCGGCGGAGCTGGGGCGAGGAGCTCAATCGGTTGCTCGGGAGGTTGCTAGGAGTAGTAGGAAGTCTTTGGAAGGCACTGGGAGCTCGGGAAGCAAAGGAGAGGTGGGGAGGCGAGAAGGGTATTTATGCCCGCGGAGGGGAGGAAGAGCCGTGGGAGGAAGGCTCGCGCGAGCTACCGGGTCAACCGGAGTGGACGGGGTGGTGGGAGTCTTCTCTGAGAGCCGGTGACACGCCTGCAGGGGAGTAAAGGCGCAGATGGCGGGCGTGCGGCCACTGGGCGGCATGGGCGTCGGGCTCCCTGCCAGGAAGGGAGGGAGGGAGGTGGCGGTGGGGCCAAGGAGAGGAGGTGGCGGCGCATGGCGTGGGCGGCGGGCTTGGACCGCGGGCGCGAGGGGCTGTCCGAATCCTGTGGGGCAAAGGCGGTGCGGGAGGGCGCAGCGCGCCAGCGTCCAGGGAGGAAGGGAGGCGGGCGCCAACGGAGGAGGGGCGGGCGCGCGGGAGGGGGAAAGGGAAGAGGAGGGGCGGCGCCATGGGAGGGAGGCGGAAGGGGGCGCAAGCGGAGAGGAGGAGGCGGATCGGCCGAAAGGGAAGGCGCCTTTCGGTAGGGATTTCAATTGGGAAAGTTTTCAAAAATTCACCAAAATTCGGGAAAATCCAGAAAAATTTGGTTTGAAATTTTGGGGTCTTTCAACCTACCCCCTAAAAGAATCTCGACCAAGATTAACTTGGTCGAGGAGTAAGTTGGGAAAATCCACAAACCGATTCTCTTTCCCAAGTGGCCTCGTCTCGTGTGATTCCTCCATTGCACTCGCAAAATCGACATTCTGCTTTACAGCTGCCTTCGACGTTTCAAGTATTTGTAAAGGTTCTTGAGTGCGTCCAAATATCTCAGAACTCGACATCTGATAGTGGCACTTCATCTGTCGGTTGGCGTAGACTTTTTCGGAGCTGAGACGTGGAACACATTGTGGATTCTGGATAAATTGGGCGGTAGCTGTACTTGATAAGCTACCTCTCCAATTCTCCCGACAATTTTGAACGGTCCCACGTACCTCGGAGCCAGCTTACCTTTGACCTGAAATCTTTTGACGATTTTGAACGGGGTGACTTTGATATACACAAAATCTCCAACTTCAAAGCTTAAGTCCTTTCTGCGGTTGTCTGCATAGCTCTTCTGTCGGTCTTGGGCGATCTTTAGTCTGTCTCTGATGATTTTGACATGTGCCTCGGCATCTTGGGCAATTTGGGGTCCTATGAGGGGTCGTTCTCCCGTTTCTGTCCAATTCAGAGGTGTTCTACATTTTCTGCCATATAAAGCTTCAAATGGGGCCATCTGAATGCTAGCTTGGTAGCTATTGTTGTAAGAGAATTGAGCAAATGGCAGGCAAGTATTCCATGCTGCTCCATACACAATAGCGCAAGCTCTCAACATATCTTCTAAAATTTGATTTGTTCTTTCTGTCTGCCCATCAGTCTGCGGGTGGTATGCTGAGCTGAAGTTGAGGTCGGTGCCCATTGCTTCGTGTAACTTCTCCCAAAATTTGGATGTGAATTGTGCTCCTCTATCTGACACAATTTTCTTGGGCACCCTATGGAGTGTTACAATTCGTGTCAGATATAACTCGGCAAGTTTATCCTTCCCATAGGTTTGCTTAATCGGGAGGAAGTGAGCCACCTTGGTCAGCCTGTCAACTATGACCCAGATAGCATCATATCCCTCACGAGTCTTGGGAAGTCCAGTAATGAAGTCCATACCGATACTATCCCATTTCCATTCGGGAATCGGTAAAAGGTCATAATGATCCCGAGGGCTTTTGGTGGTCGATCTTGATCTGTCAAGGACATCACATTTGGCTACATATTACGCCACTTCTTTCTTCATCAGGTTCCACCAATACTTTTTCTTCAAATATTGATACATCTTTGTGCCTCCGGGATGGATCGAGAATTGAGAAGAATGAGCTTCGGATAAGATCAATTCTCTCAACTCTTTCTTGTTGGGTATGCAATAGCGACCACGGAAGGTAAGGATCCCATGTTCGTCTATTGCATACTCTGATGAATCCTCTTCTTGAGCTTTCTTCTTTAGTTTTTGAATCTCTTCATCTTCGTCTTGGGCTGCTTTTATCTGATCTGTTAGCAACGGCTGAAGTTCTAGAGCTGCCATACCGCCTTGTTCGGTGATCACCAAATTCAGTCGCAGTATATCTTTCTGCAACTCGGGCGGGTATTCTGTAGTGTTAGGTTTGCCTTTTCGAACCTTTCGACTAAGGGCATCGGCAACTACGTTGGCCTTGCCTGGATGATATTGAAGATCAACATCATAATCTTTAATCAGCTCCAGCCATCTTCGTTGCCTCATGTTCAACTCTGGCTGTGTAAAGAGGTACTTCAAGCTCTTGTGATCCGAGAATATCTCACAACGATTTCCTAGCAGGTAGTGCCTCCAAATTTTGAGTGCATGCACCACGGCTGCTAGTTCTAGATCGTGTGTGGGATAATTTTCTTCGTGGGGCTTCAGCTGTCTTGAGGCATAAGCAACCACTTTTCTGTCTTGCATGAGTACACATCCCAAACCCTGTTTTGATGCGTCACAATAGACTTGAAATTCTTTCTCTGGGTTTGGCAGAATCAGCACTGGTGTCGTTGTTAGCTTGGTCTTCAGCAACTCAAAGTTCTCTTCGCAAGCATCTGTCCACAGGAAAGGCTTGTCTTTCTTCAGTAATTGAGTAAGTGGACGAGAAATTTTTGAGAATCCTTCTATGAATCGGCGATAATAGCCCGCCAATCCAAGGAAACTCCTTATTTCCGTCACTGTCTTGGGCTGTTGCCATTCCATAACTGCGGCGATCTTTTTTGGATCAACTTTGACTCCATCTTTTGATATAATGTGACCCAAGAAAGCGACTTCTTTTAGCCAGAAACTGCATTTGTCGAACTTGGCATACAACTGATGCTCTCTCAGTCTGGTCAATGCCATGTGCAAATGCTCTGTGTGCTCTTCTTCATTCTTGGAGTATATCAGAATATCATCGATAAAGACTATCACGAATCGGTCCAATTGGTCCATATGCACTAGATTCATAAGGTTTATGAAATAAGCCGGTGCATTGGTTAAACCAAAGGGCACGACCGTGAACTCGTATAGTCCATATCGGGTGATGAATGTTGTTTTCTCTCGATCTTGCTCTCGGATCTTGAGTTGATGATAACCCGAGCGCAAGTCGATCTTGGAGAATACTTTGGCACCCTTGAGTTGATCAAACAAATCATCAATTCTGGGCAATGGGTATTTGTTTTTGATGGTGACGACATTCGCACCTCGTAATCTACACACATCCTCGCCTCTCATTCTTCTTTTCACGAATAAGATCGGGCCACCAAGGCGAAACACTTGGTCTTATGAATTCTTTCTCTTGCACTCATCTAGTTGTTTCTTGAGTTCTTTAGCTCACCGGGTGACATCCCAGATTGATGCTTGGCGATTGGTTTTGTGCACGAACCAATTCTATAGCAAGTTCTACACCCCATCGAAGGTCTCGCTCGGTAATTCTTCGGGAAATACATCTGGATAGTCTTGTACTACCGGCACTTGCTCAGGGGTGACTGCCAACATGTTGATCATACGTTTTCTTGCACTTTTCAGTACTTCTCGATCTGTTTTTATCACCACTTTCTGATCTTCAGAATTGACCAAAGATACTGTTTTGTCCTCACGCCTACCTTGCCTTTGTTCCTAGCTAGCCGCCCATGCCCAAAATGGCATCTAAGCCTGACATATCTAATTGCGAAGAATCGCCTTAAATTCTACCCCTTGGATGTTTATACTGAGTCCAGCACACCCACCGTGGGACTCCATGCTAACCCCAGGGGTTTCAACCACATAAGGCCTTGGCAAAGAAACTGAAGGTAGCTGGTTTTTCAAGACAAAACTCTTCGAGATAAATGAATGTGTTGCTCCAGGGTCAAATAAAATCAGTGCAGGTATGGAGTTGGTTGGGAACATACCGGCAATGATATCACTGGCTCCAGCTGCATCTTCTGCGGACACGTGATTCACTCTTGCATAAAATGTAGGCACAGTGCGGCCTCCGCCTCCGCCTGCAGTGAAATTGCCCCCGCAGTGATTGCGGTCCCACGCCTTGATCTGAAGGTATCCTCCTTTGGGGGTGCTGGGGCCTGCCTGTGATTTTGACTCCGGCTGTTGTTGATTCTGAACTTGAAGTTTTGCGGCGTCGGAGGGCAAGTTCTTCCTGGGACACTGATCTCTGTAGTGTCCTATTTCGCCACAGTGGAAGCAAGCATTGGATCTGCGGGGACAGCTGCTAGCGAGGTGGTTTCCTCCACAAGTGGGGCACCTGATTGCCAGAGGAGAAGGTGAGTTGTATTGCTGGGACTGTCCTGACTGACTTTTCGGCAACATCACAAACTGCCGAGAAGGTTGGGATCGAAAAGACGACGACCCCATAGTCTTGCTTCGCTGGGCTTGGTGGGAGGAGGACTGTGATTTGTGTGTTGCTTTACGCTTCAGATTCCTCCATCTCACCACGGGCTTCTTCGAGGTGATGAGGTCGTCCACCATGTCATTCGGATCTTTGAATTTGATAGTCAAATGTGGAATTTCAAGGATCATTGCAGACCGACCGAATCGCTCATTTTCTTCTCTTCTTTATCAACATCTTCGGGCAAACCGGAAAGATGGTTGAACCGTGTAGGTATTCCATAATTGTGCGACCTCCTTGCTTGAGTGCCAAAACTCCCGTTTTTCGCCTCCATAATGCCATCGAGAATATGGGCCTTGCGGAAAACTTTTGAGAATTCTTCCCAGTCAATCTCTCGGTCTCTTTGGGTACGTTGATAATTGATCCACCACGTTGCCGCAGCACCCTGCAACTGGTGGGATACATACAGCACCTTCTCTTTGTCATCACATTGCACCGTCTGAAGCTTTCTTTCCACGTCCACCAGCCAATCCTCAGCCACTATAGGGTCAGCCGAGGTGGTAAAGGTTGGCGGACGGTCTTCGAAAAGTCTCGCCCATCGGGAGGAAACTGGTGCACCATCCCGAGGGATATTGCCTCCACCTTGAAAGCCTGGAGATCTAGCTGCTATCTGCTCAAGCATTCGGGCTTGCTGATCAAGCACTAGTAAGATGTTCTGTTCTCCCTGATAGCGATTCTGTTTGAGCATTGCTATGACGCTGGCAAGTGTCGCTTGATCGGTGGCAGGTGCACCACCTCACCGGTCTGCATCCGTCTGGCGTGTCGGGTCCATCTGCCAATTGGGAATTGGGAATTAGCTTTGCAGCGATTTTGGCAACCAAGAGTAGATAAGTAAGATTTGAATTTTCAAGGCAAGTATAGGACGAAAAAGGTAAGAACGAGGCGAAGGGGACGGAGAAAGCTTTGAACACAGAAGGAAATACTGATAATTAAGCAAACAACATAAAGATTAATGATCATAAATTTACAATATGCAGGTGGTACACAGACCACTTAGGGTTCATGGTTACACTTGCATTACAATACAAAAGTCTTGCTACTAAAACAAAAGGTCGGCTACGCTTAGCGGTCGCGTCTACTCCCCATATCCTCGGTATTGGGAGGGTCAAGCGGGTGGGCGGAACCGAGCACGGTCTTCACACAGCATCATCCGGCGCTAGGCCTAGACCGCATCAAGCACGGAGGAATGGACGCCGGGCGACTCAAGACTATCCGAGACCTTTCCGCCTCCCGGGCCTCAAAGCGAAGAAGGGACTCCCGGAGGCGCTGAACCTCCTCGCGGGCGTCCCAAAGCTGCCTCCGCAGAACTCTGGCCTCCCCGACTACTCCGTCGTAGCGGACGACCTGCTGCGTCATAAGGGTGGCGACGCCCGCCAGGCGGGGATCGTCATCCTCACCGAACACAGGGACTATAAAGTCCCCAAAGTGCGAACGCGGCACCAGGTCAAAGGGCGTCCCTGCTAGCTCCTGGTGGTAGTAGTCCCTGAGGTAGAATGCGGCCTTTTGAGCCACATCCTGAACGGCATCCTCCTCGCTCACCCGACGGGCGGTGAACCTCCGCTTCGTGCAGGCGGACAGCAATGATCAAGAACCACCCAAGCCTCGTACTCGTAGAATCGGTCTCGCGAACTGCCCCACAAAGATGGTACACCGGGTTGAAGTTGCCTCTCGCTCCAAGATGCTTCCGCATCTCCCACACCTTGCGGGCCCAACCGTCCATACGGTCGTATGGAAAAGATGTGGTGCACCATCTGCGGAAACGAAAATTTTGAAGTTAGAC
Source organism: Bonia amplexicaulis (assembly GCA_036346245.1). Classification (NCBI taxonomy): domain Eukaryota; kingdom Viridiplantae; phylum Streptophyta; class Magnoliopsida; order Poales; family Poaceae; genus Bonia; species Bonia amplexicaulis. The sequence goes on along the minus strand of CM070741.1, from coordinate 22,007,090 downwards.
AAGTGAGGCAGTAAACATTTGCATAAATCAAAACTTAAGCAGAAGTAAACTAAGACAGATAAGGTAGCAACAAGAGAGGTAAAGACAGCGGTAGTACTTATATTTTCATAAACCCTTTTATGTCTTTAAATTAGGTTTTGCGATAAAATCGCCTCCTAGGTCGCCTTAGGTCTTAACCTACGGTCAAAGAGCCTCCTCGATACCACTTCTTATAACGCCTGCTTCCGAGGGCGCAGACGGACACGGCGATCCGCAACTATTCACGCATGAACAGCTATGGAGTGCCGCGCGAGAGTATACCATTGCATGCTTACAACAAAGTCCAAAGATATATTTCACATATGGATTAGCATCCAGAGTTTGGCCGCGGGGCGTGCAAGCCCAAAGTATAATTACATCACAAAAGCTCCAGAATCCGCTTGAGCACGGCGAAGACCTAAAGCCATGGATCCTCGTCGAAGAAGAGGCCCTCAGGGACTTTCTCAACGGGAGACCTTCACCTCGCCTTGATCTTCTAAAGAGTTGATTTAGCAAGCGTGAGCCAACAACCACCTCGACAAATCGCAAAGGAACCCTTCCTTACTATATGCACGGATTAACAAAGGAGTGGAGTATCTTGGGTTTATTATCTTTGAGTGGATGCAATTTTCTTTGTGAACCCTTTTCGTAAAACTTGCTGATAAAACTACTCCTTAATCAACAGGGGTTTTCAAGAAAAGTTAATTAATCATCTAACCAGATTAAAACATTCAGAAAACTACTTAAACTTTGCGGATGGGATCACCCAAGTGGCACAGCTCCAATAACCGGGAGCACGGCGTATTCGAATACCATTAATTTGACTCTGCAGAGTTTGCTCAACTTTACCCACACGATCTCTTAACTCCGCGACGAGTTAAGAAAGTCGGTCGTTTCACCGCCGTATCTTTATATAGGCTCTACCCAGAATTCACTCTGTGCGGCACATGGAAACTCCCGTCCGCTTCGAGTGAACCCTACCGTTATTAGGTGTCCGCAGCACGGCCCACCTAATCCAACTACTCAACCTCCCGACTCCTCAACACCTGTAGAGTTTCAATCGAATTGAGCAGCTAATAAACCAGTGTTGACGAGTCAACTCCTGTGGTTGAGCGGTCACTATGACAGTTGCTCAGCATAAGGGTTTTGGTCCTTATATTTTCACATGGCCCGCAACCTCTCCAGGTCCGCGACCACATCCTAAGGTAAGCGGTGGGCGAAGACCGACCCGCGGTTTCCCACAACACTCTTACCCTTTCCAGCACAACGACACTCTCCGCCTTAGGGTACGGTGTCCCATACCACCCCACCCTAGGGACGGGTTTTCAAGTCTAACGGCCCGCAGCCACAACCTTATTAGTGTAAGACTTTGCATGATATTAGTAGCCTATAATGATCTAGATTAACAGATAAATATTTCTAGGGTTACAAAGGCATGGCTACGAATTAATCATGGCATTTTTCGGTGGTAGGACGTATCTATATCACATGTCATTCTAAACAATTTTATTTTACTTTAAACTAGCATTTCACAACTAACATAATGCAAATAACATAATAAAATAATATTAAAGCATGGGATTCAACATGATCAAGGTTTTGCGACTTGCCGTGAACTGGAATGATCTCGGCGAGCTCGAACGTCGACGCTTCTAGATCCTGAGATTGCACCTGAGCTTCCGGGATCTCCGAAACTAGTGCAAACTCATAAAACAAATAAGTCCTAACTTGAGAATAATCAAGCAAGCGAAAATAAACTATAAAAAGAATTAAAAAGAAATAAAATTGCATAAAATGTCAAATGAAAAGGGGTTCTTTGGATTTTTAGATTTTGTTGGAGAGGAATTTTGGAAATTGGAGTTCACAGATGGGTTCAGAAAAATGAAAGGAGCAATGTGGTGAAATTTGGGAATTTTTAGGATTTTCTGTGATTTTCTAGGATTTATTTGGGTTTTCTGGATTTTTGGAAAAGAATAAACCCTGGAAAATCGGTGAACAGTGTTGGGCCGGCCCGAATGCTACAAGATCTGACTGGCATGGGCGGCCCGCTGTGTCAAGGCCGCCGCCCACGCACGCGCGCGCTTCTCCCGGGCGGATGGCCGACGCGTGGCCGAGTGTCCGGTGGAGATGGCGCGGGGTCGGGCGGTCCGGATCTGCGGGGGTTATGAAGATCGGACGGCTGAAAAGAGAGGAGGGCGGGCGAAGCGGTATGGGGTGATCGGACGGATGAGGGGGTTTGCGTTTATGAAGATCGGACGGCTGGGAGTAAGCGACCATCCGACGCTCGAGTTTAAAGGATAACGGTTGGAGGGAATGGCGCGGATGCGGCCACGTCGGTCGTCTTCAACCTCTCGCCGGCGCGCGCGGTTGAGGAGCGGGGAAAAGAGGGAGCTTCGCTCCCCGGCGACGGTGAGGTCCCCGACGACCAAGGAGGGTACCACCGGGTAGGTCTCGACGTGGGGAACCCATTTCGGGCCTTTGGGAGGCCGGAGAACCACTAGGGAAGGAAGGAGACCCAAGGGGAGAAATGGCTTCCCGGCGGTGAAGGAGGGTCTCTGGCGGCGATCAGGCCAAATCGGCGGTGGGTTTATGGTCAGTGGGCCCTAGGGCTCACATTGGTGCTGGTGGCCGAAGCTCGGAGCCCTCCTGGCGAGCTGGCCACGGAGAGGGTGATTCGGCCGGCGGTGAGCTTCGGTGCTGGGGCTCCACAGGCGATCACCTGGTCAGGGGAGTGCAGCATTGGGATTAGGGAGTAGTGAGGACGCTCTGGGAGCAAGGGATTGAAGAATGAGGGAGAGGGGAAGAAGATCAGCTCACGGGGGTCGCCGGCGCAGGGAGAGGCGGCGACGGAGCTGGAGGCGACAGGAGCTCAATCGGTTCTGCTCGGGGAGGTTGCTAGGAGTAGTAGGAAGTGCTGGAAGGCAGCTGGGGAGCTCGGGAAGCAAAGGAGAGGTGGGGAGGCAGAAAGGGGTATTTATGCCCGCGCGGAGGGGAGGAAGAGCCGTGGGGAGGAAGGCTCGGGCGCGAGCGCTGGGTCAACCGGAGTGGACGGGGGCTGGTGGGGAGTCTTCTCACAGAGCCGGTGATTGCCTCCGCAGGGAGTAAAGGCGGCGAGATGGCGCGGCGTGCGGCACCGGGGCGGCATGGGCGTCGGGCTCCCGCTGGGAAGGGAGGGAGGGGAGGTCAAGTGGGGCCAAGGAGAGGGAGGTGGCGGCGTGGCGTGGGCGGCGGGCTTGGACCATCACGGGGCGCGGGGCGGCTATCCGAATCCTGTGGGGCAAAGGCGGTGGGAGCGGGGCGCGTCGCCAGGGGAGGGAAGGGGAGGCGGGCGCCAACGGAGGGAGGGCGGGCGGCGCCAGGGGGGAAAGCGGAAGAGGAGGGGCGCCCATGGAGGGAGGCGGAAGGGGGAGGGGGCGCCAACGGAGAGGAGGAGGCGGATCGGCCGAAAAGGGAAGGCGCCTTTCGGCCGGGGATTTCCGAATTGGGAAAGTTTTCAAAAATTCACCAAAAATTCAGGGAAAATACAGGAAAAATTTGGTTTGAAATTTTGGGGTCTTTCATAACTTTGATCATTGATCTACCCCATTGTGGTTGTGACATTGCTGTTCTGATGAACCACCACTACTAGCTTTCTACCGCCATGAGCAACATGAATACTCACTTCAGGTCCTGCGGGAATAATTGTCTTATTGGAGGGCCAACCACATGATAACTATGGGTGCTACATCTTCCCATTGCTGGATTTAGGAATTTGAATTTAGGAATGGAATGTAGACTATGAATTTAAATGAATTTAGGAATTTGAATCACACGATTAGGAGTTCGGGCATCCAGAACAGGCTCTCAGAAGGGGCTCGGGTGAAGGGGCGATGGGAGCTAACTGGTCAGGCAGCTGGTCGGACAACTGGTCGAATGGCTGATCGGATGGTCAAATGACAGATCTGCAACTAGTCGGATGACTGGTCGGCCTATGGATCAGATGGCTAGCAGGGTCAAGCTGAGAGGAGAGAGAAAACTAATTCACTAAAAATAGATTTGCCCTAGAATGTTTTCCAGAGATTTTAAATAGCTTTTCTTTTTAGAAAATAGCGAAAAAAGAAAAATTTTGGAAAAATTCTAGAAAATAGTTTTTCACACAAAACATCTGCCATGTGTGAGGTCCTCTTGGACTCATGGCAAGTGCCACATACGCCGTCTTCACGTGCTTCGGCCAAACACTAACCACCTCACCTGTCGTTGCCCTATCACAGTTGATATCTCGGGCACCTGTTAGAAGGAAAGAGAAAAAATGTTGCTAGTGTGATTTTTTTTCCTTAAATTCAAGTTGAAAATCCAAATTTTAATTTGATAGTTCAAAATCCTCCCCTTCTTTTCCGTAAAAGCTTATAATTTCCACTTGGAAGTTCAACTTTTTGGAGTGTTTGTTTGGACGGGCTGGGATCGAGCAGGATCCTTGCCCAATCCACATGAAAGGATATGTGAATGAATTCCTAGATTGACTGAAAACTAAGTTTGCCTCTCTCTTGTGTTAAGAAAAAACACCCATCTCTCTTGTGTTTTTCTTTTCATGTCGGCGCGTGGTGACAATCAATGGCTCGCGATATAGCACTTGCTCTTGCCACTCACCTCGCTGCTCTGGTGAGCACAAACGTGCTGAAACTATGCGGACATCATTGAGACGTTGTCAAACCATCGCACCTCCATCTGTTTCTCCTACCCTCCGTCGTAGCCACCGCATTCAAGCACCACTCTCTAGAGGCACACCACCATGGCCCTTCAGGCGCCTTGCGAATGCCATCATCATGGAAGATCATCGCAACATGTCATGGAGAAAGGAGTTGATGACTCGACCAAAAGCATCTGGCTGATCAAGCCCACTTCCGCCTACACCAGCTCGTGGGTGGCCTGCGGACCGGACTGGAGCTTAGATTTTTGGCCCGTGAGTCTGGTCTAAAGCCCAAAAAAGCCTGATGGAATAACACAACACTTTAAAATAATATTTTTATTTAGGAAAATTTTTATTCATAATAAATAATATTTTTTCAAAAAGAAAAAAGTTGGGCTTTTTTCGAGCTTCGGATCTGGCCTTAGGCCCTAGCCTTGTTGAGCCAAGTCAGACTTGGGCCCATCCGTCAAAGGTTGGGCTTTTCTAGGCCGGGCCAGCCTAGGCCATTAATAGGCCTTCTTTCGCTTAATGTCTCCACCCTCGGTAGCCATGCCATGGCATGGAGTGGTGGGAGCATCAGTCTACAATCTTCACTCCCTTGCATATGCGTCACCACCCTAACCCTTGTGCACGAGACAACCGTGGAGCTCGGTTGCGGTCGCATGAGCCGATTGGTGCCTAGACTGTGCTACTGCTTCTTCTATTTGGTTCTTTTGACATGTTTTTAATTTTTGGAAGGTTTTTCAGGAGGGGATTGGTTGGTGGAAGGAGATCAACCTAGTAAGGGCTTATTTGGCAACTCAAGAATAGAATCCATAAGGAAGACAATCAAGTGGGGATTGAGTTGATTATCCAAACCTAAGATAATGGCATGCTTTGTTTGGATTATCTCATGTTCCATTGGAATTTGGATTGGCACCCATGGGTAAAAAATAAAGAATATCTTAAAAAGAAGTCAGTGAATTCGGGGGAAAGTAAGAGAAGTTTTGGAAACATTTTAGCAAATCTAAGGCACCTGCAAATTTGAGGAACAAAAGAAGAAGAACAAGAGGCACCGCCACAAGTTCGCTAGGGTAGCCACGCCTCCATACGCTTGAAAGTGGAAACTCTCGACTTGCTCCGTTGGCGTGGACATCAGGAATTTAGTGCTCACTGCGATCATTCTATTGATTGTCTCGCCTTAGCTATTTGCTCACCCCGTGCACCATTGGCCAACCTCGCCGGCCCGGTCTGTTGGGATACGGGTAGGCTACACTAACGCAAATTAAAATTTTTCTACCACGTAAACAAGAAAGCCATGCAAGTAAGAGATCATAGATCATTACCACTAGATACGCAGTGCAGTGGAAGCAGAGTTGAAGCAGCCGATTCAACGAAGAGCGCGTCGGTGT